>JAWWES010000115.1:17135916-17258146 GCA_035583135.1 Lophotriccus pileatus
TTTTAAATTGTTAAAGGAATGGTTTTTATGTAACTATAACCAGTTATTTATACAAAGTTTTAATTCAACCTATTACACTGCTGCCCTCTTAACAATGACTTGTGTTTCAATGTCAAGGATACTATAAAAATTTATGCTTTTCCAAGACGGGAAGAATCATTTGTTGAACACCAGTCATGGCCTTTTTTGCTCAGCTATTGCATAATCCTACCTTTGCCCCCATAACATTGCTTTAAAAGTGTCCTCTGTCAAGAGCCACTCTGCAAACAACATTGCTGCCCATGTGTTATTAATTAAGTAATTTTACAAAATTAGAAATACAAATCACATTGTTTTCAACCAAAATAACGATCTACCAATTATTCTGCCAACAAAAATGACTTGTAGCTTTTGGCAGGTCTTTTCCCTTTGGCCATTGTTTTCTTAGTTATTAACAAGGTTACAGTTGGTTCTTTTGATTAAAAAGCTTTTTGGCCAGAATCACAGCTATGGGAAAACAAAACCTGAAATTCAATATGCTTCTAGAATTCTTTTGAAATTTGATCTCAGCACCAATGATGGAGGAAGGTGAGGGGGCACAGGGGACATATTTTGTAACTTTTTCACTTTTATTCCAACCCAAGATTCTTAAAGAATAGGCAAATAGGACTAGAAAGCCAAAAAAAAAAAAAAAGAAGGTGAGGGGAGACTCTCTCTGCAAGGTAAAGGAAAACCTGTGCTCTAGCTTATTCCTTCAAAAGATGTTATTAAAGCAATATTTGTGAGAGTCAACATCATACAGAGGGACATAAATGCACAGTAGCAGAAATAAGCAAAAGCATAAAGAACATTTCCAGGTTTCTCTATGAACTGGATTGTTCCAGGTACCTCAGACTGGATGTTTAAGCAAGTGTGTTAGGCACTTCAGGCTTGGAAGATTTTAAGGCTTGGGCATAATTGACTAAACAATTCAGAACATGGTGCACAAGTGTATCAGCCCTACCCCTTCTCCAATTGTTCTGCTTCATTGCTCCATCAGAGAGAGCAAGTACAGATAACAAATCCAAACAGCAACAATGTGAAAACATAATTTTTAAGAAATAACAACCTAAATCTTCAACAAGGCAAACTGAAGGGGGTTGGATATTTTTTCCCTTTTGCATCTCTCCAATATTTACAGTCAGTGATTTACCCCAACTAAACATCTGGCACTGAAAAGGAACATGCCACTATTTGTTGTAATTAGTGCTCTGGCAAATGGCACATTGCTGTATGCAAGTGATTTCAGAAGCTTTTATATTCCAACCTTTGCAGTATCCCAGTAATAGTCCTGATACATCTACTCTTAGCCATCTAGGAATTTTTCCTATCCCCAGCTAGAATAAATGCCACCTCTTCTCCTGTGACATGGTGCAAAGCCTGGGAGTGAACCAAAACATTTCTTACTCAGAAAACACTCTTCTACAGCCAGTTAATTCCATTCTTGGGAGCGGGGGCAGGGGGAGGGAACAAGAATTAAAAAAAAAAATAAAATAAAAAAAATCAAGCACTCCAAAGTTAACCCTTCAAAGGAGGACACTGAAAAGCCAGTGTTGAGTGTTACCATTTTGACTGCAGAGACAGCAGGGCTAAATTAAGTTGTGGAGTAGTCTTGCTTGACCTTAGAAGAGAAGGATCATGCATTTCAAGCCTTAGTAAGATTTATGTAACGCTGCACCAGTGACACTCACAGAATGTGCATTATGCTTGGCAACAGGCCTGCAATCCAGCCACTTACTCCATCATGTATTATAACACAGAAACAGTCACACCTGCAAAGCCTATGACAAATGACATTTCATTAACTTTGAAGATTGCTGGATCATTTTCCCAGGTTACATGTGAGCCAGGCCATAATAGTCCTTTCAACAGTCTATCATGAAAAGAAAGTCACTGTAATGTCCCAAATATTTCAAGGAGTAAATACTTCTCAATTTGTTAATGATAAAGTTCTATGTCAATTAGATGTAATGGGATAAAAGCCTATCATTAGAGATCCTGGGCCACACAAATTTAGAACGGTATTTCCCATTGCTCTCTGTGTCATTTCCCCACCACTCTTTCTCTCTTGTATTTATTTAATTTTTTACTGTTTCAAGTGACTAGCAGAGTGGTCCAGCACATTTCACACAATCTGCTTTCATGTCAAACAATCTTTCCAGGTATTTTATTTCAGTCCCTTGATGATTTCATGGGATCAACAAATCAAACTGTGAGGTTTTGCAAACAGGAAAATGTCAACAGAAGAACGTAAGATATAACACCTCAGGTGCTTTCTTTCCAAATAGGATTCTTTTCTCCCCAGTCTGCCTTAGCTTAGTTACAACCAAACCCCACTTGAGTCATGCATATTACAGATGTATGAGGACACCAGTTTGTGGTGCTGGTAGAGAAGGGCTCACAAAACAACTCTTTGTGGAACACACATCAGTGTTTTTCTCACTGTGACTTCTGCTGCCCTGAGTAATAGCACTTCTCACTGCTCTTGTGGAAGGAGAAGTGGGGATTACTCATCTGTATAAAACTAAGCACATCTTTAGCAGCTCTTTCACACCAGGGCTCAAAACTTTGAACAAGACTTGTGAAACTTAATACAGTTTATTCTGAGGCCTGCAATTTGATGCCACAAGTGTGCAAGGTTCTGAAGCCCGCAGATCCTCAGTGAAATTCAGCTCCTGAGGGCATCAACTGCACACCAGTGACCTCACAAAAACTCTAGGGAGCAAGACAGCATTCACCCCAGTTGTACACTTAATTCTCCAGGTTGTTTTGGAGGACCTGAGGATCACACAGTGAAAGTCGTAAGGTATTCCTGGTTGGGGAGAGAAACACTCATAATAAACAGGCAGGACCCTCTTTTGCCTGGCCAGAGGCAGAGCCTGCCTAGAACAAGAGCTGAGAGTCTGGCTCTGAAATTGGACAAACAAGTCCATCAATCTCCACTCAAGCTCATCCCGAAGAATTTATCAGGCACACCACAGCCCTTCACAGTTAAAATGTCCCCTCTGAACAATATTAGGATGCACACCATATCACAGCTTATACAGGACAATTTCAGAAAATGCCTGTAGATCCTCCCTCAGAATGAGGGCTGGCCCTCTATGCCATCTCATTACACATTTAGGTATCAGAGCCTTCCTCTTGCTCTGGGCCTTGCTCAGCCACAGAGGAATTCCATCAGGATTAAGCTGCGTGAACTGCAAAGTCCTAGAGCTGCCAGGTCTCTCTCTGGTGTTTGTTGGCTTCTCCAGGAGTCATGCTGGCAACATTCACAAGTGTGATGAAAAGCTATTTGCATCTCGAAAACAAGAAGCAACCAATATTTTAATATTCCCTAACTACAACCTCTGTGGCCAACCAAGGACATATTTCTCTCGCAAGCACTTTAATTGTGAAGGCGCAAATGAATTTGACAAAATGTAAGCCACCCATGTAGAGGAACAAAGAAATGCAGGTGATAATGTGGCAACATCATGTTGCTATTCCCCAGGGAAAGCAAACTCTGTGGGTAAAAGCACAGCTTTGCTATTGTAAACACGCCCACACCTAAGACTCATACTGCCTACACTGCTGTGTGAGCTGGAAGTTACATCTCATAGCATTTGGAAAAAATATCTGAAGGCAGCCTGTCATGTACAGATGGCCCATAAAAATTAGTCCTAAGTATTGTGCTGATTTACTTAAAACAGGCTGTACAATTTTGGATTGGCTCAGAGGGTTCGGAATCAAACACCACCACGAGGATCTAAACTAGGTATTGATTGATTTATGTCAACATCCTTTTACCTTAAAACATACTGTGGCAGCCTTCATCCATTAATTTTCTTCTGTTTAGGAATTTAAGATTATGTGTCTGTATTACTATTGTATTTCAGCTATACCCTATAGTAAATAATCTTAATGATCAAATGACAGGCTTCATATCTCTCTGAGCAGAGTTCATCTGATTTATTAAAGTGACACCAGACATTTACTCAAGGAGTAAACAGAGCTGACATTATAGGATGATCTCCAAGGGGAACGCTCCAGGGTAAATACTGAGGAAAAGGAGGGGTTATGCATTCCATTCCTTGGTATTTCTTGAGGTTTTTACTTTATTATTTTTAATGTTCTTGTTAATATTATGCCTTTTGCGATCTTTAAGAAACAATCCGGGAAAGGAAACCCTTGTAAAATGGTCAGTCTTTACAGAAAAACAACAATTGGTTGAATCTGGAGAATCATTTGGAGAAGCCCAACAACTCTTTGTCTGAAATTAGTGAAACAGTGAAACTGTGACTACTTGCTCTGCAATGGGGCCCTGCCTTTACAAGGGAGTCATTGAGGAGCTCTGGATAAACCTCCTCACATTATCTCTAGTGACCACTGAAAAACAGGATTGTTGCCCTTCATCCCCCAAAAACATCAACCAGATTTTCTTGTTAAGATCATGGGCTTGTGTTTCTTAGTAAGAACAAAGGGAAACAAAAGAAAAAAGGGGAACAGTATAAATTAATAATGACAAATCTTATCTCTAACCACATGTGCTGAGTTTTCTCTTATGACATGCAGACAAAATGACATATGGATAGAAATTACTTGATCTAGCAATCCTACTCCTTCTGTGAATGACAGTAAAAAGGTGTCATTTCTGGTGGCCAATTAAATCAAAACTTAAGACAATTATTCTGTTATTTGAATAGAAAATAAGCTTTACCCTCCTTCAAAACTAAGGCAACATAATACTCTGTTTCAAGACCCTGCTCTGATGACCACCTATCCCCACCCTCAGAAGGCCCAAAAATGCCACTCATAGGAGCAAGATGGTTTTCCATAGTAACCAACCAAAGCCAAGAGAAAATGAGTTCCTGACGATTTTTAAATCACAACCAAGAGCCCAACATAGTAGGATGCATCTGAAGAGTGGAAACAGGACCAGGAGGGCCACAAAGTACTTCTTTACCTCTTTCAGTTTTACAGAGGAGTACGCTGACAGTCTGGTGACTGCTGGTGAGAGGATATACCCTCAGACAATGAAACACTATCCATAGGCAGTACAAAAGGACAGGTTAGGGATGAAGCACAGCACAGGAGAAGCAAGAGCAGCCAGAAGGCAACTCTAGGTGGTCTAGCAGCACACAAGCATTACCTTCGCTTCTGACACGTTTTGACAGTCCTTGCACAAAAATGAAGCAAGGTCAAACAGCTCTCATTATCCCAAAAAGAAAGTGCTTCACACCTGCACACAGGGAAGGGGAGAAGTCTCTAACACACACTGATCACATAGACATTAAGAAGCAATGCAAATAAGAGGTGTAACAAGTAAAAGCTGCGTCTCGGCTACACTTACATGGACAACAGTAAGGCTTGGATTACACTGATAAACATTATCACTGCAGCCAAAGTTTAAAATAGTTCCCCTAAAATCATAACATCAGTAAAGCCACCACAGCAAAATCACCACCTCTGACATGAACCATCGTTTTCCCTCCCCTCACATGGGGGATCATCTAAATAATTTCCTCTCACCCTTCAAATAACTGTGTGGGTCCCATTACATTGCAGAACAGACCTATGCAGGGAGATGTTCCATCCTCTAGGCCAAAAGGTTCAGGCTTCTTAAGACACTGTTTTTAAGTTGATGATGCTTTGTCTTTTCAGCTAAAACTTGGCTAAAATGCTGCTGAAAAATATAACTTTGCCATTCAAGATTCTTCCATCTGCAACATGGCCCCACACATAAAGGTCCACATCTGTAGCTGGCATAATTCAATATAATGCTCCTTCAGCCAGCAGTGATATGAGCAGCACTTAGAGCTTCAAACTGAAAGGCCTCATTGCCATAAACACTGAAGACAGCTGCAAAATTATATTTTCACTACAACCAGCAAGTTAACCTGATGCTGTCATGAAAAATGTCTGTTTCCTTGACTCATCCATCATCAAGGCATAATAAACTTATAATCAAAATTATATCAATTCAACTGTTGCTGCCAATCTTTCCTTAATGGATTTAATTTAATAAAATTTAAAAAATTTTCCATGTCTGTCTATAGTAGACAACAATAGTAACAATGGCCTCATAGGGACTATGGAAAACAGAAAACAACCTGTGCTCTGTGTACAGAGGCTGCTGCTAGGGTACCATGGGGCTGGAGGGACTCACCCTCACAGGGCAGAACTGAGCTCACCTGCCCTTTCAGGGAAATGGAGTGAAAAGAGTTAACATTTTCTTTTCCCGATTCTATTTTCTCTGCCACTGGCTGGAATCCAAGGCCAGGAGGGTTGTGTGCTGTTTTTCCAGGAGGGCTTGAGGGGTTTGGGAGGGTTAAGTCTCTGCACCTGTAGATAAAACACTGCAAAGTGTCACTTTGTAACATTCATCAGAAGGCAAACTGCTCTTCGCCTTTGGCAATTTGCCTCACTCAAAAAAAAATGTTGGTCTTCAATTTCCCTCTTTCTTCCACTCACTCATGAAGATGAGCCCAATCCAGTGTTCACTCAAGTTTCCTTCTTCTTCTTACTCAGCCTTTCTACTGAGATTGAAAATTCCAATTACTTCTTTCACTAGATGAAAGTAGGACTCACTACAAAATCGGAAGGTAAATTAATTTCTGCATTCAAGGCAGCGATTCACCTCCAGATCCAGGAGATACAAGGATTTTGACATTGGTGATGGTAAAACCCAAGCCAAAGACACTGGGAATTTTGCTCGGGACTTTAGATGTTCTAGTATGGTATTTTCAGCACCCACAGACCAGTTTCTACCAGTTATAGTCCTAGTCCCTCCATCACAAAGCAAACCCGGGATTAGCAGAGATTGCAGTGGATCAAAACAAGGGAAAATTTGATTCAGTTGGAGCAAAGCCGGGGTTTGCATTTAAACTAAAGCAGTACTTCAACACATGAAGTGTTGAATGTGCCCATTCAAATTAAAATGCCTTATAAGTTGCTCATGGACACATTTTGACTTGAATTAAGAAAGATATTAGTAAGCCAACAGCTTAAATACAGGAATAGAATTCTGCAACAACATTTTTGGGGCCAACAAACCTACTAGTTTAGGATGTTGATAGGATTTCTTTAACAGGACTAGACAACTCTAATGAACTCTGGACAACATGGTTGCCTAGTGGAGGATGTCATGTCCCTATCCTGAAATTCATCTTGTTACACTGATGCCCTTTACAGTATTACTTAGGAGTGTTATAGAAAGCAGGATAGGTCTAGATAATTTGCTTATGAAGAAAAGAGAACAGGAGAAAGGGTAAAAATCATTTTTTTTCCTCAATGGATATGCATAAGAATCTGGTTTCCTTGTAAAAAAATAAGGAAAAGAGAAAACCAAACCAAAACAAAAATAACAACAACAAAAAAAAGAAAACAATAACAAAAAAAGAACTAAAGGCTTTGGCAACCAGATTCATTTTTTACAGGGTGTCTTCTGGGAGCTGAGTATTTTGCACTCACATTTCAAGACAGAAACAGGGAATTCATCTTGGGACTTGACCAGTGTAATGTTATACCAGTAGGTTGATTCAGGAGCAAAATCTTCAAAGAGACTCATTCAGCTGAAATTCTAGAGAGAAAAAAAAAAATGACCAATATGTGAGTAACTACGTGGGTCAGTGGGCTATGACTGAAGCTAAAGGACTTGACTTTGCGTTACTCCTAAATTCAGTGGAGAAACTGGGGCAGGAGGGGTGAATCACCAGAAGTTTTGCTCAAGGAAAGTAAACCAGAGCTGTAAATCCACAGGAATCAGTCAGGCTATCCAAGATTTACAGTGGCATAAGCGAACTTCCAGATAAAGTCATTTTTAAAAGGAGGTATTTGGGGCTACCATCCTTTGCTGGTGAAAACCAACATCATTCCATTAACAGAAGAACACCTACTTTTTCTGGGCAAAGCTATAGCCCTTGATCGTGTTTTCCCACCCACTGGGAAGGACACAATTCTGATCTGGATAGGACATTGCACAGATGTGCTCACCTCAAAAAACATGCCCAGCGTGACACATCAGGCAGGGGAAGACAAACCAACACCTGCTTAGCCCTTCTGGTAAATATGCATCAGTCAATTCCCAAATAAATCCAAAGACAGCTCCTTGCACCAGCTGAGGTCCTGTCCTCCAGTCTGCACTTGAGAAATGCTGCCCTTTTCCACCCAGTATTTGCCATCTCTCAAGATACTGAGGGGAAGATAAAGGACCTAATCCGCTCCTTGCTTCCACCACTGTAAATCAGTAGCAAACCTATCCACATCAGCAGCCTTCTACAAGTATAAAACAGGTGTAAGTGAGAGTAGAAACAGGTCTATAAACTCAGGTGAATTTAGAAGTCAACATATTACTTTCCAGTCTTGCAGAGATTACATTACGTGTATACGTACACACACATACATATACGCACACACCATTTTTAAAACCTCTCCAGGAAATCAGACAGAAAGTAAGCAGAGCATATGGAAATTTAACTGGTTGGTCATAAAAAAGCTGCTAAAATCTGCCAAGATCAAAAGACATGGTGCATTCTACTACACAGGCTTTTTTAAAAGAAGTAAGGTAAGAAAAGCAGCATTTTTCACCTGATGGGTGTAGCCACAGTTTCACTTGTCTTAGAAATGCAATATTTCTGCATTTTTAAAGATTTTGAGAGCTTAGGTTCTTTTTCCGTGCGTTTTTTGGTTTGTCGTTTGGTTTGGTTTGTTTGGTTGTTTTGTTGGTTTTTTTTTTTTCCCCACAGAACCTCAGGAGCAGATTTCTAAGATTTTAAAATAAAAGCTCTTCTCGCCGTTGCCTCTTCGATGCTCCTTTGCTGCCACCACGTGGAAATGAACAGGACGGCTCAAATGCACCGAAAGCGCCTGGAGCCGGTGCCATGAGCGAAAGGCCTCGTCTCAGTCCACTTTCTGGTTTTCTTCTCCCAGTTTTCCCCTCAGCTCCCGGGACAGGGAGGTGACAGCCGCCACCACAGGTGGTCCCCAGCAAAGCCACCCTGAGCAGCCTGGACAGCACTCCCATCCATGGTATAAACTGGGGAAACAAAAAAAAAATAAAAAGGAGAAGCAGGGGAAATAACAAATATAGCAATATCACAACACATCACATCTAAATAGACACTGTGAGGAAGGGGCTCCTCAAGCATTAAATGTGTTTCCTGAG
Organism: Lophotriccus pileatus; assembly: GCA_035583135.1. Taxonomy (NCBI): domain Eukaryota; kingdom Metazoa; phylum Chordata; class Aves; order Passeriformes; family Tyrannidae; genus Lophotriccus; species Lophotriccus pileatus. The sequence goes on from JAWWES010000115.1 coordinate 17,145,077, forward strand.
TAACATGCCTCCCCCCTCCCCTTTGCCTCCACACTGAGCTGCTGCTCCTCTACTCAGTGACACCAGTAATACAGATATAAGTGCAAGGAATAGCAACTTTTTTTTCATTGCAGTTTTTTCTGTAAAGGCACTTAAAGACACATCAGTATATGTTTGGGGGCAAACACAGCACCTGACAGGCCTGCTCAGGTGAGGTGAGGTGCCCCCTCAGGCAGCACCACCAACCACTTCTTGCTAAGTTTAAGTGGTTTAAGGAACAAACATCTGTTTTGTTGTGGACAGATGGTTTTGGGTCAGGAATGCTGCCCAGTCTGGAGGGGTGCAGAGGACTCTGTGGAAAGTGCTGAGGAAGACTATTCAGTGCAGATAATCCAAAGGAGCCCAACAATTCATGTTGGTTTCAAGGCGTATATAAGCTGATCACCTTTGCTTTTAATTTAAACTAATTTAACCTACTATAAGATGTTCTCTATTTTAATACATCTTGTTTTTCTAGCAATTAGTGTCATTTAGGTAATGTCACACAGATGTGCCCGAGGAGCACGAAACTGTGAGAGAGAAGCGCTGAAGAATTTCTGGCAGTATTTCTTTCATTCAATCCAATTTCAGAGGCAGAAGTAGAGCCAACCGCTTGAATTTTGTTGAAGAATATAGGAAAAGCAGCTCGGAGACTGAAAAAGAGATGAAATGGTCTTTAAGCACAAAGGTGATTAAACATGAGGATTTACACGCCTTCTCTGTTGTGCTGTAATCAAACTGGAAAAAAAGCGCTTAAGACTTACACAAGTAAGCTAAAATAGAGGAATAAAAAAAATAAATAAAATCAGTGAAGCATCAGATACACTAAAGAAGGAAAAATGGCAAACTTCTAAGCTCATGGTTGGCTGTTTCATTTTCCAGATTCTTTTCAAAACCTAAGCTCTAAGATGTGCTTTGCAGTTACGTCAAAGAAATTTTAGCAACATGGGGACCACAGATGTGTTAACACACACACACTGCCAGCAAAGGCACTTTAGTTAACACCAGCTGAGAATCAGCTTTCGGAGTTTTTGTTGTTTTGTTTTGTTTGCTTTTTTTTCCCTGCTATTGGTGGGACTGGAGCTCAGATGCTTGAATAGAGTAAATTGTTATTAATCTTTGCCAGCTGAGGTAATGACCACTGAGGTTCCTGAAGCCACAAGCTACGCAAGGCAGGCTTTGCCCTAAATGACTTAGAACCTTAAATTCTTTTCAGACCAGATGAGCTTACCACAATGCATTAACTGAAGGCTTGGCTCAATTATATCTTGGCATTTTGCTATGGGAATCTAAGTGCCATGGCATCAGGATACTCTCTGCAAGTCAGAAGTCACTGTAGCTAATGCCAGAATCCGGCTTCTTGGCCATCTGAAAACCTGTCCAAGGGCAAAATCTGTTCCTTAATTTTTCTGGTAGTAAAGCTTCAGCTAGGTGGAAGAAGACAAAAAAAAAAAAAAAAAAAAAAAAAATCCAAGATTATGTTGTTCCTGTTAAATTTTTTAAGTGGGCCAAGTCTCAATCTGGGCAGTTTGTGCTGGCTTCGGAAAAAAATACAGGTACATCCAGAAATATTAACCTCTGTCCAGAAATGATTCATGTACCAAAATTCTTCTGTATAAATTTATATATAAGGAATGAGGTTGAATTCTCAGTCTTTAATGATCTGTCTTCCAGAAAATAAGATACTTCATTCTGCAAATCCCAAGAATATCTATTAAAAAGAAAATGTTAAATGGGCCAGACTTCATTTTACCAGCTCAAACATGGAAATGTTCCACAGCTTAAAAAAAAAACCCAAACCACATCTCCCTTTACAAAAAAACCCAAACAAACTCAGTATGACAACTGTAATCCTTTTATTCTTTATGGTTTGAGTTGAGACAAAAAGTTAGTTTCAGATTTCTAATACATTCACCATACTTAAACATTGAAAATAGGTACACTCACACTGGAGTTACCTCTTAGGAAGGTGCCATATGTGAATTGATTCCATTTGAGATAAAAGCATATGAAAGTAAATGCTGGTATGATTATAATGTAAATGAGTCAGATACATATAGGAGCATCCTTTGTCTACATTAACTATTTAAAAATCTGAAATGCATATGAAGCCACAGTAAAACAACACTGTTAAAAATTGCAAAGTTGTACTAGATCCGCAATTCTGCAAATAGAGAATGTTACAGAGCCCTGTCATCATCTGAGATAAATTGGACTTTAACTGCAGAGCCCATATTCCTCCCTGAGCAATTTGTGGCTTCAAAACTCTGCTTGGAGCTCAGTAATGCTGATGACCATGCATGGGAAAACTGGAACACAAGCACATTAAGGGCCAGTATCTACCATGCAGTTCCTGAGGTTTCTCCAGAGCCCTAATCTGGATAGATTTTCACTGGGATAACCTCCCTTTAACCTCCTTACAATGCATTTCATATATTTACCTCAATGAAGGGGAGTTACAATCTTTAGTAAAACATGGTCAGAGGTTTTAGCTAACATTCCAATGTGGATTACACTTTTTTACAAACCATATTGTCCAACAACTGTAAGAACTGCTCAACCTTTCTGGGGGGTGGGGAATTCAGTCATGGCAGAGACCCAACATGAAAAAGTCCAACACAAATAGCTAAAAGCTGGCAAAATTACAAACATCTGGGAATAGGACATTACCATAAGAAGATGAGGCACAGGGTGGAAGTATCAATGGTAAGCCCTGTATATAATAAAAGGTAAACAAAGCTTAACAAACACTGACAAAGCAGGGAGGAAGTAAGGAACTAACAGACAAGTAGTTTTCACTAGAAGTAAATATTTTAGTGCTGGCTTTGCTACATAATGACATTCATACCTACAAAAAGCCAAATTCTCAGTTCTCTTGTGCTGGATTTTTGCTACTGTGACCTTAATGAAATCAAGAGTTAAATTGACTTAAAGCAAAGAGAATGAATTTTGTGATGTTACACAAAGTGTCCAACAATAGAATTTCAGTAATATGCACTTTTGTATTCTGTTACACACTGAGAGAAGAACTTCCTAACAACCAGATCTGTAACACACAGGTGGATGTGTCATGTGTACATCCACAGACAGCACCTCATGCCATTAACTGCCTTCAGGAAACGCTCTCTCCATGGAAACTTAGCAGGAGAAAACGTGTTTTATCTTGTGTGTGACTTGGGAAGTAGGTTTGTCAGCCCAGGGCAACAAATTAAAGAGATTGTTTAGGCTATACAACTTGCCAGTGTTTGTTAGCAGGCGTTTCTGCTTCCCACCTTTGAATAATGGGGACAAGAACTTTGTGACTTTAAACAATGACTAATTTGTTCCCATGAGAGCAAAAAAAACCCTCAAGTGACAATGAAAATATAAGCATTCTAGAAAACCAATGCTATGAAAATGAGCATTCATAACAAATGAGACAATATCAAAGACTACTGCTCTTTCAAAGAACTTTTTCACTTGCAGAACTCAGCAGCTGCTCATTTACTTTAACAGACTCTCTAACAGCAGCTAAGAATTTGCCTCTAGAATTATTACTATAAAAGAGTAAATTTGCAAGCACAGCTGAGTTTTACTTCTTTTCTGCCTATTTTGGAGCATTGTTATGCAATATATATCACCATGAATTGGAGGTGATGCTTAGCTTGGAAATTATTTTGTTGTTCATACACTTTGGATATGCTGCCCAAGTACCTCTGATAACAAGTCTGTCTTGATGCAAAGCTGGAACAATATAGAGCTGAATTAGATCCATTTTCTATCACTTAATATAGACTTTAGATTTGTCCATGGAACATGTCCACACTAGATTGAGAAGCAGCCTCTTGGCAATACTGAATTATCATACTGAATTGCTTCCATCCATTTGCTGGGGCTGCCAAATTGAAATGATGCATGTCAAGGCAACCCCACACTGAAAAGTAAAAGATAGCCTCTTAAATGTTCCATTTATAAAGCTTTTTATTCACAGTCAGATTTAGTATCCCCTCTGAAATATATCACTTTACAAATTGATACCTTGCCATTACAAGATTTCCACACCATATTCACTCAGCTTAGTAGTAAAAACAAGCTTTTGCTCTTTTCCCTTTGGTACAGCAGATGAAAACCGAGCAGTTCAAGGTCTGCTTCTCAGAAAACCAGCACTAAGTACTCCATAGATCCGTAATCTTCTCCTGCAGGGAGGGTTAAAAGCCAGCAAAAAGGTAAACTCTTAGTTCTATCAGTGAAATATTACAAGTGCATCATATTGGAAAGCAGAAATTGGAGGGGGAAAAAAAAAAAAACAAAACAACAAAACCAACCAACCACTAATGCTAAGGGTGCTAAGAGTGCTCTGCAAAACAAAAGCATCCTTGTGGGCTTTTTGAAAGTTTCTGCAATAAATATCACTCAAAGCAAGTTAGGACCAAAAAATTACGCTATCACACTGCAGAACTTAAATGCATTTTTTTTCCCTAATATATGCCTAATATATTCCTAATATATGGGGTTCTAAAATGACACATTGTATTTACTTTCCATATTATTTCCCCATACTTGCTGTAGCCTAACACCTGTTTTTTTTTATCACTGGCAAGTGAATGTCTAAGTAAGAAACAATAAATAATAACATAAACTAATACTGCCCTGTTTTGGCATCTTTACATCTCAGTTTATGACAAAGGAATAACCTGCCCTGCCCCCATTTGGGAAGCAACCAGTTTCTTCAGCTTAAAGTTTGCCAGACTTTCCCTTTTGGAGAAGTAGAACATTTCTGTGAAGCTTCATGGTAACTTCTCCAGTTGCACCCTGATTTGCATGTCCCTGTTTAGCTGAAGTTCTTTTCAACTTCTGAATTGCAACAAAAAGTTTGCTACAGTTTCCTTACACTTCAACTCCCTAGAGCAGCTCTACATTACTAGCCAGCCACATCTGATCAAAGAAAAAACTACATTCTGACCAAGCTCTTTTATTTTTTATGGATTACTTGTCACATATGCCAGCTGGTAGCAATGTTGAACAGGGGAATTTTTTTTCTAGGTATAAGGGCTTGGGGGTTTTTTATGTTGCCTGCAGTAAAGGAGAATCTGCATGAATTGAGTCAAAAATTCTGTGAGATCTTGCCAAAAGCAACTCTATGACACAGATGCCACTTACACCAATATAATTCCACCTGTGCTTCCAGTTACAGGCTGGATTTTGCTGTTCACAACTTCCAAAAGCCTTCCTGTGGCCAACATCCAATAGAAGCCTTGACCTAGGTCTCTTCTATGGCTGCAGAACCAGCTCTTCATCAATTACTGAGTAAAGTATGTCATTTACTATGAAAAACATCCTTGTAAAGGATTTCCCTTTTACAATTGTAATGGTCTCAGCCCTGCAGTTAAAAACTGAGTTTCAGTCTACCCTCTTAAACCCAAGAAAATTCTGAATTCTGAGAGAATTCTGTTTGTTCAGCTTTTATCATTCCAGATAAATAAGTTTGAGGAGATTTTCAATAAAACTGCGACACTGATAGTTTTTTGACAAAGCTTCATGCTAGCATTGATTTTCAAGGCCAGGAAAAAACAGGATGACTTAATAAAACATCCACTCTTGGTGCTGTAGTTCTCCAGTAATAAAAATATTGAAGGAGTAAAAATGAGCACCACTGATGTGTTGACTTCCCAAGTCATGGCTAGCATTTACAAGGGTGGGAATTTAAGTCCTAGTAAAATTCCTCCTTTGTTTACAGCCCCAGTAAACTCTCTGTCAGAAAGCTGTTTTCTAGGAGTAGATCTGCAGACGCTTTACACAGCTGGGAGAACACCTACTTTCTCATTTTGTTACAGTAAAAAAATCTCTTTATATGGCTAGGACAGTTAATGTCAAATTGCTATTTTTATGCAGTTATTTGCCACCAACACTAGTGGGATTTAAAGTCTTGAGTTGCATTTTCATTACTCTTCTGAAGTGGTTTTTTTCTTGTAAGCTTGGTAAATTCCCCATCCAAACCTCATATCAAATTCTAGTCACAGCTGATAACTTCACATGCTCTTGCCAGCCTCATCAGTTCCTTGGTGCAAACACTGGAAAGCAAGAAAAGTTCCAAGAACAGGTTACGCATCAAATGCCTGTATCAAAACAAAATCTCTCACAAAATAATCACTTCAGTGATGTAAATAACACATAGAATTCATGATCTTGTATTTCAAGCCTCTTTCTAATAGGGCTGTTAGTGAATAACAAGCACATGGTGACACTTGTTAGTCTGGGGGGCGTTTGGGTTGTTTTGTGTCAGAAAAGTGAAGCCACAAATCCAGACTATGAACAGCCACACTAAATGATTCAAGGCTTAAAAAAAAATAAAGTTTACAAAATTGCATTTGTTACATCTACTCCAACTGCCCTATTACAAATGTCAAATACCTGTATATAATTAATTATTCCAGATGGACTTCCACCTCAGTAAGTCTTAGCTAATAGCTTTCCATTATTCTTGTTTAAACATTTACCAATGAAACCTGTGTACTTTACTGGACAATGAATTATGATCCTTTTCAGAAATTATCCTTTTAAAACAGAAGCTATAATTGAAGCTTAAGAGGAAAATCATGTAATGGGAACGTCCTTCAATCCCCTTTTAATTAACAGCTCTGTGCATAAATACAAGCTAAGCTACTCAGTTCCTCAAGACAGTGCCTCTCAAAGCAGAGGATGTTGTCTCTCAGAAAATTTCTATATTAAAGTGCTCTGGGGTTTGTGCCACTTTAGGCCACTTCTATCCTACTGTCTTCCCCCTTACTCCAAAGAACACTTGGCCTTTCTTCTTTTTTTTAAATAGATGAGATTGAGATTAGCATTTTGAACCTCATGCTTTGCACATGCAGGCCTCTACTGTCACAGCAAGCCCAGAAGTCTACTTATAATAGAAGACTATAAAGATAATAGGTAAAAAACCTAAATATTTATAACAGAAGTCTATTTATAATAGTCGAAGGCTGCCATTTGCAGTTTGAAAGGGGTATAAGACAGGACAGACTTACTTCCAAATAAACCCTGTCCAAACCTACTGACCACCCCAAGAGAAGAACTGCTTTACCCAAGTGTGCCATCTTTGGTCAAGAACACACTTCGAGCCTTTTGGATTTTTAACCTTAACTGCACATAAAAAAAAAAAAAAAAAGAAAAAAGAGACTCCCAAGTCCAGCAGCTCTTTTGTTTGGCATATCCATGACATTAACCTGGAGAAATAAAGCATTCTCATTTTAACCTTCACCTGGTAAATGTTTATGGGCTTTTGATGTATACTCACTTAAGAAGCCCTGTGGATTGGAGGCAGAAAGGTTATGTACCTACATCAAAATATATACAGGCCAGTTCTCTTGTTAATTGTATTGTAGGAATTGCTATTTACTCAGAGTTTATCATAAACAGGAACAAGTAAATTCTAGAGACATGTTATGGGTTTAATAAACTTGTTGATGAACTTTTACTTTCAAATATATACATTTTTAGATAATCAGTGAGAGAAGAGCCTTCATTTTGGTACCCAATTCAATTTAGTCCACATTCTGCATTGCACAGCTGCAGTACAAAGCTGTGAGGAGAGTAACTATCCACTGAACATCGTTCAGCTTGCAGCTATATTGGATTTCAAAACCACTTCTGTGGACTGCTACCCAAACTGCATTTTTGTGAACTAAACTGTTATATTTTTCCTTCATAAGTAACTAGGTTACTGTTAACTGTCAAATAGCTTTTGGGCAGATAATTGAGCTTTGCATTGCAGTGTATTGAGAACTAAACCCACCTAACATCCCTCCTTTCCTAAAGGGCTAAACTTCACACTTTTGAGGAAAAATACAGTGCTTGCAAGAAAGAGCAGTGGTTTTTATTGCACCAGAGGACACTTTCCCTGATGAAGATTTGAGAAACACCAATGGATGACCACACTCCTACCACCTCAGAGCACATTTTTCAGAGCATCAGCAGTAAGGGAGGAGCAGCCAAAATTCCAATCAAGTTCCTGCATGTGCTGTTTCCTAATAGCTGTCCCCAGCCTTTTTTGGATCCCACAAACTGCCCTTAGGGGATATCTAATTTTTCCATTGACTAGACACGGGGGCTTAGAGTGGAATCCAGGCTGTTTGCTTGTGGCCCTTAAAGCTCCATTTTCTCAGAGGAAACAGAAGTAAGGGAATATGGCACAAGTTCAAGTTCAGAAGCTGAAAAGGAAACAGTTTAACACGGTGAATAAACCTTACAAAACTCTACAAACACAGCATTTCACACAATGCTCTTTCATAAACACCACAGACTGGACAGCATTGTTTGAAACATTTTAATATTCAGGAGATTAAGGACATATAAAAAAGTGTCAATAAATCATTCAGCAGCAAAAAAAAAAAATGTAATTCATAGGTATTGTAAGTAAAACATCACTAGTATTTATTACCAGCAAGTGTATGTCAGGTCTTTATCATTTGGATAATGAAATGTCACTCAAACATGCACCCAGTGGCACTTTTAGATACACATTCAATGCAATTGCCTCAGTGACAAGTGTTCTGGACAAAATACAGTCCTGTAAAATTCTTAAGTATAACTTTATCTGTTATACAGCACCTCCATGAGATGCATGCAGTATGCAAAGCATTTCAAAATAAGAACTAGGTGTCCCTAATTTATATAAAACCGAGATTCAGTCCTTCTGTCTCTTTTTTCCTTTAGCAGGAGTTTTGGAACTACGTTCATTTTCTGCGTTTGGTTCCCAAAGTGCATTTTTTACAAATCTAGAAGCAGCTCCTTTATCGAGTCTGGATGCCTTTTTCTTGTCTGTTATTTCTTTGACCTTGTTCATATATGTTCTTATTCTCTCCTAGGGAGAAAAAAAAAGAAAAAGTATATTTCAAATCTTTCTTTTGAGGTTGTGGCTAAAATGAATCAATGTGTAAAGGTTCTCCACACTGTACACTTCTATAACTATAATACCTAGAAGAACAGCATCATTTAAATAAATATACCAGGCTCTTCGCAAATTTGAGACATCCCCTTTAGCAAATTTTCCATCACAGGTACCTACCATATCATCTGCACGACATGCACTGTAACAGGAACACAGAGTCCTACCGAGATGAAGACTCTGCATCTAATCTGCACCAAAATGAGAACTGTTCTTGCAAGCAAAGTTAGAAAATAAATTACTGAACTCAGTTTGGAGTTTGGGCTACACAAGGATGGCAAAATAATATTTAGATATGACAGATTTATAGATGAAATATATTGCCTACTGCCTACAAAACAAAAAAAAAAACACATTCATCATGTCCAAGCAAAGTCAGAAAGATGTTACAAGCATTACACACACAATTACACAAAAGTCTATGGCTTAAGATCCTGAAATGGTCAAGAGGACTTACCAATGAACCTATTTATAAGGCAGCCTGAAGAATTTCCAGCTGTACCAGAAGTTTCTTTTATGACCATAAATAACAGAAACAGCCTGTTTCCGCTGCCATTCCATAAATCAAGGGGATACTTTCTTGCCATCTTTGCCTACCATAGTCATTTGGTGTCTATGTGGGGGGGTTTTTTGAGCAACACATGGCTTGTACTCAGCCCCACCCAAGTATAACCTCCCTGTTTAACAATCCTCATCCTCATCTACTCCTGAAATAAAGAAAATTAGGGAAAAATAGCCCCTCTAAGATGGAAATCCCCCTCTGTTAAGTGCCTGCTTCTCTTCACTGACTAGAGAGGACATTTACAGTAACTCAGTAAAATATTTGACAGATTTCATATCCACATATTTAGTCTAATATGGCCTTCAGGTGTAGGGCCTTTAGGTGTTAATGTAATACAAACAACAGTAACACATATCAACACAGGTACCTGAATTATAAATGTGAATTAACAGAACATTTATGGCTACTGCTAAAATAAATGTTGTAACCCCCACATTTCTCACACAGCCACCACCACCTCTTTGAATCTGGAACAAAAGCTACAAGACCTACACTACAGAATCTGATTTTCAAGTCTTCAGCGATCATTATAAGCAACTGTCAAAATCTTGGCTTCTCTGTCTGTGTCAAAAACACAGCTTTAATGAGGTGGGTTTTACAGAGTCTGAAATCATGATCAACTGTAATATTTCTTTGGTGGCTGAGATGGCTAATGAGAACAGATGGCAAACCTACATGTATCAACATGGGAAAAAGGGGCTGAAAAAATGTCAGTGTGACAAAAGAAATGAGTTCTGATAGCTTGAATGTGAGTTTTATTAATACAGTTTGAATCCCTGTATGTACACAAGGAGAGCAATTCTAAAAACAAAACAATCCTGACAGAACAGTCTTTTTTAATTCCCTTTCCACATGAATAGGAACATCACAATGCTCTTGGAGAGAAGGAATGTGCATTCATTCACCTTGATGCTTGCAAAAGGAAAAAGAGAGCTGGATAAGAATCTAGGCTGTGATAATTCACTCATTCTTTGGAGTTAGAATGACTGGCAGCTGTGAAGTAAAATACCAGCATAAAATATCCACAGCACAAGAGATAAAATTTTTTAGTATCACTAAATTAACAAAATATTCAGACACTATGTGACATAGGAGGAACAAGAAACTGACTGAAAGCTCATGAAATATTAACTGATGTATTTTTTTAATACGATACAGTCTAGACTACTGAAATCCTCACAAAATTAAAAATAGAAATATTCTTGTTATTCGGGCCGGCTTTCCACATTTTGCAGCCCTATCTCCCATTCCACTGGTTATGTAAGGATTGCATTTAAGGTGAGTATTTCACGATGGCCTGGATTTAATATTTCCATTTACACAGGAATTACAATGGGTAGCGAGGAGTTTTGATTTCTATTTTTTCTTCAGGCTAAAATGATTTGATATTTTAAGTCAGCAGAATTTTCAAGATAGCCAGCCTTCTATACTGTAGTCGTGCATCTAAATGGAATATAAAGACAAACCTAAAAGATTTATTATACGTTGTAAATATGTCACTAATGCAGAGTTACTGGACAATACACATACAACTGGTGCCAAAAAAGCTTTTAGCTTTGTTGCTGAACTGGATTCTTTACTGCTGAGAAAATGAATTAATGGAGGACTTGGAAGGGGGAAGGGGGGGGCTTTTTCCCGTCTTAGCCAGTAAATCAACCACACTCTAGTTTTAGAGTCATACAAAAGTAAGAAAAGGCAGCCTCAGAGATTAACATGATTCCAAGTATTTATAAGAAAAAAATGCCATACTGGAAGTTATAAATTATTATCAGACGTAGCATTTTTCCATTTAACAGATACAAGTGAAAAGCTGCTCTGTTCAGAACCCAGTTCTCAAACAAAGGTGGAAAAAAAGACAAGATAAGATGATATAATTCATCATCTTCTTTCTTTCTAATTTCAGCAGGCCCTACAACTTTACTTTAAACAGTACTGTTTGGAACTAAAAATATTACTTTCTTAATTTAGAGAGCCCAGCAGAGCATATAAATAGTTATATAACACCATGTACCATATGCATGCTATTATAGCAACATATCAATTTTAAATGTAGATATAAACAATTCTCAACTTCTATATGGGCTACATGTCCTGAGCAAGATGCATGCAGTGTAAAGAACTTACCAGTTCATCTTTCACTGGATGTTCCTTTGGATTGATTCCCTGAGTAGCCAAGTATACTACGAGAAAAAAACATGATTTTTTTTTTTGAAACTGAAGTCTGTCATGACTGAGGGTCCAGTCAAGCAGTCACACAGGAAAACTGTAGTTTCCACATAAAATCATTACTAAGAATTGAAGTTAACTATGTTGTTAAGTATCTGGCAAACTATTATCATCAAATGTTGCAGCTAAAACCCCCCTGAAAACTAACATGATTAAACTTTCTGTCCTTAAAAGGACAGAACAGATTGCCACTAAAATCAAGAAACATCCTCCTGCATGTACAAAGTCAGCTTTTCTAAATACATGTTTTTGATTTGGAGTTTCAACATCATTTAGCTTCGGGATGGCAATAATGTGGGTCCACAGGGTAACCACAAGTTTTTAATTATTTAGCTAAAACATGATCATTTAATGTTTACAGCTCTCTAGGTGTTCAGATAGCAACCATAAACACTACTTTTTCCTCCTACCACATACTCACCCCACAACATGGAATTCAATGTGTACACCGAAACCAAATCCAGCTTTGCTTGCTCAAGAGGGTCTAACTAGAATGAAAAAAAAAGACCACCACACATTTTTAAGTAAGATGTGCACAGACTTTAGTAACACGCACATTTTATAATTGTGAATGTATTAGTCAAAAAATACACACTGAAGGAGTGCTATTTTGCACAAGTTCACTGACACTACGTTTATGCCTATTTCCATGACATTACAGAACCATTCTCTCCTCTCCAAGTATTCTGTAATTTTCCCAGTCTGATGTTAAATGTCACAGTCCCACACAGCCAAAACCAAAAAAAAATCTCTTGGCATGTAGCTCTTGGACTACCATTCCCATAGTCAGAAATAAGTCCCTGTTTTTCCACTATAATTTAATTAAAAATAGCTGTTGCTATCAATGGAAGAGGAAAAAAAAGCCAAAACTCAAATGTGAATATACAATGAATGAATGTTAGCACTATATCGTGTGTTCAATGCATGCTGGAATATTTAAGGATGTAAAGCAAAGGAAGAATAAAGGTAATGAGGGTTCTTTTTTTCCCCTTGACTGTCAAAGTCAATTTATTATTTCAGTCCTACAGGATTTCCAGAAACTCTGATAACATCATTGTACAGCTCACTAGTTCTAACATGGATACTGTCAAAAGATCTGTGTTGTCAAGAATGTTTTCTTCATAATTTATTTGTGTAAGAAATCCTCCCAGGATACAGACGCTCCCTTGCGTGCTGGCTTTTTCTTGCCCTACAGAAAGAAATTACATGTTAGGCTTTCACTGTTAAAAGAGAGGCTTGTATGAAGTTCTCAGGCAGTACCTTTATGCCCTGATAAAAAGCCACTTACAACATACCTAGAGGAGACAGCTCAGGCTCTGCAAGTCTAGACTTCTAGACTCAGATCAATCCTCACTGCTGTCAGTTCACCTCTCTATCCCCCTGGGTACACCAAGTTCCATTAAGTTTGTTGTGAAGAGGTCTCAGATAAAAACGTGAGTGCCCTCTCCCCTCTCCACTATCAAAGAGCACTCACATGCACTTCAAGGAAGGTCAGGAATAAGCTACAATGTCCTCTACCTAAATGACTCACTGGTAAGATCATCACTTACTAGCTTGAAAGAGCATGTGTTTCAGTGTTTAAGTTTGTAAGACTATCTGGGTATCCTAGAAACGCAAGAGTTTCAAATAGCAGGTATCACGGGTAGGAAGTGTTCATATTTGTTACTGAAAACCTAACAGACCATTTTATTTCAGTTCAGGTTCCCAAGTATTTGTGTTTTAAAAAGGAAAAGGTTTTCAAAAGGAAGATTATTTACCTTTTGCAGAAGCTCGCTCCTAGAAACAGACATCACTGTCTTCAGCATCTCATCTACAGAACCGAGAGATTTTTCAAATGCTGTGAGATAATCATGAATTTCAGTGGGGTATTCTTCTGAATTATTATCATCCTCTGACATTTCCATCTGCAAAGAGGAAACAAAACTAATAATCCTTTTCATTAGGCACCAACAGAGTCAAAAGACTGTATTTTACAACACAGAGCATTAGCATTTATTCATTAAACTTTGTAAGAAATGCCTACTTGTGAAGAGTTCTAGCAAGTAATGTCAATAGTGACACAGTTAAAGTTCCTGTAATTTCAGGGATATCTCCTGACTGCTCTGCAAAATGGCATGAAGGAGCATTACAAATGACATGACTGTACTACCTATTCTTGCAATGGTCCCAAAACAGTATTTAGCTTTTATGGTCTGTGATAGAAAGGAATTAGTGGCTTGTTTAAAAAAAGTGCTCTATAAATCACACTACATAAAAAGCTACACCAAGCAACAGGCAGGACACCAGGGAAAAAAAAACAACAGGGATATGGCTTCAGCCTGTCTTAGGAACAGACATTACTTCAGCTTTCCAGTGGTTATTCAGCACCAGTTATGTCAGGGTCAGCTACATCTTCCAATGCTAAATTCAGCAGTTGGTCAAAAAAATTCTTCTTGTGAACCCTGTATCCAGTTTTCTGAATTCTCTATGGGGTATTATAATCTGCAATATAACTCTACCCGTAACACAGCTGAGTTGATTCCGGGATTTCAGAACACTCTGGATATCTTACAGACACGTCAGTGCACAGCAATGGGGAAGGAAGATGTGAAAAATCCCAAAGCATCCCTTTTTTGATCCCAGCAGTTATAGTACCATGGCATTGGTTACTGCCCAGCTCCCTGCTGGCTTATAATCAATATCTTTAGTTCCTCTCAAATCATAAATCACGTGTTATCTTTGGGATTTAATGTTACTTAGGGCTACGTTATTTTCTACAACTTCCATGACTGAGCAACAACTTTTGGAACGTTCTAGGGAAAGAAGGGAAGAAATACGAAATTTTCCTGCCCATTTGGTGAGCTGCATCAAGACCAGTGGGAGCACCTCAATCACTGCAGTCTTTCCTATTTAGGATGAGTGTGATAATCCCACTCCCCAGCTGCTGAGTACAGAGGGCAGGAAGAGGAATTGGAGAGACTGCACTTTTTATCTATGAACACTGAGCCACGTGGTCAGTGCAAAAAGCAAACAGCCATCATATCACTGGAGTTTGTCTTAGATAATGATTTTATCTTTCTCTTTTCCTGGCAAGAGTGTGATATGTGTGAGAGAGGTTTCTTTTTACTTATATTGCCTCTTGGAGTCAAAAAGGAAGAAGATTGAGAGGAAAACCAGCGTGGAGCTACTCAAGCCTGTCTGTGACTCCAGTTTTAACCACACCAGTGTGATCCCAGAAATATGATCAGCCAATATACAAGCCCAGTTTCACTGCTCTTGCTTGCATAGTTAAGAATTACAATCCTACTCAACTGCATGACTGTTCATCCTGGTCAGAGCTCGTTTTCAGACTGAGTAAAGAATCACAATGCCAACTACAACATGTGGAAGGTCCCCTCCCCACCCCAGCACATAACCCACACATGTAAATAATACTTCATCCAGCTGCAGTAGACCTAAGCACGAAAGCTGAGCTGGACCTACAAGATCCTGCCCACAGAAAGGCAAAATACCACTACAATTACTTCTGACATTTACGATAACACTGTGTTTAATTCTCTCCTGGCCACCTGCTCTATAATCAACCTTGTTAGGCTGATTAAAAGGGTTCAGAAACAAGGTCTGTTGTTAACTTTTAGTCATATGATACAGCATTGAAAAAAAAAGCTACAAGAAACTAGATTTTCCCAGTTGTTAGTACAGTTAAGTCTAGGCAGAAGGTGTTTGTCCATACACATTTCCTGCCCTTACACATAGAGAGATAGAGGTGTAATCCAATACAAGAATAATCTGCAGGGTTTACCATCACTGCAGCACTTAACCTGCTATGGTCTTAATTTGATGGACAGGCATGAACACAGTGATAAATTCCAACTTTACCCTCTCCCTTTATCAGTGTATCCAGCACCAGCAAGAATAAAAAAACAACCAACAAAAGCCTGTAGCAGGAATGTGCTATCAAAACTAACTTGAGCTGTTTTACAGCAGTTGCAAGAATAAAGTCACTAGAGGATATTTGATATTCTTTTTAGACCAAGCTAGACCTAAAGAATACGACAGAAGAACAGGAAGATAAAAGGAAAGATACAGATACAGTTCAAAATACATTTGGCTCTGATTGTTGTCTCATGAACCAGACAAAATTAAGTTTGTCCTTATATCACAAAGTATTCCCTTGACACTGTCAATTAGCAAGGAAAGGGAAAACCATGCATTGGATTTCAATGGACTTCACTGGTAAGTCCACTCCTCTTGCCCAGGGAGGGGGAAGAACTTATTGAATTTGTGTTTTCTGTTCAATTCCACAGGAATCAGCAAGTTCCTACTCCTGCTGTGTGGGGACCTCTCTCTTTTCATTACACTGTTGTTTCAGCATTACTAATCTCCAAGCAGGATATGTTACAGTGCTGGCACATGCCAACAGTGAAGCAGCCTAAAATAATTCTGATAACATGAAACCAACAAGAGTAAAATTACACTACATTAGAAAATGTGTACACCCGAAACTCCACAAAGTTGTTGCTGCCAAAATCAATACACAGGTTGCACAGTCACACCTGCAGAATGACAAAGCCAGGGATGGGAGGAACTGAGACCACCTCAGCGACTCTCTAAACACACTTCAAGGCTATTACTGCCCTCAGTAGCTATGTCTCACTTATTAAATCACTCACAAAACGTTCCTCAAAATTTTTCAAATGTTTCTCCAAGTATTTCAAGCAAGCAAACATTTAAGTCAATTCCTGAAGTTGATGTTTACTTCACAGGTTTTCTGTTTTGAATTTACTGACTTTCAACCAGATTTTATTTGGCACAGAGATACCACTTTGAAAATTAGGGATAGTAGAAATACTCAAATAAAAGAAGTAACAAAATCCTGCAGAGCAAGCATGTGAATAATGGGGAATTCTAAAGGAAGTAAGACAGCATTTTCATTATCAAGCAGTAACACCTTTGATGCAGAAAACATAACCTGCGGTTTTATGCACGAAAGTAATACTTCACAAGATCTTTCATTTTGAGAATGCAAAGGGAAGTTCACAACCCATAAACATATGAGAGAAGAGGCCTACTTTGATTAAGGGCACTGAGGCAAAAAAACAGTGATGAAAAATGTGGTATGACTTCATTACATCAATCTATGAGAAACAACTTTGCCTTTTTAACCCTGAGCTCGAAAACTGCCATGTAGTCACTGGGTGAAAAAAAAAATATTTGAGGGGAAAAAAAGACTTTACATTGCAAAGGTAAAGCATTTTCATGAGAAAATTTATGCATTGCATTTAGGTCTGTTAAAAAATGTTCTACAAAATGAGTTTCCACACAGGTAGAAAATTTCTGGGTCTTTTGAAATTTCTGAAAGATTCTGAATAAATTCTCACTTATTCAGAAACATTTATGTAAACTTATGCTTAGAAAACAACGAACACCTTGTTTTCTTTGCAGTCAACATATCAATATACATATATAAACCAGAGCAAGTAATACACTGGAACCACAAAAAGGGAAGGGATGGACATTCTTAATGAACCACAGAAAAGACAGAAATATGAAAAAGGAAAAGAGAAAATATGGTATCTTCTGCAGACTGTATAAAGAAGACCAAACATGACAATCAAAAGCTGTTTGCTGTAGTATTAATGTGGCTATTGATCTAAAATACAACCAAATTCAATGCTGTGTTAAGGAATTTTAAATAAAACCAAACAAAATACAGATGGTTGTGCACAATACAACTAGCAAAACTGCCCATCTTTACATTTATTTTTCAGAAGAATGAAAAGAACTGCAGACCTCTTTTAAGAAAAGCACACCCATGACTGGCATACAAAGGTAAGTAAAGGAAAAAGAGAAACTGCATAAAAGCACGTGGCTTTCATGAATTTTTTTTTTTTTATATATATCTGGTGCTTTAACACAAGCCTTAGAAAGTAATTGCCAGTTGGCTTAAAAAGCAAAACCAAACTTCCCTTCCTGCCCACCCCCACAGCTAAACTCTGTCATACTGAAAAACATAAACTCTAACTAGGCCCGGGGTACCTCTATGAGAGATTTTGCTGAAGAAATCTGGGGAAAGTAGTGAAAGCTACATGAGTCTGTCAACACGGCAATAGGAAACCCCTAAAGACAGAACTAAAACATGCTCAGTGTTAGTGTCACGCACATGGCTTTCAACTGGAGTTAAAATTGCAAGTTCAGGATAAAAACTGTGTGTTTGGAATATTTTCTAACATGTGAACATAAGACAAAAGTAATTTGGCATTCTAAATACTGCAACTCACGTCACACTTCACGTTTATTCTTACATATTCCCTAAGCACTAGAAGGCCTTGCCTCCATAGTGAGCTCAGATCCTTTATTTTTCAGATTATTCACCTAACAAAAATCAGATTAGACTTTCCTTCTTCCCATGGATATTTACAAATTACATAGAGAGAACCAAAATCAACTAGAGAAAGCCAAAACAAACCCCAAACCTTTTGCTCAGGGCATACAAACCCACTCTCAAATTCAAAACAAACACATTAGCAACATCAATAAGACAAACTAACTCTGTCAGCTCCTGAAAACTGGCACTAATCTCCCTTTTGTGAGTTCTGACTCACAGCCTGCACTGAACATAGTGGATGTGCAAGCACAGCAAAGGTGTCCCTTCTGCTCTAACACTGTCGTTCACTGCTGTGGATGTAGAACAGAACAACCAGCATCCTAATTTTAAAGCTACCAGAGATTCATGACTAAGTTCTTTGGCCACAGACCTCTTTTGGGCAGAGAAATCCATGTTTGCAAAACTCTAAGTACAAAAGGCTCTCATCTGTGACAGACACTCCATTAGTATTATTGCTGATAATAAATAATTACTTGCCCACTAGTCATCATGGTGTCCACAAATCTGTTTTGCTACTAATGCCTTTCAAGCCAGTGTGGGGCAGCTGGAGAGCAGATCTAGTACAGTTAAGAGCTCTCTTGCAACGCCAACTCACGATCTTGTTTGCAAAAAAGATTTCCACGGCAGAAGTAAAAAGGCCTACCGGGAAGTATCAAGTACACACCAATAGGCTTACCTTGATCCCCTTAAAAATATCCCAACTCAAGCCATGGTAGTCAGACAGTGCACAATTTGCACTATATTACAAATGGGCAATGGCTGAGCAATCATTTTTAACCCTGCCTTCAGCATCAACATGTGCATCCTACAGAGCAGCTCACAGCCATCAGGCTCCTGCTGATGCCTCTGAGAAAAAGTCTCTTGAGCTTCAAAGGATTTGCAAAGTTTATTCTGATCTGTCTTAAAAAGAGATTAAAATTTAAAGGAAGGGGTTAATATTTTTGAGGCTCACTTACACTTCAGCCCATGGTGGATATCACATGAGAAAACAGTTATCTCAGCTTGGCTCAAATAACCTGTATTCACCACAACCCCATCTATATCCACACAGACCATCTCTGATGTAAACCTTCAGCTTGATCTTCACAATTCACAAAACATTTTTACTCTCTGTAATCAGCTGTCCTAGATTCCACATCTTCGATGGCACAGTTATTTCCCCTTCTGAATAAAACCAACATAACCTGGCTCTTGTTCAGCTCCAACCTGCCAGTGCCCCCATCAGAAAGCACAATGATAAAACATCTTTCTTTAGGTATGTTTCCTTCCGGAGAGGTTTTCACAAAAGCTCTCACACTCAGGCTATGCTGACACAGCTCAGTTCAAGGCTGGGGCTCTAAAGTGATGCTAAATTTATATGTCTAAACTGGTCTTAAAACATACGCTTTTGGTTGCAGTGAAGCTACCAACTTCTTGTACAGCAAAAGATGGTCCCCTTGGACAAAGCAGTTTACACACAGTGCGGACAGCAATCAACACTGAATACTTCTGTCCTACCAAATTTGTAGTGAACAGAGAAGAGCCTTTCTCCAGTCTGCAGCTCCTGTATGCTCTAAACCATGGAGTTTACAACCTCTTCTAAAACTTACTGCCACTCTCCACTAGTATCAGCACCATGAATATCCAGAGATAAAGCCAAGGAGTTTTTTATTCCTTTTAAACTGCTGACCACCTGCTTTGTTCCCTTTAGCCACCAGTTCCACAATGCATGAAAAAGCAATTCCTTTGATCAGAATTCAATTTCCTATACTTGCATTTTGTGCAGCACGTCTCTGTACAGTTTTGAACAGCGACCTCAATGTGTTTTGGTTGTTTGCTATTTGACTGTGCTAACAAGACTCTGACACTATTAAAAGCATATTTACCCATTTTTCTGGTTGAACATAACACAGTAACTATGGGATGTTGTGTTCTAAGCATTGTCTTCTTAGAACTTATCTCACTAATGCAAGAAAAAAAAGACAACAATCTTTTCTAACTGCCTCCCAAACAGAATTTAAGAGCTGATAACATGATGGAACTTCTGGAGACCATCAGGCAGGGGAAATATTGTCTGTGTGATGGGGTAACTAAGCGTGTCACATATTCCCAGGCCCTGCAGAAAGCCTCACAGAAAGCATGCACGAAGGATGGAGAAAAAGTTACAGTGAAAATAGAGAGCTCAGAGGTAATCAAGTCGGCAACCTCAAATCTTTCATAGTCTGTTATCCCATCCCCTTGGCGCCATCTTTCAAGTTCCCAATATCAAGCTTCCCTCTCACTGTTACCACTCAAGCAGTCACCTGTGTTTCTTTCTCAGCACTGGTGCTGCCACATGTACCAGCAGCTGTGGTGGCCAGTACCATTCCAGTGCACTGTTTAATTATTTAGAGGAAAAGCAGAGCACAGATGATCCTAAAGTGATTCTAAAAATTTTAAACCACTTCAAAGGGAAAGGCACTTATCAGAAAGGTTTGTGTAACCCGTGCACTGCATTTCTGATAGGAAGCCTAAAAGTTCTATCAGTTACTCTCAAGTTTCTCACATTCTGGAATAGAGCCTTGTGTTGAGCATTTTCTGATTTCTTGAGCAAGCGTCACACCACCAGCAATATCCAGGTATTTTAGATTGAAGTGTTCTTTTGTATTTTTAAAATCAAGAAAAACCTTTCAATTTTAATTTTACAACCCAGATATTCTGTTTTTGTTTGCCTCAGAAACGAGGCCTTTAAATTGTCATAATGTAAAGTTTAATTTGCAAGCCAAGTTCCCTTCTAAGCTTGCAGGTAGAAAGCTGTGACAAAGTGTAGGGAAAGCAATATTTTCAGCCTTGCAGCAACACGAGAGAACCTGAACAAGGCCTATTTTGTTACGAAGTACTCGAGCTCAGCAGTTTTCAGTACCACCTGCCTTTCTGTTAGGGGAAAAAAGAATGCTGCTGAACTATTTTAGCCACGTGCAAACTGTATCTTCCCTTCGAAAAAAACCACTTCTCTTACAACAGTTAACAAAGTTCTCAAGGCTCCTCAAGCCGCAGCACTATTTTCAACTGTAATGTAACAATTCACTGCCTACAGTACGGCCATCTAAAAAAAAAAAAAAAAAAGCCTGTAGTCCATATTCTCTTCTTCATGGAATGGGTCAGCAAGTCGTGCATTAAAACATGTCATGCCATGTAATGCCATGTGCATTAAACAATCAAGGCCGCGCTGGATGGCGCTCTGTGCAACCTGGTCTAGTGGAAGATGTCCCTGCCCATGGCGGGGAGGGGTTGGAACGAGATGATCCTTAAGGCAACCCTTCCAACCCAAACCATTCCGTGATTCCATTAGCTGCGTCCAATATGCCCACCCAGCCTCGCACACAACGTGTCCCGCTTGTGCGCGGCAGGCAGCGGGCCCTGCCTCCCGACAGCGCGCTTCCCTCCTCGCCAAGGCCTCGGGAAAGCCCTAGAACCCCAGGGAGCTCCCGGGGACACACACACACAGACCGGGGGGGGTGTCTCTCTCCCCACTCTTACCTGCGGGCAGTGACCGAGCCCTGCGTGGGGCACTCGGGGGCAGCGGCTGCGGGGCGGGAGCGGCGCCGGCGCCCGGCGGTGACGCCACGGGGCGGGACCGGGATACGGGAACGGGGAGGGATGTGACACCGTGAAGGGGAGGGATGTGACACCCGTGAAGGGGAAGGGAGGGTCGCAAATAGGATAGCAGAGGGCCCGCGAACAATCAGAAAATTATACAGCTGGCGTGGGAATTGGTGTAAGTCAGTCCCTGAGCTACTGTACAAGCGCACGGATAACGGGGTGGGGTGAAAGGGAAGAGAGGAAGAAGAGGTGGATTGATGGGGAGAGAGCGGGGGCAGAGAGAGAGAGAGACAGAAAGAGATGAATTAGAGGAGGAAGAAAAAAAAAAGGAGAAGAAAGAAAAGGAAAAGAAAGAGAAAGAAAAATGAGTTAAAAGGGGAGAGGAAAAAAGAAAGGAGAGAGAAAAAAAGAGAAAGAAATAAAAAGGGAAAAGAAAAAGGAAAAAAGGGGGGGGAAAAGGAAAAAGGAAAAGGGAAAAGAAAAAGGGAAAAGGAAAGAAAAAGGGAAAATGAAAGAAAAAGGAAAAGAAAAAAGGGAAAAGGAAAAGAAAAAAGGACAAGGAAAAAGGAAAAGGACAAGGAAAAAGGAAAAGAGAAAAGGAAAAGGACAAACAAAAAGGAAAAGTAAAAAGGAAAAGGACAAGGAAAATGGAAGATAAAAAAGGAAAAGAGAAA
The DNA here is from genome assembly GCA_035583135.1 of Lophotriccus pileatus. NCBI lineage: Eukaryota > Metazoa > Chordata > Aves > Passeriformes > Tyrannidae > Lophotriccus > Lophotriccus pileatus. The sequence goes on from JAWWES010000115.1 coordinate 17,167,411, forward strand.
ATAAAAACAAAAGAAAAAAAAGAAAAGGAGAAGCTAAAAGAAAAAAAAAATTAAGAAAAAAGGGAAGGAAAAAAAAGATAAATCAGTCCCAGTCCTGGTTCCAGCGTCGATCCAGCTGACGGGATGTCCAGGGCCCTGGGGGGCACCACCCGGCCTTGGTGGAGTTCCTTTTTAAGGACAAGTTTCTCTGCCCTGAAGAGGTTTTTCACTTTCTAGGCAAATTATTTACCATACACAGTCCATTCTTTCAGACCTTTCTGGAAATGAATCAGAGGGCTTTGGGGATCTTGAGGTATCTTTATCCCCCCTACAGTCCATGCCCAGTTCTTGGCCTCATTCCTGCACTTGGCCTGTACTGTGTTTTGCTTACCTCCAGGAATTACAACAAGGATGTTTGCCCCAGAACTGATGATTCAGTCCTTGGTTGGCCCCAAAGCCATCTGGTTATCAGTGTTTGAGACACACACATTAGCCCCTTGTCTTCTGGGATTCTACAGTGGGGAGGGAGATGCTCTTTTGAGGCAGAAAACACACTTTCCAGCAGCCATCTCCTCTGGGTGGAGGAGGTAAACAGCTGGCATGACACGCCTCCAGCTGTTCCCAAGCATTCCCAGTTGCTTCCTGGAAAAAGGGAGGCACAAACTGAGGCACAAACAGGGAAGCATCCCAGAGGGTCAGTGCCTGTTCCTGCCTGAGGCTGCACATCTTCGCCTTACCCTCGAGTAAGAGTTGGTTTCTAATGGTTCTCTTTTCCACTGTGTTTCTCCTCAAGTCCAGAGGAGGCTACCAGTATGATTAGAGGGATGTAGTACCTCTCCTATGAGGGAATTGGGATTGTTGAGCCTGGAAGAGAAGGCTTAGGGATGACTTAATTGTGGCCTTCCAGTACCTGAAGGGAGCCTGCGAGAAAGATGGAGAGGGACTATTTACATGGACATGGAATGAGAGGACAGTGGGAAATTAATCCAAACTGACGAGAGTGGGTTCAGATTCAATATTAGGAAGAAATTCTTGACTGTGAGGGTTGTGAGGCATAGGTTGCCCAGAGAAGCTGTGGGTGCCCCGTCCCTGGAAGTGTCCAAGGCCAGGTTGGATGGGGCTCTCAGCAAGCTGGTCTGTGGAAGGTGTCCCTTCCCATGGCAGGGGGATTGGAATTAAATGATCTTTAAGGTCCCTTCCAACCAAGACTAGTCTATGATTCCATAAGATTTCAGCAAATAAATACACATTCAAAGTGCAATGGATAAATAGTTTTCCACTGCAAGAGCTGGCTGACTGGATGATGGTACCAACACATCTGTGGCTCCCAAAGATAAGATCTGCATTTCACATATTTATATTCCAATAAAAAGTAAAACAGAAGTCAGTATCTGCATTAAAAATACTGCCATTACTTGCCAAAGACCTTTTTTTGCCTCCTTTCTGTTCAGAGTCTCATTTGAAGCTTCTTGTAGCTCAAGTCTGCAGCCTGTCTCCTCCAAGGCAGATCAAGATAAGATCACTGGAATGCTTCAGGAAGAGGGCCTGCTCTCAACTATAGGTTATGCAGGAGTTTGTATGTGGCTGATTAAGTTGTGGCTGGTTGCCTGAAGGGAATGTGCTGAGCTGGCTTGCTCAGTACCAGGGTTTCTAGAGGAAGAGAAAAACAGGTCCAGCCTGGAGAAGGATGAGGCTGGGGAAAGTGGAAGGGTGTTTGTGGAGGGAACAGGAATAGAAGTTTGGGGTCTTGTCTAGCTTCATTGCACCTCCCTGCACCTTCAATGCAATTTAAAATACTGCAAAAGTGAGCTTCCTTTTAATAAGCTGGTTTACATCTAAGTGCTATACTGTGTTATTCTAATTAAATCAGTATGAACTGCAAATACGAGTCTCCCTACTCCTAGCTGGAAGCATATCTAAAGATCTTCAGATGGAGTAGTTACTTGTTTACATCTTGTCATCTCCTTTCCCTCCAGGAGATTTGGAGGTTTAGGTTTTCAGTTTCAACCAAAAAGGGCTGAAAAAGCAATACAAATACATACATACATACATATATATATATATATATATATGTATATTTATAACTGAGTATTTATCAAAGCAGCAAACACAGGGTTTATTTAAGAACCTTTCAGCTGTATGACACACATACAGATAGTAGAATTACTGGGGTAGGGAATAATATCCCTACTGTCTGCTAATATTTTAGGGTAATAACAATACATTTCACTGAATTTTCATAACCGTTTCTTATTTTCAAAAAACACACTCTTAGTTGTTTTCTCATGTTCATCTTTTCTAGTACAAGTACAGAATTATGCAGTGTAGGTAAAAGGGAATTTAGGAGAGATTTATTTAAAAAAAAAAATCAGATATGCAAGTCTGAAGGGTAGCAGAGAATTAGCAAGACCTGCACTCATAAATAGAATAATACTTCGCAGTTCCATTGCACCAAGTGCCTACAAGGATGTCAGAACACTTAACATATGTTTAGTTCATTCTTACCTCAGTATTCACGTGTCACAGGTTGGGAAATACAGGGAGGGAAGTTGATAGACTAATTGATTTACTGAATGTTAGGTAGGAATTGTTGCCAGAGTCTTATTTCCTAAACCCAATATTTTGTTTCAATTACAAGATCAAAGGAAAATGCAACACGTGCTGATCAATGTTCAGATTCAGCCAACGCTGTTTGCAGAAGATTGTAACCATGTAAGGCATTAATGCAGTACAGGTTGTACTCTGTATTTCTTGATCATACGGTGTGGCTCTGTCTCCTTCTACTGGTTCACATTTGTTATAGATGTGCCACTACTGGCTCCAGACTACTACAGATTTATACTTTTGTTCAGTTAACTGGAGTTCCTACACTGAATACCACAAGTCTTGAGACAGTTCACTCAGGGGATTATTAGGTATATAAGCATTCATTTTCTGCTTAAAATGGCTGTGCTGATTGTTTGGTTTTCATGAGCAAAGAGTGAGGAGTTAAGAATTTGCATTTATTCCAGCCAAAATCTGATGGAGATACAGCTCATATAATTCAGCTGGTTTATGCTGGTGCCACTCTGAAAATATATTATTATTTTATATATAGATATCTATACAAAAATCTATCCAAGAAAAGCTGTATTGCTATTTGGTACTTAATGGATGCCATTTCATTTGAGAGGCCTCTGAATGATTATTGATTTTTCTTTATCATTCACAAACCAACAGAAAAACAACCCTGAATAATTTCTCCAAAGTAGTCAAAGTGACACGCAGCTTTAACTTAATTACTGCTTTATTGTGATGTATCTCATTCACTGTATGTACTGTATAATGACTCCTGAGGAGTCAATATTCTTTGTGGAGCAGATATGGAGGCCAAATCCTGTAGTCTTGACCTCACTGGAATCATTGTACAGCCTGGATCCACCAGGATCCAGGTGTAAAGCACCACAGCATGATGTACATACCAGTTGTGGCTACTCCAGCTCCCAGAAATAGTGCCCCTGAAAAAGCTTTGGGAGATGCTCATGTAGAAGACAAGATAAATTTTAAAAAAATGCTGTGAACATGGTGTGAATATAAGGCAGGTTGCTAGAAGCTACTTTTAACAAAAGGGTTAATAAATCATTAGCAGGATAAAAATACAGACTCTAAACCAGACTAAAAGCAAAAGGTGGTCATAATAAGCATCTGTAGTCATCCTAAGGGAGGAAATAAAGCACTAGAATTGTTTTGTCTGCAAGTCCAGCTTCCTCTGACACTAATCGCTCTTTTTGGCCTTCTAATGTGGGTCTAAATGAGAGCAGCAGAGACTCTTCATTAAATAATTCAGCCTTTCTAAGTAGACATTCTATCAGGTGTCCACCATAAGCCCTTTCTAGTAATTACTGGAAAGCCAGTACATCCAAACACAGAGAACATTCCCTTTCAGTCTGTCAGTCTCTGTCTTAAACCTCTAGAGATTCAGCAACCATGTTGAAAATGCTGAACCAAGGCAGATTTACATGGGATTAAGTCAATGAGAGCACAGCTACACTGTCTTGAGACTGCAGTGAGAAATTTTGTTTTACCTGCTCAGTCTGTAGCTTATGTTTAAAGTGTCTAAACTTGTGCAGCATCACATTTTAAATGGTTTCAAGAGTTAGTCTGCACCTGTGTCACCTGAGCTACAGACTATTTTGTGACAGTTCCTGGCCTAACATGTTTAAAGTCAAGTTATGGCCAAAGCACATGTAAAAGCAGATTATGAAACAGTACCTTTTAAAATCCCAGGTCAGGGTGAGCTGACCAGTCTGAGAGCTGTTAGTGTGTGCAGCCACACTTGTGTCTGAAGGCTCTCAGCCACCTTGAGCGTTCTAGGACAGGCGTTTTGTGTTTGTGAGGGCCCGCTTCTCTGCAGTGTCATCTCATGGATTTGCAATCCCGATGTGTGGGCAGACCAGCAAGTTGCCAGAAGAGGGTGTAGCAGGAGTGAGCCGAAGCATGAGCATCCATCTACTCGCCAGTACCTGCGGGGTGATGTGCACTTGCCCCCCCTCGGTGGAAGATGCTTCCTGTGGTAAATCAGAAGGCAAACATTCCTAAAAGGACTGTGACAGGCAGCTGCCTGGCTCGATGCCATTTTTGTGGTAATTTATGCCTCTGCCTGAATTCTGCTGAGATCAGACATATGCAGGGAGGGAGGGCAGGGAGAGAGATTTTAATGGTGATTTATTGTGATGCAGATGGTGAGCCCAGGAAGAGAGGCCAAGGTATCTGGCTGCCAGGTTTGGTTTTCTTACCTACAGAGTAAGAAGGGGAAGAGTCTTAAGGTTAACCCAAAGGGATGTCTTACATCTTCAGGAACTAAAAAACCTGTAGCAGTGGCTTTAAGACAGTGGAAAAGAAGTGTAAAATTTTCCATGCTGTGATACAGTTTGCTGTATTTAGGGACAACATATGTGGATGCCTAAGCCCAGGTGAACTTAGACTCACCTTTCAGTTAAAATGCTCTGGAAATACCTTTTTTTCTGCACTCAAATTAAATTAGAATAGCTTTAAACCTACTAAACACAGAGTCTTTTTTCTTATGAAAACATAACATTTCTAATCAAAATACAGATATAAAAGTACATGGAAAGAGGGAAACTGAGCTTGATGTAGCTTTGTTTTAGGGAGGAAAAATAATATAATTCAATAAGACTGGCTTAAACCCTTTGATTAAAGCTTCTTTAACATAACAGATAGGATGAGATCTACACTGAGATAGTGATAGTTAGTACACATCAAAAGAGCTTGTGTTCATGCCAACCAGATTAAATGACAGGATGTGGGGAAGTGCTGGGTACCATATCTGGTTACTATACATACAAGGCTTTATTCCCTGAATGTATATATATCTATCAGGTTATATACATTTATATATGGAAATTACAGAAATAAATTGAAAGCAATCTACCATGTGTAGAGCATTTGTTCTGATACTATTCTAAGATTGCATTTCTTCCAATTAGCATGTGAAGCTTTAATTTTTTTTACAGCTGGCTCTCTTACTAAGATTGTAGAAGTAAACTGTATTAGAAATTGAGGTTTATTTTTAAATGCATTAGCATTCCACTGGTCTCACTTGGTAACTTCTGTGCATATATTCAGTAGAACCATGTATTTTATACTCCACCTTTGTTTTAGCAGGAAGCCTAGAACAACTTTAGGAGTAAATGATACTTAAGTTCCAAATTGTAGTTGTCATTTTAGAGGAGGTTTTAAAATATTTATTTATATATCTGTACGTGGCCCCTGAAGAGGCAGGACAAGAGACTGGAAGAGTCTTTTGCCTAACCCAGTGTGGCCGCTCTTGTGTTTCTTACACACTCTGCAGCAGCAGGATGTGGGAGGAAGGGAATGTGAATGTCAGGAAGGGAGAATGCTGCCGGATATGAAGATGCCACAGGCCGGTGCCACCAAACACTTCTGCAAGGCAGGAGGGTCTGTCCCCCACATCTGCTGAACAGGCCACAAAGCTCTGCCTGGTCGACCTATGCCAGAAAGAAACATAAAGGAGAGTTTCTGTCATCCCTGCAGGAAGATTGATGACCAAAAATAAAATGGTTTAGCACGGGGTGCAACTGAACTGAACAGATTTCATTAGCTGCACCTGCCTTTTATTGTTATTTTTCTGCAGTGCTGCCTATAAATCTGAGCCTCACGGTGCTCCAAGCAGGAATACTCCTAAGAAGATTGTCTCTCTTCCAGAAACCTGAAGGAATAAGCAAAAGACAAAAGATGAAGAGAGGAGGAGGAAAAATCCTTTAGTACACTGAGGACATCGCTAGCATTGGATAAATTTCTGGCAGACAGATGCAGGACAGGCTGGAGCAACACGCCAGGATAACGAGAGCCAGAAACAGCTACAACAGCAGGAGAAGAGGTGCAAGGTTCCACTCTGCTTTGTGGCACAGGGATGGGGGCAGGAAGAGGCAACTCCCTTAGCCTTTCCAGCAATCCCACAAACAAGAACAACTCAAGGTTTGTGCCACATGTAGTCGTCCACGTCTGTGCAAAGTGAGGATAAAGTAGCATTTTTGTGCTGATGCAAACATTCCCACAAAAAAAATTAGGTCCTTGATATTTTAGGTAACACAAATTTTGCCATTAGTGGGTTTTAATGTAAGCACCCTCCTCTCGTAAAAGAAAGAACTGGAAGCAGCAGGGACTTGGAGACTTAACTAGTAATTTACTTGAAAGAAAGAGTAATTTCAGCTGCAAGGCTCTAACAGTCAGTCTGACAGTGGGCAACTGATACAATGCAATCTGGTAAACAGGTTGAGCTACTATTTCTCAGACACTGCCACAGAAAAAGATTCCATCAGGTCTTGATTGCTGTGCAGTCCTGTGGGCCTTACTGCCGTTCTGCAAGCTGCACATCCTCTGACTTCAGAGAATGTCTTAAATTTTCATAACCTTGAAATCCCAAGCAACCTAGAGAGTTTGCCTGTGCTTGTTTTATTTATGTTGCTGATGGGCTTTTCATAGTGAGGAAAAATAGTCAGCTTCACTGCCATGTTTAAGAGTCATGTAATCATACAATTGCTTAGGACGGAAAAGAAAAGACCTTGAAGATTGCTGAGTCCAACCACTAAACCATGTCCCCCAGCACCACATCTACATGTCCTTTAAATACCTCCAGGGATGGTGACTCTACCACTTCCCTGGGCAGCCTGTTCCAACGCCTGACCATCCTTTCCATGAAGAAATTTTTCCAAACATCCAATCTAAACCTCCCCTGGCACAACTTGAGGCCATTTCCTCTTGTCCTATCACTTGTTACCTGGGACAAGAAGCCAACCTTCCTCTCACTACAACCTCCTTTCAGGTAGTTGCAGACAGCAATAAGGTCTCCCCTGGGCCTTCTTTTCTCCAGGTTAAACAACCCCAGTACCCTTAGCTAGTCCTTGCAAGACTTGTGGTCTTCTGCTAAAGACTGAGGCAAAGAAGACATTAAGTACCTTAGTCTTTATCACCATCCTTTGTCACTATGACTCCCCTGGCATCCAATAAAGGATGGAGATTCTCCTTAGCCCTCCATTTTTTGTTAATGTATTTATAGAATAATTTTTTTTATTGTCTGGCAGTAGCCAAGTTAAGTTCTAGCTGGGCTTTGGCCCTTCTAATTTTCTACATAACCTCATGAAATCCTTGCAGTCCTCTTGATTTGCCTGCTCCTTCTTCCACAGATTAAAAACTCTCCTTTTTTTTTTTATTTTTATTTTTTTTTATTTTTTATTTTTTTTTTGCTGAGTTCCAGCCAAAGCTCTCTGTTCAGCCACACACTTCAGGAACTTTCTCAACTGTTTCCTCTCTGCTGTATTGTATTTCCCACAGATGTCTGTGAAGTCCCCCATAAGAACACGAAATAACAATAGTGAGACTTCTCCCAGCTGCTTATGGAATATTTCATCTGCCTCTTCATTCTGGATAACAGACTCCCACCAGGATATCTGCCTTGAGGGCCTTCTCCCGATTCTTACCCATAAAGACTCAACCTCATCATCACCATCATTATGCTCCAGACAATCAAAACACTCCCTAACATACAGGGATACCCCAGAAGCAGGTCAGGGTGTAATGTAGAGTCTCTATCAGCCTTGAGTGGCCTCTTGCCACACTGAAGACTATTACAGGGAAGAGACACCCTGCTTTTTTCCTCAGGGTCCTGCAAAACTTCCCTTCCAATTGCTTCATTGGAGTGGCTGAGGAGGAGGCAGGCCAGAGCATGGGGAAGATCCTCACTGCTCTTGAGACCCTGGACACTCTTGCAGCCATCAAGCAACATGACCCACTTCCAATGTCCTCTGTGGATGATGCTGTACAATTGCAAGGGCAGGATGTGCTGTGGGAAGCAGGTCCTCCCAAAAAGACCAGCAAAGAATGGAAACATTTTATGGCTAAGGCCATCACCAAGTTGCCAAATAGCTCTGGCCCAGTTCCACAGAAATCCCGCCTGGTCTTTCCTCTGGGCTGAACCTGCACTGCCACAGGCAGTCCCAAAGCTTTACACTGCACTCCAAGGGATTCAGCTCTTGGCTCCTGCCTGAGTCAACAGCTGCCCTTGCCCAGAATACTGAGACTTGAGATTGCTACTACAAAATATTTTGCATGTACAAAGGCTTTAAATACATGCTAAACATACAGACTGTGGTGTGGACATTCTTTGAGGAGTGGGCAGTTGTTCTGCTCAAGAGTGCAGACTACTGAAAATTCAGCAGTAACAGCATCAGGAGCAAGAAAATGCAGGCTTAATAATAGGAGAAAAAAAGTAGTAAATCAATGGATTTTCCTGGCAGTTTGTCAATACCAACTTTAGACAACTTCATTATAGTGATGAATATGCAGGCCACAAGTTAATAGCTTCTTACTTATAAATTAGTCAGCTTAGCCAAACAATCCCTGTTTGCTATCAAATCTACTTGATGGCAATAATTTAGGGAAGATGAGCTGAACTGTATTGACAAGCTGTATTTGCTGGCTCTGAAGTTACCACTGCGGAACAGATGTCTTTCTTTTTCTATGCAATTCCCCATCTTCCTTCTGTGCACCAGTTCCATAACGTCCCTAACAGAATCAGTGGTTGTGGAGAGGTAAGGGCACCGTATTGTAGCTTCCCATACAGAATTATAACTTGCCTTACTTCACTTAAAATTCAATGGCTAAGCTGTAAATTACTTTTTTTTTAGGGGGGAGGATGAAAACTATATATTGTAGGCCAAATACTGACTACATACATGCATAGAAACCTGGGAGAGCTGCAATCTTTGAGGACAGGCACAAACCGTAAAATTAAAAGTAATTATATTGATGTGAAAAAAAAAAAACAAAACCAACACACCACACCAACAAACAAATCTGATTTGTAGTAGTTGGGGATTTGGGCAACTCCTGGCTAACAAAAAGAAAGAAAAAAAAACCAAACCGCAAACAAAAGCACCCCAAAAGAAGCACAAACACGCACCTATATTCTGGCTGCAGCCTTGCCCATAAACAGATTTTTCTCTTCCATGAGCACCCAGGGATGCTTTGCACAGGAAACAAGCAACAGCTGCCAAGCAGATACACTTGTTCAGTGTGGTCACTCCAAATTCAGTAGCACATTCCATTCCCTGGCCCAGGGCGAGGTAGGGGTTTTCCAGAGCTCTCCTGGTTGCTGCGTCACAGAGGATTTGGCCCCTGTGTGTTACATCTCTGATGCATTATGATTTTATTTAGAACACACTTCAGCTCTTCAGCCTCCAGGCTGCAGAGGCAAGGTGCCAGTCTTCAGCAAGAGGGGGAAGCGCTATAAATAGAGCAGGCAGGGCTGCCACAGGCAGCTTTTGGTCTGCTTAACTTTCTTGTTTAGCCTGGAAGAAGCAGAAATCCAATCTGCTGAGGAGACATGGCACAGTACAGGCACTAGCAACAGCTCTTCTCTCCAGTCAGTTACTGTCTCTCATTTTCTAGGTACAGAGATACAGCCACTTACTTTTAATGGACAAGGACACCACTACCTTCCATCTGTGCTTCCCCCCAGCTCTCTTGGCTTTTTGCAAGCTCTTGCCACGCAAACTGTCAGGTATTTTCATGAAATCAGCTGCTCACCAGGGAAATGTTCCTTCATTTTCAAAACAAGAAACAAAATGAATCTCAAAATTAAGTACACAGAGGTAACACACATTTCATCTTACCGAGGCCCATGGAGCTTTAAGAACTGCTGTTCAATAGTTCTTGCTCTAATCTGTATCCCCATCATGTAGGCTCACTAGGAGTGTGTGTACAAGGAAGAGACATTTTTGCTGCAGGACAAGTACGTAAAAATAGCACCAAGAGCCCAGTCCTGAACTCCAAAGGTCTTTGTTTTTCCTTGCAGGTATCTATACTGAGAGCTTTTTCACCCCTTACTCTGTGCTTGACTCAGTTACCATTAAAGAGAGAAGCCATATTTCTACTGATTTCCACTGCCTAACCCACCTTTCAGTGAGTATATTTTATTTACAGCACAAAGCTCATGGAGGCCACCTTTGAACAGTGCATTTTAGACTCAAAGCACTTGAATGGATTCTTTGAACTCCACACCAGATTGCATTGCAGAGCAATGGTTCCCCCTATTCCCTCTTGCTGGGATGCACCCTGAGAGGGATAACATTTAAAATAATTTCAGAATATGCTCTCAGCATTACACTATGCACAAAAGCAGATGGGATTACTTGGGACGGGGGAAAAAAAATCACATGCTAAATATGACACTTGAAAGCAAACCTTCAAGTCTTAGGGAAGACAGCTGGATCTCATAAATCTTTGTCTTCCACTAAATATTTAGCCTGCATTCCCTGTGTTTTCATCCTTGCTGGCCCTTGCTAAACCTGAGATAAAAGAATCTAAATTGCAAGGCAAGCTGGAGCAGAGTATCAGTGACCTGCTACAACCACGGACTTCCACAGACACACTGGGTTTGCGGTCTATTGCAATTTTCCTCCTGCCCACCCTCTGCTACACAGGCATGAAGGATTTCTCTGTTCCACAGGGTTTAAGGTTTAATAGCCTGTGAACCTTTTCTACCAACAGGTGCCTCTTTTTCCTCGGTTAGTTTAATCAATTAAGACAGCCAGGAGTTAGTAAGGGCAACTTTATCACACTTGTATTTAGTTGCAATCTCAGATGAGAGAAAACACCTGAAGTCTCTCTGTCCAAAGCTTGTCACCTCATGCTCTCCACAACAGAGCTGACTGACAATACACAGGGAAATTTGCATCACATTTGCCTTTTAAATTGTGACTTAGCAAGTATCACTTTTGTGACACCAGCTGTTATTTGGAAGGCAAACATTTATAAATTTTTTGGAAAGCTGCAATTTCTTATGGTAAGAAAGACTGCAGCAGTAGTACAGAAACGTAGCAAGGCCCAGTTTGGATCCACTGGCACATTCAGACCTTTCAGACCTGCCTCACCCTCTCGCACAGGACTTGCTGCACCAGAGAACTCATTGGTCCTCAGCAAACTGGAGAGACAGACAGAATTTGTCAGATACCAAACCTGAGGAAACAACTTCTCTGGGGCCTTTTCTGCTGTTAACCTGGACAAAGCCGAAGTTTTTCCATCACAATCTGGTTTCAGAAATAAATACTTTCATCTGAAATTTGCCTATGCACCTACAAGTCAGCTGAAAGCTAATGCCAGACCAAGAAGTGACAAACAAAATTTGCTGAAATTAAGAAAACTCCCACAAATAGAAGACAGTAACTGGATGTGCCGGATAAAAAGAACTGGCAAGAGCAGACACTGGTAAAAGCAGAAAAGAAACTCATTGGAGAGAAGTAACAGGAGTTATAACTACAGTAACAATAAACTTCAAAACTGGGTTTTGAAGAAATACTGGATCCATAAAAATTAAAAAGACAGTACTTTTGCTACCTTTTAAAGTTTTTCATGGAGGTAAGTTTTAGCAACTTTTGTTGTAAAATGAGGAAAGTTTTATCTAAGTACTGCACACTGTTCTTGTAAACCTATTCAAGTACATTCCTTCTCTAAATCTCTGTATGTCTGACTAATATACTTTGTTCATATTAAGACAACACTCCATATAACTTTATTTGTAGAATAGCAAGTTGCAAACAGAGGTAAAAACAATAGAACATAAAAACGTATTATGAAACCAAACTAAAATAATAAAACAGTGCATTTTCCTCAATAGTTTAATTCCTGTATGAGCTTCAATAAAAAGCTTACTCCATTAAACATGAGTTTAATTTCAGCATTTGTTGTAATTTCTCTAGTGTATTAAAGAATCCTAAGTCGCTTTAACAAACATTCTAATTAGTAAATCCAATAGCATAAGGAGTTTCTGTGAGGGACTATACAGTAGTTCCCACTGCATGAATGCACATGGGTAATACTATACATGAAAAAGACAAACTGTTTAACAAGAGTGAAGAGATTTGCACTATGGATAAACTGAAGACAAACTAAAGTGAACTCTGAAATTACAGAGTTACATTAACACAAAGGCACATTTTACTTTTAGTGTAAATTCACATTTCTAGAAGGTACAAGTTTTGTGCCCAGGCAACTTCAAGTCATCGCAGCACAATCAGTCAAACAACTCTTAACTGCACACATCTGAACTTTCAATAGAAGGATCTGGTTTCTATTTCTTTAATCCAGTTTTATTAAGGGAGAAATTAAATTAGAAGCAGAAGGGCTCCCCATCCCATATTTACAGCCTGCAAACTCTGCTGCTTTCCCGTCAGAAATTCTAGTTTTGCTGTCAAATTTTGTTAAGCTTGGTAACTATCAGCACCCTCACAGTTTGGTCAAAGGCCCCACAGACACACAGTCCTTTTTTGTCAGGGCTCCAGTCCAGGCTGGAGATGGGCTGTGTTGACAGAGTCACGTTCTGCAGGAGACTGACAGACCCTGCCACCCCCATCTCGGCTCCTTCCGAATCCTTCTTGGAGCGCTGAGCCGGGTACTCACTGGCAATGGGAAAAGGAAAACAAAATCAAACACACCATTATCCTCCTTATTTCCTGTCCCACAGATAAGGCAAATAAATGTCTGTCATTAAAAATAATGAATAATCACATCCAGCTATACTCACACTGCATATTTAGTAGGTATTTCATGAAATAAAAAAAGGAGGCAGGAAGTTTTTAATCCTGACACCTCTCTCCAATAGCCCTTCACCTTTTAAACCATTTGGCTTTTGCCACAGGCAGGAAAATTTCATCTGAACTACTCTGAAACTTAATGCACCTCATTTACTGTGTTTAGTATGATGCAATTATTTTTGCATGTAAAATAAGAAGATGTAAACACAAGCATCATTAAAAGTCCAGGCTTTCAATATTCTTCTTAGACATAACTGCTACTGTATATGAATTATAAGAAACCCATTTTCTTCCACTTATCACCTTGTTAACCAAGGATATAATTAGACTTTCATTATGTTAAGACAACTGACAAGGGCAAAATTTACTTGTGCTGTCACATTCTCTTAGGGATTAATTCAAGATTCCAGATCAAATTCTGACACTGAAATCACCCCTTCTACTGCATTTTTAAGCAATAATTTTAACTACATATTCTGAGGCTGGAAGCAGGACCCCACTCATCATTTTCAGAAAGATTCATTCTTAAAACATTAAATGGCTGGTTTCTTATTTCCAGCTGGAGAAATGATCACTTACTATTTCCAGAGATGAAGGCTCCCAGATCCTCCACTTGTCATAAATATATCCCTGTTCTGTGGCAGGTGCCTGACCTGCCATATGGTAGATTTTTGTGCCTAATAAAAAAAAAATTAAAATCAGCATTGTACAGAGGTAATTTAGTGATGAACTTCATAGGAAAAGGTACAGAATCTTAATACAGAGACCACTTGTGTGAACAGAGCCCAGACTTCTCATGGTGGATGGTTAATTTAACTGTCTGATGTCTCCTAAAATCATTACTGGAAGGAAATGCACTGCAAACGCTGTGCAAACACAACAAACAGTCTACAATTCAAATTCAAACCTCATCCAAGGCTCAGCAAGATCATGTAGAAACAGAAATCACTTAGGAAAAACCCCAGCTCACATGCTCTGCTTTAATGCATACCTGTCTGTAAACATCCCCAAGGAAAAGCTTAAATGCACTAAATGAATAACAAATTTCATTTTCACATCTTAATTATTAAAACCACTAAATCAGTAAAAAAATTCTGTGATTCAGAATCAAAGTACTTCCAACACCTTATCTGCTTTGAGTGATGGTACATATGATATTAAAGGTACTATGTTAAAACTCAACTTTTTCTAAAAGGAAAAAAAAAAAAGTCCTGAAGAAGTTCATCACAAAAGTGCCTTTTCTCTAATTATCATCTGACTTTATTCACTAACTAAAAAAAATAATAAATACTGTTTTATAAAGTGACCTGGGCTTTTATTACCTATTTGTACTACACCTAAAGCACTTTGACAGTATATATTCAGGAAGTTTGTTTCTTACTAAGAAATCCTCTCTCTCCCCATACCTTCTCTGAAACAGAAGCGAAACCTTTGGTTGGATGCTGAGTTCTCATATCAAAAACATGGAATTTTCCCTCAAGAGACGTGGCCACCAGCTTGTTCATATTTATATCTTTTCTGTCAAACTCCACACTGCAAACCTGGAAATACAAAGAAGATATGTTCAGTCTTGAAATTTAGCCATCGTGTTTTGTGATTTGTAAATATACACTAATAATTTATTAGTCCTACAATGACATCCCCAAAAATTTGAAAATAACAAATCCATCTGAAAACATGAATCCATTGAAAAATACCCCATCCTGTCCTGATCAAGAATTTGAGGTGTACAATTTTTTGAACTTAAAGAAAATTATTTCTTAGTGCAATCTCAGCAGAAACATCTTCTGAGTAAGTTCCACACAGAGCCCTTTTAATTTTTTCACCCTGCATAGGAGCTGGAATGAAAAAATACTTTTATGGTTTGCTTACTCCATTCTTGATGTTGGTCTCCCACCGCAGTGACATGGTTTTTAAATCAAACAATTTAATGTCCCCATTGTCATATCCAGCACATACAACACGTTCCTCTTGGTTGTAAGCATTGCCTGGAAACAGAGAGAGAGAATTAATCAGAAAACACAAACCCTCTTTAGCCTGTAAATTTCACAAGTCCTAAGCCTGCAATTTCAACTTACATTTATGCAAAAAAAAAAAAAAAAATTAAAAAATTGCTATTGGGCTATTAAGATTTCATGAACTGGATGGTCCTCAAAGCTGAAGGATATAGAAAAATCTTGTGTAAGACACAAGGAGCTTGTTCTGTCCAAAACAAAAATGAGGAGTTCACATTAAGCACTGCTGTTTTCTTTAATTAGCTCTTAAGCCTCAAGTATCTTCTCATAAATTAATGCCTTAATGCTTGGTAGTTGGACCTACACTACAACAGTGATAGGTTCCCTGGGCATGGCAACATTTACGCTCCTTCAGAAAAACACAGCTGGACACACTATTTTTACATTCCTAGGCTTAAAAATAAAGCTTGCACAGTTTATCTGTGAAACCACAGAATCAGTGAATCACTTAGGTTGGAAAAGACCTTCACGATGATCAAATCCAACCGCAAATGGTGGCCAAAGGTGATTAGAGAATGATTCCAAAACCAAGCTATCACAAAACTGGCTTATTTTGAAAGAAAAGCCAACATAAAACCCATAGAAATTTGGCAATGTTGAAGAGGAAACTCTGCCACTTATGCATCTACACAAAATAAACTATTCCATAACACCCTGAAATACACTGATAATCATCAAAGCCGAGTCATATTAGAGGGAGGAATGGTATAATCTGATCAATTACCAAATGCCACTGTCCAGCAGTCTCTTTTGCTCTCCCCCTGTACAGGTTCCATATTAGCCACAGGAGTGTCTTTCTGCCTCGGGTCCCACACCTTCACAGTTCCTGGGAAAGAAGGACAATGGATTTTGTGTTAGGGATACACTGTCACGCTGTGTTCATTTTCCCAGGAAAGCCCTCTGCTTTTCAGCCTGATCATTCAAAAACCCTTTCAATTCCAGAAAGCCTGATTGTTTTTAGTGGATACAAGAAAACCACAAAACCAAACAGAAATAAAGTGAAAGCATTTCTTAAGGATGTATTTTCTCTAGCTGATACTTTGCATTTAAGCTGATATTTTGCATTTATTCTGCTCTGTATTCCTTCTGTCCAGCCTCAGTGACAATAGTGTATTTTGCTTATCTGCAGCTTCTAAAAGAGAGAAAATTTGTCCCAAGGAAGATTCAAAAGACAGTGTGTATGAAGAACTAGTTGCAACAGGTTGTAACTAGTTCAGATGGCAGACTGTGCCCTGCCATCAGAGCTCATGGGCTCAGAGGAACTGAGAAGACTTGCAGAGTTCACTAACTCACCATCTCGACTGCCAGTCACAATTTCTGGTGCACCTTCCCCAATTCCTAAGCCACCTACACCATCTATACTGTTTATGATTTCCTTATGACCTTTCACAGAATACACTGGTATTTCAGGAGCTTCTAAATTCCTAGGCAAGAAAGAAAAAGAACAGATAATATGGCATTTTCCTTGACACTCAGGATTTGTAGAAAAATGAGAGGAAACTTGAGCATAAATCATATAAGCTCAGACTAACAGTGAGAACAAAATATGGATATCACCGTTAAGAACCACGCGTCTTTGTTTATTCCTTCTTTGGCTACTGTTTTGGACTGGTCTGAAAAGTTTTGCTCAGTTCTGGACTTCCCTGTTTGTAAAGGCAGTTGAGGGATTCACCAGAGCAACTCTTCAGACCCAATTTTTTTATGCTGGAGTAAAAATGAATCACACTGCAGATCAAAATACTTCAGCTAGCTCTACTTTCAGTAAAGCTATAAAACGACCTGATTCGCTGAGCCCCACCTAGCTCTGACTACTGGTCTTCAGGTGAATATTGTATCCAGCCATGGTTTTCATGGTTCTTTCCCACTGATTCCCATTCTTTGAGAACCCTTCAGAATTTTACTTTACATTTCCACTAGTGACTATTTCATGTCATTCTTGCTATTCCAACAAGAATTGATAATGTCATGACAAGGGAAATATCATAATAATGATACTAAAATAATCCTCTTTTAACACTATTGCTTTATTTGATAATCAATTTACCTAAAAATTAATTACACAAATCATCCAGGGACCCGAAAAAACATTTAAAACTTCAAGATTAAATACATATATTTAACCTAGACATCAAATTTAGCTTGAACACAACCTGTTGTTTGTACTTGTACATCCACTCCAAAAGCCACTTTTCAGAGGAGGACCTCACAGAACCTTAACAGGTTTTTGTAGCTGCACACAGAAGATGGGAGTGAAGCAGCACTGAATTAAACACTATGCAGAACTGATGTTGTTTTTAGAAAACAGGCACGGTCCAAATACAGTAGCCAGTGAAGCTTACACTGGGTTCCAACCACAGGAAGCAGGGAGAGCATCTCATGCAAAAGCCAGCACAGAAACCTCTGTTCAGACAGACAAACACAACACCAAGAGAAAAAGCTTCCAGAGAATATCCATGCTTACCATATGTTAAGGTTTCCATCAAAATCTCCCGTAGCTAAGTATCTTTGCTGAAGAGATGTAGCTCCAAAAGTTCCACATTTTATAGGTTTGGGCTTTTCAATCTTTTAAAGGAAGGAAACTGTGTCAGCACATGGAAAAGGCAACACAAACCCACAGATGGCGCAGCTCCTGGGAGTCCATAGGGGCAGGTGTCAATGAAGCACACATGGGATATTTGGTGCAAAACACTATCAAAATGCTATCAAAGGTAAACTACACGTTGAGTTTATTTCCCTGTGCACAGGAAAGCAGAGAGTCCAGTTTATTGCCTTGAAGAACAACAATTTATTTGCTTGTGGCCTGGCGGGGCTTCATGTGCCTGAAGCGCTGCTAGCCCTGGGAACAAGCCAGTGCTCGAAGGTCAGTCTAAGGCGAAAAAACAAATAAACCCCGAAACACCCCAAACAGCCCTGTAACCCATAATGCAGCCCATGACAACAAACCAAGGAACATAGGCTTGTTGATGAGTGGCAAGAAACAGAATCACAGACTCAATTAGGCTGGAAAAGACCTCCAAGATCATCGAGTCCAACTTATAACTGAACATCCCCATGTCAACCAGACCCTGGCACCGGGTCTTTCCTTAACCACCTCCAGGGAAGGTGACTCCACCACCAACCTGGGCAGCACATTCCGATGCTCAGTCACCCCTTCTGTGAAAAAACTCCCCCTAATGTCCAACCTAAACCTCTCCTGGCCCAGCTTAAGCGTGTGCGCTCTCGTCTTGTCGCTGGTTGCCTGGGAGAAGAGCCGGACCCCCATCTGGATACACCCTCCTGTCAGGGAGCCGTAGAGAGAGATAAGGTCGCTCCTTAGCGACAGGAGGCACAGCACATCGCGGGATCGGAACGTTTAACAGGAACACCAGCCTCGGGTTTTGTCCCCTGGCCCTGGGCAAGCCGTTGCCGATGGGGAGGAGGGGGGTCCCGCGCTCACCTCCCGCAGCAGCTCCAGGCGGGCCCCTCGCAGCTCGTAGAGCTGGACCAGGCCGGTGCCGCGGGCGGCGCTGCCCAGGCACAGCAGGCGGGCGCTGCGGGGCACCCACTTGCAGTCGAACACGGTGTAGTTCAGCGCCTGCTGGGCGTGCGACACCACCTGCGGCCGCTCCAGCCCCGGCGCCGCCGACATGCCGCCCGCCCCGCGCCGGCCGCTCCCGGCGGATGCGGCGGCAGCGCCCGCCGGCCCCTTCCGGCGGCCGCGGCACCACGTGGGGGGAGCCGGGCGGACATGGAGACCGAGGCGGCGGCCCCGGCCGGCGGCTTCACCAGCGTCGTGTCCCGGCGGAGGCGGCGGAAGCGGCGGGCGGCCGGCGAGGAGCCAGCCGGGGCCCCCATGGACACGGCGGGGCCGCGGCCCAGCAAGCGGCCCGCCTTCCCTCCCGTGTCCGCCGAGGCGCTCGGGGTACGCGGGGCGGCGGGGGAGCGCCGCCGGCTCTCGGGCTGCCCCCGCCTCCCCTGTCTGATGCGGTCTCTTTCTCCTCTCTCCCCCGGAAGGTCGGGAAAGGCGAGCTGAGGAAGATCCCCGTGCCCGCCAACAGGTACACGCCGCTCAAGGAGAACTGGATGAAGATATTCACGCCCATCGTGGAGCATCTGCAGCTTCAGATCAGGTTCAACCTGAAAACGAGGAACGTTGAGATCAAGGTAAAGGGAGCCCCCTTCCTCCTCTGCCTTCCCCGCTAAGTAGAAGAGAAGGCTGGGCAGAGGTCTCATAGCACCGTCCCCGCATCTGGAGGGGCCTACAGGGAAGCTGGGGAGGGATCCATCAGGAACTGTAGTGACAGTATAAGGGGGAAGCAGTACAAATTAGGGAAATTTAGGTTAGCTATCAGGAAGAAATATTTTACTTTGAGGGTGGTGAGACACTGGAACAGGCTGCCCAGGGTTGTTGTGGATGTGCCATCCCTGGAAGTGTTCAAATACAGGTTTGGATGGGGCATTGAGCAACCTGGTCTAGGGGGAGGTGTCCCTGCCCATGGCAAGGGGGTTGGAACATGATGATTTTTAAGATCCATTCCAATCCCTTAACATTCTTTGATTCTAACTCCTGAAAGACAGGGCCTGTCATGTTCAACACGATTCCTTCTTGTTATACAGATTAAAGACTAGAGAAACATCCCTAATCCCAGGTAATGCTTGGAAAAATGGAAACTGTGGTTTCACCTACCCAGAAGACCCTCACAGGGGATCAAATCTGCAATTTTTGTTCAGAACAAGTAGTTAATGCAAGTAAAATCCAAAAGTGTAAATCTGTTTCAGAAGGGGCCAGCATAAACTGGGGTGGCATTCAAATTTTGTAGGCAAAAATTATGTACTTGAGGAAACCTTTAATCTGTGCGTTAGATGGGATTTTGGAATTAAATGTTTTCCAGCTATTTAAGGCTACTTAATGCTTACCTGACAATTTTGACTGAACAGTGTCTTTAGAGGAGGGGCACCAAATCTTCTAATGCCTTTGTTTGTGGCAGACAATAAGGGCTTGTAGTATTTGATTGCTTGTAATTTTTCTGTAATGAATTGCACTGGAATACTTTAGGGCACAGATACCAACGCAGACCTGCAAATATTGTAGATGCTCATTCTTTTTCCTTACTTGTTCTCAGGAATATTCAAACTAGCAGTTTTTAAGTGTAGATCCAAAGCTTTGACATAAGACTCACTGAATTAACAGTTTAGACATATGAGATCTTCCAATACTGAGAGTACAGACACCAACAGGAATTTTGCTTCCTAACCTTGAAATTTTACCGCTGGAGGAAAGATGACAGAACTATACCTTACTTAAACTTCCTAGAAATAATTTCCAGGAAAAGGGAAGAAGGAGCAGGAGCTCCTGCACTTCCATTCCATAACTGTGCAGGAGCAAAGCCTGGGATTTTAACACCACTTTTTGATACTAAATGATGTCTGGTGAGAAGGAAGATTACTTTTGTTCTTGATCAAGAGATTTCATTTTGCCCATACCCACCATGACGATCGAAAACGTTGAAACGTGTTTCGTTTACCTACTAAAGCATCTTTAGAATATTATCATTAAAATAACTCTCCTGCCAATATCATCCTTCTCTTTTTTTCTGATCTCCGTTGCAGTTTAGTTCATTCTGGTTTTTCTCAATAAAAAGGGTTCTCAGTGGAAGAGGGGAATTTTCAGCACCTTCTCTCTTCTCTCCCCTCCAAACAGAGTCTTTTTCAAGTCACGATTCTAGCTTGCCTGGTCTTAATTTGCACACATAACTTCTTGTCTTTCAGACTTGTCAAGAGACAAAGGATCTCAGTGCCCTGACAAAAGCAGCTGATTTTGTGAAAGCGTTTATACTTGGGTTTCAAGTAGAGGTGAGTCTCCACACGGCCTGGTTGCGAGATTGCTCCAGTTTGCTACCATGATGTCTTTGGCCTTTGCAAATTACAGAAAGAAAGAAAAATCCTTGGTGGTTTTCTAGAAATAAATTTGTTTGAAGTTGTGACTGGAGTGGACATCGAGTTTCTTAAGGTAATGCAGGATAAAAACGTAACCTTGAAACACATAATTTAAATTTTTACAGAGAGGACATATTTAGCTTGTGTAAGACAGCATAATGCAATAATGTGTCTCTGAGGTGCTCTGCACAGATCAAGACTGTTCATTTTGCCTTAGTCCAAGCCAATAACCTGCAGTCTGTGCAAAACTCAAACTCTACTTAGAGAAAAGAAACCCACTTTTTGCAGTATTGTAGGGGCTGCTCCTTGTCCCGGACCTGTACTGACTTCACTAGCACAAGTGAGGTTGGGATGAATGCAGGCACATCGAACAAGGGTAGGGTTCCCTAGACAGAAATACTTACATTGCTGTTGAAAAAGCAGTGGATTTAACTTTAGCTATTATTTGATAGATGAATTGGAGAAATACAATCAATGTCATCTGTTCATCTGTAAAAAGAGAACATCTGCTTTAAACTCTGTGGTGCTGGAGCACTCGTGCTGATAACACATCTCTTGCTCTTTTAGGACGCTCTTGCTCTCATCAGATTGGATGATCTTTTTCTAGAGTCATTTGAAGTTACAGACGGTGAGTAGTTGCTGCTGCAGTAATCCAGCAGTTGTGTGTGCCTCCTGCAAGTATCTGTTCTTTCTTTTCACCTGTTCCATTTGTGTCACTTGCCCTCACAGATCAGGAAAACCAGAAACATCTATTATGTTATGTATTACTGGGGTTCCTTGGAATTCTTTGTAGAGCAGCGTCTGAACCCGATCTACTTCATTTTTACCACTGTTAACTGGGTGGGCTTTAGCTCTGTTTCCTCAATCTAAAGTGCAGTGGAATGCCTTCCACTGCTGTCCTGCAGGAGAGTTTCTCTTGGATGCCAGAGACCTCACAGTCAGGTAGCACTGGGTGCAGTTTGCACTGCCAGTCACAAAAAGTAAAATCTGGATGGATCTGTATTCACCGGTGAAGTTGTCTCTGTATTAATTGTCCCAAGTTGTTTCCAGTAACTTGACCAAGGGGAGGGTTACAGGGATACATACCACTGCTGTTACCCTGGGCATGTTATTCTTGTTTCAGTCAAACCTTTGAAAGGAGATCATCTGTCAAGAGCAATAGGGAGAATAGCAGGGAAAGGTGGAAAAACCAAATTCACCATAGAAAACGTAACCAGGACACGCATCGTTCTCGCTGACCAGTAAGTACAGACTGACTTCTTCCTGGTCAAAACACAATCCCCTCAGCTCATCCGTGCCCCCTGAGAGGAACAAAGATAACTTGGATTTTTTGGAACTGTTGCAGAGCGGTAGTAAGAAAAATTAAGTGCTGTTTTCAATGAACACAAGCATCTATTTGACCTTTTGTTATGAGAATGACAGTCACCAGCACACTTAGAATTCAGTCATTCCCCACAGTGTAAGAATTCCTTCTTATGAATAATCGAAGTTGAACTCACCAACCCAGCAACGTTTTCCTCCTGAAGCTGCTACACTGCTTAATTTCCAAATTGTAAAATCTATTTTAAAAGGATTTAGAAGAGCACAGGTCTTACGCTGTAGATTTTCTGGGCTTCAGTTGGGATTTTTTATTTACAAGTGTAGAAAAGGAACTAGTCCACTGATCCACTCTCACCTCCAACTCTGTTAACTCTCTAATCACAGAGGGTTTTTTCCATTAACTAAGGCTACTTTGCTTTTTACAGAAAAATTCATATTTTGGGATCTTTTCAGAACATTAAAATGGCACGAACAGCAATTTGCAATCTAATTTTAGGTAAGTCCTCTTATCTAATCTTCTCCACTACATATAAATAGATCTTGTATTTTGAGAAACTGCTTTGTGGCTCTTAACTTCTTCCTGGCCTGTCCACACCTGCACTTGGAACAGGTAGTTTGCTGGCAGTTGGCTTGTTGCCCTTAAGAGAAAGTTTTGGAGGGGGGAAGTGAGGAGTCCAGGGCTTAATTCTGGCTCCAAAACCCTCTCTGTGGGGCAGAAAGAAGATGATCTGCCTTTTGATGTAGCTGCAGCATTCTCTGAGGGGTCTTGAAAGCCAAAGGGGACAACTCACCCTGACAGCAGCAGTTTTTAACTGCACCTGCAGTAAGACTGACCTTGACCATCCTTCTCACCCTTGGGCTTAGTTCTCTGCTTTTAGCATAGGTGTGAGAGTAAAACATCCGTTTTTGTGACATGGATCATCTCGTTTGCTGAATGGATTTGTGCTTTCTTCTGCAGGAAGTCCTCCTTCCAAAGTTTATGGCAATATTAGGGCAGTGGCCAGCAGAGCAGCCGAGAGGTTCTGAGCTGCAGCACCAAGGACTGGGGCTGGGAGTCCAGGTTCCTGGACACACAGGAGTTCTGGTTCCTGGACACACGGGAGTTCTGGAGCTACAGCTCTTCTGGATTTGGAAGCCCAGAAGAAAACTGGGACTGTTTTTGCAGTCTGACTGCCTTCAGACATGTGGTGTGATCTGAACATATATAATGTCTCTGTATAATTATTAAAAGGTATTTTAAGATGGTTGTGTACGAGTACGTGATTTTACTTGAATAGCCTCCAACAAAAACATGCTCCATTACGGATTTCCAGAACGCCAGAGTTTTAAGAGGCTGCTGTCAGAACTTCAGAAAGCCTTTGAGTTTCACGTTTTGAGCCTAAAGGAATCGGCATAATTAAGTATTTAAATCCAAACATCACAGTTTGGTATCTTCCTGGAAAAAGGAAGAGTCAATTGGAATGCAGAGTTCAATGGCAGGCTGCCCACCAAGTCTGCTGCTGCTGGAACAATGCATCACATGGAAAGAGTAAGACAAAGAGGTAAATAACATATTTGCGCTTAATCCTAAATCTGCACGTATATAAATTTTGTAATTCTCCTGAAAATAATCTGTAAGGACAGCCTAGTGAAGCCAAGAGCTACTACGTTTAGTACGTGCCTGTGTACAACTGGAAAGTCCTGTGTGTCCTCCTCCTTAAAATACTAAATGCACACAAGAGTAGAGGGACAGATTAGAGAGGCCAGTCCCAATAGGACTTAAAAATGGGCCCTTTTCTCCTAACCCTGCCTGCCAACCTTTTTGCCAAGTCTCTTGCAAAATAATTCAGTTCTGGCTTGGGAATGAAAACAAAAACAGAAATGAGATTATCAAACACACAAGCAAACTGAGTAGGCATTTCACTCAGTGTGCAAGTTTCCAGAGCAGCATTATATAGTACTGGATTATCATTACAGCCAAATTGATTCAATCCTTCAGCTCCCAACAGATTTAAGACTATCTGAGTTACCTAAATATAGTGCTCAGCAGTCCAAGCTGTACAGGGGAGGGCAGCTCCAGGTGCACACACCTGGTCAGCACATCTGTTCATCATTTGCATTTACCTCAATTAGCTTGAAAGATAAGGGAGAGTGAGGCAAGAACACATAAAAATTATTGCTTATCCTAAATCAGGTGCATATTGATCCCAACCCAAATCAGCAGAAAGGAGAGGGCAGCCCTCAGAAGGCCTAAACATTTGCACACTAAAGATCACAGCAGAGCTTCTGGGAGTGACATAGCCCTGCAGGGAGGGCTGGTGTCACCAGCACAAGGCTCAGACCTTTCCCTGAGGAAGGAGCTGCCTTTCATTCTCCATTTCATTAATATTAGTGTGGGTTTGTTTTGATTTTTAAGCCACCTTCCACTTACCACAAGGATTGCAAAGTATTTTATCCAGTTTGGACAAACTAAGAGAACTATGTGGCTTTGAAAAACCCCAACATGTAAGCGGTCTTGCAACACTTCATAATGGAAGAGTAGACAAAAAAAACTGTGAACAAGTTTTCCTTAGATCAGTGTGCAGAGCTGCTTTAAGGTGAACAGGAAAGGTTGTGTAAGTACTGAAGCACCCCAGCCAAGGTTCAAATATTTTATTTTGTATTCATATAGTATGAAGGTTCTTATAGTTCCCACAACATATGATGTAGCATGCAGAGGAAAAAACTAAACATTCAACATAAATCATTTTTCCCCACACAAACTAAAAAAAAACCTCATCCCTCCCCTTCCAGTCCCCCTAAGGAAATAACATTAGCACTAATTTCTATAATGCCAGCCAAGATATGCACAAGCAAGAGAAATTGAAAGCATTTGCTAAAATGTTTGTAACAAATACTTATGTACAAAAAAATTCACAAAAGACTAGTTCCCCCTTGAAGCAGAGCACATGGCAGTTGACACTGGAACAGATACAACCACTGGCTGGGATTATAAACCACGTACTGATCCAGAGGAAGAAAAAAGTTACATGTAGTGGAGATTTTTGTTTTGAACATTAACATTTACCAAAGTTTGGCAACATTATCTTTTAAATTATGCAAATTATGTAAACAAGAGGAACATTTCAAATCGATCTACATGCAAAACTTCATGTCATGCAAGGACACCAAGCACCTGGATTTCTCTCTCAAAGACAGAGCCCATGATGTGCAGCACTCAGTTGAAGGAACAGCTATGGCAGACAGGTGCTCGATTGAAGAGGTTCAGACAACCTGCACTTTCCACTGCTCATTATAAAACAATTTTTTTTTTTGTAATAGAAAAACTACTATACAGGAAAGATGTACTGTTCTAAAAAAATCTAGCAAATGTTTTTCTTCCAGCCAATAGTACCACTGCAGAAAAGGGAAGGGATGATATAAAGTTGTAAAACATGGCTCGCTACTTTTATATCACACAAATATATCAAGTTACCTTCCGTTACAAATTATGATATGGACAAATCTAGAAAAGAAAAACATTCTCCAGGCAAAGGACTGGAGAACCACAAGAGGTATAAATTTAGATAGTGTGAAGTTTTCCTCCTCTATGGCATAGGTTAACAAGATTTCCCCCCTGTATGAATCCTATATACATATATATATATAAAATATTACCAGTTATTTATGCTACCTGTAGTATTTTTTTAAATGCAGGGGGGAAACTATCATGGTTGAAACAACAGAATTTAAATGGCAAGAACATTTTATAATCTAAGTACTGTATAAAATAAGTATGTGGGAATCCTGCACAGTTATGTTGATCCTAATTTCATTGAAACTAAGCAAAAGGGAAAATCATGAATGCATCTAACAACTTGAGCAGCTGTATTTAAACTGAACCCAGAACAGCAGATGTGCCTTGGCTTCAGGACAGCTGTAACTGCTCCCAATTCCTGGGTGACGGAGCCTAAGGGCCATCAAAGCATTCCGCAGTCACTATATGCACACAAGGACTAGTTCTTGGCAGTAGCATTAAACTATATTCTCATAATAAGTAGAATTGTACTAAGTTATTTAGCAAAGAGACACAGTCCCTGGTAATATATTAACAGGTATAAATAAACTTAGTCTCCTGTGTTACAAAAAAAAAAGTACTTAAGGTGATTTAATAAGAAGCAATGTTTTGTCAGCCAGTCAATATATAGAAACATCTGAACAGTCACAGGAAAAGAGTTGACCTAACACCCAGTTAAAATTTTACATTCTTCTACTATATATATAAAACTGTGTGAAATAAAAGTAAGGATGTATATCCATATACTGAACTGTTAATATTCTGCTTGGCACTTTGTAGTCTAGTTTTGTTTCTGAATCAAGTATATTAAATTAAAGCCCACCTAGCTACTACATATAGAAAGCTACATATATATCTATATATAAATACACACACACATATATATATATAGATAGATATTTCCTTGTTATAAAAGATGAAGAAAAATAAATTAAAAAGCCAACCCCTTCCCTTTCTCCGCCACACTGATATGCTCTTTCCATCTTTGCTGTCCTTCAGACTTTAAAGTGCTACACTGAGTTATTGAGAGAATAAAAGTTCAATAACACTTAGTTGGCTTCATGAGGCTCATGTTGGAAAATGTGGCTTCACAGAGAAAAATACTTCCATTTAAATACACAGAGAGCATTGCTGGACGTCTGGAGCAGATCTTCAGAGATGGAGAAGAAAGCAAAAGTGTTGGGTGGTGCCCTACAGAGTCACACGTCTACAACCATCTTTTTGTGGATATCTAGGCCTCCTACAACCTGGGAGAAAAATAAGGTTCAGAGACATGAGAACTGAAAGTTAGCAAGGCACAAAGAACACACTCAATAGATGCATTCAGGTCAATCATAATGACAGTACTTCCCTGGCCTCCCTACACTGATTTACATTTCACAAGTACTTGTGAGGGACAGAAATGAATTATGTACGAACTAAGGTCGTTCAATATTAGCACAGTTTACACACTCAAAGGCCTGAAAACCAGTGTAAATTACACCATTTTGGCATTCCTCCCCAGCTCCTATTCTGACCTTGCACTGCTTTTCTGCATGTTAAGTAAAACTCTCACTTGACTTCTGAAAGACCCTGTAAAAGTGTGCACCTTCCCATGAGTAGCCAAGGGTCTTAGGAACAGCAGGTGGATTTCTGACAGAATTGCACACACCCAGAAAAGAATTACCAGTGTTCACAGGGGTGTGATCCATGCAAAGCAAAAGGAGAAGGAAAGGTGCTATGTCAGAGGAACTTCTTACAATGTGTGAACAAAATTCAAAAGCCAAAGGGTATCTGTCAAATGCAACAAATGAAAATGTATCTTCGCAGACAGATGGCACAAGGTTCGGAGAAGGTAAAATGCCAGAACAAGAGGACAAGAGGTTGTAAAAGTGAAAAGTCTCTTGTCAGGTCAACAAAAACTGATGAAATTCAAAGGAAGAGGAAAATCTAACAGAAGCACAAGACAAGAAGTCTGGGCAGAAGCCCAAGGACAAAAAAAAAAAAGGCAACATCACTTGATGGATGGCTGCAAGACAACAACCCAGTGCAAGAAATGGACAGATAATGCAGTAATCCAGGTCTCTGCAGGCTGTGACTCTGCGATCTTTGCAGATGACTATGTATTTTTCACATGATGTCAAAAAATAACTTAAAAAACCCTCAAACATGCAAACAATAGAACCCTTTCGCTTTAATAGTTGGGGGGATGGCAGATTTCCTCCCCTCTTTTTTAGAACTCACATTGAATATGAAAAAGTTATGTTTGAACTGAACTTGTAAATTCAAAGGGTAGGGAAAAAAAGCAATTCCCAAACTGTGCTAACAGGTGTATGTTCATTATTACACCATTTAAAATTAATGTCTAAATACTCATTGCAATTTTCAAATGCTCAAGATTCATTTGGTTTTTCTGAAGAAAGAATTTAAAACTTGCTGTCAAATAATTAAATAAATACACCACAGGGGTGAAAATTAACCATTTCAGGTCTCCAGTGCTATATGCAAACATTCTGCTCTGTAAACCCCAAAGTTCTTAAAATGCACCTTTCAACTGTCTGCCCTTTTTTAGCAGCAGCAGTTGAGGGGTTCCTCTCCCTGTAAATGACACAAGTTTTCTTTAGAAGGTACTTACAGCACAGAATTCTTCAAAGGATATTCTTCCATCACCATCCTTATCTGCATTAATTATGGTTTTATCTACAATTTGCTGTAACTGAGTGTCTTTGAGATTGTTCCCAACCATCATCTTCAGCACCTGGAAGAGCTCCCCGTTTGAGATATAGCCATCTTTGTCCATATCATAAATGCGAAAAGCAACTGCAGAAATAAAAAACCCCGAATATATATATAAAACATTCAGTGACAAATGTGGTCAGAAAAGAGCAATATACTCATTTCAGAAATATCAACTAAAATAGTTTTCAGTACCAGCAGTAACTGGTTACTTTGCTGCAAAAGAATTTGGCATCAAGACTGGATATATTTTTAAACATTTCACTCTTAGTTATTGGAAGCTACATGTATGACTGAACCTATCCCTTTTCCACTCCACAAGTTTAGATCCTGAGATGCAGTTCTGAAACATCAATTTAATGCTTTTCTACCATAGCAGCAAAAAAGGAAATATTATTCTAAGGCCCCATAAAGCAAAGCATATAGTGCACAGACCTCTGCAGCAAGCTATTCTTAAACTAATTTTTTTTTTCCAACCGGAAGCAACTTCAGTTACTGAAAGTTCATCAAAAGGCAACCCGCTCCAACCTTCTCTGCAGAAAAGAGTGCTGGCAAGTCTTCACACAAATAAAAGACAACGTGTGCAAAAATTTTACAGTCTACCTTCAATTTTAACTAACAAGTATATTTTTTGAGGATAAAAAAATTTTTGTTAAGGAAAAATTAATATACTTACACCTCAACTTCTGTTCTTTGTCTCCTTTGACACTGAACTGGGAGACTCCTTCTATAAATTCTAAATAATGCAGGAAGAACATGTGCAAAAAAGTGTATTATTTACTTAATCAAGGAAATCAACATTCAGAAATTTTTAGAAATTGTTCAAAGAATTTAAGTTACCACAAAACCTTTAAAATATTGTCTACCTTGTGACACCTAAGTGTCCACATACTTTGATACTTCAATATTCTTTAGTGGGAAGTACCCCAAACCTAATACTGTGTTGACTGAACAGACTTGGTCACATCAGGATTTAAGTAATTTTGTTGCTGGATTTTCACAAAAGAAGCTGACAAAGAGCTCCAAGACCTCTATAAAACCTACTCCATTGGTTGTACAGCTCCTCTCAAGACTGATTTCTCAACTGAAAGAACTAGAGTTGAAAACTGCTCTAAAAGAAATAGCTAAAAAATAATTTTCTCTAAGAAAGAGGGTAAAAAGAAAATTGATTTTGACAACTTCCTGTTCCCACCCAAGAAGAGCAGCTCTTGATAATTGTATTAATCACAGCTCAATGTCATAGACAATAAAGCATCATCTTCCATCACTGCCTATTTTTCACAAGGAGATTTTGAATAGTTCCATACCACAATTACTGCTTTCGATCAGAACTCAACATTCCAGTTACCCTGTTGTTAATCCCTACAGAAATTTGAGGGGGTTTGCAAAGGTTAGCAGCTCTTGTATGTTAATATTTTATTTAAAATGTCAGCCTGTCACTATAAATGAGATTAAAAAACTTTCTCCAATTAAAAAAAAAACCTCAAGAACTTTACCTTTTCCAGTCATATGCAACAAGAGATACCAAGTATTACCTTGAACAGAAGTACAAATATTATCACTTCTAAGGGTCAGAGGCTGTTTTAATGAACTAGTAATGAAAATTATAACCTGGTGGCCCTTTTAATCATGAATACTTAAAGTAAGTCTAAAATTTTAAGCAATGTACTAAATCAAAACTTTTGTGGGTTTTTTGTTGGTTTTTTTTGTTTGTTTGTTTTCTTTTGTTTTGTTGTTGTTTTTTTTTTACTTGAAGTGTTTTAAGATCTACCTAAAAAGAATCCTGTAAAAGAAGTATGAACAGAAAAATCTGGACCCCTTTCTATTATCTAAATACTCCAACTAAGGACAGATTTAATTTGGATAAGTACAACTAATGCACACACACACACCACTTACACATCCTACCCCACTTTTTTTCAGATAGTATCACAATTAAGAGTCTGAACTAATGAACTTTAAGAGATATTTAATCAGTAGCCCTAAATCAGCATGACCTTGAAAGCTATTACTTTACAATCTGCTCTTTTAAGCACGTCATTCAGGAGTGTCCTAACGCACCAGAGAAACTAGTTTTACTGGTATTTAGTTTCACAAGGAATTAACACCTTATTTTGATTAATAAGTTTGCTTCACCCCTCCTTTCTCAGCTGAAGAGTGTTCTGAAGCTCCAGGAAGTTCTGTTCAAGTGCCACCCTCTGTCACAGAGCACTGTGCCTTACCTTTGAAGTCCACTTCTCCATTGCCATCCGTGTCAAATATATCTATTACTCGCTGTACTAACGGGTTCTGTTGCAATTCAGGTAAAGACATGAACTCTTCCACGCTCAGAGAACCAGAGTTGTCCAAATCAAGCTTCTTAAACCTCTTTCCTAGTCGTTTTATCTCATCAGCATCAACTGAAACAAAAAAAACCCCACACTTACTCTCAGAAAGGCTTCAGTAAACCTTTGGCATTTAAACACAACACACATTTCATTTCTTTCCTACAAGATTTTCTCCTACTTTATTACAAGTATTAAACACCCTCATGGAAGGCTGTAAAGATAAAATAAAATTCTGAAGACAAACACAAGCCATTTCATTTTATTTTAAATAATCCTTACCTTTTTTCCTCCCTGCACCAGCCATAATACAGTTAGCCCTGTGACTCACTGAGTACCACATGCTGACACAACATTTTGAAGGATTGAGGATGCTTAGCAAGTTCTTAGTCAGACAGCTCTTACAAATAACAGGTATGAAGAAATTAAAGAAGAGAATGAATATTCTCTGAAGGAGTTAGCATTACCTTTACACTAGACTAACAAAAGATGTTAGAAAGACAATTATATTCAACCTATTAGCAAAATTAGTGCTTCTTCAGCACAGCAAATGTGAGATTTCCTGGGTTATGTGGTAAGTTGAGCAGGTTAACACATTCCCACTGCTGACCAGTTGAATCACCTACTCAAAACATCCCTCTGACAGGCCTAAGATCATTTTTTTCTCTCCATCTCAGGAAACAGACACACCTGTAGCCATGACCTGCATACAGCTAATTTTTTTTGTCCCAGAAATTAAAGTAGATTCAGGTTCTGCAGCAGTACCTCTTCATCTATCCTCTTCAAATTTATAGAGAATCTCAGTTCAAGCATATACCCAGTACTCTACTTTAGACACCTGATTTTGCCAGGGATAGACTAAATTTGTGAATTTTATCCGTGACAACCTGAAAAAATCAGCAGCTTGATTTACAAGACTCAAGTTAGTTCAGCCATTGCTCACCCTGTTTGGCTATGAGGGAGGAACTGAGATCCTTAGGAAACCCTAGGAAGAGACCAGCACACAGCAAACCACAGCAAACACACCTCACAGAACCCCAGGCTGGCCAACTCCCCCGACCAATTTTCTCCCTAACATGGGGAGCCTCCTCAATATTTCTTAGCTCCATTTAGTGTTTTTGATCCAACAGTAACAAAAATTGTATCTTCACTTCTACAAGGCACATACCACTACCTGATCCACTTCACATCATATTAATACCTTCTTAGGCTTTTGCATAAAGCCAAACAGCTCTGAGTCTTTCTACATAAGGTCAGCCCATGTGCAGAGCTGGATGTTTGGAAATCATAGCTGATTCAGAGACCAAAAGAACAACAACCTTCATTTCAGTTCCTTGATATCCTTGTCTAAAACAAATGAGACACAAATTCAGAGATCCTCCCAGCTGCACTACTGCAGAATGAAAGGCAGAGAGCATGCCAAGTCCAGAAGCACATGATTTTCTGTCAAGACTTATTTTGCCTAAGTAGTAAATTTTGACATTCTGCAGTCAGTCAGGCTTGGTCACTGCTTGCAACTGCACAGGAATAGAGCAAAAAAGGGTCGATAGTCCGAGAACAATCTTGCCTTTGCTGTGCCAGCAAGTGACAGATCTGATTCTGCCTCTAGGGCTATAAAAATAAGACTAAACATCATCTGCTTTCCTCAGTTTCCAGTGTGTAGTGTGGTATTTCAATTAAACCTCCCTTGTAGCCCCAGTTCGCTCAGAAGCCTCGAACATGACTGAAGGTGTGCCCTGAACAGCCCAAGACTACAGGGGCAAAAGCACATTGCTCGGCTACACAGGAACCCTGCGGATCACACAGGAGGAGCTGGAGCACCACACGGTAACCTGCACGTAGAATATAATCATGGGACTAACAGAATGCAGTATTCAAAGGGAATGGCAAAGCAGAGTTCCACTGGCAATTTTAGGAGTTCCAACAGCACAAAATGCTCCCTCTTGCAGATACACTGAAGATATTTGCCAACTTTTGCTTCTCTTCACAGAAACTCCTTGTTTCCATTCTTCCTCAAAATCTTAAAACTAAATGGAGTCAGTCTGGGCACTGGCAGGCACTATCCCCCCTCACTCCCAGTTCTACCACTGGATAGTTAGTGGACCAACCCCAGTTTAGTGCAAAGTCAGCACCTTGTCAAGCTGCGAACAGGAGAACGATTTTTACTGAAAGCTCTACTCCAGGTCTGCAATTCCCAAAGGAAGACTTCATATCCTAAAAAAATTCTCACAGCACAAGCACTTGCAAAACCATAAAAATAATAAGGGTGGCTTGTCACACTACTTTTGTAAACACATTTTCCAACGTAAAATGAGTGTATGAATAAATATAATATATACCTATATTACTTCACTTTAAAGCAACTAAACAGCAAACTGAAAGTAGTACCTACGGTGTATATAATGCACAGTCATCTTCCTATCAGATCAGTGGAATCTCACTTCCAATATTAATAGAAAGACTAAATATTTCTATTTTAATCAGTACTAAAGCCTCCTAAGCAAGCTGAAATACTTCAATTTCACAAAGTTACAATGGAGAAAAATGACAGAAGCATTAACACAGCTGGATCTCTTCACCCTTGCCACAAAAACGAATGAGTTAATAAACTGCAAGTCCTGAAACATTTCTAAATGACACTGAAAAAAATCCTAAACATCAAAACACAGCAAGGACATTTTTACAGAACAGGATGTAAAGAAGCAGCTGCCTGAGCCAGGGCTGCAGACCAGCAGTCATTAGATACTGCTATTTTCTCACAACCCAGAAGCAGCATTAAAGCAAGTCTTATTTCACAACTCCAGTTCCATTTCCTGCTTAGGGAGCTCAAGTCCATGGTATTTTTCCTCACAAATACATAAGCAAAGACACAAAGTGAGACCCAGGGTTCTGTCAATGTTCTGCTGTGAAGAGGAGCTAATTATCACATATACAAGTCACTCAAACACTGCTACAGTTTAATTGACACAAGCTGGCACAAAAGACACAGAAGACCAACTCTGCCATCACAACATCTCCCACATAAGATGTGCTAAGAAAACAAACTGTTGTCAGAAAGGTATGTTATTCTGAGCTAACGTACCCCTAGCAGGACCTACCAATATGAATTTAAAAAAAGAATATTTTATTGGGACATTCAGAAACTGATCCACCACACACAATGATCGCAATCAATGCTACTCTGACAATCTCTGCCAACATCTGGAGGGCACAAGAACCACCGCTGGGTTAACCAGCCTTGCATTTGCAATTAGCCAGGTATTCAAATTTACAAACCAGCAACACTTAAGAGCAGATAAAACACCAATTTATTTTTTGTTTTAAAGACTGTAGTCAGGGCTTTCAAGATTATGGATGATAAAGATAAGAACCAGATGACGGGAAGGGGAAGAGGTTGGAGAGGCATGTAAGAATATTTCTCAAGAATGTTAAATGTTTTGCTGAACTAACAAAGCAACAGCTGCCTAAATTAGGAAAGAGTCCTGATACCTAGAAAATGTTATTTACTCTTTCTCCACATATACACACATCCAATTTCATAGCTTGTACCAGTTCAGCTGCAATACACAGTCCAGATACAGACATTTAGCAGCAGTTTCTACTTGGAAAGGAGGTTACAAATTTCTTGTTCCAAACCTTGAAACATTCAAGCAAAGAGTTTGACTGCACTGGACATCTGAGAGAGGTTCTACTCTTGGGGAGGAGAAAAAAACAAGTCATAGAGCAGCACTGAAAAAATTAATGTATCCGCCAAAAGCTGACCAAATAGCAAGCTCTTCCAAAGTTTTGCTTCTGGCAAATGACACACCATGGATGACAGTACTCAGAGGAGGAAATAATGAAAAAGCGAAGTAACTACAGGAAAAGGAAAAATGTCTTTAATAGTTCATGAGCATAAAAACCTCTGTTCATAATGAACATATATGGATAAACATCTGCAGATGCAGTGTTTCATAACTGATTGCCTGAGGATTTCGTATCAGAATTTAATTATTTTCCTTAAATATAGTGCAAGCACCTCACCTGCTGTTAAATCCTTTCCACAAGCTGAATTTTAAAAAGCTTATACACTTGAAAAAAATTTGTATTCCAGTAGCATCTTTGTCTTCATAAAACAGCTTAAGGAAATGAAAGAACATGAATATAAAATAAGGGATGAATGCATTACAGTACAATATGACTTGAATTTGCATAGTTTCTGTCTATTCTTCCTTCAGTTCACAGTCGTTATTTCTGCTGACTCTCCCTGCTCAGGCTCAATTTACCTAAAAACTGCACAGGTTTTCTGGGGTTTAGTGTTTGTCTCTTTGTTCTCCTTTGGCTTTTTAAAAGGAAAACAGCATACATTTATGTATACCAGCAGATTTCAATAATATCTTCTTCATTTTTTGTTGAGATTATCTCCCAGAGCGCACATATACAACAGTCTCCATCTATGATGGATGTGCCTCTTTTCATAAGACCTCTTTTTCCTTGGTATTTATCAACAGACTTGCTTAAAATTCCACATAGCTCTCAGCAAAGAATAGAGCACTGAATTAAATTTCTAGTGTATGAACAAAACACGACTTTCCTTCTTCTCTGCAGGCTCCTTGCAGAGAACCCAGTGCCCACACAAACACCCTCAAGCTCTGCTGGAAATGCACGACATAGTTCAGATCCTAGGAAGGTTTCTGAGCTGGAAGGACTGATGGTGGCAGTAGCAGACAGAATTTTACAAGACAAACTCAGGAGACCAGGACAGAGATGAAAACACTAGGGAAATCCAAGTCAGTCCAAACCCGTGGTTGGGTAAAAGGGGCGATAAAACCACAGAGCAAAATGAGGAGGACCGAGCTTCGTTTACATTGTTTGAGGCAGAGTTTGCTGGTGACTCATCCCCGAGGTCAGAGCTCAGCCGCAGTGAGTGTTCCCCTCCCTCAGACTTGAGTTGGCCTTTTTTGTGCTGTGCTCGCCAGCTGACACTGGGCTCTGTGCTTCCTATGCTTTTCTGTGGAATCGGATGGCATTCCATCAGCTCGGCACTGATGCCTGAGCTCACAAACTTAACAAGTGGCTGGAAATAATACCTGCTAAGTGGTTTTCTTTAAAAGGCCTTGCTGGTAGCCCTGTTGAAACATCAAATCATTCACTGTTTTAAAATACACAGAATTATTTATGTTTATTTTCTAATCAATTTTGAGCTTCCTTCACCTTGTAAATTAACAAAAGGTGTGTGTGGGAGGGTTAAATAGACCCAGTTTTAAGAAAGTTTTGTTAAAGAGCTATTGGTACTTCCAAAAGATTCATTCCTCTTTCATCTAAGTATTAAAATTCTGGAGCCAACACCTGCTTCGTATCTTGAATTCATTTGCATACATCTAAAAATGTGATGAATCAGGTTAAAATATAAGGACTCAAATGTTTCCAAGAAACTACATGCAAGTGCTCTGCCTAACTCCCATTTTAGTGCAGGAGCTTTACCCCCCAAGTTGTTCACTTTCTAATATGTTGAGCTACACTACTGAGTATCTCACTCCTTCCCCCCAACAAAACAGCAGAGGATGATCTGTTATGTTTTAAAACAATTCGGTTTCAAATCATTAAGTACATAACTAATGCTCAGATAGGATTCTAAAAACCATTCACGTGGCAACACAAAAAGCTTCATTAAAAGGCAATTTCAGTCTGTTCTATGTTGAAAAATGTAGTCTCAGAAAAAAATTAATTATACTTTTTTCTAGTCAAGGTAAAGGTAGAAAGCTAGCTTCCTATTAATGTGAGAGTCAAATGTAAAGGACGCCTTAAAAATCACGGAATCACAAAATGGTTTGGGTTGGAAACACCTTAAAGATCTTCTAGTTCCAACCCCCCTGCCAAGGGCAGGGCCAACTTCAACTAGACCAGGTTGCTCAGAGCCCCATCCAGCCTGGCCTTGAATACTTCCAGGGATGGGGCACCCATAAAAATACAGAACTCTGAAATCTACTGCATTCAGTGATGCTTTAACAGGATAATTGCTTATGCATTAAGAAACACGGTACATCTTTTGCTGCAGAGTACACAACACACACAGAGGCATCTGCAAAGGGTTCAGACCTCAGAAAAAGCTGTACATCTCTTAGGAAAGAGCACTTCTAGAATCTGTTTACCTAAATGTTTAAACTTCTATTTAGAAAGCTGACTTTTCAGATAGTCTTAAAATACTGGCTCAGAGTTTTAACTAACAAAAACCAGACCAGAGTGTGGTCACAGAGAGCACAATTTCCACATATTCTTTGAACATGAGATCATTATAAACAAGAATATTGCGAAGGTATTGGGGAAAATATTTCTTTTAAATAAAACACGTTCTGAAATGGATTTTAAATGTTTCCAGGTTAGTTTCTTCTCATAAGAATGGATTGCAGAGATCTCAAAATAAAACAGACCTTCAGCAAAACTCTCATCCCTATCTACAGTCTCATCTGATTCACGAATATAACGTTTCAGACTAGCAACCAAGTCAGCCATTTCAGTCTTGGAGATCAGATTTCAAAAAGATGACGCCCTTGAGAACACATTCAACCACTTGTCTTGTATATGCTTACACACAGCTGGCCTAATCCTTTTCATGACTTCAGATGTGTCATTTACAATTTCCTAAGTTAGAAAAGACATACTAGTCTCCTTATCCTAAAAATCAAAACACACTACAAAATAGTGTTTATACTAAAAATAATATACTGTAAAGTATTTTTTACTCTGCTACAAAGTAGTTTTCTCCACATCTTTTTGTTACAATAAAATTTGCTTCTGGATAATTTGACATCAAATTTAACATCAAATTTTCACCAAGTCAAACAGCTTTAGGTTTTTAGTAATTTCTGGGACATGGCACAGCTGAGAAACAAAACCAAACCCTCTTAAGGAATCCAACAACACTAATTCGCCCACTGAAAAGAACTAATGTTTTAAAATTCAAAGGCTTAAGAATATACCTGAATATATAAGAATATAAGACTATTTAATGGTGTGTGTCCTCTGCATGTATCCTGAATCTGCTTCATGTAACTTAAACTCAAAATTATTCTTATAAAACAAAACATCAAAGCAGCAACTGCACCACCAGGCACAGGTTACAAACCAATGCCACCAGGCAAACAGCATAAATACATTTCTGCTCTCTCCCATGATTTAAACAACCATATCCTCAGCATACATTTTAACCACAGTATATAATGCAAAAATCTTCACTTTTTCTGCAGTAAATAGAGGCAAACAAGCTCAGTAATAAACCTTTAGGCTGCCAGTTACTACCAATGGATATAGCTTGATCTAGAATCAGAAGTTAAGGATGGCAACACACTACTTACAACTCTAGTAGAGACATGAGTAGCTAAAAAAACCACATCCTCTTCAGAAACCAATTGAGAGGTAATCTAAGAGTGATACATATGAAAACACTACTGAAGTGTTCATCAAAAATGAAAACTCCAACCACACATCCGTGTTTAACAAAACAGTAACACTGAGAGCATATCACAGCCATGCTCTGCTGTGGATAAAGATTCTCAAGTGTTTACAAACTGATGACTCAAATTATAATCCACGTGGATGTGTATCAGCCATAAAGGACTTGCAAATTACCAGCTAAAGCCTCATTTCTCTGAAAAAATGTATTTAGACAAAGATTCCCCAGGGATTATTTATGTTATGGTTTGAGGTCAGTTACGACTAGCACTGTGAAACCAATCCAGGAAACAGTCCCTATCTTGAACTGCCCTATTTAAAAACAAGATCTGATTCACCCAAGATGAGGAATTTTATCAGGTGGTCCAATAAGATGCATACATAGGTCTACACATGTTTTAGGGCTCAAGAACATCATTCAAGGGAAAAAGCTAAGAATAGGTGCCCTTAGCATAACAGCACAGGGACATTTCACAAGACAATCCTTTCTTTGATCAGCCTTAGGCAAGAAACACTTTGTTATTTTTGCAGGGTGGACTAACCCCATGAGAGGGAGCAATGAACTTTATTCTTGCGTGGCCCAAAGCAAGTAGCACCAAGTGGCTTCTCACCCAACTGCCTGGCTGCAAGCACATACAGGAAAAAGCTGCTTTTTTAATCTCAACCTCTCTCTCCTCTCAGGGCACAAAGCCAGTTTAGGCAATATACAACACACTTCACTCCTCACACAGTACTGACTGCAACACGAGCTGCTCTGCATCTCTGAGGAACTGGCACTAGGACTGATGGAAAGGCCCCAGAGGTTGAAACTACCAGTTCTAACACTTCACCCTACAGACATCAGAACTATCATAAGTTTGTTTCATATTCTAGTGGAACACTAAAAAAAAATAAAAAATAAAAACAATTTAAGTGATTGTTTTTTAAAGATGGACTGATTTTTGAGTTTACAATTGAACAGCAGAAGCTGTATTATTTCCAAAGATATCTTTAACCCTTTAATTTTATTCTTTGTAAATAAACTGCATAACATACATGACAGCTGTACATATCCATCTCCATCTAACATTACAATGTAGCAAGTAAAAAAAACTTACAGTGTGAGCACATTTCCAAGGGGTAGCTTGCCTCATTTCCCTGAAACACAACAAGAAAAAAACAACAAAGTTGCAATTATTCCCAAATTAGCTTTGAGGAACTATTTAAAGTTTCAGCACTGTAAAAGTCTGGGGCAATACAAGTTACATTGTTTTTAAAAATGTATCTTTTAGACCCACCAACCATGGACAGCATTTTATTTGGATAGATCTATGTTACCAAAACATACAAAGAAACACGAAACCATTGAGAGATCTCCCAGATGAGAATTCCCATGAAAACGTCAGTTCACAGAACTACTAAGAACTTCATCCCATATTCTAAACTCAAAAAAAACCCCCACTACTTATACACTGAGCATATATACGTTTGATGTTAAAAATATTTATTTTCAAAACTTCACAAAGCCTGCTTTACTATTTTATTTCATACACTGAAACAGACATGTCCTTATGAATTTCGATGACAAATCTTACTCAATTACCATAAGAAAAGTATAGTATATTTTTTTCCCCGAGCCACATGCCCATTCCCCCCAAAGAGGATTCACACAGGAAGAATGAAGCAAAAGAAGTGTTTTACACAACCAGAAATTCAGACATAACAGCTTTACATTTAATTATTTTTGTAATGTACTATGTTAATATGTTCCTGTTTTGTAGCTGAAAGTCCAACTACGATTTTTAATCCTTGCTAAACTACAACACAGCAATAGCAGAAAAAATTAAAACTTTGAGGATATCACCATTTTAAATTTGCACACACCGAAATCAACACGAACTGCTGACACATGTACGCCAAAAGACACTAAAAGTTAGTATTTTCCCCCAAATGCCTCACTTGGAGCCAGAGAAGATCACAATACACATTTAGTGACTTGTTTGAAACCATTAGCAAAGGAGCAACCAGATAACTGAAGAGACTCATAACCATTTCCAAATAAAAAAAATCTTTTTACGGGAGTGTTTTACACAAGAAAATAAAACATGTTTCTGATGAGTCTAAGACACGTTCTATTCAGCAGTGGTTCTCTCACGGTGTAGAGTGCAAGGGATTCCACAGCTGAGCACTTGCTCATCAAAATAATACAAAGCTGAACAGAAACTAAGAGATTACTTGACAGAAGAGGGGGGGGGGGGGAAAAGGAAGAAGTACATTTAGCCTAGAAGCATAAGGCTGCATTTCCTAATTAGGACAGAAAGGGGCAGAACAAACATCTTGTGAATCTAAACATGTCTGAGAGGAGATGTGTTACTGGGGGGGTGGGGGGTGTTTGCGTTTTGTTTTTTTTTTTTTTTACCTCCAGTACACTTTCACTTTGCTTATCCCCCACAATCCACAAGCTCTGCAGCTTCTTTGAAAAAGTTCATGCATTTGCTTTATAAGTAGAGCAGCAAAAGATACAGCCTTAACTTCTTCCCCACTGCCTACTTAGAGTAAGACAAAGTAGCAGAACAAGAAACACAGACAAGAACCCTCAGGTCCCTAAAAATTCAGAAGCATGACTGAGGTATTCTGCAGGGAATCCAACAGAACAGTAGCACATGGAAAATCTTGGATGGAACCCAACCAAAGTCTTAGGAAAAACAGCAAAGACCATAACAGGCAGCAAAAGGCAAGTGCCTGTATGTAACTATGAAAGGGTAGGGGATTTAAAATGGGGGAAAGGAAGAATTTTGAAACAAGAAGAAACAGGAACCAGGGGATCCAGCTAGGCTGCTCAAGACACGAAGTCATGAAGAGGCAAGAAAAACACCAGACTGGAAGGCTGCAAATTAAAGGAGAAAGTTGAATTAAAACCAGTGCATTTATGCACATGCACACAAATAAACAATCATAATTACATTAGAAGACTGTTCTGGGCATTTACATCCTTGTTCAGGTGTTGGGAAAAGTTAATTTCTAGTAATCAATCAATCAATCTGTCTAAAGAAACATAAAATGCTTTTGAAAACTGAGCAGGAAAAAATGAAAAAAGGGCAATCATTTTCAGTTCATGAACTGAGTAGGTGTAATATTTATAAGGAGCCTCACTATGCATCTAGATGTACATGCTAAGCCATGATCAAGTTATCTAAATGGAGTAGCCTAAAAAATATTTGGAAAGCAGAGAAAAAAAGTGAAATAAACTTCAGCTTAGCTTTTCTGTGAAATAAGTTACTGCTAAAAAAACGTGTTAAGAATACTTACCTATCCAGGGCTGGATCTTGGATACCTAAAAAAGCAGAAAAATCTAGTAAGTGACAATGTAAAAATTACATGATTATTCCACATTTGCCATATAGTACTGAAATAAAGTATTTTAAAAAGTAGTTACCTGGCACTGATGTGCTGAATTTTCATCTTGACTGGAGGATCCAAAAGTCTACTAAAACTTAAATGCTGCTGGTTGCAGGGTTTTTTGCAAATATTTGAGCTATTCATGCCAAGATTCCTGTTTGCACAGCTGTGACCTGCACAAACACAAAGGTGTTGCTCTATACCAAAGCCTTGATCTTCAGAGACGAAGATGAATTATTTAGTCTTGGGGGCAAGAATTTTTCATCATATTCTGAGCAGCAGTACAAGAAGGTCGCTTGTCCCCAGACACAATCAGTCTGTGCACACATGAGACAGAAGATAAGCCCTGAAACACAGGCACTAAGTAGGCTGAGGGTTGCTTAAGAAAAAAGAATTGTTTAAGAGTAGTAGGTAGTAAGTAAAATGGAAGGTTAGAGCTATAAGGACACATGTTATGAAAAAGCTGGGAGGCAAGGACAGCTACAAGACTTCATCAGGTACCTAATGAGCCCTTTGAGAACAGAAAAAGAAACGAGGTTTTCATCTGAACAGTTTTAATAAAAAGAATTACCCAAGTTTAACACTAGGATGAGGCAGCAATCTAAAGAATGCTGAAAAATACTCACTGTGATTAGACGCACTAACAAAATTTGACAGCTACTGCAAAGCATAACCATAATTATACACCTAATTCAGTAAAATAACACTGCACTGAAAGTTTATTTTATAGTTTTAAGACAATGATGCTCATTTATAAAGACAAAAGCCACTGTAAAATCCACAAAGATGTCATTTCCTCTCTGATAAAGTAGTTGATTTTTACAAGAGTAACAAGGTTCTGATATAACTCATAAGATCATCAATTTTAAAACCTCATTATAATATTAGTGTTTCCTACCAGATATATTTAGTATACCTCACACAGAGTGAGGTTATCCTCATATACGCCATATCAGCACATTTAGAAACGAGTGACACATGGTTTGTTGAAGAAATGCAGCTTTTTACAGAGTCAACAGTCCACAACAGATTTACTTGGCACCTACGCCTAGCGTAAAACACGCCTTCCTCAGCTGCATCTGGGCACCACCACCAGACTGCTGCTCTTCTGTCCACCTGCCCCATTAGAGCAAGGGTCTGGAATATTACAGATCCTTTGAATAGCCTTGTCCTTTTAAAATAGTCTTGCCATTTTCTTGCATGCTGTTAGAGCCCTATGAGTTATTACTGCTTGAACAGCCACAAAATCACAACTTGTAGGCAGAAATAAACACAGAGAAAGGAACAGGCCAGAACTTACTAACAGAAGGCTGACCCAATTCTGAATACTGCAGAAACACCTGTTTCCTGGAGAAAAGTCAGAACACATCACTAAAGTAGTTCAGAAATCTACATGACATGTAATGTGTTCCTTTAAGAACAAAAGTGTTCTTCACAGTTTTCTTTTCTACCAAGTCCTCTTTTCTCCTTTCACCAGCTGTGCCTTTTTACTGATTAAAGATAGCCTCTTAATAGACTTTAGTCTTTATTTCTTCTGTAGTTTATCCTCAAAAATGTGTTTCTTGATTTTTCTTTCCCTGGCAGTTATTTCAAACACGAATCACTCTTCTTAAGATCAGTTTTGTATGTGCTCCTCCAAGGTACGATAGTTAAGGGTAATTATCTTGACAAGTTTCCTCTTAGTGAAAGACACGATCTGTGGATAGA
Organism: Lophotriccus pileatus; assembly: GCA_035583135.1. NCBI lineage: Eukaryota > Metazoa > Chordata > Aves > Passeriformes > Tyrannidae > Lophotriccus > Lophotriccus pileatus. The sequence goes on from JAWWES010000115.1 coordinate 17,210,843, forward strand.
AAATAAAAAAGGAAATTAGCAATTAGCAAAATTAGCAACAGAATCTCAACTCTTAGCTGAAGCTGCTTATACAGAACAGCTTGTACATAGTAAGACATGCCATTGCAAAGCAGTTCTTCAGCATACATTAGCAGAACCCTGTTTCCACGTCTGTTTGATTGTATGTTACTTTTCTGCATGATGCACATCGTTTTGTCAGCAGTTCAGACTTAAATTACTGTGTCAGCCTTCAATTAGTTTTCTGCTTTTATATAAGCAGAAATTGTGTTTGAATGCCAGCAAGCCACAATGTCACCTTAGGACTAATCTCAAATTTAGTTCTCCAGTGGGGGTGTATGAGTGACTACAAACGAAAATTAGCTCCTGGACAGCCTAAAAATTTATACTACTTCAAAGATTCTTATTTGTTTCCACAGACAGACAATTAATTAATTCAACAAGGGGCAAGAGTGGTCTCTAATCTGTTTAGTACATATACAGGAGTAGTTGTCCAAGATTTACTCCTTTCTGCAGCAAAAAAGCTTATCCTTGTAAATGGCCCTAAACATGCAAACTGCCCTGTCACATCTCTGGACCAGATGTTTCTGCATTTGTGTGTTTAATACAGGGGCTCCTCATGGGCTGTTTGCAACACTCCTGTATGTTGTGCTTTGTGTACCTGCTCCTACAGCTTCTACCTTACTAATTATCTTTGTTATCTCAAGAAAGAAACTACAGTGGGCAAGTGAAGCAGTTAACCAAGCCATGTCAGCTGGGGGCATTATCAACATAATCAACTCGACTCTCAAGTTACACAAAAAGCTGGTTTCCATCATTCACTTCTACAACCACACAAGAATGGAAGTGTTAAGAAGAGATGGAAGAAGCTGGCCGTCAATATTTAAGAAAAGCCCATGCAGAAGACCCTTTTCCCTGTTCCACAAGCACACAAAATGCTTCTCCATCTTTTCTCATTCTTTTCCATACCACCAAAATTAATGATTGATGAAAATTACCTGTTGTAGAGAATTCTTCCTCCTCCTCATCCTCCTTCAAGCTCATTCTCCATGTATTGCCATTTTCAAAAAGCTTTAACAATGAGGAACTGCCAGCTTGGTGAAGAGTTTGGTTTGGGATTTTTTTAATGATCACTGTTTAATGTGTTACTAGAGCTTTGGCTGTCAGAGGTTGGCACTGTATTCTTCATCAACAAACAGCAGGCAAGTTGGCAAACTAGAAAGGATGATACATGTTAACAAGCCCTACAACACTTTCGCATGAATAGAACATGCCAGACCCATCCAGAGACACTTAAAATTAATTTCACACAAAGCCCAGGAGGCTTTAAGCCACTTTAATAAAAGAATTTCTGAATTAATGTTGGTCACAAAAATATGCAAGATCTCACCTACTGTAATTTATACATTTCATATGTGACTTATCAGAGCAATTAAAGCCTAAAAGGAGTTTCCTAAAGCATAGATGAAAGACATACCTAAAGTTTCTGCAGACACCAGAAGAAGTAGGGTTAAAACAAGAAAAGCAAGACTAAGATTTGAGTGGAAAAAAACAGTAAGAAAAACTTATCTACCCTGTTCAGAAACAGTATTAATATACTTATACTTGGCCTTTTTTTGTTAAATCTTATTAGAAGAAGAAAACCCCATACTCAAACAAACTACCCAATACAGAGAAGTTGTGTCAGTCCAAGAGGAGTCTGTGAATCAAGAAAAATATGTCACTGATTATCTTCCAGTGTATTTAACAGGAATATCCAATTTATACATTACAAAAGGAAACTTGTAAAGGAGATGTCATTGATAAGATCACTAGGGAACTCGGCATTTGTGTCTCACTTGGAGTAATTAAGTCACCCTTTAGGCTTTTTATTGTAGACACTACAGAAATCTGCTTAGAACTGGGATATTCCAACAGTTACCCCAAAACAAGACTGGACTTAATATAAGAGCTGGTAATAGTGCAGACTAACTGCCAAAATTTAGAAAGTAACATTAAAACAATTTGGTGACTTCTGTATTGTTTTATGCAAAGCAACTACTATGTACTCACTTTGCATAGAAGTATTCCGACAGAGAGAGAGCAACTCTCCCAAACACTTCCTCCTTGGAATTAGCTCACAGCACAAGACTTCTACTCAAATACACAGAAAATAAATTCACCTCTGAGCTTCTTATGATCATACTAATGCTAAGATATTGTGATGCAAAAGAATTAAGTGAAGCCAAGAAATGAGAGGGCACTACATTAGAAGGCCTGTGGAAGTTCCAAGCAACTTGAGAGCAGCAACAGTTTCACTGTTGACCTCAAATTCTCAGCCTAGTTTTTAATATCATGACCCAAAAAAGGAATTCAAGAAAGAAATAAAAATGCCTGACACCCAACCTCAAATTCAGTAAGTTCCAAAATTAAATATCTCCTAGCAGTATGCTGTACTACACTTGCCATTCTTACATTATATTTCCAGGTCACCAACAAATCCATTCATCCTGAAGCAGGGATAGCATGACAGCAGTTTAAGGGCCAGGCTTACAAGCTGAATCCAACTCAGATGACAATTTATTGAGCCTCCACAACTACACAATGTTCACCACCTCAGCTCTGCTTATACTCCATGAACTGCTGCAACCAAAGCTGTGGAAGAGTCCTATGACATTTTACAGCCACCACCTTGGCTGTCCAAAAGTCCAGTATGGCTTCTGGCACTGGACTGTCAAATCTGGGCACCTTGTTACCCTTTGGTGTGAACACTCAGTTGCAGACACATGCAACAGACAGAATTAAACAGGATAGAAACAAGCAAGGAATTTTTATAGGTTATCCAGAAAAGTAAGGGATTAAAGAAAAGTAAATAAATAAGGAAAGAAAAGACAGAGAGGCAGCAGTAATGGTACCAGCTAAGTAGCAGAGATCACAAGTGTGACAGTAAAGGACTCAGACATTTCTTTAGTAAAGAGTTGTGCTCCTCTTCTTTGAGTAAAAACTACCTTTAAAATCACTGATTTTTATTATTAACACAACTCCAATAGCTAGAACTTCCATCATATATTAACTTCAAAGAATGGCATAGGTCATGAAAGAAATACAGAATATGGTCTGTTTACAAAGGAATTAACAGCATTTTTATGGAAGAGTATCCACCATTTGTTTCTTTAATCAACCATCAACAAGACAAGATATAGCAACAAGAGCAAACTATGAAATTTATGTATTGACCTTAAACCTTGGTATTTAGATTATCTTGGGTGCAATGACACAGTGCATGCAGGAAAACAAAGGTAATCAGGCCCAGTCAGCAGGGGGTTCATGACAGGCAGGTCCTGCTTGACCAGACTCACCTCTTCCTATGACAGGCTGACTCACCTGGTGGATGAGGGAAAGGCTGCAACAACAAAAGCCTTTGACACTGTTTCCCCAGCTCTCTTGGAAGAACTGCCTTGTCATGGGTGCTCTGTTCACTGGGTAAAAAACTGTCTGGACGGCCAAACCCAGAGAGTGGTGGGGAATGGAGCTACATCCAGATGAAGGCTGGTCACTAGTGGTGTTCCCCAGGGATCAGTTTTGGGGCAGGTCCCATTTAATATTTTTGTCAGTGATCTGGATGAAGAGATTGAATGCACCCTCAGTTTGCAGACTAAACTGAGTTGGGTGAGAGTGTCAATCTGCTGGAAGGTAAGAAGGTTCTGCAGAGGCATCTGGACAGGCTGGAGCAACAGGCCAAGGTCAATAGTGTGAGGTGAACAAGGCAAAGTGCCAGATAGGTCCTGGACTTGGGTCACAACAACTCCACACAGCGCTCCAGGCTGGGGCCAGAGTGGGTGGAAAGTGGCCCAGACGAAAAGGACCTGGGGGTGTTGGTCAACAGTGGCTGAACATGAGCCAGCGTGTGCTCAGGTGGCCAAGAAGGCCAATGGCATCCTGGCATGTATCAAAAATAACGTGGCCAGCAAGACTGTTATCTGTACCTGGCACTGGTGAGGCTGCACTGAGCAATCCTGTGCTCTGTTTTGGGCCCCTCACTTCAAGAAGGGCATTCAAGATGCTGGAGCGAGTTCAGAGAAAGGCAACAAAGATGGTGAAGGGTCTGGAGCACAAATCCTATGAGGAGCACCTGAGGGAGTTGGGGTTGTTTAGCCTGGAGAAAAGGAGGCTCGGGGGCGACCTTATCACTCGCTAGAACCCCCAGAAAGGAGGTGGTAGCCAGGTGGGGGTCAGTCTTTTCTCCCAGGCAATCAGCAATAGGAGAAACAGCCCCAAGTTGCACAGGGGAGGTCCAGGTCAGATAACAGGAACAATTTCTTCACAGAAAGAGTGGTTAAACATTAGAATAGGCTCCCCAGGGATGTGGTGGAGTCACCATCCTGGAAAGTGTTCAAAAAAGTGAGTGGATATGGCACTTTGTGATATCTTGCAATATGGATTAGTGGGCATGGTGGTATTCACTCAAAGGCTGGTCTTGATGATCTTGGACATCTTTGCCAACCTTAATGATGATTATTTTGTAACTTCCTTTGAGCTGTTAAGAGTTGCCTGGCTATACAGAAATAAAGAACAGATTCAACAGCCACCAGGTTTTAGGATGCACCCTAAATAAAAAAACCAACATACCCCCTTCCCCCCAAAAAACTAAAACAGCAGAAAAACAACACCCAAACACAAACCACAAGAAACAAAACAAAAAAGCAAAACAAACAAAACACAAAAACCCTAACCAAAAACCCACAAAAAATGAAAATAAAAAAAGAAACAACACAAAAACCCAAACAAAAAAAAACAAAAACAAAAAAACTCAAACCAAAACAAAAAATAAAAGTAAAAAAACCCAAAAGAACGAAAACAAAAAAAAAACAAAACACAGAAAACGAAAACAAAAAACAAAGCACAAAAAAACCAAAACAAAGAAACCCCAAAACTCACCAAAAAACAAAACCAAAACAAAATACCAAAACAAACCAAAAAAACACGAAACAAAAACCAAAACAAAAAGCAACAAAACTATCAAAAACAAAAAAGAAAAACCAAAACATAAAACCAAAAAAAACCCCAACAAAAACAAAAACCACAGAAACAAAAATTAAAACAAAACAAAAACAAAAGCAAAAAGTAACAGACAAAAAAACACAAAAAAAAACCCAAAAAGAGAAACAACAACAAAAAACCAAACCAAAACCAAACAAAAAAAAAAGGCAAAAAACTCCAGAAAGCAAAACAAAATCACACATACCAGAAAACCAACCAACCAAATAAGAACCACAAATAAAAACCAAATAAACAAAAAGCACAAAAACAAAAAACCAAAAACCAAATAAACACCAAAACCAAACAAAACAAAATAAAAAACCCCCTTGACCTTGCTTTTAAGTTATTCCTAGTGGGTTTAGGACATACTGGCTGTTATGTATCAACTATGACTGGTCAGTGGAAAAAAACATAAGCCATGGAAAAAAGGTTTCAGGAAGGCTACTTTATTTCAATTCGAAATTTCAGTAATGATTTAACTTATCTGACTCAGCTATAGCCCCATCCTTGAAGCTTCCTATGTTGTAAATTCTAAACCAAGAGTGTCAAAACGAGAGAAACTGAAAACTGCCGTCATGTAATTCCTGCACCTTAATGCAAAAATGTAATTTTTCAAGTCTTAATTTGCCAAAGGAATGCTAACCTGCTCTCATCTACTTTTTCTTCACGTACACAATTAGCCAAATGTTGATCCCACAGGAGCTGAGAAACTGAGAAGTAGGTTTTTAATGGCCCAGAAAATGTAATAACTGAAGAGTCAAATGCTTTAGAAGTTTAATAATTTTTTCTCTTTGAACAAAAAATCATCTAAAAGAGCTGGAAAAAACACACATGTTTCATTTCGGATTCAAAACAAACACTGTATTTAGTTAATGCATTGTTGTCCAATCAAGGTTTCCTTTGAAGAGGTAGAGGAATTTTCCATTTTCTGGCATGCACAGTTTTCAAGAGGATACAACTTTCTAGCATGGTACATCCACAGCTCCTCAGCATCTCTGTTACAATTCCACTTTGTTGTTTAATACCAATGACATAAGACTGCCAATCTACCTTCATGTTTGGATACAATCTCCATTTTGGAGACTACGGGATAAATAAACTGTGTTCTCCCCTGCACCTGCAGAGGAGTGTGATCATCATCCTTTGAAACTTTACCCCTAGGGTAACTTTTTGCCCAACACTTTCACAGTTACATTTCTTGTGAAGTTTACTAGAATTCTGAAAAAACACTGGACTTGTATCAATGCTCAGTTTTTATGTATGAACTTAACTCAAAAGTGAAAACTATCACAGTACAGAAGGCCCTACAGCTGCTGTTAATATTCTAACTCAATACCCCACCTGAATGCTAATCCAACAGCAAACATCAAGGAAGGTTAAAAGCATTTTGTAGTCAAAAAAGTGCACTGCTAGAAAAAAACCCAAAATTAAACACAGCTTCCTTTAACTTACCTTTAAAAGGAAAAGATTTCAAGTTTTAAATGTGTTACCCCCAAAGCTACCTGAACTTGTTAATCCTGCCTCTAAAGAAAACACTCTGACCTTCAGTACTGAAGGAACTCAAAGAAAGATTAATACCTAATTCTTCAACATGGCATTTAAATTGCAGACATCAGAGATAATGAACCAAGGCAAAGGGGATTGCCGGATTTGGGATTACAGTAGAGATCAAGTCGGGTTAAAGCTGTTACAGTGCTCTGACATTGTTGTTCATTGCAAGTATGCAGAGTAGGTGTCAAGATTCACTTTGCCACACTTAAAACAGAAAGCCTTATTACAAAAAAATCTTTATTCTGGATACACTTATTCCATTTGCTCATAAGAAAACAAGTGATGATCCTTTGGAAGATTCTTCCCTCTCACATGTATGTCAGGTTCTACCCCACCCATCCTCAGGAGGCAAGAAAGACTACACAAGCCTTAGGAAAAGCCTGCAGTTTACTCCTTAGTCACCATCTAATCCAGTCATGCCTCTGCTCAAGCTCTGTCAGTCATTTTAAGGGAAACCACTTGTCCCCTGGCTGGCAGTTGGCCAGTCACTTCTGCTATGCTTTATTTAAATCCTTCACTGTCCACGGGGCTCCTCCAATGTGAGATATTAATGGCTTAAGGCCATCACAGTCAAGTAACTATTCTAGGATATCACAGGGAAGCCCTAAACCAACGAAGAAGCAAACCCGAAACTAGAGATGGGTACTGATGCCAAAGTCTCTGCCAGACAGGAACACTAAAGGAATCAAGGCTGTAATTATAAGGGGATTCAGCCTTTATCTTCAATACATTCTTTGACTTCATTAATATTAAAGGAAACATAGACATAAAACCAATTTCAAATACACTATTTCATTGAAATAGAATAGCCCCGCTCATTTAATTTTATTTTTTTTTTGAATTTCAAGTGTTCAGGGCTGAAAAGCAATCCACAAAGTTTGTCCAGTTACAGCAGGGATTTTATAATTTATATTCATATACATAAATGCCATGGTTTTTCCTATCTGAACTCACAATTGCTGAGTTTTCAGCAAAAATCCAAACTTGCACGATCTTGAAGGTATGACAAAGTATTTGGTTTCATATATCTAGGCACACAACACCATTTACTCATCAACAGATAAACGAAAGGTGTCTCCCAGAAAAGAAAATTGTCACCCAAGACAGAATGAGACACACAGACCCTGCAGAAACACCAAAGAAAGCAGTTTGCCAAGCTGCTTAAGAAGAAAGTATGATCAAAGATAAAAACAGTTTAACTGCAAAGTCCTTTTCCTAACTTTGGAGGTCAACAGAAGCCAATTTGAAAAAGAAAAGCAAAACCTCATGGATATGAGGATCCATAAGCTCTCATGCAAAACAATAAGAGTTCTCACTGCAAAACTTGCATAAACACAGCAATCTGTAAATAAAACTTGAAAGAAAAGCAGTGACAGGAACAAAAGTGTTAACTTTATGAGCTAAGGTACAATTCACAGTTTTGCTTTTGGCAGTTCCCAGCTGCTACTCTTTAGAGGCAACAACCCAGCCTGCTTATGCAATCATTTCAGAGCTGCATTTCTAAAGCTTGCATCACTCTTGAAAATTCTCAGAACCCTGTAATTTTAAGTGTATAAATAAATAATGAACTCTCCAAAAGCCAAGGAAAGGAGTTTCCCAGGAAGATTCTGAAGTAACTCAGCCTTTAGCAGGGGAACAATAAAGTTCTGCCACCACTAAATCAAAGTAAGTACTGATGCAATCAAGAGTTTACATTGGGAAGGAAGTCTTTGGTGTAAGACAGGTTGCTCTTCCATTGCCTCTGGAGGAGTCACAAAATATTTACAAGGTACTAATTTATCTTTTCCACTTATGTTAACATATGGCACAAGCCTCTTCACTGGAGTTTATTCAATTCCCTGAGCTAAGGAGGAGGCAACAGCAGCTTCCTTCTCAACTTTAAAGATAACTGCAATAAAGTTTCTAAATCAATCCACCCCATGACTGTGCTGTTACATGGACCAACCCTACACTAGTGAAAATGAAACCAGGACCAGGCTGTCCAGAAAATTTGTGATCCGAGTAGACAACAAGATAGAAAATACAAAAGACTGCAAGGGAACAGACACATCAATGACAAATTACAAAAAATACCCCACAAACCTGAAGCAAACAAAAAACAACCACAAATCTTTATGCATAACAAAAGTATATAACATAACAAGAAGGCAACTTGGTAAGTATATAGTGCAATAGCTTATCTAAAGAGTAAGGAAGAAAGCATTAAAAAGTGACTGAAGTTTGTAACAAGTGACTAAGGTGAAATGGGATTATCACAGCTAAGGGTCAACATCTTAATAACAAAGAAATTACATTGACTTACAGTTAATGAGATATTAAAGGGAAACAAAAAACGAAGCATATACATTGATCTTGTTCTTTGGGACACTGATGGATACAAACTGAATATCAGACACTTGTGATCTTCTCCAATTTAATCACTTCATTAATAAGAAGGAATTTTTTTCCCCTCATTGGTGAATATGAACATAGAAAACCCAAGCAACTGCAAACGGTAAATTGTGTCACATTCGTGTGAAAGAATAACAGTTTCAGATTTGGAAAGGTAAAGTAACACACGGAACAAAGGAAATAAAACTTCACTCAAAACATTAAGCCAAAGTATGCAAGCATCACTGAGAACCTGGAAAGCCTAGAAAGTCACATAGTTCTCACCAGGAATTAATACTGATTATACTCAAGCTATTATTTAGCATCTCATACTCTGTCAAATGAAGAAAGATAGAAGTACCCAAAAGACTCAAAACATTCATTTTTTAAAAATATTTAGTAAAATATTTTAAAAAATTTAAAAATATTTAGTAGGTAATTAAAGCTCTTTCCGCTTCTCCTTTTCTCTGCAACTATTTGGAAATAAAACAGATTTTTCCCAGAAAATAAACAATGCTCCCAAACTTCCACTCCAACCCAAAGCAATAGAAGAGTGGTCCATCCAACAAAACTGAATTAATCACTGGCTGACCTACATATAAATAGGAACAGAACAGTTACTTTACAAGAAGAGATTACATGACCTAAAGCTATATTGAAACATAATTTGCTATCTATAGATATGCTCTCAGGAGGCTGCCTTCAATTAGGCCAATTTAGTTCTCAGCACTTCCAGGTACTACAAAACAAAAAAGAACTAGGGAGCTTCAAAAAACAGCTCTCTAGAACACCCCTAGTAAAAACTCTGCCAGGTTAGCTAGTATTCAATATCCCTCCAAAACTAACAGAAATAGTTAAAGAATTATACTCTCTGTAATACTGCTAGTCAAGCAGTCTTGCTGCTGGATCGATGAGGGGTGTGAAACACAGGCTTTCTTTTCTCTCTTTAGTCATCTGTGGAAATTACAGTCACTTAAAGGTGTAGTACTTGTTATCATGCCTGCAAACTTAAACTTATTTTTTGAGTAGTCTCCAAAAAGCTATAAGCAAGTACTATCAACATCTGTAGAATCAAAAACTACCTCTTTAAAATACAATTTGTGACACTCCGAATACAAGGAATGAGGAAAGCTTAGGACAGCCCAGTCTTCTGAAGTTTCTGAACTTCCTAAATTTGCTTGTACCAAGAAGATCACTAAAAGCCTGAACTCTACAGGCAGGGAAAAATACCCAATCATTATATCAGTTTCCTCCTACTACTCTTCTGCAATGCTGTGAGCATTAGAAAGGTGTAAGAGTACTTCTCTTTGAAGAGGGTTTTCCAAAATGCAGAAAAGGAGTTATAGCAGTCACAGAACCCCAAGTGAAGAAAACAAATCCCCTCCCTAATTTCTGCAAGAAATGGTCACAGATCCTTGTGCCCCACCAGGTGTATCTCACATCTGTATCAGGCTGAGACAAATATGAAAGATGAAAACATACATAGAAATGAAATGGACCATGTTATCCTCCAACAGCAGCCAACAAACATATTAGTTAATGTATTTGCTCCTCATGTAGCTCACAAACTGTTATCCAAGTTGAGCAAAGATCACTATCAGTTAGAAAGTAAGTTTACATGGCTTCCTTTTTTAGGGGGTTTAGACACAACAGATTCACTGCAAATGCTACCTGTAGAGGGGAAAGAAAACAGCAGAGATACATTAACAGATTATGCTGCAACATATAACAGTACTGTGTTACTTAGTGTAAAAGATTACACTGCAGTTGAATATAACTTCCTGTTCACAGAAGCAGGTTGGAAACAGTCAAGAACAATGTGACCTATACATCTCTCTCTACCAACTGATTATCCTAAGTTTTTAGGTCTTACCAGTGTATTCAGTAATGCATTAAGACTAAAGGGTAAGGCTTTGGGAACAGTTGCCTGGAGGAAAAAGAAAGACAATGCAGCTCTACTGCACACAACAGTTTACTAACAGTTTTATTAAAACGCCCTTGAGCAGGGAATTTTAAGTGACAATTCAGAAAGTACCAGCAGTTCACACAGGCTCTACCACAAGGGCTTAAAAGAGTCAGGAAAGTCACACAAGCCAGCACACAGTACTGCACAAACAGGCTGCATAAATAGATGCTGCCACCAGCCCTTCTTCCCATGTAAGAAACTTAGAAACAGTTCAGTATCACTTAGTGTGAGGATGGGAAATCTGAGTTTGAAAGAACATGAGTGTTCTAAGCCTGCACAAGGAGAAGGGAGAAAGGGGGAACAGCACAGTACAAAAAAAAAAAAAAAAAAAAAAAAAAAAAAAAAAAAAAAAAAAGAAAAAAAATCACAAAGTTGGCAAGGTGTCATTCAGGATCCATCACAAAAGAGGCTGAAGAACATTGTGAAGAGTTGTGAAAATGACACGTTATCTCAAAACAGAAAAGACAGTTCAAAAATGGGATTTGATTTCACAAACTGACAAGAACAGAAAACAATCAAGGAAGCAAGTATGCAGAACTGGGAAAGATGTGCAAATCAAAGGAAGAAGCAGACTGTACTGAAGGGGAATTGTTGCACAGATACTGAGTTTGAAAAAGAGATTATTTGTATTCTGGTATTCTTAACCATAGTTAACCCTGATCTTAGTTATTTGTTCTTTTTTTTTTTTTTTGGTTTGGTTTTTTACTAAAGGAAAATAACTTAATCAGAACTTACTGGTGCCAGCTATTAAATCCAGACATTTTAACAGTTCTGGTTTAGTTTATGCCACTCAAGGGCTCATGAAGAATTCAGAAAAGAATAAAGATGAGTCGTACGGTTTGAAAACAGGCCCTACAAAAACTCTGTTCCAATACAGAGGGATCAAAACCACGGTAATTAAAACATTAAGAATTTTACACAACATTAAAGAGGTATACTGGGCATTACCAGCTTCCATTCTAAGTGAACACTTAATTGCCAACACTCTAGAACATCAGAAAAATTAACAATTGGTTTTCTGAAAAAAGATGCATTGCAAATTTCCAACGTCTTCTAATTATCATACGCTTTCCAGTGAAAGGAAAGCAAAATGAAATATAATAAAACATAAAAAATACCACAATGCTTTCAATTAAGGTTTTCACTGCTACGGAGTATTCCAAAATCTTGAAACAGTTTTCTTTATATGACCTGTCTCATGGAGACTTATCATACTGCTGAGGTGATGTCCATTCAGGAGCTGGTTAAATGAAGTAATATTCAAAGGCTATTTAAAAGAGAGAATATTTTACGTAAAGTTCTTCAGGGCAGGAACTGACTTGTTTCTTGTATTTATATACAGGAATGTAAATATGGAGTATCAAATAGAGACATCTGTCACTTTGTTACAAGCTAATAAAAGGGTACTCAAAAGATTAAATTAGAATTCCAACCCAGTTTCAGTAGCTTATAAACAATCATGTCAAATGTTTGAAGAATCACCTAAAATCTCATTACCAAAATACTGCTAACATCTGTAAGTAAAAGGTTCATAGCACTTGCTAAAGAAAAGATCCCTTCATCCTGACAGAAGTCAAAGCTCATTAATTGCTGTAACTGGCAATACAAGCAGAAACAGCTGTTTACGAAGAGTTGTAAATTTTTCAAGTCATAAACGTACATAAAAGCAAGCATAAAAGTACACACAATGCAGTATTAGAAAAATTACTGCTATTTATAGGGTCTACAAGTCCCAAAATAAGTCAAGCAGATGCACCCCTGCAGAGCACCAGTGACTTCCAGTAATAATTCCCAGTTGCTCACAATCAAGACTCCAGTCCAAGGCACAGTATGAATAAGTGCACCCACTCCCCAAAGAGTGACCCAACTGTGTGTGTAAACACAACTTGCTCTCTGAACCACAGGCCATCATCTTTCTGCTACTCCTCATCTCAACTCATCTCTTCACATGCCATACTTCCCAAAATTTACTGTTTGCAAACCTTAAAGGCAGCAGAGAATAAATATGCGCACATTTGTGCATCCATAATACGAACTGCAAAACAAAGAACACCCTTAATTTTAAAACAAGGGTTCTAACAGCTCTTCGGGAAACTGGGTAACACGGAGGGACTTCACACACACTGCACAGAAGCTGAGCAACACCTCTTAGAAAAAAGCCAAGATAAAAAACTCTGCTAAACTCCCGTCCAGACTCTCTCCCTCAAACCAATCTTTCTGGAATCCTTAGATGCTCCGCCCCCTGCTATAGAGCAGTGAAGTATTACTACATCATGCAATGCCTAAATCTTAAACCACTATCTTCTCCTTCCACTCAATTTTAGTCCCTTTTACTTATGTGACTTTTTGTTTTCTCACCATGAAGGGGCATTTTGCCACCTTCTAACTCACTGTTCCATTTTTTTCAAGGCCTCTCAAAAGAGAATTTTTCAGAACTGACCTTTGGCAAGCTCAGCCGCACCAACACTAGAGGTGCACTCTAATATCCAAGATTACACAGGAGTCAAACTTGCTAACCTTTCATATAGTACAAATTACATGTATTATTAATCTGATTTTTCAATGCGGTGCCTGAAATTAAAAAAAAACAAACCAAAAACAAACCAAAAACACACCCAAACCAAACCAACCAAAAAACAGTGGTACCTAATGAAAATGCTTTAATTTTATTACTAAAATGAACAAACAGTGTTTTGAATAAAATGTTTCAGGAAAACTAACACTATTTTTATAAGAATCACTGAACAAGTGTAAGAACAAAGGCAACAGATATTCTACTCGATATCCCTATGAAGAACAGTGATTAGAGTACCAAGATAGCAAACTTACGCCAAATATAAAAATCAAGTCTATTTATTCATACAGCATTTTTATTATTGCTGTTCAATAGTTCTTCTATTTATCATAGGTTTTTTCCTAGAACTTGTTAGCAGATCCACATTCAATAAAGCTTTAATCTAAAAAAATCTGTGAAGTGACACTTCAGCATTACCAACAAAATTGACCCATGACTGCCCAGATACCAAGGTGCTAAGCCTGTTAGCAGTGGCTCAATACTAAATTAAACCTCCCCAAGGGAACATCTTACACACACAGCACTGAAAAGCTGTTCAGTCATCATGCCTGCAGAGTACATGAGTTCTCCTTCACAAGTTCAGGACTGAAATCATATCCATGGAGTTCATTTAAAAAAAAAAAAAAACAACAAACAAAAAAAAACCAACAAACCCACACAACAGAAAACCAAAACCTGAAAACAACTCCTTTTAAAGTCCTCTCTGCAAGTCACAGGATCATTGACCAGAGGGAATTCAAGTGACTTCTTTCAACTTCACTGATGTTATTCAGAACCTACACAGTCAGCACTGAAACAACAGGGTTTTTTTGTCTTTTACCACCCATTCCAAAGGAAAAAAAAAACCAAACACCTGAAAACATACACAGAGGGCTACTCACAGGGTGACAGAGTAGAGGTAGGAAAATAGTCCTGTGGTTTCTAGATGCTGAAAATAAAGGGTAAAAAACTTCCATATTTGTCACAAATATATTGGAGGATGAAAAAGTTCCACAGCATTTAAAAATGATCCAGGGATTATATTCTTGTGAGAATCACAGCCAAATCTATTTTTCCAGTAGCTCAGTGTCTTCCCACAAACATATTAACCCTGGCTTTCATTTCTGGGCTTCCTATCTGTTATCCCATTCCTTCCTCTCCTGATCCTCCCAAATTCAGACAGAATTTCATTAATAGATGCTTTACCGCATTTGTTTTGGCTTTTTGTTTGTTTGGTTTTTTTTTTCTAATTCCTACTTTACCTAACTTAGACAATGTTATAAAGTGTTGTGGACTTCAAGCTGGCTGAATAAGCACAGTATCAGTTTCCTGGGGGAGTTCCTGTTCTTTCCCATAAGTTTGCTTAAAAATGTTCATCAACACGGACTTTGCAAATATTCACCAACTGGCACAACCTGTTTACAGCCAAGATTTTTATTGGCAGTTCAGGAGAAATGTTGTCCTTTAATCCAAAACATTTAAAGGGTTTCCTAGACTTCTATAATGCAGTTAAGGATTATTTATATCCTGAGGGATGCTTCCTTTATTGTGGAAGGGAGTATCAATAGCAGGGGCAAGTGACTGTCAAGTTACAAGTGAGTCCGACATAGTCTCCAGCATGTTCTTGCACCATCAACAACCCCAACTGCCTGTGGTTGTGGTAGCTACAATCTAGCAGCAATATATAAAACATGGTCCTTCTGCTTGTGGAAAAAGCCTAATAAAGTACAGCTACCAAACCCAAACTTTCAAGCTACACAAAATGTTTAAGATTAAAAAGAATGGACACTCCAAAAACCACTTCACTTGAAAGATGTGGGGTTTATTCTTACACACTCCTGAAACTTTAAAACAAAACAAAAAACCAAACAAACAAAAAATAAAACAAAAACAAAACAAAAAACTCTCCACAGACATTTGCCATTCAACAGAATGAACAGAATAGACCTGAATAGGAAGACAAGCCATAATTTAAGCTTAACCCTGGTAAAAGCCACCTCAGTATTACTAAGGAAATACAATATTTCACACAGTGACCAAAATAATGTAGATACATCATACATCAAGCAGAATATCCTGCTTCTAGTCCTGTGTTTCCACAGAACACTTGAACTGGTACACGGAAAGATTTATCTGTTCCAGATTAAAAGCCGTTGGTGCACATCCAAGTCTTTCCCCCTCCATTCATCACATTAAGGCAATCTCTGCCGCCGATCTTTCTGACACTGCTGGTGTCAAGATTACCTTAGGCCACTGACTTCGAAGAAACAGTAGCTTTTGAGGGACATTAAAGGCCCATTCCCAGGTCTAATCTCTAAAGGAAGTCCTTTTGAAGTGGCAAACACAGTGTTACAAAGATGCTGGAAGAAGGTAGTGTGTGACCAAGCTTTTAATTGTTGCATACCATCTCATGCCCCAAGTTCAGTGGAAGATACACAGCACCTTTTCTAATGCCTGCATTTTACCAAGTCATCAGACCTCAAAATTTGTAGCAGTTAATTTAATTTAGAAGTATTTCTTTTCAGAGCTGCAAACACACCATCCATTTCCAGTCTCACATCCTAATGTTAGCTTCTAAACAATAAAGGGACCTTGGATAAGTGATTACCCTGCCACAACCTCAACCCTCTTTCATTTGCAAAACAGGGACAATATTTAGCAGCTCACAAGAGCACAGCAAGATACGTTCTTTTTTTGGAAAAGGAAGAACATGTTTAAGTAATTTATATAATCAAGTCAGCCAATAAAATTCTTACTGTTTCCAGGAGTTCCAACTTTCTTACATTTTAATTACCATTGGCCTGCAAGTCAAACAAGATGCCTATTTTCTAATGGTATCCTACTCAGAGGTTCCAACTGCGTGACCTTTAAGCACAAGCACTTTTCACTCCTCTTTTGATGCAGATCCATGTCTTTCATCATTCCTTCCCCATCACTTCAGTCTTTACTCCCCCATCCTCACAGTGCTTGCTCCTCCAGAAGCAGAGGAGTTTGATCGTGACAAGGACATCACACAGTAGCACCTTCCCTGTTTCTGCTGATTCTGGCAAAGAAATAGCACGTAGGAAGCACAGGAACAGCCAGCTCCCTTTGCCCCCATGGTCTTTCTGTAGGAAACATAAAGGAATAAACAAGCTCAGGAAAATAGAAAAATATATAGTCCAGATGAGGAGAAGGATGGAAAATTGGGAAATGTGTCACTAAATGAACTGGCTGCCAGTGAACAAAGAACAGCACAGTGTATTTTTCTCCCAATTACAAGTTCACAAATGGTATTCCACGGAGCAGGGAGAACAGGCTTGGGAGGGAAGAGGAGAGGCAAGGAAATTAAGAGCAAATTGCTTTCAAGAGTCATATATTAGCTTAAATCACAAAAAAAATACTTTTCTATGAATACAGTTTTTGGTCACTGTTTCACATAATTAAACCAAAAGAATTTCATGCTCAACTACCATTCAGACTTTAAATGTTTTAGGAGAGGGCACAATTTTTTTTTAGTGAAAAACAGCTAAACACAGGCAGTAAAAAAGGAGAAGGAAAGCAAAATACTAGAAGGAAAATCAAAGCAATGTTGAAAAAAAACTTATCCAAGTGTAATTTATGAATTACAATAGGAGAACACTATTAAGCACACCTACAATTAAAAAAAAAAAAAAAGCTATTCCTTCTGTAACAACGCCAGGTGAGCACCAATTCAACACCCAGCTACAGGAAAGCTGCAAGATCTTCACTGCTGGATTCTTGTAGGTCTTTCTGACACAAAAGATGGAAATGATGGTTCCTCAAGACAAGAGAGACACAGAGCTAGAGCGGGTCCAGCAGAAGCTACAAAGATAATTAAGGGACTGGAGCGCCTCTCTTATGACGGAAGACTGAGGAAATTGGGCCTGTTCAGCCTCGAGAAGAGATGACTGAGAGGACACCTCACTAATGTGTATCAGTATCTGAAGGGAGGGTTTCAAAGGATGGTCCCGGCTCTGCTCAGTGGTGCCAAGCAATAGGACAGGAGGCAACAGGCAGAAACTGATGCACAGGAAGTTCCACCTGAATATGAGGAAGAACTCCCTTCCTGTGAGGCTGGCTGAGCACTGGAATAGATTGCCCAGAGAGGGTGTAGAGTGTCCCTCACTGAAGATACTCCAGAACCATCTGGGTGTCCCTGCTGGAGCAGGGAAGTTGGACCAGATGACCCACTGTGGTCCCTTCTAACTTGATCCATTCTGTGAGGAGGCAGAAGCAGACCAAGAAATGGTTTGGCACCAAAATGCGCATTTCTGCTTTATCTTGCTTCCTCAGAAATATCAGAATTACTGAATCCGCCTTTTCTGGCACTGATTGACAGAAGACAGTCCCATCTCCTTTAATATATGAATAAAACCCACAATTTAGATGTTATTAATCTCACTCCCTTAAAGTTTCCCTTTCATTGCTAAGCCAGATGCATTTGTTAGATGATGAATACACTGAACTTTCTGAGGTATGCCCACCACAAACCATTCTCCCTTCAGCTACTCAACTTTTATTCCTCCCTATTGTTAAATAGTTTAACCATATAAAAACAGAATTCTACTTCTACCAGCGAAATGGTGAAAAAAAAAATACAGCTACTTTTAAATAGTCTCTCTCCTTCTGCATCAACGGGCACTACCTTCCTTTTTAGATCACAGAGTTAAGGAAACTTGCATATTCAAATCGGCCTCTGAGAATCACTTCCAAAATAAAATCCTCCATTAAACTACCTGGCTTAAATAAGCTTGCCAAATACTCCACACTTGCACGTGAACTTCACAGTTTGAACTCTAGACAACTTATTCCAACTGTGGCAGAAACCCATCAGTGGGCTGGAAGATAGACCCCGTGAGTGCCTCTCAGTTCCTGCCAGATGTTACAAAACTGAACTGACTGTCCAGATATTTGTCATGATAGCAGTGAAATCATGATTTGGTAACAGAATAACTAGTTTTTTGTTCAGCTAAGAATCCAAGTATTTAATAAGCAGCCTGCTAAATTGCAAAATTATTTAAGATGGTCTTCTGAGGTTCTTTTTTCATTTTATTGCAAAAATCTCATTTGGTGGTTCTTGACTCCAGTAATTTAGGAACAGTGTTAGACCAGTTCTGGCTGGAGAAAATTCACCAGAGGCACTATTGCTCAAGTGAAGTGAGTCAATACAATGGAATAGTGTAGCTAAGATGGGTACACTGTGTAATACATTTTTGGTGATTCCTGTAGAATTCTGTGGCTTCTGTACTACAACTATAAAGTTCAAGAGCTGAATGTGAACCAGAACACAGACCATCCCAGGAAAACACAATTTATCTATCCAAAACCAAGACTGCTTAATACCTTCTGTCTGTGCTGTTTACCTTTTCCTACAAAACACTACTCATAGAAAAAAACTTGCTAAGTCAACTCTGACAAAAATAGTTTATCAACATTACTTCTGACATTATGTAATGGACTCATCATCGTATGCTCTGACAGATTATTTTAGATCTGGCTATACCAAAGCATCCAGAACTACATTCTTTGACTCACTAGATGTTTTTATATTAAGCCACCTACTATGAACACAACAATACATTCACCTCTTTTTTCACCATAGCTGTCACATCTCTGGTCCTGTAAGAACACAGAAGAAATGCTGCTCCAAGCTGTGAAAAACAAATTGCTCTGTTCTAATAACATAAAGGTTTAAGCAAGATGTACTTCTTCATTAAAACTGAACTCTTTCAGTGAAAATATCCACTGAGTAATGACAATAAAAACAGTGGCAACTGAAACGAAACGTTGAGGGTGTTTTTGTTGAAATGTTTAGTCAGTTTTCAGACCCCAAGGCACCTAAGATCAGGTGTTACCAGAAACAGTGTAGTGATACAACTATAGGGAAAGTCTCCCAGTGTTGTTATGCTTCTGTGAGAAACCAAGCAACTTTACTGGTAGGGATAATATCCAGCATACCATTTTTTCCCCAGTATCTGCATTTCCGCATTGCAAAGGAGCATACACAAATACTATTCATGAAGTGTAACAAAGTAATAATCAACATGATTATACCACCAAAAGATGACAGGATGGAGGGAAAACTAATCAAAGGTAATTATACCTAAAAGTTAAGTTCATTATAAGTCATTACACACACAGGCATCATGGTTAAACATCATTTTCCTTCTTTTTGTGTATGTTAGTCTCTCTCAACCAGGCAAGTCTTCAGGAACAAAATTTTCACTTGAAGTAGCACCTACTGGCAGGATGAGCACAACTGTTCTGTGGGAGATGACCACTGTCCATGATGATTTATATGTTCACAGTAATTAGCAGTACTGCAAAGATGGCCTAAACTATAATAACTTTTTTTTCTTTTTAAGTCTCAACTTCGTTAATACCTTGTTGTTAAAATATGAGCCATTTTTTCTCGTAGTCTTAATGCACTCCCAACTGAAACCAAACCTTTACACATTGCAAAACATTTCTCTGAATGCACATCTAAGAAATATGAAAGTGTACACAAAAAACGAGCCTGAGCCTGGCGCATTGGTTTCTTTCACAACTTTAATTTTTAAAGGAAAGACTGCAATGCTCTGCTTAAAAACAAAAGGAAACCCATTTTCGACCCCCAGGCCCTGCGAGGTCTAATGTGAAATGTGATTAACAGCTGGCCTTGCTGTGAAAGGGTTAAGAACAAAAAAATTTAAACCACTTGCATTTCTACAGCTGTAAAACAAAAATATTACCAGGGTCTTCCTGCACCCAGGGCCACCGGATAATTTAGGCTAAAACAAATGTTTATTAAAAAAAAAAAAAAAAAAAAAAAAAGGGCGTTGATTTCTTGGCAGCGGCGAAAAGCAGGAGACAACCCCTAGTGTCGACGTAAAATACTACAGGACTCCATACTGTATCTCCGGGTTAAATTTTACGGCAGTAAAAAGGGAAATTTAAACCATCACGATCGAAAAAAACAGAGCGACTGCCCAACACACACACCTGGACACCCCGCATACCTCCCCTCAAAGCATCCTGTTTGGAAGCGCCAGCTTCCCAGCACCATCCCCATCAGAGAGCACATCACCCAGCCCGTGGGCTACGTGCATTCACAGCTTTGCGGGCCCTGCACACCAACAGCACAGCGCTGCTGCTGCTGCTGCTGCACCGGGGGCGGGGGGGGAGAACCCCGCGGAGCTGCCAAACAACCCCCGCACGGCACGGGGTTTCGTTTTCCAAACAGCTCCCGGTGCATCTGGAGAGCAGATGAGGCGCAGCCCCCCCCGGGGGAGGGGGGGAAACGCGAACCTCCCGGGGTGCCGGGGAAGGGAAGGGCCGAGCCCCGGCGCTGCCGGGGCGGCGGAGGGAGGAGGCGGGGAAGGCTGCGGGGCTCCGTGGGCGGCGGGGGGAAGCGGGGACCGCGCCTGCCTCCGGGGAGCTCCGGGAGGGAGGGAGGGGAGCCCGGCGAGGAGGACGTGGCTAGCCCGGGGGCGGGAGGAGCCGGGTCAGGGGCAGGGCAGCGCCGGGGCCGCGGGGGTGGGGGGCCCGCCCGGCCCGGTCTGGAATATTCCGGCGGGGCGGGAGCGGGGGAGGTGGGAAGAGCGAGCGAGGGAGGGAGGGAGGGGGGAAGCGAGAGGAGGGTCCCTCACCATGGCGGCGGGTGGGCGTCAGGCGTCTTCCCCCGCTGATGAATCCGCCGAGCCCCGGCCCTCGCTGTGCGTCGTCCGGCGTCGCCGCCGCCGTTGCCGCTCCCCGGTCCCGCTCCCCCGGATCCCGCTGGCGGCCCCGCTCCCCGCTCCCGAATCCCGGCACTGCGGCAGAGGCTCCGCTGACCCGCGCACGGAGCGAGCGAGGGAGGGACGGAGGGAGGGAGGGAAGGAGGGAGAGAGGGAGGGGGCGCGTGCGGCGCTGGCGCGGGGCGGCGGGGGCGGGGCCTCCCACATCCGGGCACTTCCCCGACCGGGGGGCGGGGCCGGGCCGGGCTGGACGTCACGGCGAGGGGAAGGGGGGAAGTGAGGAGTGCAAAATGGCGCTGGGGGGGAGGAGTCGTGGAATTGTCAAATCGTCAGTGCTGGAGGAGACCTCTAAGGTCGTCGAGTCTAACCGTGAACCCAGCACCACTGCTGTAACCACTAAATCGCTGTAGTCCCTAATCACTGTAGTCTCTAAATCACTCAACCCCTGAACCACATCGCCCAGCGCCAGATCCAGATGTCTCTCAAAACACCCCCCCAGGGATGCTGACTCCACCAGCTTCCTGGGGCAACCTGTTCCAATGCCTGGCCACCCCGAATACTGAAAAATTGTTCTCTAACATATCATCTGAATCTATCTAATCTGATTTCCTAATGTCTAATCTATCTGGCCTCTCTCAGCTTGAGGCCGTGACCTCTGGTCGTCTCACTGCTGATATGGTAGAAGAGACTGGCTCCCACCTCACTACAACCTCTTTTCAGGATGTTGTATGAAGTCCCTCCCGAGTCTCCTCCAGGCTAAACAAACCCATCTCGCTCAGCTGCTCTTCTCAAGAGTGCAAGGAAAAGGCATTTTGAGGGACTGCTCTGCTGCCAGCAGATCCTTTTTACAGGGCCTTGTGTGTTGAGTGTCGCTAGAAAAAAAGAAAAAACCTGGGTTTCTTTTGTTTGTTTTGCTCTGTATTTTGGTGTTTTGGGATTCTTTGGTTGGTTGTTTTGGGTTTTTGTTGTTGTTGTTGTTTGTTTGTTTGTTTTTTGCTACTAATCCAGAACTGATTCTGGGTGATAACATATACTTTGGGTTTTTTCTGTATGATTTCACAAATGATGGCGTGACGATTCCCAGTGCTGGATCAGGTCAGCTGCAACTGTGTGGCCACAGGAAAAGGCATGAAAAGTCCTGAAAAGCCCCAAGGATGGGGATTCCTAAGTACAAATGAAGGAGCAGAGAATAAACCTTTGAATAGTAAGGCTGAAACACCTCAATAAACCTGAGGTTTATTGCTCTACTACAGCTACTGCTGTTAACAGCAGTCACATTTGCTCCTTCAGGCCTCTTCCCACGGAAAGGCTCCTGGGGGAGCCGCCAGAGCTGTCCTTGTTCTCCCACACACCCTCTGCTTAGGCTGGTCCCCCTCAGCCATAAGCTGTATGTGTATTTATGTCATATATATGTATGTATTTTTACAAGCTGTGCTGCTGGAGCCCTTGCTGCTCAAGCTTTCTTCCTCGTGTGACTTCTGCTTTCTGCAAAAAGGGAAAAAAAAATCTTGGCAGGGCAGCTCAGCACAAGCACAAGAAGCCTTTGGAAGCGTGGCTTTGAGAGGTGCCTGCTCTCCCTCTGTCCTGGCTGTTATTTTCCTTAGGTTTTTAATGTTATATTGCAAGACGCTATCCAGGCTTGAAGCTGCTCAGTAAAGAATCACAGAATATTTAGGGTTGGAAGGGACCTCTGGAGATGCTCTAGTGCAACCCCCACACTTAACAGATTTTTAGAGTACTGTGTTTCAGTACTGGTGATAGTTAATTCTACAAAACTACAGGAGTTGTGCAGGGTATAATTCTTCAAAGTGTATGCATGTATCTTTGTGGTTTCATGCCAGTAGTTAGTGCTTTGTACCTTGGACAGTCTACAAAATAAAACAACTGATACAGCTGAATGCAAACTCAAATTAAAGATGTAGCCTTAGTAACCCCTTTGAGGCAAGATTTAGGGCAGTGCAACTGCTTGCATAAGTAAGGCTGACCCTCAGGGAGTGATCTCTATATATTGTGAAGTTTTAAGTAGGCCAGATGACGCCTTTAAAAACCTCTGTAAAGGATAAAATAAAATAGTGAATAAAGATGGGTTGATTTCACATTCCCTTTGCTGTTTTTCCCTTTCTGTGCTCTCTCTGCTGAATGTGTTTATTTTGGAGCACCATGACACAGCGCATAACACTGTGACAAATTAAGTGGTGATGTGAAAATAATAATTACATATAAAATATTGTTGTGTTAATACTGCCAAAAAGAAGGTTTGGTACCATGCTGATGTTGTTTTTCAGGCATTTGTTATTTGGCTTACAATAGCTAGACACTTTGCCAGGAAAATGCAGATTAATTCTGCCAACTTCAAGGTGAATGATGAGCTAATTTGTGGGGAAAGGGAAGACTGGATTATTGCTTTAAAACCGGGTTAATTTTTTAGGACCGTAACTGAAAGCATGAGCTTGCCAGTCTAAAATGGTAATTTCTTCTCCCTTCAGCTCCTTCTGGAAAAGGAACTGCCTTGTCACTGTTGCCCTATTTGTGGGAGTCTGAGCTGATCTAAGATTAGCAAAGGTTACCTTAAGAGTTCACGGAGAAACCTGGAATCTTGAAATCAAATGCTGATGCACAACTGCTAAGATGAATCAGGAAATCTCCCATATGGATGGCTGCTCAGGAACCTGGAAAAATGAAGGGTGACCGTGGAGTTCAAGAGCAGATCAGAAGTTGTTCTCATCTAAAAGATTGATGCGAAGCACAGCAATAAACGAGCAGTTCTTAGAAATTGTTAATGACTGACAAATGTTCTGTTCCCAGACTGATAGACAGCAAGGGGGGAGCTTGAGCAGGAAGAACCAAGCATGGATCAGGGAGACTGCACAGAAAAGTCTGGCAAAAATGAGTAAATGGAGAAGGTGATGATTAGGGAAACTGAATGGTTTTGCACAGGAAAAAACAAACAAACAAACAACAAAACAAACACTGACACATAAGTGTAAGCTTTAAGTTAATAACAAATCAGCAAAACAGGCCTTGCCAGTACAAACCTGGGCCTGGCTACCGTGACAGGTTATAGATCAGTTTTATGAACAGACACAGATGGCTAGGATTCTTCTTGGGGGGGGGGGGGGGAGGAAGATCTAGTTGATAAGATATCTAGGAATAAAATATTCCTAGATTTCGCTGAAGACTTGTATTAAAACTGACTGGTCTCTAGCCAAAAAATAGTAACTTAAGATCTCCAAAAAAAAAAAAAAAGGAATTCTGATGTAAAACGGTCTTGCTGTTTACATCTCTGTCATTGCAGCTGTATCTTGCAAATGCAAACCTGGAGTAAAACCAGCTAAGATAAGTTATGTGCAGCTAGAATTTCAATTGCATAATGTAATGAGATTAAAATAAACAGAAATGAGGAATATAATACCTTAATTGTTACCTTTTTATGTTCCAAGTAGAGAGAGCCAAGAACACATGAAAATGTAATTTTTGTCTTTTAATGCAGTTATGTCACTGCTAGTAGTTTTGAACCTCTAGATGCAGTACAAGGATGAGCTAATTTGGTTTTAATTCCCTTTTCTCTTCAGTGAATGAGCCCAAGTTGCCTTTCTTTTATGTCTGACTTCTAAAAGAAGTTAAAAATGAAAGATTTTGTTAATTTAGAAAGGCATTTGTTAGTGTGTAGGTAAGAGTCTGCAGAAAACCATGACTTCCATTTAACGCTTTGCATTATATTATCTGTAGTTCTGACTAATATTTTTGTAAATATTGATATGTGAATTTTTTTTTAGAGCGAGTTCCAGACAACACTGTGTTTTGTCATTTTCTGGTACTAGCAAAGCTCATCTGCAGCATAGTTACAAATGTTCCAACTAGGATCGTAACATCATGGAATTGTTTGGGTTGGAAGGGACCTTAAAGTCCAATCCACTTGCCATGAGCAGGGATATCTTTAACCAGATCAGGTTGCTCAGGGCCCTGTCCAATCTGACCTTAAATGTTTCCAGGGATGGGGTATCCACCACCTCTCTGGGCAAGCCGTTCCAACATTTTACCACTCTCACTGTAAAATACTTCTGTATTTCCTTTTAATTGAAAGCTGATTTAACTGCAGATACACAAATAGATAAATATGTAAACCCTGTACCTATTTGGGATCTTCAGTGTTATTGACCATAATGATGTGACTTGCATAGTGTTTGCATTGGCTTGTATGGGAAACAGCCTGCTCATGTGTTTGGGCTCCAGCTACAGTTCTTTTCATAGCATTTGTCTTTGAAAAGGCTATTTGTGATGCCTTAACTGTCTCTAAGTTTTGAGGTTTTTTTAGTATAACGTTTGTCTTTGATCCCCTGAGTGTGGCCTGCTTTGTCTTGCCTTGTGCTGGTCTTCATATAAACATCCATTTCTCACAGACCTTGCTGGATGCAGTTTGTATGAAGCATTCTCCTCTCTGTTAACCCAGGGCAAGGGTTACCACCTAATTAAATAATCTTCTGTCCTGACTCTTAACAGTCTGTAAGCAGCTTTTCCCAGCAAGGCAGGTAAACTCTTGGGACAGTGCAACAAAGCTCGAAAATACATGATTTTTAAGCACATGTGTATGTTCATATGTGTTTCAGCAGTGTTTTCTAAAAATAAACAAACTCTTATTCTTCTGTAATTCTGTAAAAGAAAGAAAGGAAAGCAACCTCTTATGAACTGGCTTTGAGGGAAAGTGTTTTCAGTTACAGTGGGCAAGGGAAGCTGAATTCTATCAGCAAAAGAGGAAACCTTTTCAGATAGAAATGAAAACTGTCCTTTCTCAGGATGTTTGAATTGCACTATTAGTGCAAGTCCTGAACTTTTAATGTCTATAAAGCCTGTTGATTCCATATTGATTTATCTTGTTTCATTTGTAATAACAGGTAGAATAATAAGCAAATCTAGAGATACAGTACTGACTAGAACTGAGAAATGATTGGAAAGATAATGTGCCTCTCATTGTATCTCTCTTACTCCTACATCTGTCTTTTCATTTGAAGGAAATCAAAGAGAGTCTGTCCCTATTTTTTGCATATTTGTGAGAGCACATATAAATTGCCAAGACCTGGAAGGCGATGATACTTTTCATATCCAGTAAGACACAGCTGAAAAAATGGGTCTAATGAAAGATCAGAGTAATGCTGTGGGCCGCAGAAGCCTTGTGAAGCTGTAGGTTGATAGAGTGAGTTTTAGTTACCTGTTGGCTCATTTTGCATCACCGTGAGATGATGGATTTCAAATTGCTAGAGCAAGTGAAGATGTACAGTTGCCTCTAGCTTAGGTGCATTTACTGAGACAGTGGTTGTAAATGCTTCTGATCTGTGGATCTTGCTGCCCACGGTGGTGTGAATTAAATGACCTGATTGTAGGGTTATTTCTTCTCAGCTCTCAGTGGTAGCTAATAGCCCCAAAGGACTTGAAGCCACAAATTGAAAATCATTGCAAGGAACTTTTTGGTTTTTTCTTAACTGTGTTATGAAGAGTGGCCTTCTGATTTCCTGGACTTACTGCCAGTCCTGGATAGGATAAACTGGGGATAAAAATGCTTTCTGTGTCTTTGACCCTGTGCCTATAATCATCACTTTATCAGATAGGTCTCTGCAGAACAAATGTATGGAATCAATTTACAAGAAAGCTTGAGACTAAATGGTTGCCTTTTTTTTTTTTTTTGAGACTCCTGTTTGCATAATCATTTCATGTAATCATCTTGTTTGCCTAGCAGTTCATAAGATTTCCTGGTGGCATCCAGCTGTAGGTTGGTATAATTGGCTGCTTTTTTTAAGAAGGCATTAGTTCTGGGGAGCTGTTGTGGGCTGACTGCTCAAAGGCCTTGCAACAGCTGGAGGCAAGTGCTGTACAAGTATAGTGTTTCTCTACCAGCTTTTCAAAGGCTTATTTATTTTGCTTAACTCTACTGGAGATCAACATGTGTCGGTCTGACTTGTGAAGTTCTTATCTCCCTGCCGTAACTGATTAAGGCTGTAGAGATTGGCCTGCACAGGTTGTTATTGAGCTATTAATGTATGTAACTCAAATCTTGTGGAAACAACGTCTGGAATTACTGTTTTATCACTGGTCATGTGTTGGCCGACTGGTTCAGGCTTGGGCCAGTACAAATTATGAAGGTGATGAATCAGGGAGCAAACTAGAGCGATAATTTAATGGTGAAACAGCAGTCTGAATGGAAACACTGCCAAAAGACCTTATTTTATTCCTTCTTTTTCTTGTGGCATGGAAAAAAAGTGGGGAATTGCTTGATTGCTGATCATCTAACAGTTTGAGCTGGGGACAGATTTTGAATACCTGACTCTTTCAAAACTAATCAAAATAGATGTTGTCATCATGTGGAGTACCTTTTAGCATATCAGTATGTATTATAAGGAGCTAATTAGTGTGAGGTTCTGTGTCTATTAACCCCTTTTGTTGCCATGGAAGAGAAAAATAATTGCATTAACAAATGCTGTCTGTGGTATGTTAAATTGCATCTGTCTTAGCTGTGCATTTTTCCATAACTTTGACAGCCGTGATCTCGGTGCTCATATAATCTGTTTTCATTTGCAGTGCAGGGATCAATATGAAAAAATTAAGTAGCTTGCTAGAGCTTTTTCAAGGAAAACATGATGCAGCATGATCATATGTATTCCTGTAGATGTTTAAGGACCCCTGGGCTGAGGCAATGATACAACGGAGGTAGTCACTGTGCATGTGGGTTTCTCCACTCTGTGCCTCAGCTCCATGCAGATTCTTGGGAGGACTGTGTGATTTGTCATTTGAATTTGAGAAATAGAAGGGTGTATAACCCTGTGTGCCAACTAAGTCTGTTCACCACAGGATGGGATTTTCTTCCCTAGAGGAATTCAGAAGGGCATCTAAGAACTTCTAAGGAACTAATTGGGTGCTAGGACAAAATACTACCTGTGTTTTTATAGCTGTGACAGGTTTTACTACTTTAGACATGGCAAAATTATTTTTGGTGCTATTCTGAATGTTTTGCACTTGTAGTTGTGATCAGCCAAGGAATCATAAATAGGTTTAGCCTCCTGGCATCCTCCTCTTCCTTAGAGAAAGAGCAGGTAACACACTGCAACTTTTTTTTTTTTTTTTTGCATGTGTAGAGTCCCTAGACCTGCTGGGAGTTCTTGCTTTGCACAGAGGTTAGGGAATCCCTTACAGGAATTATAACCTGGCTGGATTTGCTGTTAATCTGTGTTAATCTGAAGATTTTGAGTGATTTAAATATTTGGGCCTTCGTGTTGCAGAACACTGTCTAATTAAAAGGAGCACTTTCCAAGGATGGGGTGCAGCTTGTTACTGTGGTACACTGTAAGTCATGATGCTTATGCCTCCTACCTATTTGGCAAAGTACCATCTACTTTGCGATGTGGAATGGATTTATAACTTCAGTAAATTTAACAACAGCTTCTGATCCATCATGCTGTTCCTGAACTCTCCCACAACAAATTTCCCAAAAAAAAAAAAAAAAAAAAAAAAAAAAAAAAAAGTTTTTCCTCTTCCAGAAGGATCTGCAATGTTCCCTATTTCAAAAGTCAGAATAAAGACATTTTCTGATATTTTCATATCAGATTTTCCCCTGCTACTTCTGTTTCCTTGCAGACAAAAGGTATGCATAATGACAGTGAAATTCCTAAGTAAATACCATGAAATTTTGGGTGACTTAGTCATACAGTACTATTTTTCTTCCCTCTGTCAATAGGGAAGAATTCTGCTCTCTGAAAATTGTGTGTTTTATTTTACAGCCTTCTTTGCACAGTGAAAGTAACTTCAGATTTTGTACTGTAAAGCAACATCACTGGAATTTTGCTCCAGCCCAAACAATTTTACCATTGCGTGATAACCACCTCAAATGTACCATCCCTAGATTATGCAGAATGTATCATACAACAAGAGATACTCCAGGCTGTCCTCAATGTGAAATCTAGTTTCAAAAAACCCAGCTCTGTAAACCTTATCTGTGGCAGGAAGAATAAAACCAGTAGTCAATCTAATGCTTTTTGGCTGATGGTGAACTCAACAGAACATTTTGTGACTTGAGTGCACATGTTTATGCATAAATAACCAAAGAGAATTTTAAGAGAAGAGTATAACATAAAAAAAGAATAGACTATTAGTTATGAGGATAATACTAATGAGATGAGACTATTTGTGCTTAAAAAAAACCATCAGCATCAGCTTTGTCTTTTCCCATTCATCTGAAGTTGTTACATGACCCTTTCTGCAGGCTTAGGAACAGCTGGTAAAATTTAAGTGGACAGTTAATGCCCAGGAACTTGAGGCACACCTCACACTGTGAAAGCTCTGTCATGCAGGCAAATCTTGGTATTAAAAACAATATGGAAACGATTTTAGTGTTGTAATAAGCACGTTACTAATGCTACAACTGCATGGGTTAAAACTGACAGATATTTACTGAGGTGTATACAGTTCCACTGGGACCCACTCTTCCCAAGGTAACAGCAGGCAGTGGATGAGACAACAGTGCCATTCTGGCAAACCTTCTTCGTGGAGTCGCAGTCAGTGTCTTTTTCCTGTTATAGCTCATGCCAATTTTGGACTAGAATAAACAACGCTGTAGTGGCTTTTTGGTCAATGTAATTTGCAGTTTTCTGGCTGAGTTATGCACACAGGGGTATTTTGCTACCTTCCCAGAGCTAAAAGTGTAGGATGTGTCTGGGAAATGTTTATGTTCTGTCCCTCTTGCAAACAGAAACCCTGCTGAGAAACACCCTCATGGCATAGTGAGGCAGACGACTACTTCTCAATTTTGACATATATAGCAGAGAATGAACACAGGTCATCAGTAAATACTCTCTTGCCTTGCTGGATACAGCCTCTCCAGCTCTAGCAATACTTTGAGCAAGACCTCGGGAGCAGGCAACTGAAAGCCTTCATTCCCTGTGTCTACATCCTGTAATCATACCCTGGGATGGAAGGGACTGATGAATGCCCCAGCAGCAGGGAATACATACCCAGTTTTCTCCTGATCAAATGCAGTGGCTGTTAGTTATTGCTGGATTTGGCTTGGGGCCAGGGAACAGAGAAGGGATGCTGTTAGGGTGAAGGAGGAGCATGTCTGTAATCCTCTTGGTAGTGCAACTCAATCTCCCTCTGCTGACCAGGTCAGTCTATATTGGTAGCACAGTGAGATCTCACTTCTACAGTGAGAATTTGTCTGGTGTGTATGGAGGCTTCCTCTTTTTCTCACACACATAAAAGGAGATCTACCTTTCACGATTAACAACCCGCAGCCCATCTTGTGTGGGCTCTTAGGGTTTTTTTTAAAGCACTCTGTTCTGAGTGTAATAAATAGAGCATATTTTAGATTAATTCTCCAGGGAAATAATTTTCAGTATAACCTGGTTTTCAACACTCAAAAGCCTTTGGATGTAGCCTAAAGCTGTTTCAAACCCTGGGAGGTAAGAGCCTTTGAAATAGCTGTGTGGAGTAAGCAATGTTTTAAAAACAAAACAAAGCAAAATACTTCCCTGGATCTGAGCTGAACTGGTTTCAGAGCCTTCCAGATCCTGCAAAGTCTGAATGACCCTGCAGATGGACTTTTTAAAGAGGAAGTGCTGCTACCTGTTCAAGGCCCCGAAGGTGCTGAAAAAGAGCAGAGAATGTCTAAAGCCAGTAAAGCTTGTAGTACTAAGATAAAAATCATCCATCATTGAACCAGTCAGGGCTGGAATCTTCTGAAGCACACAGGATCTGTGGATAAAGCAGCACATTCTTGGGAGTTCTTTAACTGAAGTAAAATACAACTTAACGAGTGACTATACCATCTTTTAATTCATGTTAATGTGGAGAGAAACGTGGATAAGAATTTAAAGAAAAAAACAATACCAGAAAAAAAGACCTTGCAGTACTGTAACTACAGGTTTAAGAATTTATCTTGTTTGTACAGTGTTTGATTACATATCTGGTTTGTACTATCATTAAGGAAGAACTCACCTCACAGTGTAAGTCCTTTAGTTTACTGGTATTTTAGTAACATTTTACTGCTGTTATTGAAGATGGTTGTTTATCTTCTTTAAAACGCATGGACATTCATTCTTACTGAATCCATACATCTGCAGATCTGTACTGTAGAACATGATGAAAGCTTAAAATACTCGGTTCTTGGCATCATAGTAGCCACTTTAAGTGTTTGCTTAAGATCTCCATTCATGATTAGCCAGCTTTGAGTCTTCTCCTGTGTATCTCCTGACAGCTGGGATAATTATATTTTAAGAGGGTTTGGGTTGAGGTAACTCTTAACTTCCAGTTAAGATATAAAAAGTTTCCCAGGGATTGTCTAGTTTCTCTGAGCAGTGAGGCTGAGCTGGAAGCATGCTGAATCTCCAAGCAGACCAGTGAAAAGCTATTGCTGTGGGCAGCCCCTCTTGCCCATTCCTTTAGTGCCAACATATAGGCTCTCCTGTATCCTTAATGTCCCCATGTGGTGTGTGGTCATGTTCAGGAACCACCCCTTGGTCAAATGTGTCCTCACCTGTACTAATGTGCTCCTGCCTGCTGCTGTGGTGATGAAGATCAGAGAACAGGTCCAGACATTGTTACCTGCACAAGGTTTAGCTTACACCCTGTTACTTCTGTTCTGGTTTATGGGATCACTAAGCACATGTATGCTAAGTTTCCTGTGGAGCTGGGGATGCCAAATCTGGATCAGGATCACAGTGATTCTTTGCTACAGCTATGAACAAATCAATCCCTTAAATATCAGTGAGGTGGATAACCCTAACATCTAAGACAAGTTTTCTAGCATACACACTTTTCTGGATGTCACTTTGTGAACATCTCCATTAATACTCTGTTTACACAACTTGAGTTTAGGTAGAGGATTTTTAACACCCAACTGGTCATTCATTTGCTATGTGATTTTACACACGAGGTATCTCAGGTGGACATGTAAACTTTAAGGCCTCTTCTGAAATGTCCTCTTTGAAAGGCCATAACGCTACTTGGAGGATTCAGAAATTGTCATACAAGTATGTAATGTATTTATAAGTACATTGATATTTACATTACATAATATAAAACTACTTACTAAAAAGTACATGACATTAAAATATGGTAAATTCAGCATTGCTTGACATGTCCAACCTAAATACTTTTCTGTAGAGGAAAAATAGACATTAAAAAGGGTTCTTCCTGACTTATAAAAGTTTCAAAGTATAATATCAGCAGTGTTAGGTGAAATTTTGTATCTGCAAAAATCTGCATAAAGAAGACAAACAGAATAGCTCACTAACAAAATCTCAGGTCTTAAGAGTGAGACAGATCTTAAAAGCTTCATATTTTCTTTGTTTTGGTGCTACAGTCCAAATTCAAGGTGAATCCAGCAGAGATACTCAACTAAACTCTTTAATGTTCATGTTTAAATGAAAACTAAAATGAGAGACTGTGTACTATAAAAGCTGGAAAACAACTCAAAATATAAGAAAATCCACTTTGAACTTACTTAGTTGTACAATAAGCAATTTATCTGGCTCTCAGCACAACTGAGAGCTCACTCTAGTGTCTCTGTTTGGAGCTATCTGGTCCCTTGCTATGGATTATCTTGTAAATGTAAATGAATGCTTTGTGAATTAATAGTAACACATGGTTTTAAGGATAACAGGACATTTTGTTTGCCCTAATTATCTAGTTAGTGGTTTTTGCAATAACACACTGATTTCTGCAGCTATGGCTAAATACTCAATTGAAACAAAGATATCTTCTATAAATGGGTAACTGTCACTTAGAACTCCTTTGATAGAAGAAGATATCTTCTATAAATGGGTAACTGTTTGTCACTTAGAACTCCTTTGATAGAAGATGCTAAAGCTGTAAACCTTGGTGTTTGAGAAAGCATGCTTTAAATTTGGATGGTTCCTGATGAGATATTCAGATTCTAAGCTGAGTTTCTTCCCTCAAACACCTGCATTGTCTTCAGTAATACATTTTCATGCGAACTGGAGGAAGGCGTTTGGCCTATTCTTAGAGCAAGTCAAAATTACACTCTGCTTCTTCATGATTAGCTTCACATCTTCCTTTTATCTCTTGTGCATCAACAAGTGCAGGGCACTGAAGAAAATTTTTGCCTTGCAGGAACTTACAGCCTAAATGTAAAGGATAACTATATGTTTTTCAGTGATTTATTAGGGTTTAAGATCTCACTATTCCCTACCATTAGGTTATAGTGTGTGGGTAGATACCAGGTGTGTACACTGGTTCCTGCCACGCTGCAGGAACAGAGAATATACCGTCGGTTTTGCCCTTCTTACTGGAGGTTTCCCACATATGATCTACTTGTATGAACCTGCATGTGGCTGCTTCCTAACTCAGATCTTAAAATATTATCCCTCTTAGCTTAAACACTTCATGCAGCTGAAGTTTCTCTGAAGTTAATCACTCCAGCAGTTGGGCTGGGGAGAGAATACACATGTTGGCAGACTGTGGAGAAGGGGGAAGAAATTCAGTGAAAGAAAAGGGTGTCTGGGAGTAGCAGTATCTTGACTTCCCTGCTGTCGCCAAAGCAGCACCTCAACCACCAGTGTAGTTATTGACACACACTGGGTGGGTAAAGCTGGATTTCATTATCAGACTTGAGAACCAGGGCTAGATCTGGGTCAGGCTGAGAGCTGGAAGGAGTGTAGTGCATGTGGATAGGGAAGAGCTGGAAACAGATGGCATCATAGTGGGAAGAATGAGGCAGCTCATCAGCTGGCAGTATTTCTGCTGCATTTTGGCAATTGTTTCTTTTTCTTCGGGGAAGAATTTAGTGTTTGGTTAAGTTTTGTCATTAGTTTTTACAGTTATTGATCCTAAAAAATCATCTTGTCTTCTCTGAATTTAGTATTCCTTAAAATTAAAGCAATTTTAGATCCTAAGGAATATGACTAGTTCTCACATGATAGGACTGGATTTTCTTAATTAAAAAGCCCAAGTTATATGTAAGTGTTTTGGCAAAGGGTTCCCCAAAACTCTAAGAGGAATATTCATCTTTGTGGCAGATGGTTCTACAGTAATTGCTGATTCATAATCTTTTGAAAAAGGAAGTAAGCTAATAATGAGTTTATGAACTAAGTATTTTGACTAAATTAACCTGTTTATGTCAGCATATTGCTTTTACAGGAAGCTTAGAGTTAGGAAATACTGTTTATGTCTTACAACAATACTGCTTATTTTATGAGTAGGGTTGATTTAGTTTAGTGATTGCATGGAAAAAAAAGGACTCATACATTAATTTTTTATTCAGTAAGTACAAGATAATTCTATTAATCACTCCTGTTTTTCTTAATCAAAACCCTGAAATATATAAAACCAAGGATTAGCTTCATTTCTAGGGCATTTACTGTTTGGTTTTCAGAAGAGATGGCTTTCTCACTGACTAATTTTTCATGTGCTTTATAAAATTCTTGCTATATAGATGTAAATTATTATTAACTTGTAGATGAATAATGGTGATTCTTAAGCTTCAAAATTTTAATACTTTTTTTACATCTACTTAGTTAAAAAAATATGAGTAGCTGCCTGTGAGAAGGACAACTGCTTCCTTGAAGGGAGAATTTATCTAATTATATATAAACATTTATTCCATGTTCATCACCATAGTAACTGAGGCCTCAAGTCGATGTGCTTTGCTGAGCAAGATTGCAAATGCTGTAGTGAGCCAAGGCCTGAATTTCTGTAAGAAAATGCAGTTTCACATTTGGCTGAGGCACAGCCAGTCCCAGCTACATCTTTTTGACCTTGTGCCACTATTTATATTCCTGTGGCTGCAAGCGTGGCAGAAACCTGGGAGTGACTGAAAACTAACCTCCTGAAAATTAGTGTTCACCAAATCATCCTTCTGATCTGCCTGAGCACGTGATTGCATGAGCCCCAGTGAGGCACTGGGGGTAGTCAGGAATTTGTGACTGTGATGAGTGTGGGGAGAGACAGCTACAAATTAAGCTGATTACAAAGCTGCTGCAGAGGCCACTTGTTTAGGGCCTGACTGTGCTGTAGCTGAAATTGTTGAAAAACAGGTATTGGGTTGGGAGTTAAGCCAGTTTAAGTGAGGAAATGATCTAACCCATATTAATTTTGAAGTGTTTTTTGTGACTTTGGAAGTACATTCCTGAGCCAAGTCTATCTACTTGGTGCTGTTCTGAGAAAAGAAAATGCTAATAGGATTGCAATTCAGTGTCTCTTCTTATATACTGATCTCTGAAAACTGGCCACAGAATTTAATGAGAATGTTCACTTCAGGGGCTCTGTTACAATTAACTTACTGCATCTCTTTGTTTTCAGTTTTATCTTATTTTTATCTGTATTTAGACAATTGCTGTCAGAAAAACCTCTTCTTTTTAATTCAGCTTGCATTTTAACAGGAGCAAGGTTAGTACTAGCTATTTCTGTAGCCTGTTTGTAAGTAAATCTCAGATGTATTCTTTTTCAGATGCTCCCTCTGCCTTATAAAACATTGCAATAGCATGTGTTTTATAACTACAAGGCTTTAGAAACTCAGATTTTAAAACATCAGAAAAACTTGATGTCTCAGTTTAAATGAGACACAAGTGTTTTGCTGGGAATAAATTATGAGGAAGACCCAAAACTCCTCCCTCTAAGCAATTATAAATCCAAAATTAGTAGACTCCGATTGAGGAACAGTGTGGGAAAATGGAAATTAAAATTACATAAAGGTAGGAATAACAGCCCTTTATTAAAAGGTCTATAAGTATTGACAAAAACAACAAAAGAACACAAGTAAAACACCCAAACAATAATCCTCCACATAGAACAATCCCCTTCAAGACAACACAAACAAACCCAACAGTGAAAATCAATTCAATTTGTACCCTTTGGGCAATTATAACCACAGTCAGCAGGAGGCGCTGTTGAACCGCTGGAGATGTGGAGCCTGCAGTTGTTTGAGTCAGTCAGCAGGGGCGCTGCTGGATCACCACGTATGGTGGTCCGGGTGCTGGAGAGAGCCGAACAATGGATGTCCTCCCCCCTCACCAAAGGGAGAGAGAAGGGGAAGGGAAAACACAGCTCCCAGTACTGGAGAACTCACTCTTTCCTGCTGGTCTTAGATGCACAGTGATGTCGCTCTGTCCCTCTCCGATGAAGATCCAAGCAAACAACTCCAAACCGATGCACGTTCACAGAAGCAGCAGCACCCGACAGCCCGGCAGCTCCAGCTGCCCCGGCAGCTGCAGTCTCCCCAGCAGTAGTCCAGGCAACAGTCCAGGGCAGCGGTCCCATTGCTCCGACAGCTCCAGCCGCCTCTCACAGCTCCTGCAGCACACCCACCAACCACGACACTGCCAACAGCTCAGATTACCTCCCCAGCCCCCTCACTGTTCCCAATCTGGACCCCCCAGTCTCCTCCCCCATTTCCCTGGAGACAAGGTCAGGCAATTAACATATCAAAGCAGCCTTGCTAGCCCCTTTCTTCTGGGCCATTAGTTGCTTAGAAACAGTCCTTGACCAATCCCCCTCCCCCAACACAGGGGCAGGGGAAAGGGAAAATCTCAGCTTAGCTCCAAGAACACACAAAACCATGACACTTGATGAAGGCTTTAACTTTTTATCTGCTACATTAACCAGGCCATCATTTTGAGCCTTTAAAATTACAGTGCTATTTTATTTTCCAGCACACTTTAGGTCATCACTTCATCATCCAAGGTCTTGATCCCATGGAGACTTGCACGCTTGTTTAACAATGCGTGTTTCAAAGGGTACCACTGATTTATTACTCTTCCTATGCTGTTACCTGATTTGAAGACAGTCAGGTGCTTGGGGCATCTGCATTATTTCTGCAGTGTTTGCAAACAGAGAAATGATTTGCAGGTGTAGCACAGCACTACAGTTAATCACACCAGCAAACTGCAGTGTGATCTTGTATAGCCATTTATAGTCTGATTTTTGAAGAGCTGTAACTCTGCTTTTGGCTTGGTTACCTTCTGTGGCTGTTGCAGATTACATTTGCAATCAAGTTGTTGCCAAACTTCCACTTGATGTTAAGGTCATGTTTACTACTGCACAGCTGCATGATGAAGAGTTGCAGTAAAAGCAAAATAAACTTCAGGACTCTTGGTGAAGCAGCTTAGTGTCACTCTGTGGGAGTGGAGAGCAAGTGGATGTCGGGCAGAAGCTCAAAGTAACTGTATACCGAAGCAGAATGCTGTTGGCAGCAGTTAAATTGTACTGTTTCATTAGAGCTGATATGTTCTTGACTGCAGCTCTAATAAAAACATCTTATGCGTGTTCTGAGCACTGTTTAAAAAAGGGCATAGATGTAAGAGACTGGAGTCTACAGCTCTCCATAGTGGTGTTGGTACAGTGAAAGTTTTTCATCCATTAGCCAGACCAGGTGATCTGGTGGCTTCCTAAAAACCCCGTGCACATCAGATATCTGAGACTGCTGATGAAAAGAATGCTGTTGGAACATTTGAGTTCCTGTTACTCTTTCAGGGAGTGTCTGCAAAGGCTAAATGTGGCCCTCCCAGATGAGGGTAAAGTGTTCTACAAGTGAGATCCAATGAGGCTTCCATTATGACTGTAACTATTCTGGATTAGACATCCACACCCACCTACCCCTTTTTGGTTTAAAATCTTGTAGGTAGATGCATCTTTTCTGGTGTGAATTCCAGTAATTCTCCTAGCTTAAAAAAAAGGCCCCAAAAACAATAACAAAGAACATGGCCAGGAGAAGGAGTATGACTGCCACTGACATTTTGACAAGCCTATTTTAGCTTTAAGGAACAAGGTGTATGCAGTGATGATCAGATGCGTTTGACAAGCAAAATTCTCCAAAATACCAAGTTCCCTGTGTGAAAATAGGCCACAGAGCAGAGGAGAAGGATTTTTGTATTATCCTTACATAAGGGGAGAGATATAAACCTAATTTTTGTTAAACACCAAAAATCCATAGAGCATCAACACCTTATTGCCCCACTTGTATAAAAGCTTCAGCTGAAGGTCTCAACTTTTTAAAGATCAGACAGTAAAATTCGGGAAACAAAACTACTTTATTTTTGGTATTATGAACAGATTCCCCCCCCCCTGCCCCCCCCCCCCAATTTTCAGTTGCTGAAAAGTTAAGCCAACTGGTACTTGGGGGCATGATCCATACTAACTTTATGGTGTGTTGCAAATAAATGTGCAAAACTTCACAGAACAGTGTCAGAATTTGAGATATAATGAGTTTTGACCTGACTCAGATTTGTGTGCTCTCAAATCCCAGTGAACCTGGATGGGGTCTGAAACCTCTTTATGACACCTGGACTCAGCCTTTTTTTTTTTCTACTGTCAATTATTTTTGCTGATCTATTTTTTTTAGTATTATTTCTTTTTATAGACAGGACTGAAAGCAATTTGAAATAATTCCAATATTTGTCGTGGTGGGTTTACCTTGGCTGGATGCCACCTGTTCTATCACTCCACTCCTCAGCTGAACATGGGAGAGAAAATATAACCAAAGGCTTATGGGTCTAGGTAAGGGCAGGGAGAGATCACTCACCAGTTACTGTCAGGAGCAAAACTGACTCGACTTGGGGAAATCAGTTTAATTTATTACCAATTGAATCAGAGTGGAATAATGAGAAATAAACCCCAAATCTTAAAATGCCTTCTCCCCCCACTCCCTTCTTCCAGGCTTAACTTTACTGCCGAATTCCTGAAAGGCAGGCACTTTTGCAGTCTCCTGCTCTGATTTGTCATATTCAAAGTGTGGAAAGTAAGAGCACTTTTGTGTCCATTGCTGTTTCACAGATGCAAATTACTCAGAAATGGCAGTGCATCACACAGAATGCTGCAACTGTTCTCTTTTACCAGACAGGTCAAATAGCTTAAATATAGCCATTCTTTAGTGTAAAACTTTTTAAAATCATTGAACAACTTCTGTAAAGCTTAATGCACATTGTAACGATGTCCAGGGATCATGTGAATATTTCATGACCCGTAAAAGTGGGCTTCCAAATCAATGTATTGACTTCACTCGTGAGATGGAGGCATTGTAGTTGCCCAAGTTCAGGTTTCACCCTCAAATACCAATCTAATCGAAGCAGAAGAGTCCTGACAACACTTCTGTTTTCCTGTGCTTGCTTCTTGGGTTTCCTTTGCCAGGCAGGAGTTACGTCACGCCCTCTGGAGACCGTGGTTCAACTCTCCAGTCATACCCCTTTTTCTTGAGTTAAAATCCTGGTTCGCCTCCCATGCCAGAGTAGGACAAAAAGGAACCATATTGGGATAAAAGATCTGGTACTCATTAATGTTCAGGGTTAAGTAGATATGTAACTTAGGAAGGATTTAGGACCCTACCATTTGTTTTTGCTAATTTGGTGTAAGTGAAAGAGTTGAGCCAATAGAACCTTAAAGAGGCAAATGATTATTTTAACCCCTCATCTTGTTAGAAAGTAACATTTTGAATTAAAAAACCCCATATTCGATGTTTATGAGTCTTATGTCTACTCCCCATGTTAATTTTACAGTCATGATATAGAGGCAAGTAGTTTATAATGTTACTTATATACAGTCTTAGTTGTGAAATGCTACTTATAGAGCTCTTTAGACGAAAGCAGGTTTTTGCAGAAAATCTTCTGTTACAAAATTTGCAGCTACTAGGTCAAATAAATTAAGCATCCCAAACTTCCAGTTAATTCTTTGTGTCTAGATAATTAATTTCCGCTAAATAAGCTTGACAATGGAAAGTTTTTTGTAAGGTTTGTGTTTTGCCAGTCTTTATTTGAAAGGTAATTTTTGAATGATCTTTAATATTAGGAAATGTTTTAAATAACCAGGGACAATTGTTTCTTTTTCAGAATGGCCTGAGATTTTTCTCTTTCTTACAGAGATTATTACAAAGTTATTTTTATTTTGAAGTCAAGTACAGCAGGTAGATGCTTAGCAATTCTGAAATTAAAGCTATATCTTTAGGTATCTAGCTTTGGTTAAAACATTGTGGATCAATTTATAAGTGATTATTGGAACCAGAGTGAAACCAAGTAACTCTTGAGTTCTAATTAGCTATCTTGTACTCCCACCTTTGCCTTTTTATCTTAAGAGAAAAAATGACTCCAGCATTTTGTGTACCTCAGTTGCTTTTTCAAGTTGTAAGAAAATGATTCTTTTCAGGATCTTCAAAAAGTCCATAATTTCTTTTCAAATGTAGCAAAAAAACCACCCCAAAACCCTACTTAAAGAAATAGAAGTCATAGAATGAGCGTAAATATTGATGTGTTGTCATTGTAAGCTACAAGTCCTACTGGGAAAATTTATGTCAAGTTCATTTTAAGTCCTTGCACTCACAATAAGTCAAATGAGTACTGTAACTCAGTAATGATTTCTATTTGACCTCAGGAGATTTAATCTTCCAAGGTGAACTCAGCTACCCTCCAAAATGTATCACTGAGGGTGCTTTTTAATCTGCTTTCTATGTTCAAGCTTTATCAGTACTCACACTGAACTTTGAGGAGACTCTCTGGACAGCTCGTTGTGTGAAATGTCAGCAACAGATGTAATTATGATTAAAAAAAAGGGACAACTGAGGTGGCTTTGCACAGCTGTGCCTTTTCCCTCTGGGACTTATTAAGTGTTATACAAACAAGACTCTCTGGCTGCCTTTCCTTGTATTGGGTCTTGCAGTCTTTTTTCAAACTATGCTATCTGTTTTGTTTCATTATTAATATTTTTTTCAGCAATTTACATTTACCATATAGCATGATAATTTTGCAGGGTTAATCACCCGTGGAAAGGAACAGTTTGTTCTGAAAAATGACCCTGAACATAGAGTGCGATCTGATGTCCTCTGCATATTGCAGATGTGTTAGATAAGGCTTTGATTAAAGAAAATTTAAGTGAGTTATCACATCCGAGCTGGCTTTTCTTACTTAACATTTAGCCTTCTGTGGGGCTGACCACGGCCTGCAGCTGAATCTGTCTTTATTACTGTTAATTATGTGCAAGCCAAAACAGCCTGCATGATTATACCATAGTTGACTTTGAAATAATAACAAGGATTGAAGACAGGGAAGACTTGTAGTATTTTTTTTCAGTTATGGAGGTGGAGGAAAGAGTTCTGAGCAGCATGTAAGACCACTGGAGTAGAAGATTTATTTTGCCAAATCCCTTTCTACCCCATTTTGCTCCTCAGGGCTTTGATCTGTGATTAGATCTGTGTCCCTAGCAATTAATTATTGAGGGCAGAACTGTTTCCTGAAGCTCCTATGAAGCTGGAAACAGGGGAGTGGGGTATCTCTAGTGCTCTGAGTGTGCAAACCCACAGCACAGTCTTGGGCACAAAAACCGGAGGCCAGGCTTATTACCTATCTCATGCAAAATATGTTTACCCTGATATGTTGAAATCACTACTACAACAGGCCTCAAGGGCTCCTTGTCCCCTTGGTGTACATGTGTTATTCCCACTGTTGATGATGGGAATTAGCTGTACACATGAGGAGGAGGATATACCCATTGGACTAAACTTAGGCAGCAGGGAATATGAAATTCTCCAGCTATTAGATGGTGAGAACAGCACAGTTTAAGCATCACTCCCACTTGGCTTGTCACCTCTGCATTTTGTGATATTTTTGCTGAGGAAACAGTAGTGGAAGTAGCAGCTGGGAAGCATGATGGTAGCACAGTGCTACCTTGATGGAAATTGCAGCTCAGAGCTGCAGATCAAGCATGGCATGGAATTCTGAATGATGAAAGTGAGATTTTTTCTGCAAAAAGAACCTGGTAAAAGCTGACTGTCACTTGCTGAATTAATAAATCATTGTCCAGAGAGAGGATTGCTATTATTTGTGTTATTTAAAATATATTTCCAAACTTGTATTCAAAATGTACTTTCAAACTTGTTTCTTTCAGTTGTTAGGCCAGATTTCATCTCAAGATGTAAAGTTCTTTGAGTTACAGCGATTTATTCTTCCTCTTCCAGTACTATTTGGATAGCTGATACCTTCAGTCACATAAGTGGCATTTATATACATCAGATTTATCTGGACATAAACGGTGTTGGACTTGACATGCACAGATTTTTCTGCTACATAAATAATTCCATTGGGGGTGGAAAGGACTAATAGTGTAACATAACACAAGGGTCTGAGAATGGTTTAGCTTACAAATGTTTGATCTTTGGCTTTGTGGGCTTTTTTTTTTTTTTTTTTTTTAAATCCAACCCCCCCACCCCCCCCTTCATTTTCTGAATCTTCTTTGCTAATCCTGTGTGGAAGCTGTCAGGCGTGGGGCACTCCAGAATGTTTAGAGCTCCTACACATTTCCAAATTGAGAACTGCGAGTGTCATCTTTGCAAGAGAAAAGCTCCCTCCTGTGGAAGAGAGAAGCCTCTGCTGTGACGGAGCAACGACAAGGGCATGATGCTGTAATTTTAAATTAGGAGGAAAAAGAGGCACAAGCACAGTAGGGGCTTGCAAATACTGGGATTAAAGCCCCTGCTTTCTCTTATTTTTCTGAAGTAAATTTTTTTTCACATTTTTTATGACTTCTTTCTGAAAATTTATCTCATTTATAGCTGTTGGCTGTGTGTAAGCGGAACTGGATAGCTTAAATGATATAATGTGGCCAAAGTGGAATCTTTAGTGTTAAAAGGAATCTAAAGCAGCTGACATTTATTCAGATTTTGCTTTCTGTAGCTCTTTGATGAAAAAGCTCAGTATTTTGGTCACTCCCGTGAATTCCAGCTTGTAGAACCTACATTACATTTTTAAAAATTATTTTTATTTTTCCCTTCTTTAAGTTTGATCCTCTGTTCTGAAGATCTGTATCAAAATTACTTTGAATCTTGCTGTGATCGGTGGTCCTTGGCAGAAGGCTTTGCTGAGCTCCAAGCCCTGTCTGACTTGGAAAATACAACTGCACAGAAAGCATAAAGATGAAATTGTGATGGAGGAGCTGCAACTAGAACTCAGTATCAAATTCCTGCTAGAAACAGTATTTTTACCTTTGAGCTGAATATGATTCATGCTTGTGATCTGAAGGTGGAAGGCTCTAGCTCATTAGCACATTAGCAAAACCCTGAGGCATTTACTTCCATAAATGCTAATGTTATTCCCTTGAGAATGAAGCACTTGAGGGGAGGGAGGGAGACAGATCTTTAGCATTACAGTGGAGTTTTAATTTTCCAACTCAAATTCATTGCCAGCTGGAGAGGACTGAGACAGCACAGAGTGCACTGACCCACTGCGGGAAAACTGCTGCATCGAGATTGAGTACTGGGATCCTGTTCACTGGCAAAATGCTAAATTGCCATCCTGTTCAGAGCTGCCTAGGTTCTAGCCTGTGGCACACAGCAGCATGGACAATACTTTGGTTACAAAACTGTGTGATTTGACAGTGATATGTGATGATGAAGTGAGATTTGGTTCT
Organism: Lophotriccus pileatus; assembly: GCA_035583135.1. Taxonomy (NCBI): domain Eukaryota; kingdom Metazoa; phylum Chordata; class Aves; order Passeriformes; family Tyrannidae; genus Lophotriccus; species Lophotriccus pileatus. The sequence goes on from JAWWES010000115.1 coordinate 17,254,401, forward strand.
GTCTTCAGAAATGTTATGGTGGTGTACCTGCTCGTTTCAATACAGTTTGGAGTTATCTTTGAAGTGGGGAATTGTTGCACTGTTAAGGAAGTAGTATCCTCATTTATAAGAACTGCCAAGGTTCTATATTTCAGCAGAACCGTCCTTATGATCGTGCACTTCAAGAAATGCAAGCTCCTGAACTTGTGGGGAAGCAGAAATCCTCAGAAGGCTGCACGAAATGAAGGCTCAAGCCAGGGTCGTGAGGCATGATGGCAGAGTGCCCTGTTAGTGAGGTTCAGTGCTGTGGGAGCTCCCTGGATCTCCTTCTGAACCACAGAGCACTTGCTGGCTGCTGCTCTTCAGGTGCCAGTTTGGATTAAAAGAAGCTCAGCAACAGCAAAGGGGAGTCCCTTTGGCATATCAGTACTGGCACTGGGCTCTGTGAGACTGTAGTGTGTTTGCGTGGGAGGAGAAGTGGCCTGTGCAGTTACAAATGGGATGGGGAGGCTTTTCCATGTGGCTTACAGCTCCTGGGACTTTAAAGTTCCTTCATGGCACATATGAGTCACCGTCCCTGGAGGGATTTAAAAGATATGTGGATGTGGCACCTGGGGACACGGTTGAGTGGTGCACTCGGCAGTGCTGAGTCAATGGTTGGAGTCGATCTTAAAGGTCTTTTCCAACCTAAATAGTTCTGCAGTTCTGTATTTCCTTTTAGTAGCTCCATCTAGTGATTGCCTGGAGTATTTCTGATTGCTCCTTTTTTCATTCTGGCAGTTTTTGTCTGGTTTCTTAGGAAATTGAAGAGTTTTTGTTGAGGACATTTTGTCTTGGTCTTCTCCTTTCTCTTCACCTCTCCACCACCAATGTTAAATGTTTTTCATGAAAATCAAAAGAAAGGCTGAGTTGCTTTGAGTGTTATGAAATTGCATATCTGAACAGAGTACAGTTAATGAATTTAGTGTCTATAATGACAGAGGGGGTGCATCATGAGTTAAACAGTAATATTTAAACACCAAGGAATCCAGAGGAGATGGACAGGAAATTAACCTCCGTAAGTTCCAAGGTTCATTGTGATGTACTACCAAGAACAAAAGTAAATTAAAAGTTTCACTATCTTTTTAGTGTTCACATGGCAGTGATTTCTGTGAAGCAATTGCTGGAAGAACATTGCTTCAAATCCCTGAGTCTTCCACAGTTAATTTTCTTTTACTGGAGCTGTGGGAATTGAAATGATGATAGAAATACAGAGAAAACTTACAAGAGCTCAGCATTTACTCTTGACTGTAATGACTAATAATTTGTACCTGCTCACTTTAAATGAAATCTTGTTTGAAAATTTGTAGACCATGGATGAAACAGAATTGCAGAGGGATGTTCTGGTGCTTTTGCAGTAATTTAAAGCACTGTTTTGGATTACCTGATGAGTACTGCACTAAAGCCTTGTCTTCCTCTAGGAATTCTGCATCAAAGGAGTTACATAGCAGGTAATTCAAAGCTGTTCTGAAATATGATAGTCAGCATACTTTTTTCACAGCATCCTAAGGACCATTATCTCATTTAATTTTTCATTTCTATGAGTTTTTAATAAAAGCTTAGAAGGTAAGAAAGAGATGAACTAAAACTGATTCCACCTTTTTTTCTCCCCAGTTGAAGTTCTCCAGTATAAAATAAGATATAAAAGCTTGAATCTTGTTCAGCAATGAATCCTGCTGTACCAGCTTCTACTCAGAGTACTTCCTAGTGTCCCGTGAGTGGTGCTGCTCCACAGGGTATGGATGCACTCAGTTGGTCTGCCCTCTGTGTAGGAGGCTTAAGGGCTTCCTTGCTTACTCCATACTATGGAATATAGTGCTGCTTCTCCCACCCTCTTAGATTATTACATTAGAAGTTACTGAATGACTGGGGGCTTTAGAAATTCTGTAAAGAGTTTCTTACTGCAGAGCCTTCAGGGCAAATGAGTCATAGATTGAACAGCACATGTTGAGAGAAGTGAAAGCCTTTTCTGTCTCTCCATGACAGTTGAAAGGTAAGAGAGAGGACATTAGGGGATGGTAGGTAAGCAATGACAGGATTCACCAGCTATTGCTGACTGCCTGGAGAATGTTCTAATGAAAGATGAGAAGTCTGAGGTTAGTATGAAATCTGTGGAAAGTTACTGACACTGAGCTTAGTGAGCCAGAAGCTTAAAGCTACTTATCAACAAAAACCATGGGAAGTTCTGTAGGAGATTTTTAAGGTGAGGAGCAGTCTTTCTAGCAGGACTAGGAAGAAGTATTAAAGGCAATTGAGATGGAGACTAACAAAAGAGATTTCTTGGGAGTTCTCTGTCATTGTTATATTTGGATATGAAGACTCCTAGTGAGTGTTTCCCACACTGCCAGTGGGCCAAAAGCTCAGCATCTTTGAATACACTCTGATATTTTCCTGTCTCTGTCTTGCGTCATGAATCCAAGCATATGCCCATCCAGTGTTTTCCCTTTAGATATCTGGACAGGAGCTGGTGTCTCAAATAATGCATGATCCCTCATGGATTTGTAGAACAGAGTGTATGGAAAAAACTCATGTACTTAGCTGTCCTAGTCGTGGTTCTCCAAGAATAAAGGCTATAGGAGGACTGCAAGGTGGATAATAATCTTGTGCTGTTTGCATCAAATCTCAGTCCTGGAGCTAAGTATATGGCAGCATTCCTTCTTTGCTTCCTCATTTAGGGTTGAGGGCTGCTGCTGCTGGCATTGCTGGGCTGAAGCAGAAAGAAGTAAGAATTGATAAAGTTTTTTATTAAAATAAAACAAAAAACCTGCAAGAAATTTTTCAGCTCTGTAAGCTCATTATGTCGTAGGAGCAGCTAACCCAGACAACAACAGCCATCTGGATGACAGGAGAAGAAGAAAATATTAAAGCAAAAATATTGTGGTCCTGAGCGAGCCAGGGCTAAGATTAGTGTGTGTGTGAAAAGAATCACAAGGTCAAACTGGAAAGCCCCTGGAAGCATGATTGTTCTTTGTGGCTGAAGGCAGCCACGGGAGTGTCTGTGTGGCATGTGTGCAGATACGTAACACCTGGCCTGTCTTGATAGCTTGGACCCTTATTCTTTATGTAAATGGAGTAATAAAGTTACAAGAGACTTCTGCCTGGACAAAGTCTGTCTCCCGTGGATTCATTCATTCCAAGTGCTGAGTGAGGGACCTTTGAAGCATTATGTAATTAATTCTTTACCTGTTTGCAAGCACAAAACCTTTTTTTCTTGATCCCTGGAGAAAAAGAAATATTTTGTCTAAGATAGGGTGTCGTGGGTTAGCAAGGGTTCCCCCTCCCTGGGGGACTGTAAGTGGCTTGTCCAGGTGAATTTCCAGGACGAACCCAATCAGAAGTTTTGGCAACGCCTTTTGCTAATTACATCTTTAAGAAATTGGAAGAGAAGGGTTGTTGCGCAGAAGAAATTGAGGAGCCATGTAGGGAGGACGCAGCAGGCCCCAAGGGGGGCCAGGCCTCCCTCCTTCCCCCTGGCCTTGGCCACGGGCAGAGGCAACACTGAAACCCCCCGATCCAGACATGTAACAGAGTGAAGGAAAAAAACTTAAAGGACTTTGCAAAAGAAACTTAGAAACTGCAGCCAGAGAGATAATGGAGCCTTCAAGGTCAGAACTAACAGCAGCCGGAGACAGAAGCTGTGAAAAGGGGGTTGGGGGGAAGAGATGGCTCCTTCTCCCCCTCACTCTCTCTCCCTTCAGCAGGGAAAAGACTGAAATTTAAATCATCCC
>JAWWES010000115.1:17258246-17272861 GCA_035583135.1 Lophotriccus pileatus
TAATTAGTATTGTAGTAGATATAGTTGTTTAGTTTTTATTGTGTAGTAATAAATCCTAATATTATTTCTCCCCAATCAGATTTGGTTTTGTCTGCATAAACCTTCTCTCAACTTAGAATAACTTAGAGCAATTGTGTTGGGGAGTGTGGTAAAAAAATTGTCACCTAGACAAACCCATGACATAGGGTAAATGATCTGTAGAGGAAATCTTTTGACTGTATTTAAAACAAACAACCTCTCTCTATGTATTTCCTCAGTGAGATGTACTTCATTTGTAATAGAATGGCTAGGTGTAAGTTCTTACAGTTCTGTTTTAAGCAAGGGCAGTTCATTCACATTTTAGCATATTAGAGCAAATTTGTCACTCCTGGTAACTCCATATGTTTGGGTGGAACTTTGTACTGGGACTGCATTTGGACTTTTGGTTTCTTAACCATCCACCTCTAGGATAGCAAAGTTCAATGTAAGCCTTGTGCATTTGAAAATGAGGTGATCAGCACATTTATATCTGCCTATTGCCCTGTTCTGATAAAGAAAATGTTAAAAACCTCCTAAACAGTGTAGATGCATGAAGCCTTTTCTTTTATTTGTTTGTTTCTGGTTTAATGCTTTTAAAGCAGTGGAGTTTAGTCACATATTTTCCATATAGAATAGGGATGACTTCAATTGTATTTTCATACCCTGGTACTTCTTGCATTTGCTTCGCTTGCCTGTGGGTGTCTCAGAAGCCAGAACTAAAAATTATATAGTTAATTAAAAAAAACAAAAACCAAAAAACAACCAACCAACCAACCAACCAACAACAACAAAAAAACCCCAACCAACCAAACCAAACCAAACCAAACCAAACCAAACCAAACCAAACCAAACCAAAAAACACACACACAAAAAAAACCCAACAAAAAACAAACAAACAAAAAAAACCACACACACAAAAAACCCCAAAAAAAACCACACCAAAAAGAAAAAAGAAAACAACCAACCAACCAAAAAAAAAACCCCACCACAAGCCAACAAACAAAAAAACCAAAAAGCACCAACTTTGGACCATATATTCTATGCATAGAATTGACCACAGCTTGTTCTCCACAATGCGTCTGAACTGTGGAAGTACCTTAGGTGAATCTGTTGGCATAGTAACTTAAAATGTGCCATCCATCACAGTCAGAGAAGACTGTATGTTGTGATATTGCACGTTGCTGCCACTTCTCTGCAGACCTTCTGTGGTTCACATTAGACTCATAAAGATTCAGTTCAAGCTTCTGAGAACATTTGGTCCCTGTAGAACATACGCTGTAGCTTAATGTAGATATTACTGACGGTGTTGTCACAGTCAATCCTGTACAGCAGGAGGCTCCTGACCTTGTCTTTACCATGCTGAGAATGAGCAGAAGGTCCTGGTTACCTCCAGCACAGTCAAATGGCTCTTGTCTTCATCATCATCAACTGAGAGTTTATTATTGCCTCTCTCAGGATTGTTCAAAGGCTGCAGAAGTTACTGGATTGAATGCCAGGCTGTTCTTTGTTATTTGGGATAAAGGGATTAGGAGTGTCTGTTCTCTGGTAGAGGAAAACAAAGCTGTTACAGATAACATATGAAGCATATGTACACGGATGGAAGCAGTGAGACTCAAGTTTGTCTGAATGAGGGAAAACAGAATATCAAAGCCATACATTTGTTCAATGCAGACGTGCTGCCATGAGTTATTTTGTTAAATTTAATATTTTTGGCGTCAAAATTGATGGAAAAGCTGTCATTGCTTTCGAGCCTTGCCTTCAGTGAAGGTCTGTTTGTATCTTTGTACTCCTACCTGAATTGTGCAACTCACTGCAGGTCAAAAGATTACTAACTCCAATGATTGCAGTGAGAGAACTCACAAAACCCTGTGGTAGAGACAGAGAAACAGTGCAGAGAAGGCTGGTTTGGCTCTTCCAGGGTTGATGCAGCCTTGTGTTCCTAAGGCTGAAAGCCAAGGCTCACAGGGATTTGAAGCCTTAAATGCTGGTGTCAGGAGGAGGAGGAAAGGAAGCAGTCCAAGGAATGCTGGTGAAAGCTGCCAAGCATGCAGCAGGGAAGGCCTGTAGACAGGAATGCCTGTCTCTCCTAGCCAAAGGTCTGGATTAGCTTCACCAAGGGGACTTTTCAGTCATTGCTTGTGAGCTTTGAGGACCTAAAGGAAAACATGAATGTTGTAAACTCATTATACTGCTGCTTTGTTCTTCAGTGTTGACATAGATATTAAGGCAATGCTCAGTGCTTTAAATTCTGAAAGTCACAGCTCTTGGTTTACATCTCAGAAAGAGGTTAGCATTTACCACATGCCACAGCCTTACTTCATCAAAGCTTTGCATGGAGCTTCAGAGGAATAGAATGCATAGCACATGCATCAAAATTTTACAAAGAAAGTTAGGGGGATGCTCTTAACCAAGTGAGAAAGAACCTCTGCTGGCATGCAAAAGCCTTGTATTACAAAACTTACCTCTTCATTGTGCAGAAGTTCTGCTCACATCCTATATACAAAGAATATTATAAATGAGGTTTTCTGGAACTCTGCTAGTCTCAGATCAGTGAGGGTCACTGCATCTGCAAGCCAATGGACAGAGCCTCAGCTGAAGCCAGTGAAGCCTTCCTACCGTGTGTTAGTGGGGCATGGAAACTGGAGCAGTAATATCTCTTGTTCATATACAGTCCGATGGTAGGAAATACCAAAGCCTGTAGTGGTTGCACTAAACCTTGTGCAAACTCTAATGAACTCATACATGCCCTATGCAGCATCACAACTGTAACAACCATGACTAATAACTTGCTCTTGAATTCTGTTACTCAGCAGTCTGAAAGTGCCAACTTGCTACCTCTAAATATAGATGAAAAAGTGACACAAAGATTTGGAATATTTGTTTCAGTTTTTTCTTATGAAAATGACATCTGGACACTTGATGAGAAAAAATCTTGAAGTCTCTCAGGTATAAAACCTCCAGCTATGAGTGTTCAGGCGTTTCAGCTGGATTGACACATTGTCAGCACTTTCTGACATATATATTTAAACTTAGTGTATTGTGTCCTGAATTTTGGAGCTCTGTGCAAAAATTGAAGTATTAATTAGCAAAAGCTGTGTAAAGAACAAACTTGTCTGGAGATTAAATGCTGATGATTGAATAATGCATCAAATTGTCACAGCAACAGTTTTTTAGCGACTCGAGCTTTATGAATATTTAACAGAGTCCTGGATGAAAGAAATTGAAAACTTTACTTTCCAGGGAACGGGTAAAATCTTGGGCCTCCTTTACTAGGAGCAAATGTTTGCTTTGGTCCCCTTGATGAGCAAGGGGAAATTGATGGGATTATTTTACTTTACATGTGTGGAGTATCAGCACTAGTGGTGTGGATATTCAACAAACACCACGTGAACAATCTTCTGTTTGAGAGTAACACAAATCACATTTCTGTATGCTTAAACCTCATCTAGAGGGGAATGATAAAACAGCTGATAAATTCCATTTACACCTTCCCTGCATCTGCCATTAACCAGTCCTCATCCATTCTATTACTGCCACTGTCTGTAATAAGGGTGCTGCAATCTTGGGCAGTGATGTTCAGCCTCAGGATATGGACCCTGCAAGACACAGTTTCTCTTGCTGTTCTCTCCTTCCTTTTAAAAGCAACTCACTGTTTGCAGGCTCTTTCTTGACCACACTCTGAACTGAATTGCTACAGGACCTGCTAGGATGTAAGAAAAATGATCCCTATTTGTCATTAATATGGGGATGAGTATTTGCCTTTGGAAGGGTGTGCTTCCAGCTAGCAGAGAATAGCAGTCCTACTGTACCAGGATAGGCTGGATTTATTTATTGTAGCATTTCTTAAGTGCTGGAGAGCTAGAACAGGCCAAGGACTTCATGGAAGCTGAGCTCAAAGTAAAGGCCCGTCTTATATGTTTTAATTTTACTAGGATAGAAGTTTCTCTGTTAACTGTGTATGATATGTATTTTTTTGCCAATGTGCTTTCCATTCATATGTGCAAACAAAATAAACGGAAATATACCAATTGTTGCAGAGTAAAATCACTTTTCTAGCAGTGCAGGAATAGAATTGATTGACAACTGGAAGTCTGGAATCAATGGAATCATTAAAGCACTTTATCTGGAAACTTCTGCTAAAGTGCTGGCAATAGCACTTCCGTCTGAAATGCAGATTTTATTTCAATTTTTTCAGGATTTTAATTTTTAAGAGTTCTTCCTAGGAAAAGTCTAGCAAAGAAGTTAATGCAGAAGATTATTTCTAGAATTTAATTTCAATAAAATTTGCTTGTATAATTTTGCCTTGGAGTGGAGATGCAGCTGGATAGCTCACCATTCCAGTGGGGTGTTCCATCAGTGCTTCTGTCAAGCTCCTTTGTCTGTAGAAACCTGCAACCAGTCGAGCTTTTCAATTCAGGGGAATAAAATATTTCTTTGCTTTTTTACTTCTGCCCTAAATCTCTACTTTCCACACTATGTTAGTACAACAAGCTGCATGTTAATAAGCTCTATTGAATGTTATTGCAATAATACAAACAGGAGCTTTGGGTGAACAACAGAAGGTACTTTGAACTGGATTCGTAGAAAGCACTGGCTACATAATCTCTGCTGTTTGACTCTCTAAAGCCACTGCCTTTTTTAAACAGTATTTTGAGCTCATTTAGGTGGCCATAGTAGAGAAGAAATTGTTTAAGTCCTTTATTACAAAGATCAAAAGTCATGGTTACCATTTACATACACAATTTACAAATTATTCACAAAGGGAAAAACAGATATGCAAGAACTGACTGACAGCTTACTTCAACCCAAGTTGGGGGTGGGACAAGTGTAGTTGTTTTCTTGCTTTACTTTCTTTACTGAAAGGAAACATACATTTATTTTGTGTTGCCTGTTTGTGTTAAACACTGATCTAGTGTTTATGTAGCACCTTTAGTTATAACCATGCAAATGCTTACATGCTTATCTTTATTTGAAAGAGTACAGTGCATGTGTAAATTGTGCACTGGGATCTGCACCCTTAACACCGCTTAGTGTTTATTGGTCAGAAATCTTGTCCATTTTGGTGTAAAAGAGTGGTCAGGCTTGAAAATGTTGATTTGTAGGATTTAACTGATTTGAGCAACGTGTCATTAAGACAAAAACTGAGTTGACCATCAGAACTTTAAGAACTAAATTAGGTATGGCTGCTGTATCTCTCAAGAATACTGTATGAACTTAAGATAGATCTTAGCCATGTTGTTAGATGTCTTTGATACCACAATTGATTTATTGCTTTTCCTTCAGCGCATCATTATACCATTTTCAGCTATTTCAGAGACTGGGAAACTTAACAACAAAGAATCCTATTTTGAGAGATTTGGTAAATTAGCAAACTTCACAGGATATCTTACATCACTTAACAAAAGGGAGAATGAGTTTCCAAATTCCTTGTTGTGAAAGCACAATACCAACAGTGCATTAGCTGCCATTTAGCTAAACCTACAAATATCCATATTTTGAATTTTTTGCTGTCCACTGGGATGACATGTACAACAAAATGCTTGAAGGAACACACCGATTTAGGAGCAAACACAAATGTAAATACAGAAATCACCAATGTGATGTTGATCCAAATCCTAAGCAATAAAGCAAAACACTTCACAAAAGTTGTTACATCTATGGGGGATAATCCAAATACTTACAACAGTATTATGGTGGTATGACTTTCTACCCAGATATCAGATATTCTTTACCATAAACTTTTCAGTATTCTCAGGGTGACAGATAAAGAATGTTGCAGATGCCATGGTAAACTTAAAATACAGTAATAGGCAAATATTTTAGTGGCACCACCTGTATATACAATGTAGTTGTTGGAACCTTATGGACAAAGCAACCTTTCAGTATGCCTTTGTTAAGGCTTCTTGCTGGTTTAAAAAGGTAGATTTTTCTTTAGGGAGATTGTCCAGCAGTATTGGTTTCCTATCTCTTCAGTGGAAGGTCTCTTTGTTGATCCACATGAGACTGCGTGTTTCATTTGGTTTGCATTCATACTCAATACTGCCAAAGCTGTTTCCCCACTGACAATGATCCCGTTTGTGGTAGTTGTAGAATTTGACTTGCCAGACTGTTTCAAAAACGCCAATGTCGTTGAACTGCAAGGAAAAGGGAATATCAATGTTAGTGAGCTGATTCTTTTCTTGGTTTCTCTCTCTTAATGAGAAACAATGCTTGTGAAATTGCAGAACATAAACCAGCTGATATAGGCTTTATTGTTCCTCAAATCAATAAATCAAAGATCTGTAAAGCCTGCTCTAGAAATCAGAAAGTATTTTATGCTTGGGCATACATAAAACATGGAGGATCAGATTCTGCATGTACTGTCCTCTTGCACTTACATCTGGGAAAGGCAAGGGAGCAAAAATATTCCAGTTCTCATATGAATCAATGTTACTAACAGCAGGAATCAAAGCTATAACCTTTCTTAAGATGACACAGCAGTAATTGGCCCAGTGACTTCAAAGTGGCTTGTATATATTGTAGGTCATGTACCAGTGATCTGCAGTGATACAGACCATCACTTAACCTTTATACCATACCTGGAGGCTGCAGTTAGGACTGGGAACATTCCTTCTTTTGCACAATCTGAAACTTTTGATACCTTTGTACTTTGGAGCCTTGTGTTTGCAGTGCCTTGACTGAGATATGCTGCTATTGCACCACTTACTCCTTCCCTGGGAGTCTGTTTCACATTTCACGTAAAACCTAGTTAAGAGAAGCTCTCTGTGCATTTCTGTAACTACTGGTTGGACTGTGACAGTGCAGCTGGGTAAGAGAAGGTAGGAAGGAGATAACCAGTCTAGCAGATAACTGTCTAATACAGTGCAGAAGTAGTGAGATGACTGCAAGTTGTCTGACTCTTCTTGCAGCTTTGAAGTGAATGAGACTATGCCTATAGCAAATTCTGTAAAAGGAAGGGTGCTTTTCTCTTTAAACCACTGCTAGACACCTGTACAGCATCAGGAAAACCTCAGTGAGGCTTTGAAGGATAGATTATGATTTCAGTTTTAATGGTGATGGAAAAATTGAGTTCCTATGCCTTGAGACGTTGCAGAGAATCTGAAGTGTGGGCGTGAAGCCTGTATGAATGTATTGCTGTTGGTCCCAGTGGTATGGCTTGTTGATTGTGTTCTGATGTTAGATTATAGTAGATAGTGAATTCATTGCTACTGAACAGCACTGTTCTTCACATTTTTTCCCCTTAAATATTTCCATCACTCACTTTAATGACAGCTTCTTCACTTGACTGTTTTCCATTCCCATCATGTGCCTGGGAGCTGACCTTTTATCATCTGCCTACTATAATCACACTTGCAAAGTCAGTATGAAAGCCCTTTTACACAGGGACTCTTCCCGAGTTCCAAGAAAAGCCTGCTGTATCCATTTCTCTCAAAAGGACAAATCTGGTTTGTTTTCTTTTTCTAATTCAAGATGTAGTTTGTAAGCTGCTGCTGTGTAATGGACATTGCTTTAAACCTTCCCTCAGCCCTCTGTAGTAAGATAAATTTAGCTTTGCCAACAGCGGGAATTGCTGTGTGCTGTAAGTGAAGGGGTTTTATTTGGCACTAGTTCCAAGTATTACCTTAAAGAGTGACTGAAATATTTCTGCCATTTCCTCTGACAAAGAGAGAATCAGATGTACATGCTATTTTATCTCTCCCATCAACTAAAATCCTAAGTAAAGAATTTTTTTCATTAATCATCTTTGATAGTAGTCCTGATGCACTCATAATGCAAGATAGTAAAGGTTAAGCACATTGGCTATGCACACACTCAGTGTGGAAACTGAGGAAGAACAGGCATTTCTAATAACAACGCAAGAGCAGCATTAATTTCACTAATGTATAGAGAATCTGAATTTCAGCAAGACAGAGGAAGAAAACAAATTCCATCTTCCTTCAGTGACCCAATTTGCTGAGCTACCCTGAGTAGTTTGACTGCTGTGGACTTCCAGGAGAAGGAAAGAATTAATTCCAGAGTTTTTCTACTACCATATGCCTCCCACCAGCCCAGTACTTGGCAGATGCAGAAGCTCTGTGGTGTGATGAACATTCTTCATCATCAGAGCTCCCCTGAATTCCTATGGTCCTGCAGCTGAATCCTGGCTACTCCACTGGGCCTGTATATCCTTCCCCAGGAAGGATGGATGGCCCCACTCTTCACAGGTCAGACCTAGAAGGGTAGTTACCTGTCTGCTCTTCTCTGTCATCCAGTGCTATAGGTTTGAATAGTTATTTAATCACTCCCTTGGCATTTGCCTGCTGGGATGATTTGATGGCTAAATAGGGGAAGAGAGTTCTGGCTTCATTATTCAATCTCAGTCTGATTAAGACTAAAATGAGGCCCAAAGAGAGGTTTCTGACTTAGTTTACACCATCTGCCAGGCAGTTTAGGAGTTACCGGATAGTGTGCATAATTGAGCACTCAGGTAACAGAAACAATTCAGAATCAGGATTGTTGTTTTAAGTGTATAAACTCTGGCTGTCACAGGTCAGATATCTACTAGCCAGTTAAAGCAGGAACAAAAAGAACGAAGTTTTAAAGCAGATGAGAAGTAGAATCTTATGGATCTTTATGGACCTTCAATCATTCAGGCACTAGATTGCCAATATCAGACCATTTTTGACTGCAGGATTGATTTCACAATCTATTTCTAATGTGAATTCTGTTTTTATGCCTTAAATATTGTCCGTACCTCCCTAGGATGCACCAGGATTCTGTGTGCTCTACAAAAGGAAGTAGAGGCAGAAGTTCCTCATAGTTGAAGGAAAAAGGAATATTTAAAGCTGTTTGCAATAAGCCCAGTCTTGAAAATTCAGGAAGTAAGCATTCAAAGCAGTTTTCAGACTGGGGTAACTGAGGCTGGTTCCCTAAATCTGTTATGGCTCTGCTTAGCTAAGCAGCTAAATGATGAGTTAAACGTGTAAATCCCTGTTGAGTTGCCTTTATTTAATACTTAGAAGTATCAATTGTGGACATCTAAGTCTGTACTGAGGAACCTATCTATCAAGATCAGATCCTAAAAGGGATTGAGAACCTGCTTAATGCTTGAAAATCCTATTAGCTTCATGGTCAATATCCCAGGATTTGATCTGTAAAAACAACTCTTTGGGCAAATATTGTGGCTACTCATTGTGACGCTTCAACAAACCACCTAAAAACTTGTGTCTGAAAATCAGACCCTCCTTACGTTTCAGTTGTGATTGGACTCAGTTTTCTCCATAAGGAAGGTTGAACTTCCAGATTTTCAGAGTTCACATCAGTGCTGCACTTAAGGATAAAGGTGACTGTCAAAACAGGGATGCCTTGGTCAAAGCAGATGGTTTCTTGGGAATGCTGCCCTTCCACCTCCTGATATGAGGACACTGGGAAATATAACTACAGTGCTCACCAGTGGCATCCAGCAACGCTGTTAAGCTTGTTGTGAAGTAATACCACATGTTTGGGTTTCTTGGGTGTTAAAAGAAAGTGGCTGTATAGAAAAGTGATTAACATGTACAGATACTTCAGGGTAGTCTTATTAACATAAGACAACGAAGTAGTAACTGTTAATGTGATGTGGGTCTCCAAAATCAAGGTTAGGCACGCTGTAATTATTAGAAGCACCAAATGGAGGTGTTACAGTTCTATTCAGAAGGGGGTTTCTATGCTAAATGATGGTTCCAGAAAAAAAAAACCAAAAATAAACAGTGAAGATCAAGATGAAATCTTTTGCGCCATGAGCAGATGTGAGAAAATTATGAAATCTGGTGGGCTTGGCAAGGTCCTAAACTTGTATAAGTGGGAACAGACCCTTAAGAGATCTCCAGATGAAGATGGTTTACTGCCCTGATTACCCTTTTTGGTACAGAAGACATGGAATAAACACCAGGAGTCCCTCAAAACCGTAATCAGGAGAGGGAAAAAAACAAACCACCAAAGCAAAACACATCTCCCTCTGCATGATGAGCATACCACACAAAGAGTGCTGTGGAAATCTACCTGCTGCTCACCCTGTCGTCTGTCAGTTCTGCTGCCTTATGGGCTGGAATTTCTGTCACCTCACTTTGGGGCCATGGAGTCCCTCTTTAAGATTGGGGTGAGGAGCCACTTGAATAAGAACTTAGGTTTGTGGATGCAGATAATGGAAGCATATGGGAAAAGGGAGAAGATGGCCCTGGGGGGTTGTTCTCACACATGTTTTCAGTCTCTGGCAGGTCCTAAGGCATCCTGCAGATGACCGGTGGAAGGGGAGAATAGTCACCCCTTGTGCTAGGGCATGCTCTGCTTCAAAATAAAATTGTAGTGCTGACAGGAAGAGGGGTCCCTGTATGCCAAGGGATTGAATTTCTAGCCAGGGAACTTGGTGGGAGTTGGTTAAGTCCTTTAGAAGAGGTGAGAGGTCCAGCTCACAATTTTTAATGCTGCAGCACCCCAAAGGGCTTTGCAGGTCTCTGGAAAATCCCCTTCTCCTCCCTGGCCCTTGCTGCTCTCTGGGGAGAGAAGGAAGCAGGACTGCATTCTGGTCAGCAGCCTGACTGACATAAAGCAAGAGGAGGCTGCAGCTGAGATCAGATTTTGCCCTGGAATATTTCCCTTCCACGCTCTCTCTGAGAGTCAACCCCCTGCTGCCCTCCTATGCCAGGCTTGGAGACATACATACCTCCATGTTGACCTGGATGGGCTGTCTCTCCCCACTCTTGGTGTGGGGCACCCCTTCTGTGTCGTAGATTCCTGTGTAAGAGGCCACTTGTGCGTCCCGTGATGTCTCCTCCAGGGGGACATTGACACCCCCGATGCCCATCGTCCTGCAAAGAGACAGGATCCAGCCCTTCAGCCCTTTCTTCCCCTTCCTTGGCAGCTTGGAGCCAGCACGTGGGATTGCAGCCTGGCAGCCTCTCTGCTGGGGGATGCTTCAGGGATTTTTAGCAGACCTGCATGTGCTGCTGACTCACTGGGGCTCCTGAAAAATGTCAGGGCTCTGTAGGCACCCAGGGAAGGAGTAGCAAGGAAAAGCAGGAGGGATCTGATTTCCAGTAGCTGGGGAGAGGCCAGTCGAATCTTTTCCGCAGGGCTGCCTCTCCACCCAGAGCTGGTTCCCCATCTGGTCCCAGTCCCTGCTTTGCCACGCTGCAGCCAGGCTTGGGCATGCTGCATGGCTTCTGCCTCCAGGAAAAAACGCGGGGAAGGAGGGAGAAAAGGAGCTGGGTTTGAAAAAATCTCCGGGAGAAGGTGGGGAAAGAGAGGGAAGGAAGCGACTCCCAGACGTGGACTCCCTCCTTCTCTCCCGGGCCAGCCAGGCAAAGCACCGTGAACAGCTGTTCGAGGACCCAGAAACGGGGCCACCCAAGCAAAAAAGGGCGGGGAGGCAGAAATCACGGCAACCCCGGGCTGTCAGCCTGCCAGGAAAAAACATTAAACCTCTAAAAATAAAGGGGAGGAGAGGGAGGGGAGGGCAGGGAAGGGTCGGGGGAGCCGCCCCTTGCAGGGCGTCCGCACTTACGTGGCCTGGACGGTGCCGGGCCGGAGGGACACCTCGATCTTGTACTTGGCCCCGGTCAGCAGCTTGATGGTGCGGTTCTGGCCGAAGCGCTGCCCGTCCACCTTGAAGTACACGGCCCCGTCGTTGGGCTGGATTTTGAGGGAGACGCTGATTTTCACGAGGCCGGGGATGTCGCCCATCGCTTGCGGCCGGAGGGGGGGCTGCGGGCTCTGCGCGCGTCTCGCCCCCTCCGCGGAAAAGGCTGCTTGGACGGGAGCGAAGGAGAGGAAGAGGAGGAGGGAGGAGGAAGAGGAGGGGCTGCCGGATCCCAGCCAGCCCAGCCCTTCCCAAAAGGAGCGGATGAGATACTAGATTTATATTTTTTTCCCCTCCCACTAATCGCGGCGCAGCATCTGGGCAGCATTCCTCCCACCCCCCCACCCCCCCACCCCCCGCCCCATATCCCGGTTTGGGGGACATTTGCAGCTGCTCAGATTGCAGGCGGTTTCCAGGGAGTTAATCCTGCCCCGATTACTGCAGCCTTAATCCCGCGGTTGGTCGAGGAGGAAACGCGAGGGGCCCGTTCAGCACCACGGGCGCGGACAGCGGCGCGGGCGGGGAGCGCCCCGAGCGCTCCTCCGGCCGAAGGGAGCCCCTAGATCATCCCGCAGACCCCCTCGTCCGGATGAACCCCCTCCGAAATCACTCAGGGAAAAGCGTTCCAAGGGCTGATCGAGCCCTCTGGGCTGACAGAGCCCTGCTGAAGCATTTGCGCAGCGAGACGCAGGAGCCAGAGCTGCCCGAGAGAAAGGCGAGGGCGGAGAGCAAAGACGTGGTTCTGTAGTCCTGTGGCTCTTCTCTCCCCCCTGTGCGGCAAAAAGGTTTTGTTGAGTCACCGCGCCTGTACCAAGGGTCACTCTCTTGACTGTCAGAGTCACCATGCCCCGGGCTGAGGGTCAGCTTCTTGGTCCCTCAACATCAGCAGGTCAGGGCTTCTGCTGGGATTTTTTAAATCACTTAATTGCAATCTTCTTATTCAAATGGAGGGGAGGAAAAAAATCCCACTGTAATTACAGTATCAGATCAGAATCTCATATCTTTAATGTTACCTATGGCTGGTACCATTTGTTCAAGGACAAAGATTTCTGAAACTGAAAGTTGTACCATAATTCAACTGTCTCATTCCCATCTAACAGAGATTTCTTTTAGCCCAGGAGCACGTTAGTGCATGTTTTCCAATCTTTTACATTTGTTCTTGTTGGATGTTAAAACTGCAGCATCCTTATGGCTGCCATAATGTCCAAGCAAAAATATATCCGTGGCCCAAGTCCTGTGTCAGAGTTAATTATTTTGTCAGGAGAATTTCACAACTACATATTGCGCTGTACCTCACCTGTTCCTTGCTTTTCTAAAGCTGGGATGTACACATGGTGGTGAAATGTGTTGCTAAGCCAAATGGAAGTCATAGTATTGCCCAGCTGCATTCCCTTGTGCGTGTAAGTTACTTAGTGAATTAATTTTCTTATGAACATTAAGCAAAATAATACATTCTGCTGAAAGCCTCTGAAAAAAAAAATCCTGCTGTATTTGCCTTGCTTAGGTATCCAGTCAAACATAAGCTTTATAATGTGTTCAGCCAAAGAGGTTTCTGCAAAGATAGGGGTAGGACATGACCCCTGCCTCTCAGAACTGTGTATCTCCATAATAATAATAATAATAATAATAATAATAATAATAATACCCACATGTACAGTTCTTCTTATCTCATTTCTTCACTCATAGTGAATTCTCATATTTTGTTACATTCTGTGGCTTCCTGGAAGTTGCGCTTGGGGCAACTCCCACTTCTGTAAGTTTAAATGTAATTCAGTATGAAACCACAGGGCCCTCACACGTTGGGAATCTGATAGTATCACTTGAAGTGGTGCGTGAAGGGTAATGGCCATTGTCAGGAATCAGCTTTACTTGCCTCATGGGCCAGATGTATCATGTTGTAGTAAATTGTGTGTAGCTGAAGACATTGATTGCAATTAGTTCCCCAAGCATGTGAGAAGTCAGATCTATAATGAGTTTTTTTTCCCTTATTATTTCTGCTTGAATGATTGTCATTCTATGGACACAGCTCAGGCTGTGATTTTATTCCAGACCACAGTTGGGAAAAAGTGGAAAACATGAGGGAGAACTTAAAAAGCATCATATTATGGATGGTGTGTGCGTAGGCTGAGCAACCGTTCTACCATGTGAAAGTGAAATGTGGTGAGGGTAGAACATTTATGAAGAAGGAACTTTAAATTTAGGCAAAGCCTTTCTTTTTATCAGTCTAATAACTTCACATGTGTTACTGCATTTACTTATCTGATCCTATCATATGCTCCTTATCTGTGTAATCAAGGGGAGGGGTTGGGTTGCCTTTGCTAAGCCTTTCTGCAAAGTTCATTTTGTTGCTTCCCACCTTAATGGCCCTGACCAGGCTCACCTAGAGCTGCCCATGGGCCCTATTTTAGTTCAGTCCTGGGGTTTAGCTCCTTCCTGAATTATGCTTAGGGTTGCTGGTCTCCAGCTCTGCTACAGACATATCCAGCCACGGATGCCCTGGGTCCTGACCTGCAGACTGACCACCTGGCTTGACCTCAGCCCATCCCCATGGAGCTGCCTGATGCTGTGGGTTGTGCACTGGCTGTAGAAACCCACGTTCTTCCAGTCCCCCTGGGGATTTTCTGTGGGTCTCAGCCCTCAGGATGCTACATGGTTACTTGATATTAATTGTTTGATATTCTGTAGGGAGGAAAATACTTGCAGGAAGAAGGAGTTGTGGAAGAAGAGTAAATGTGCTGATTTTTACAAAATACTAAATAGATTACATATCATAGACTCAGGACAAGTTCCTATTTCTCCTAAGCCACAGCGGTAACGTACTTCCAGGAACAAAGAGATAAATTTGTGTCTATTCCTCTGTTCTCTACACCTGCACTTGAGGCAGGAGGTTGGAATATTTAATGTATTTGTAAACTAGAAAATTGTTTTTCTCTGGTTTGCTTTCTCTTTTTTTTTTTTTTTTTTGGGGGGGGGGGAAGGAGGTGGGGTTTGTTTTTTTTCA
>JAWWES010000115.1:17272961-17366500 GCA_035583135.1 Lophotriccus pileatus
TTTTTTTAATTATTTTTAATTATTTTATTCAGTTGTCCCCAATATTTGTATATGCTTTAAATTAATTTTTTTTTTTTTTGGGGGGGGGGGAAGGAGGAGGGCTTTGTGTTTTTTCAGTCCTTCAAATCTACTTTTCTTTCCCCTGGCACCTGACATTTTCCAGCCTGTTGTATGGTGTCAGCAAGGTACATTAAGCTAATTCCCTCCCCTTGGAACAGGAAGATTGCATCACTCACCTGTGCTCTGGCAAACTCCTCAGTGCTTTTGAAGGGAGTGGTGAGTGAGCTGCAGCCAGCAGTTCATCTCTCTTTGTCTTCCTACCACTAGGAAAATCTTGTCACAGTGCAGCTACATCCTCCAAGACCTCTTTCTTGTGCTTGGGCCTTCCCTGCTGTGTCAATATCACCTGCACTTCTCACTGATGGGGAACTGCTGTAGGGGAGAGGCAAGGTTGGATGTATTCAATGAAAGGTCAGAGATAATATGCAGATAAGCCCTGACCTGTGTTTTGTGCTGGTCCAAATTGTCTGGAAAACATTCTTGAGAAATTAGCTTGATCTCTTGACTGCATCCACTCAGTATGATCTCTCTAGATATGAAAATATGTCAACTGCATAAGCTTTTCAGTATTAGCATTTATGCAGGTAGGCCCTCTTGCTAATATACTAATCCTGCTGCATAGCTCTATAATCATTAAATAAATAAAATGTGCCTTGAGGTCAGATCAAGTTGGTTCATTTAAGACCAAAGCATTTAGATTCTAAGGTGACATGGGCTATACCCTCTTTGACTAATTTCTTAACATAGCACTAAATTTGGAAATGTTGCAGTTTGAGGTTTCTTTTCAAGTAGGGGATGCAAAGCCACAATCTCTCATTCACTAAAAATAGCCATATGTGTGGTTCCCTGTAAAGGGAATTGTGCTGAGATTTGCACCTGCCAGCTCTGAATTTAATACTGTGATTCTTTTGAGCCCTCTGCCTCTGTGTGGAAGTGAGAAAGGGCTTTACTGAACTATAAGCTGCACAGTCTTTATCTCCTTTGCAAATCACTTGTGTATATTATTTTTCCTGTACAGACAATAATTTTGAACATATAGCATTTGTTATAATTTCCTCTGGAAATTTAGCTTGATTTGCTGTAATGCTGCATATTTATGGAGAGCTCATGTGCTCTGTTACAGATGGGGTGGGTTTGTGGCATTTACAGTACAGCAAACATGTTTGAACCCGCTCTGCAAGGGCTCACAGAGAGAGCAGTGAAGCTGATATAACAAACTGAGGAACTGCCTGCCTTCCTTGCAGCTGTCATATTTATTTGCAAAAGATATGGTTTCATTTTTCCATATAAACACTCACTGGTCTCTCAGATAAATGTATTTAATCGTTTTTGCGCTTTTTTTAATGCTTGCAGGAGCTTGGATTTTGAAGTAGCAGAAATAAAGCAGAATATTATGAAGGAACACAGCAGCCAGATCTCCTGTAGAAGAACAGATTGCTTACCAGTAAACTGAGCTAAGATACTCAGCCCTGTTGCAGATTGTGCTTTTGTGACAAATACTGTTCATCCAACATCACACGCCTTTATCTACTTCAGACAGAAAACTGTCAGAGCAAGGTAAGTTATAGCAGGTTTCCACATTGCAGGTTACTTTGTCTTTCTGTCAGACAAAGCTCTTCCTCCCCTCTGTGGAGAGCTAGAAGAAATACAGCTCTTCCTTTGTCTTATGCCTGCTGCTGCTTTTCAGGAAAGGCTGGACAAAGACAATCTGTATCCACAGTCCAGGCTGTCCCTCATACGTGCCATGGCCAGTGCACGGTTAAGGACCATTTTGCCTCACATGAATGATTTAGCTATCAGCATGTTTCTGCCTGGGGGGAGGTAAGTGCTCACTCCCCTGGGGTGGTGTTTGATAAATGGAACCAGACCTCAGCGTTGAAGGAAAGGATTGTTCCAGATGCATAAGGTAGAAGGGCAAAAGGACGGGCTGAGCTTTGAAGATGAAAAGGAAACAACATAGTGCAAAGAAGTGGTTGTTTTCAGCTAACATTGGATGGAGGTGATTTTGTGCTCTGACTTTGACTGGCTTAGGTAGTTAATGATAAATTCTTGAGTCTCTGGATGTGTCTAAAATTAAATTTCACACCTCCAAGGGCTTTTCATGCAGGTAAATGAGAAACGGAGCTTTGTAAAATTGTGGAGTCAGCAACCTTTTCTGTTTGCATTAAATCACTTTTTAGTATACGGTCATATAGATATTCTATTGAAGAGGATCCCTGCTCATTTCATATCAACAGTTTATCGTGCAGGGCCCTGTCATCCTGACTCAGCACAAATACTGAGTCAGCAGGAGCAGGTGAGCAGGAAAACCTGGGGAAAGGATGCCTGCAGGGAGGAAAATGCCAGCATATTCTTTTGACTTGGCTCCCCATAAACCCTTCCAGCTGGTAAAGTGGTTTCCTTAGGCCTGAAAGGGGGGAGCAAACTAGAGAGAGAAGGAAGAGTTAACTGCGATCCCATTCTTGGTCTCTAATCCTTGCTCCAGGCTCTGTAGCATTATGACCTCAAGGCAGCTAATAAAGGCATATTTAGGCTTCCAGCCACACCATGAAAGGTATTTAATATGAGTTGTTGCCTGTGCCCCGTATTTTTGGGTTACCTAATCAGGAAAAAAAAAAAAAAAAAAAAAGAACCTTTTCCCAAAGATGGAACCACTGGAATGAAAGGGAAGATGAAGGAAGTAATTCACCTTCTTAAGGAAAAGGAACTAGTAGCATTATACAGGAGGAGTCTACAATCTCCTCAGTCCATCAAACATAATTTTAAGGCTTATGGGAAATGAAGGGAGTCTTTACATATAACTCAGAATCCAGCTAGATCATCTCCTCTCTGGGAATGCATCTTCATTCCAAGTTCTGGACCTGGTAGACAAATTCTCTACTTTAAATGTGACACAAGCTTTTTTGATCACTTTTTAGTGGTAAACTTTTACTTTGAGCTCCAAAGAGCATGGAAGCTTTTATTAGCTCTGTGTGAGTTTCTGTCTCTAATAATTTTAAAATCTGTTTGTTGACTCCAAATACACTTGACAGCCAGAGAATTGGAAAGCATGTATGGAGCCCTTGACTTGCAAAGTGCCTAATGGATGATTGGTTAGGTCAGCAACAAGGCCTTTAAGCCATCAAATCCTTATGATTTACATGAGCAAAGGTACAATTTACTGAGACTGTAGGTTTTAGAAACCCCAAACATTGTAGTGGTACATGAAATCATCACAAAAAAGTATGCTTTGGACAGAATGCACTTCAAAATGTTTCACCTGAGATAGGTGGTGCAGACAGGTGCTCTGCCTGCAGAGAGACTGGAAGTATAATTTGAGCAGCATCTAGTTGAGAAAGGTCTGGAAAGGAAAATCTCCATCCAGAGAGTGGGGAAAAAAATCCAGCAGTTGGGATAGTGAAGCATTAATACAAATAATCAAGAAAGGAATGAAGTCTCATCTGTGGGAGAACCACTACACAGCCATCAGTGAGGAATGTCTAGAAAACGTCTCTGAGGGCTCTGCTAACCCTCTGATCCTCTATCACAGAGCTCATCAGAATTCTGTGTACTTCTGAGTAAAGGCTGAGACAAACAGAGGCAAATGGAGAACTGCAATTTCTGTCTGAAAAAAGTCCCTGTTTGGGGAGCTTCACAAGTGGCAGAGGTAACAGATAGAGTCACCCTGGGCTCAACCCTCATCTGAATGGGCTTAGCTGCAACGCTTGGGAGAACACTTTGCTGTTGGCAATGAAGCAGTTTCCTTATTGGCTCTCATACATCCCCACTTCCTTCTGTATGGGGAAGAGGGATTGTGACTCTGATTACTTAGAAAAAAATTATGGGTTTGCCTTGTCTCTTCCCAAATAGAGCCAAATGAGCTCTGCCTCAAGTAAGAGATGCTTGTAGAAAGTGACACTTTGCAGTCAGTGCTTTATGTAATGCACTGGTCTAATCCATTTAGGCCTATTTGACAGCTGACCTCTCTGGGAGGCCTCAGCACTGACCTCCAATACCTGATCAAGTCTGAAAAACAAATTTCCTGTGTCAGCAGTGGGTGCATCCTCACTAACCAGGCAAGGACCTTCCAACTTGCTGGTAGACTCCAGGTGCTCACCTGCTGGGAATCAGATTTTGAGGAGAGGATGATGTGAAAGCACTGGTGAGTTGGAAACCTGTCTCTTAGGTACTTTGGGCATGCCCTGAGCAGCAGCACAGTGCTCTATTTTTGTTTTGGTAGAGTTCATGTATTTGCAGAGCAGGCCTGAGCACCAAAGTGCTTAGTTAATTTCCCAGGATTCTGTCATTGAGGCTGGCTGTGTTTGATACGATGGAGTGTTTTGTCAGGCTACTGCCTGTGCTGTCAGAGGCAGGCTATAAATACACATGTGCTTCTTGCATTTCCCTATCTCTCTTGCTCTGTAAGAGGAAATGGGCTTGTGATTAGCAGTCAGAGGAACTTGTGAAATGACACAGCTGTACTGTAAAAACGCCCCGGCCCACAGACTGTGCTGTCAGAGGAACTTTAACTGTTAGAGAGCAGGATTGCCCAGGACATGGAGCGAGAACCGACGCGCATAAGAGAAGGCTACTTGGTTAAGAAGGTAAGTGGGCAGTTTTGGACTGAGAGGAAGAGAAAGCTAACTCTGAACAGGCTGTGGAGGTATTGGGAAACATGCTGTGAAAACTTGGCAAAACAGGTAACAGCTGGAAATAGCCACAGCGTACTTGATTGCACTTAATTGGCCTAACACCAAGGAGGAATAGTGAGATTAGAGAGGTTGGATCACCTTGGCCTGGAGACAGTGCATGGGGTCATGGCCATATCCCTTCTTTGGGAAGGCAGTTGCTGCCCCACTGCTCTGCAGTCTTTTGTGGTACAGCCCATAGGATTAAAACCTTAACTTCCATTGAAATCTGCAGTGGCTTCCACTGGCAGAGTGTATCAGAGTCCAGCCTTCAGGAAATAATGGACTTGTCTGGTTATGAGCAGAAATATTGTAACCTGTGGTAAACTCACAAACAAAAGGAATTTGCAACAGTTCTTGTCTTATCATTTTAATTGATTCTTTAGCAGAAAATTAACTGAGTGGGTAAATCTGGGCTCTCAAAAATGGTAAATTTTTATGGCTTATTAAAAAAAAAAGAAAAATAATCAAAGGAAAACAGCATTCAATCCACATGTTTCCACCCACATGAGACTCTTTTTTGTTGTTTCTCCCTTCAGCTGAGTTTTGAGAGACCACCCAGAACAATGACTTTTCTTTGTGGGGCATCTTCTGCTTCCAGTGAGGGCTGCAGAGGCTAGAAGAAGGTCCAGGTTCTGCTTTTAATGAGATCTTGGCTGATGATTTTCGATCCCTATCCTGTAATTGAATTTAAGGTCTGATTCAGAGTGAAAAAGGCTTTTCATGGAAGGTAGAAAAAAAAAGGGTGTGACAGACAACGGGTTCATTTAGAGAATAAATCAAAAAAGACTTGGCACGTTTCTTTCCCATTCACTTCTGCAGAAATACAAAATGCAGATGTAACTAACTCTGCCCAGCTTTCAGTTTTAACAAATCACAGCAAGCTGTTTTCACAGCATAACGGTGGCTGCCTGGCTTCCACCTCCAGCTTTAGCACTGCTTAGACACCATGGTCTGAGGAGGACAGGGATGCTGTGAATGGAGTTGTGGCAGGGGGAGGATAAACTTGGGTCTCTCTTTGTAACAGAAAGAGCAAGGGGAGCTAATATTTCTGACAAATGGCCTCTGTTTTGGGGCCCACCAATGCTAGTTGTGCTTTGGTTTAATTCTTTAGGGGAACTGTTTGTTTTCAGCATATCTAAATGTTCATTTGGCTGAGCACTAGGTCACCTGGGTATCTGGTACTGTGATCACTGTTGAAGCTGGTTGCAAGCAGGATCAGAGGTTGTGTAGCTGGAGTGCAAAAGTCTTAGTAATCCTAGCAGTTAATTGTGCTCATCACGGAGAAACAGGTTGTTTCTCTCAGTCTCTGAGAGTTTTGCTGTGTGTTTTGCTATATGTAGAGTCCAGCCCTGTCTTTATTTCTGTATTTCTTGCACCTAACAGCTGTGTTTCAGGAACAGGAAGCAAAAAGCTTTAAAACATGAAATGAAGCCCTTCCTTTCCTCACCACTGCAGTTGGACGTTTGAAGCCTCAGGCCCTTAAACTATTCATTACTCTTACAGTTTGCTCTTATGTGGCTAGAAATCCTCTGGGATTCGTGCTTTCTTATCAGACCTCAGTGACTGACTGTATTGTCGCATCAAGCCCTAAATGCAGCACAGGATGCTTGCAGTCCTGAAGTGCCAGTTGACATGGGTTATTCGTAGTATTGCCACATCATCTAGAAGACAGTGGCTGGGGCTGTTTGATACTGATGAGAAACACCTGCAATGCAATTTTGGAAAAACTCATGTCTGGGGTGACTGCAAGGGGAAATTAGTGGTGGTCAGAAGGACAACAACAATGTTTATCTTCATGTAAGATGGGTGTGGTTGCGGTATGTTTCCCTTGAGACACTGACTGTAGTTACTTTAGCATCAGTCAGACACTCCCTGGGAGGTCATATCTTCCTTGGGTACCATGTGAAGAGTGATTAGCTGAACATAATATGCACAGTGATTTATTGTTGCAGGGCAGCATGTTTAATACCTGGAAGCCAATGTGGGTTGTGCTCTTAGAAGATGGAATTGAATTCTACAAACGGAAGGCTGACAACAGTCCCAAAGGGATGATCCCACTAAAAGGAAGCTCTATAAATAGTCCATGCCAAGATTTTGGCAAAAGAATGGTAAGTACTTTTTTTGTGACAAGGTTTGACAGTATATTGATACCCCTGGAGGTACTGAGGGGGCAAAAGGCTGGTGATTCCTTGCACTCATCCCAGTAGTGACTCTCACTCTTCTCAGAAAGTCACAAGCAGGCTTGGACTTGTCTAGTACTTGACTTGAGGACACTTTAAGAGGGCTAATTCAGAAAGTGTTTGGTGGTTTTTGTTATTCTGGATTTTTTTTTTTTTTTAAATCTCTGAGTTTGTCAGAGAGCAGAGCTAATTTTTATTGGTGTGAGGACACTTTGCATCCGAATGTCAACAAACTCCTGTATTAAATATAAATCGAAATGCCACAGAATAAACCTGTGGAAAACCATTTCATGAGCAGTGGAAGCATTTATTGTCAAAGAGCAACAACTGGCTTGCTCAGACAGGAAGGAGATAAATGCTGTGACACATATATTTTGTTATAGGCTTCCTGAAAAATAGTTGTCGGTAAAACAGGAGTTCTAGTATGAGCAAAGAATCATACCTTTAATCAGTAATTTGTTATTTTGTCAACTTGATTTCATCAAATAGGCATTGCATCCCCAGAAATTCCTCTGACAAACGGGTCCCCCAGAATCTGGAAAATTATCCAATTACAGTTTAAAGCAATTTACCATAGGGATGCCTGACTAAAGATAGAAGTCTTTGAGAGCATTAGAAAAATATTTAAAAAATGTGAAAGACTGCATGAAACAGCAAACTTCACTTCTCATTTAAGTTAAGAGAGGAGAACTAGACCTGTCCTTAGGTTTTGTGGTAAGTGGAGTCAGTTGTGTCAGATTTGAATGTGCTGGCTTTGCTTTTGCCCTCTTTTCTTTCTTCAGCTTATTTCTTTTGTTTTTCTTTGTGCAGAACTCATATTTGTATGAAAAATACCCACCTTGATTCTTACTGAGTCTTTAGACTCATCCGTTGAGAGAAAGGGACACATACTGAGGTAGTACAAGAGAAGGATGGCACAGAGAATAAAGATTGCTGTTAATCCCGTGCTAATTATCTAATTAACAACCCTCAGCACAGCACTCCTTACTCTATTCATGAGGTATGAGACATGGGAAGAAAGGTACTGTGTTCCAGAGTATCACATATCCTACACTGTAATAGTAGAAATTGAGCTTTTCTGATAAACCATTCCTTTCCAAACAGTTTTGTCTTGGGTTTTGTTTGTTTTGTTTTTTTTTTTTTCCTTTAGCTTCCAGAAAGGCACTGCCATAAGTACTGGTTCATAATAGTTGCCTGGCAATGTCAGTAATAGCAACACACTTAACAATAAAGGAAAAATAATTCACCAGGCTATGTGCATTCCATAAAATAGGCAGAGAGACTGGAGTATCCAATGTTTGCTGAAGGCAAAGAGAGAGAGATCCTCACCTGCCCCAAGGGCTGCTTGAGGATGTACCAGTCTGCAGAAGATGCATTTCATCTGTAGGAAAAGGTGATAAAGTCTTTGAGGATCATTCCTTTGGCTGCAATGAGTTTTACACTATGCTTCACTTGACATTGTAAGTTTACCTAATGAGCTTTACATCATGTTCCATTTCAGTTGCTGGGGTCTTTTCTGGGGGAGAATAGAGACAAAAGGAAGACTCTGAGACCCGGGGGTTGAGGCATCCAAAAAACCTTTTCATAAGTAAGAACTGATGAAGGATTTGCTGGAGTCAGTGGGAACAATCCAAACAACTTCAGCAGGTGTCAGAGCAGATCCTCCTTATGGAGTTGGTGACGTTTTTCAGAAGTCCCTAGATCAATAGCCCTGGAGATGTATTTTCTCTTAAAATTTGCATCAATCAGTCAAAACTTCAACATGCTTATTCATACGAGCAAAGCCATTGCTGGGATTGTTCTTGAAAGTAGTTACTGCCCAACCTGATTAAACCTAAATTTCTACATGTATTTACTGAAGATAAAGTGTCTTCACTTTTTTTCATCTTACATTTTGCAGCTTTACTGTACTGCTGAATCCAGTGCCTCTGCATTCCATCCTGGCTTCTCATTGGTTGTGTGGTCAAAGCATACAGTTATTCCTCATATAGGAATAATTCTGGTTCTTAGGTAGTTTCCATACATTGATTTCACATGGCTAAAAATGAAAGTATATTTTTAGGACAGGAGTTCTGTAAGGCAAAAAGCAGGATAATTCTCATTAGGCCAGCTTTAAGTCTAGTCTCACTTGGGCCCAGTTTGGAACATGGACTATTGGGCCATGAGCTGACATTTTTATTTCTCTGGTTAGATTTCAGTTTTATGAATCAACTCGTGTACCTGCACCAGGGCCTCACTTGAAAGCTCAGAGCACATCACCAACACCCTTTGTCTAGTAAATCAACTGCAAAATGTAGGTGCTGAGGGGAAAAGCAGCAACGCTGGATTTGTTAAGCAGAGGTAAAACTGTATGGGTTAACAGAGACCTGTTAGGCCCTCAGAAGAAGAAGAAGAGGTCGACCTGATGTGTTTTCATGTGTTTCCCTGATGATGGATGAGAGATATGCACAGCTTAATTGGGGAAGAAAAACAGTTTGTGAGTCCGAGAGTTAGGGAGTGTAAGAGTTATGTTTGGCCTTGGAGTACTACAGATGTCCTGACATGGGAACGTGCTTTAGCCTTCTAATATCTCTTAGGAACCCATGACTTCTGCCAAGTTTTTTGTAGTTAATGAGCAGTCTTGTTAAGTTCCATTTTTAGAGTGTGAGAATGTTTGTGTTGCTTACTTGCTGCTGCTTACTTGCTACTTGCTTGCTTGCTACTGCTTCGCTGCTTGCTTGGAAAAAGATGTAAGAACTGACTGACAACAATAAAGAAGAAGGTGTTATGTTACTCTAAATGAAGCCTTCTGATCTGATCTTTCTTGACCGTCACGACAAGATAACGGTAACATAAAACCTGTTCAGAAGAGGCTGCAACTCCATATTTTGAGATTACATTTCAAAATGAATTCACCACTGGTCACTTTTCTTGATTTGATGTTTGATCATTGCTTAATGTAATGTTAATTCTGCTATACTTCAACTTTTTCTGTTTTCCCCGTGGCTTTTCTTTCAATAGCGTTCTCCTGTATGGTCTAATTTTCTCAAAACTGCAAACAGATATGTATCATTAGAGGGAGGCTTAGTCACTTCTAGGATAGGAGACCAATTTCAGAGGAAGCCTGGAAGTCCAGCTTAGTGGCCTAGCTTTCTAGAAGCTGAAGTTAAGACAAAGGGCTTTCACAGTCTCCTCTGTGTACTGGAAATTAAAACTCTCCTTTAGCATTTCACTGTACATTATTTCTTAGCTCTTTGCAAAGGCTAATTTGCCTCTTGCCTGAGTAATTAGAAATTAGATCTAGATTTTCCACCTGAAAGATCACTGGATGGAAATGAGTTCAAACAATGTGAACTTTATGGGGTAGTTTTTCAATTTGTTTGGGTTTTTTTCAGGTTGGTGTTATTTTTTCTGTTTACAACTACCTTTAAAAGATCTTTTCTCCTTTTTGGAAAATACAGTATTTTCATTGTTGCTGGTGTGTTTATAGGTAGTGATCCCAAGATCTAGCCAAGGGCTGGATGTATCATCTCTCTACTAGTTAGCCCTTAAACTTTTTCTAGTCTGCAAAAGTACTCAGCTACTCTCCAGTGTGCCTGTGACCTTTTCTCTCCTTGTGAGTCAGTAGCTGAGCAACATGATGTGGGGTATTTTTCCTCCTTCAGACTGTTCACATGTCTCTAAACACTAAGACAAATTTACACCCATTGTAACCCTGCAAGGGCTGGGTGCTTCAGCCTTTCATCTGGGTTGAACTTCCCAGCAAAAGTTAGAATCAGCAGCTATATCAGTGCCACTCACCTTGGCTGTGATCACTCCCATGGAAGCAACAAAAGGATTCAGTTACCTGAAGTGCTTGCTCATGTTTTTCTTCAGAGTTTTTACAGTTTAAATGTGGCTCTGAAGCACTTCCCATGTTCCCTTAGGCACAGGTAGGCTGTGTGTGGTGAGGGTACTTGGTTAGTCATGACCAACAGGCTACACCAGAGTAACTTTGTTTAGAAAAACCATAATTTATCATTTCAGTTTGTCTTCAAGCTCACTGCAGCCAAGCAGCAGGACCACTTCTTTCAAGCTGCCTATCTGGAGGAGAGAGATGCCTGGGTGCGGGATATCAAAAAAGCAATTCACTGTATAGATGGAGGCCAAAGGTTTGCCAGAAAATCCACAAGAAAATCTATCAGACTGCCTGAAACAATCAACCTGAGGTTTGTTCTTGTAGCTCTGCTCCCCTGTGTACTTCCCTCTGCAGGAAGCTGGCAGATATGTGACTTTGGTCTGGAAGAGCCATGAGCGTGTCTGTCCAAGATACCTCATGATTTCTGAAAGACTAAAAGTTTCAGTGTGTACAGTGTGGCAGAAATGACCCAGCAATCAGAACTGGAAGGTCATTTTTAAAATATCATCATTTACCCAAAACATGCTTATTAATCAAAGGATTTTCTAATAAGAAAATTTCTGGGCACAGTGCAGTGCAAGCAGAGACCCCCAGCCAAAATGTGATTCTTCCAGGAGAGGTATTTTTATACAATATATAATTTATTCCAAAAATATTTTAGACCCTTTGTTTGCTTTCCAGAGAAGTGCTGATGTTAGCCTAGTATTTGGATCGTAAGGGAAGTCCAGTGCCTGCCAGAGAACATAGAACTGGCAGAGGGAGAAGGCAAGATAAAGGGTACACACAGGAAGCCATCTGTTAGTACTTTAAAAAGTGAAGGACAGCTTATTTTTCTGCCTCTGAGAAGTAAATGCCAAGATACCAATAAACCTGCAGTGCTCCTTAAAAGACAGTAAAACTCTACAGGGCCAAGATTCAAGTAAGTCTGGCTTCAAAGGTTTCATCAGAGGATCAGGCCACAGAACTTAGCCTGTGACATCTAATGTTTGTCCTTCACTGATGTTACCTGTGGCCTCTGAGAGCATGAAGGCTTTGGGAATGTCACAGTGACAGGTTTTCTGCTCAGCTCAGGACTTTTGGGGGAACACAGAGCAGCACAGCAGTGAACTCTCCTGCTTGCACTGAGGCTGTGGGGCCCTGGGAACGTGCCTCAGCAGTGGGTGTTCCTCTCTTCACAGTACAGTCACCACAAGCCATTGCATTCTCGAAATAGGGGGATGTGGTGAGCCCTTTGTGCCCTCCACCCTCTGCTCCCACAGCTGTGACAGTGATGTAGTGATACCTCCAGGCTTTTCAACTTGAATTTTTCAGGAGATGAAAATAAGCCATGCCACAGCTCTGCAGGGAGTCATGTGCCAACCAAACATAAAGACCCCGTGAATGACAATGATGTTATTATACAAACTGGCAAAACCTTTTCATTTGCTAACAGCTTCTGTGGTTCTTTTTACACACAGTGCTTTGTACATCTCGATGAAAGACCCTGAGAAGGGAATAAAGGAGTTGAAGCTGGAAAAAGATAAAAGAGTGTACAATCACTGCTTTACAGGTAAGGAACTCTTGTCCCTCTTTTCCGTACAATAAAGGGAGAACAGGGTTGAGAGGCTAAAGATAGATAAAACAGCTCTGTAGAACACAGAAGTTGGGAAGAAAGTCTGGCAGATATTTTCTTGACCAACCCAGGAAGTGCTCAAAAGATGGATCTTGACAAAATATTCAGTTATGACCATGGTAAGCGATGGAATTTAATCAGTGTCAGAGAGACTGAAGTAAATCATTTGAGTAGATTGCTATGGGAAACACTTAACTCCAGAAGAATTATTCAATTCTGAACTTTTCATCACCAAGCAGTGTCACACTGTAATTCCTGTTCTGCTCCAAGTCAAATCTGTGGGTGCTCAAAAAACATGTACATGTAGCACTTGGGAACATGGGTTAGTGGTGGACATGGCAGTGGTGGGTTAATGGTTGGGCTGATCATCTTGGAGGTCTTTCCCAACTTTAACGAGGCTGTGCCTTGCTGGATGATGCAGGAACTCTTCCAGATTAGCTCTCTGTGTTGCTGCTAAGAACCTTTCTCTGAGATTGACACAAAGATAGAGTAGGCTTGTTGCCTCTGTATTTTTAGGCTTCTTCATGTCTGTCTTGGTTTGTGACTGATTTTTTGTTCCTTTGTAACCAGGCACCTGTGTGATTGACTGGCTGGTGTCCAGCAACTCCATCCGAAACCGCAAAGAAGGTCTCCTGCTTGCCTCTTCCCTCCTGAGTGAAGGCTACCTTCAGCCTGCTGGGGATACATCCAAGGCTGCTGCTGAGGGGCTGTCAGACACCCCCTTCTTAGATCTCAGTGATGCCTACTATTACTTTGTGAGCATTGTATTCTGTTTTTGGTGGGTTTTTTTCTTATTGTCTCAGACTTTTCTGTGCTTTTCTCAGGCTTACTGTTGGGCTTCTTAAATCCTGGAGGAAAGATTGCTCAGAAATAGAGATGCATGTTCATTGTGTTTGTCTCATGATGCTCAAAATAAGCTGGCTCACTTTAATAGTTGTAACCAGGACTTTTTTTTTTTTTTCCTGGCACCTTTCTAAATGTGAATTGAGTGCTGAGACTAAGCTGGGTTCTTCTTAACTTAGGCTCTGTTCCTGCTAATTGCACTGGTGGTCAGAACTGAACCATTGGTTTCCCTGATGATTCAGCGGAAGGGAAGAGTAACCCATTATCATGGGGCTTCACAGAGTGACACAAGCTACAAACCCATTTTTGTGCAGAGCCATTAAATCTGACTCAGTGTGAGTGTGCACATACACACAGCCTGCCTATGAGCAAAGAAGTAAAAGGTTTTAATAATCCCCAGTAACACCTGTCCTTGTTATCACACCCAACCTTTTCCATTTATTGCTTCAAAATCTGTGGATTGATTTGAAGAACTTGCAATATCACAGTCACAGTCAAATATTGTTTAAAGATGTTTGGCTTATGGACTTAATGCTAACAAAAAAGCATGCCTTCTGTTAAGTAAAACCAAGTAAACTGATACTACAATTCTGTTTATATTTACCACATAGAATCACTTGGCCTCAGCAAAATGACTCTTCCTTTACTTCAGTTGTTTTCCTAGAACATGTCTGTGGCAGGGAGACTTTACCTGTTCAGCAATGGAAGCAGAGACACTGCTGGTGAAGGCAGCCTTGTAGCCATCACAGTTCGTGGCCTCCTGGAACATTTCTTCTGGCAGCTCATGTGTGCTCTGCTTGTTTTTGGGTTGTTTTTAGTTTGATTCAATACCAGTGTAGTGTGAGGAGGTCACAGCTGGTCAGTGTCTGAGCTGGTATCATAGAAGTGTACTCCTACCTCACACCAAAAGGGTGCCATGGTGACTTGGAGAGCTCCTCAACTTCACTGGGAGGTTTTTCCAGTAAAAGGGTTGATTTTTTTTTCTTTTTTTTTTTTTCTTTTCATTTTTGATTTTTTTGGGTGGCAAAAGACAGGGTGGAGGGAAGCCAAAGAGAAGCCACATGTAACTTCTGAATTTTCTCTTGTGGCCTTGCAGCCAGACAGTGGGTTTTTCTGTGAGGGATATTCCAGTGATGACGATGTGGTCCTGAAAGAGGAATTCAGAGGCACAATTGTCAAACAAGGATGTTTGCTGAAACAGGTCAGTATTGCTTGTGTTCCCTCCTGTTAGGATGATTCTACGTGGGTACAAGATTACTCTTTTACACTTAAAAGCTTTAGAAAGAGAAGAAACTACCCTATGTCATCCCCACACTTGACAAGTTTCATCTCTGTTCCTCTTGCCTTTGCACAAAGAGCACTTGCTGTAGCATGGCAGCAGCAGCCTTGCCCAGCATTGCAAGGTTTATTGCTCTTACTGCGAAATAAAACAGTCGATAGTTTTAATTAGGAAAGAGTGCTAATGCAGGAGAAGTGACAAGTCATTGGTACAATGAGTAAAAAGGGGTACAGTAGACAAAAAGGCTGCCACTCCTGTATCCCTCTGGACACACAACTGGATTCAGCTGCCAGTTTCCACAGGCTTTTTCAGCATACTTGAGAAAGGAGTCCTTTCAATGACTTACATTTGATGTGTAAGAGAGAAGATAACTGTACACCTTCCTTTCCAGCAAAACTTTAAGCAGTCAGTGAATGTCATGGAAGTGTCTTACTTTCCAAGGCCATTGCAAGCAGATATTAGTGAACTGAAGGCAAAACCAGGATTCTTCAATGAATAGAATGGTTCATGTGGAAGGGACTCCCTCTACAACAATCATCTGGTCCAGCTGCCTGACCACTTCAGGGCTGACCTGACTTGTTGCACCCTTTGTCCAGCCTCTCTCTAAAAAAAAATCTCCTAATATTGAATCTGAACCTTAGGTGTTAAAATTTTCCTTGAGGGCTTAAGAACCTTTTGGTGCTGCTCACATGTATTTCTCTTGCTCAATCGAATTACTCAAAAGCAATGGAAGAAATTAGACCCACGTCTTGCTGTTCTTTTACCCTGTCACATTCACATCTTCCTAGTTAGCAAGAGCTTCCTTGCAAACAGTGTAGCTAATGGAGAAACTGCTATTTTGAAATGCCAAGAGGAAGTGATTCATGGTGATCTTCCACCAGTGTTAATCTGCATTTTGTCACCCTCAGTGGGTTGTGGGTCACTGCTTCTGCTGAGAATGGTTTCAGCAGATCTAGACTTTCCACACTCATTTTTTCAGTCTTAAGAACAGGCAACAAGGCACCACGTTGATAGCAGAGAGTGGTGTTATTTCTGCTTGATCTTCTCAGCCATGAGCCCTCCAGGGTGCTTAAGCCAGATAAGCACTTTTTTTGTTATCTTTGCAGGGAAAGAAGGACTTTCAGCTCATTCTTGCCATTAGTTCAAGGTACCTTCCTGCAAGGCACTTTGCAGCTGTGTTTTCTGGCAGGCATTTAAACCCAGTTCTCACAGACCTCATGTGACTGTCATAACTACCATTATATCATGTGTTTAGGGGAATCTCTCATGTTGGAGCTCTTCTGCTTTGTAAAAAAAAATTAAAAAATAAAAACAGAACAGTGTGACAGTCCAGCTGTTGTGCAAAACATTGGAATGTAGAAAAGCCAGGTTCAAATCTTAGTCCAGTGAGTATTTCCTGTCCAAAATATTCAGCTTTTTTCCCTTTTGTATTTGCATGTTTTCTCATGTGTGGGTAGGCTCTGTGTGCAGGCAAAGCAGTCAATGACATTCCTATTTTGGAATTTTCCTAGGGGCATCGAAGGAAGAACTGGAAAGTGAGAAAGTTTGTTTTAAGAGATGATCCTGCATATCTTCACTACTATGATCCTGCTGGAGTAAGAGATATTTGGTTTATCTCCCTGTTTGTTTTAAAGTCAGTGCCTTGTAGAAATATCCGAATGGAGTATTTATGTGGGAATGTGTGACAGGGAAGACTAGGCAGGACAGTGGGATTGTCTGTGCACATATGGGCTATCCATCCTCTGAAAAAGCAGAGTGAACAGTGGTTTCTGGGCTTCCAAGTCAGTGCAGCAAGTGCCAGCCAGACCTGGGGACAAGTAATACTGAACTATACTCTCACCTCTTACCTGTGGTTAATTAGAATTAATGTGTGCTCTCACTTGATCAAAACAAACTCAGTGCAAATTACCTCAATACAGTAATTTTGCAGTTTATATTTGAGCAAATATTGAGCAAACATGCTGGGTCAGGCTGAGACAGGGTCTTCCATTCCTAATGCAATTCTAACAGGCCAAACCCTGCCCTAAGAAAGGAAGAAGCAGTGCCATGGGCAAAGAGTGCCCCTCAAAAACTGGCATTTGAGTTGATTCAGCCCACAAGTTTTATCTCATCCTCCACTGCTGCAGCAGTTACAGTAGCTTTATGCTATGCTGTCCTCCTTGGTAAAGGCAGCCTAGACACACTGGAGAATCAACAGTGAGAAGTGTCTGACTTTGCTGTTCCCATGCTAAATACTCTGCAGATCCTGAATTCTAAATCCCAAAAGTGATTCCCTATTTATTTGCAAGTCTTCCCGCTACCACATCCCTAACCCTCTGTGTCACATACAGACTGAGAACCTGCTGGTTTCCCAGGCAACATACTAATTAAAATGTTTTTATTTCTCTTCTGGAACTGTAGCCAGATATGAACATGTGAACAGTTTCAGAAGTGTTGTATTTCATTTTGATTTCATGTCCTCTCCAGGGAGAAGAACCACTGGGAGCAATTCACTTGAGAGGCTGTGTGGTCACAGCAGTGGAAGATATGCCAGACAGTAAGGAAACATAGCAAATGAGCTGTGTAATAAGTTTTTGGTACATTCTTTCAATCTGCCTGAAATCACAAGTGTTTTTACTCAAAAGCAATACATGTACAATGATTTGGTAATTCTAATAAGTGGTCTCTCTCTTGTGTCTGAATTACTGGGGTGGGATACTATGGTAAAGGCAGCAACTGGGAATTTTGTGTTTTGTCAGTTCTTTGGGGAAGGCTGGTCAAAAGGAAGACACCATCACTGTGTTAGGATAAAGGGTCTTTAGACAAAGTAAGCTGAGCTTGATCATGGGAGGGGAATGTGACTTGTCTGAAGGATTGCAGATTCTTCTATGATTTGAGAACAACTAACTAGAGACTCCTGAAGTTGAAATGTGCAGGATTCACGGATGGTTTCTCTGAGAGAGACCTATCTCTCGGGCCCAGTCTTGCAATCTTGAACCCAATATTTGTGAAGGCCTGATCAGCCTCAGCTGCAGAAAGGAAGGAGATCCTCTTACAGTGGGTAAAGGAGTGTAAATAGTGTAAAGTACAAGACTTTATTCTCTCATAGCTGACTTCTTTATTTCTTCCTTGTAGCCAAGAAGTATGATGTTGACAACATCCTCTTTGAAATCATCACAGCAAATGAAATCCACTATTACTTGCAAGCAGCCTCATCCACAGAGCGTTCAGAGTGGATCAAAGCAATCCAGACAGTTGCTAGGACTGGAAAATAAAGATGATCTGCCAGTGAGAAGACAGAAAACTGAAATCAGTTACTCAAAAGAGAACAGGAACTTCAGCATTTCACTGAGAGAAAGCAATGTCATCCAGAGAGGTGTTCTAAGGCTTGTGGGTTGGGGGTGAGGACAGGTAGGAAATTCCAATTCTATAATGGCCACTAACAAACTAACATTTTTTCCACTTGTGTTATGGTAATATTTTACTAAATCATAAAAAAAAGAACATGCCATATTAGTGTGTGCTGCTTAATCAGTCTACCTTGAGAAGGTTATATTTCATATCTTTCCCTGCTGCCACAGCTGAGAGTGAGAATTTCACCATTAACAGGGGACAGTCGTGTCACTGCCTCTCAGGGCCTCAATTAGTCACCCTCCATTCAGCCTGTATTGTGTTTCAGGATTTTCATGTATTTCAAATTCTTCCCCAGACAAGCTTTACACTTCCTTCCTTGAGAGATCTTTTCAGTGCTTGTTCACCTATACAAGTAAAAGGAAAGAAATCAACTCACTTGGACACCTGATCCACGCCTTTATAATCTGTCAGCATTGAGGGAGGGAAGAACACAGACAACTTTGGACTCACCATGAAGAAAGCAAATACAACCCAATGACAGCAGTATGAGGAAGAGTCTCTTCCCACAATATTCCAAACATGAAGCCATTTCATTTCAACTTCATCACCCAACTTTGACCTTTGCTAAATTTCTCCACAAGAATCTGCAGTAGCACCATTGTTTCCCTTTGTTTAGGTCTCCAAAGCAGATTGCTAAGGTGTCATGTAGTGTACTATTTTTGAATTAAGAATCTTCCAGGAAAAGGGAAATGATCCATGGACTGGTTACTTGAACTACTGATCAAAGTGGGTTTGACCAGCTTTTTATTTTTTAACTTCCAGCAACATAGTCCTTGATTGTGTGCCTTAAGAGAAACCTTGTACTTGCTGTAACTGAAATAAATGTTATTATTTGATAGGATCAGTTTACCGGATCTATCTTGTATTCTTGTCTGACTGTACATTAAACAAAGTTCTAAGTCTTAAATTCTAAGCAGTTGAAAGTCAAGTTAATGTCAATTTTGCATGTAGACTGTTCCAAGTGCAACTTCAGAACTTCTAAATCTCTATTTGTAGACCTAATAAGGTACCTTATCCTTAAAAATTCTTATTTGTATCTCTCCAGTCATGTAATAAACCTGGAGCTAAAGTTTCTCTTCAATTCTGCTTAGTCATACTTGTAACTGAGCTAATGAGCCTGAAGCTCTGTTGCCTTGTGTTATTTATCCCAAAAAAACCACAGCCTTGCAGGGACAGCAGGCTGGGAGACAGTGGATCATCACGTCCATCTAAGAAAGCCAGTGGAAATCAGCTTCTGGCAGGGATTTCCTATCGCTTATGCAAGTTGACAGGGTTGCTGAAGCCTGTTGTGTCCTTCTGAGGAAGGAAGACTCGTGGTAAAAAGATACACTGTTTGCCCAGCCTGCTTTCTTGATAATTGGTGCTTGTCACTGCCTATTTCTGCTTTCAGAGCTCACTAACCCAAAAATACCCAAGGGGACAGGAAAACAGAAAAAAACCAAAACCCAACCCTCACAAGCAAACAACAGAAGTTCGTCCAGCTTACCAAAGGAAGGATGTGACTGCCACTTTTTAATAAAACTAAAATATTTTACTGGTCTATGGCCTTGTCCTTTTTCCTTGTGCCCTGCCCACCTGTGAACGGTGTTTTCTCAGGCAGAGGACGCTTGTCAGTGTATTTATGGAAGAGTTCTGATGTTTGTACCAGATTATGTCGATAGGGTCTCTAATCTCATGGGCAGTGCTTCTGAACAAAGGCTTGCAGGTGCCTCTGCTTCTTGGCAGCAGGAGAAGATCTTGTCCAAGGGAATTCAGTATTAAAAAGCACCTATGAGTCTGTCAGAAGTGATGAGGTCAGCCTAGCTGTTTAGAGGGCATGGAAGGGAAGAGGCACGTATCCTGAATACCAGCAGAAAGGACAAGAGAGCAGGGCTAGTGCAAGGAACTACTGATGAAAAGGAGAAAAACAGAAGAGCAGACCTACGTGTGTCATGCTTCCTCTAACTATATAAATCACGCTTTTACTACACCCTCAGCAAATTACTACAGCAACATCGGTTTCATTTTTACTTACCATGTGAATTAAGCCTTTTTTTTTCATAGAGAACAGCAAAATAAACCATTGTGGATTAGGACTATATTTATAGTCTTCACTTACTGAAAGACTTGTATGATATAATCTACTATAAATACCCTCAAGTTCATGTGTGACTTGTCACATCTTGCAGGGAGCAGCTTTCCCTCTCCTGGAATACCAACCACGTGCTTACCGCAGTTAGGGTCAGGTTTTTGGGAACCTTTATTAACCACACACCCATAAAAACATCCATGTAGACACAGCACTTATTTCCGTGGTTTAAAAGAAAACAGGACAAAGCAAACCACACACACATGCACTGAAAAAATAACAACCATGGGGACTGCAGCAGCCCAATGAGCTTTCAGCCACATTTTCTTATAATCTCATATACACATTTTCTTATAATCCAGCAAACACCACATCTGGAGGTAGTTCTGCCTTAATATGTCTCTGGCAGAGGTTTTCAAGAGCTGTGTACTTTCCCTGCCCTGCAGCTTTCTTCTGAAGAGTAAGGCCAGTATTATTTTACTGCTAAATGTAGTCATTTTGCTGCTGTTCTTTGCAGTGTGCTGTCTTCGCTTTCTATTTAAAAGAACAGTTAACAGTGTCAAAGGTCTACTAAAAATATACTTCAGTAATAGAACAGTTTATTGAGTAATACTGAATCCAAGTTTGTTCATAAAGAGGAAACAGCTAGTTAGGGCCTCTGAGGTATGACCTAACGTTTACTGTCAAACTTATCTTTTAGACACAGTTGTTTTCATTTCTTCTAGCAATATTGCAGATAACTCTTCAGTGCAATAGTACTGCTTCTATCTTTATCCTAGAGATCAGTTTATTACAAATGTTGAATGCCAATTCTTTCCTTTTTCCTTCCCCTAATTTGCTCTCAAATATTTGACAAGTTATTTTAAGTTTAAACAATGTGCTCCACGAGGCTCTTGATAAGTGTGTTTCATTGTTTGCTATGTGCCTCTATTTGTTCTGAATTCAGGCTTGGGTAGCATTAAAATCCCAGAAAGATTTCCTTAAATAACCTTTTTGGTGGGGGCCAGAAACATTTTAGTAGCATGGGAGTTTTTTTGTGGGGCGGTGGGGTGAGGATGGGTTGGGGTTTTTTGGTTGTCCTTTTTAAGCTTGTACCTTTTAAAACTGCAGGAGACTACAGGAGTAACTTTAAAAAGTAAAATGAGTAGATAACAGTCTTCTGCAGGTTGTTGGTATTTCTGTGGGTGCCTTCAGTTTGTGTTTTGGAAAGTGCACGTATTTTCACTTGTGAATTGTGGTCTTCTCATTGATGTATAGAGATTTTTCTGTGCTCACTGTGAACTCTGAAAACAAGGTTCTTCTTTTGTTGTTACTCATGAGACTTCTTGAAAAAGAGCTTCTCATTTGGTTTCAGGGTTTTTTTACTTGATTGGAACACAGACTTCCTGCTTTGCATTTAGAACCAAAACTGTGGTTTTCCATGCTTTGTTTCTGGCTCTTCTAGACTGGTGAAAGGGAGAGTAATACTGTATGAAAGCTGAGAAAAAATGCTGCTTTTTTTGTTTCATTGGACTTCCACTGTGAATATAATGGGCTATAGTAAAACTCTTCACTCCCCTGCATAGACTCTGCCTTTCTTTTAAGATGGCAATACCTTTCCTTCTGTTTCATCCTCTCGCTAAAAGATGGCTGAGCAGGAAGGAGGAAAAGAATCAAAGGGAAATGCTGATGAAACTGATGGAATTTTGCTACCAGCAGTTGAAAGGAAGAGAGATTGTTATTAGTGTTCTTTAAAATTTGCATTCAGTGTGTCTTTCACAAAAATCTTCAATATTGATAAACCAGAGTGATCAAGGGAGAGGAGAAGGAACTGGGGATTGACTAGTTTAACTAAAAAACCCCGAACAACTAGACACCCCAATCTTCCTATGTCCTCAGACTCAGCTACCAAAAGAACATTGCGACCTTTTATAGTGTTGCCATCAGCCCCTTTATCAAATATACTAGAACCTATTGCAGACTGATAAGAGTATCAATTATATAAATCAAGGTATTATCAGTCTTTTCATGAATCTTCTTCCACATAAGAAGGAAAAGCATGAAAATCCTTCCTTAAGCACCAAAGCATAACAAAAGAAAACCAAGAAACCACCGTTGTCCTTCAATGCTTCTGCTATGAGTGTATGTAGGTGTCCTGCTTTTGAAGGCTTAAGTTGTTGTGTTTCCCAAGTATGGGATGGTTGAAGTACAATAACAAAATCAACATTGTGAGATATTTTTGAATAATAGGAAGAGTTGTTTATATCAGACTTTTAACACTCATGCAGTTTTCTGATTCATGAAAGGAAGTATTTCATCATTTTAATATATGAGTTGTAAAATAAGGCCGGTTTGGTTTTTTTTTTTTTTTAAATTAATATTTTTGCTTAAAGGAAGGCTTTCTTTCCCAAATTACATCTTCAATTTCCCCTTTCTCCTCCTTCCCACACCATATTTTCTTTCTTAAAACTATTTCAACCTAAACATCCTAAAAGAGAGCTCGTGTCTCTGCTTCTTAGGCATCATAAAGTGGATCTCAGATAAGTGAACATAAATGCCTAGTGACATTTTTGAATTGCTACAACATACTGTGTGATTTTCAGTCACCGCCTTAGAATAGCAAAAACATCTCATGTCCTCATACTTACATGTGTGGTTCCTTTATGTGTATTGGGTGTCGTTATAATCTCCCTGTTTGGGCAGTCCCCAGTGTTGTTATCTCTAAGTACATATGTTGACGAGCTGCATGTTGGAATGTCTTTAAAGAGCAGTCTAATTTAGTGGTAAGATTGTCTACAGACTAGGATGTTCAAAAAGAAAGGTGCATTAGAAAAGCTGATTTAATTTGGTCAGCCAGGCTAAAGGAAACTTGAGGCACATTTATATTATTGGCTATGCTGTCAAATAGTACATATTTCAGACCTGGTGAAACCTAGGTATTAGGATCTCCCAGCTAAATTTGTTCAGTGCTCTTGTTCTCTAACATTTTGATAGAAAAGTACTAGAAGCTAGTGAAAATATTCCCTCACTTGAACAGATAAGTAAAGTTCTCAAGGAGTATTGTCATATATCAATTATTAGCTGTAAGATACTGCTGCAAAAAAATCATTTTGCCTTTTTCAACTGATTTTTTTCCCCCCATAAGCATTAAAGGCTTAAGGTGGCCGGTTTGTTTGCTTGAAGTTTTCTCTCTCTTCCTGACTTGCTCAAGCTATACCTTCAATTCAGTCTTCAAGTTGAATCCTCCCATAGGCAGCTGGCAGCATTTTAAGGTCTTTTGTTTTTCATTTCTGACACCGAGATGTTTAAAAGCAA
This sequence comes from Lophotriccus pileatus, assembly GCA_035583135.1. Lineage (NCBI taxonomy): Eukaryota > Metazoa > Chordata > Aves > Passeriformes > Tyrannidae > Lophotriccus > Lophotriccus pileatus. The sequence goes on from JAWWES010000115.1 coordinate 17,296,238, forward strand.
TGTTTACTGCTATGGCTCATACATTATTTCATGACCACTGGTGTCCTGTTGCACCTGGAGAACCCTTTGTGTACAGCTTGAAGTGCCTGGTGTCTCAGCAACAAAACAGCCTGTGCAGCTACAGTCTGTATTGGCACACTGAAGCTCCTCTGCCTGGTAAGGTTTTTAAGGACAGTGCATCAAAACCACCATGTGCTGTTGCTCACAACGTTTTTTAAATGTGGGTCAAAAAAAGCTAATGTTGTACCTAATTTGCATGCTCTAGCAGGCTGGTTTTTATTTCCACCTGGCTTTGTAAATCCACAGTTTCTGGACATGGGTGGCAGTGCTGGACAGGGTGATTCTGAGGAGTTAGGGGAGGCTGTGGCCATACATAGAATTGTCCTCTTGGGTTTCATCCTGGAAGGTCCCGTGGGATCTCTGAGTTTGCTGACCATCACCTCTCTCTGTCTTCCTTTTATACCCACAGTTATAGCTTGGGTTTTTTGGTTTACCAGTATGGCAGAAGTAGGTCTTGCCCTTAGCACTGAGGCCTGAACCTGCCCCCAATCCCCAACTCTTAGTTTTGTGCTGGTCAGAAGCTGCTGCTGACTTGTGGTATGAAATGCAGGTGATTTCTTCTGTGGTTTTTGAGACAGACATTTCTGAAGGAGAGATATGGTGGAAAAACAACTGCAAAGTGTCACCATGTTCTTGGGAATCTGATGGGCCTCAAAGTTCATTTGGAGAGAAAATAAAAAAATGCTTCCCCACAGCCCAAATTCTCCCAGCTGTATGCTTTTCTTGCCTGTCAGCCCTGGTGGGCTGAAGCAGCTGATCCCAGTCCTGAGCCCAACTGTTCTGTCTTCAGTTGGGATAACTTTGTCACTTGGAACCTTCCAAAGATGATCGGGATAGGGATGTACCTATCTGCATGTATCCGCTTATTGGCACAAACACTTGACAAAATTACCCTTGAAATTTGAGTGGTCTAATAAAGAAAAGCCTGTGTTGATTAAATATCTTGTGCTTGCCTTTTCATTTATTTTTTAATGGCAATGGCCCAAAGCCACATCCTGCACTATGATGAAATAAAGCCACACTGTCAGCTCCTTGTTTCAGAAATAGAGCACTGCAATACTGAATAGCTGCAAGGATGGTTATAACACCACAGGTGGTTTTGGAGATGCAGAAATAAAATACTGACCTCATGTTGAGCTTCAGAGCTGGTCTTTTTGATGCCCAGCCATGTGCAGCAGCTCAGGACATTCTGTGCAGCAGGGAAACCTATTTTCCACATAGAAGCCTGGCTGGTTTAAGCCCATGTTGCACAGTTGGGGTGTAGGGGAAGAGGATATTTGCTATTTGTTCTGCACCACACAAGCTTCATGTGCTTTCTCCAAAGGGCCTGTCTATCCTAGGAAAGCTGGGGAAGCAGGAAGGTTGGGTGGCTGATGGGAAGCCTGGGCAATGGATGCCTTGGGTACCTTCCTGCAGCTGACAGTGTCTGAGTGTGAGGGTAGAAATGGTGTGAAAGTGCAGTGGGAAGGTCGGCAGGGTTTGCTAAAGTAGAAATTTCCACTTCCTCAAAAACATGTGGGTAAGAGATGGGCACTGGAGCAGAGAAAAGGTTTCACCAGCCCCCGAGGTGTGAGGGCAGCTGGTGTGTGCCCTGGGGTGCAGGTGGGCTGAGGATGCTCTCTAGGGAAGGATACCCACGTATGAGTGCTAATTTAGGCACTGGTACAATCCTCCTGTTGCTGGCATTTCAGTGGCTTGTGTTGGCAGGTAGGAAAGAGCTGAGCCCAAACCAGCTGGTGTAGGGAGTGCCACTGTCTGGAGCAATGGATGCTGCTGGGGTGTCTTTAAAGGGAAGAGGACACATCCATCCTGCAGAGGAGCAGAGAGGCTGAGTAGGCAGTACAGGGGTGGAGAGGAGTAGAACAGGTAATCAGAATTGATGCAGTGACATCTCCAGGGGGAATTAAAACTCTTACAGGAAAGACTAAGAGTGGGGAGGGGAAGCAACCTTTGTTTTTATGAGAACTTGCACTTAAATACTTGCAGGTTTTTTTCAGTAATAGATTTTTCATGGGAAACCTACTGTTACTGCAGGTTTAAGATCCAGGCCTTGCCTAATTGCATAGCCAGAGTGTTTAATTCCTTGTGTTTAAAGAGACACAGCCACTTGATCTGACCAGAGGTAGAAGGATTCCTATGCTCATATGAGAATGGGGAGAAACTACAGCTAAGTGCACAGTGAAATAACTCTGTTAGGATTTATGCCAGAATAATTATTCTATTTAAAAACTGTGTGCCGAATGGATATATATGAGAACTGACAGTTGAGGAGCGTGAAAGGAGCAGGAATAGGGGATAAGTGTCTCGGAGTTAGAGACTGAAGGCAACAGAGGAGGCTGGGTCAGAAGGGTGAGGGACTGGATCCATTATTATGCACTTTCCCTATCATGTGATTAAAAAAATGGGGTGCTTTTGAGGTGGCAAAAATGTACTGGTAGTGTTGTTTTCTTTATTAATTCATATGCACTTTTTTTGCTTTGAGCTCTCTTAAAGTTGGGGTGATAAATGCTGTGAGCAGGGAGCGAGGCAGAAGCTTTGGTGAAAAAACTGATGTGCCTGGGTGTGGGTTTTGGTGTGTTTTTTCTTTTTTAATTGGAGCTAACTAGACATAATCTTAGACCAGACTAGCTAATAATAGAGAAAGCAGTGTTTGCATCACACCTATACTTAGCAATGGCTCTTTACTCTGAGCTACACTTCAGTCATGTCTGGTAGCAGGGGGACAGTGAAAAGCTTCAGTGAATTTTAGGTACTGCATCCATTTTGGCTAATGCAGTATCTGTCCCACGAGAACAGCATCAACACTAAAGGGAGATCTTTACAACCTACTGCAATGGGGTCTTGCTCCTAGAAATAACACTTATCTACAAGGAAGAGACTGCAAAAGATGCGTAAAAATCATTATCCAATAGTTGCATCATGTTATGCACTGCTGTTGATGAGAAAGCTCTCAGCTAAATGTTACTCATGATTCAGAAAAGGTACCAATGCTTATTGACTGAATACCTGTTCTAATGGGGAACATGCAGGAGGCCAAGGGATGTGGATCAGTTTTGAGGAAATCTGCTGAATGCTCTAAACTAGAAAAAGGATCAGGCAACATTCTGTTCCTGGAAGCATTTTAGAGCTACCCTGTTAAGTTTCTTCCTTGATCTGTAGATACGGGCACCTACAACAAACAGCCTGTGAGCCCAGACACCTGCAATAATGGGGAGTAAACATAGCAGATATTCTCACCAGATATTCTGCAAGAGTTAAATAACCAAGTTTCAAAACCATGGTAGAAGTCTTCCTGTAGAAAGTTGGCACCAGATTGGTGACTGAATTTTGCAGGAATAACCTGAGCAACAGAGACCTTCCCAGCATTTACCCCAGTTACTTTAGTGCAAAGAAGGTAGGGAAAGGTGATATTCAAAGAGAATTGTAATAAATTGAATCTGTGGTCACTTTTATGTTAGATAACGTGACAGGTACATCCTCTTTTACTAGCAGCAGTTTTTCAAGTTGGTGCCAAAACCTGAGATGCAAGTTCAGAGATCCTTCTGAGGACTTTGTCCCTTGCGATGGACACTGGAAATGTTCAGCTGATGCTCAGGTGGCCACCTTGTCATCTTCTTTTCTTTCCAGTGTCTGTATTTGTCCCTAACCCAGCCTTCCTTTGTGTCCTCTCATGTGCTGCTGGTAGGATACACTTTAAATCAAACATACCTTTCTTTTTTTAAATAAAAGTCATCTATTAAAAAAAAAAAAGTGCAAATTGAAAATACAATCAACATATTTTTGACAATACAGCAGAGCGTTAAATTTATAAATATAAATTACAACTGAACATTTAGTCTTATTTAGAATTTTACATAAAATACGATAAAGTGCAAATGAAAAAAAAGACACATGTAACTTCTTTTGAGAAACTTTCATCATCAGTTCAAAAACAGTTAAAAATCACCCAAAATCAGTTTGACAACTGCCAAACAGTTAGTGTGTCATTGGCAAAAGGTTTTTGAGTTGCAAGAATCAGCATTTGTTTCTTATCTTTCAAGTTCTGCTTCCAAGATTTCTCCCCATGTGTCGACATCCATGGGATACATGCTTTTCTCTGGCAAGCTGTGTTGTGAAGGAATGTTGCTGTATTTCCCACTCAGCCATTCTTGCTTCACTTTGCTTTTCCAGTAGTTTCTCAATAGTGTGATCTGGTGGAACAACAAATTGCTCAGATCTTGGAAATGAAACAATTTAAGCAGCATTCAATACAAGTAAGTCTTGCCTTGGAAGAGTAAGGCTAGAAAAAGGATTTGGGATGTGCCTTTGGATCTCTAGACACTAAGCCCAGGAAGGTGCAGTGCTGCTGGGAAGCAGACCTTGGTCTACTTCCAACTTTTCTGCTCAAAGTTCGGTGGAAAATCAATTCCTGCCTCAATTCTTTGATGGTCAAGATGAAAAACCTAAACCAGCAACTCACCTTACTCTTTAAAAGAGGCACTTTTCACTTTCTCTTCCTGTTTAGGTTATTCGTGACCTTTAACTCTGGAGGCTGGCTGGATTCTTCTCTTCTGTCAACATTTTATTGCAAGAAAATGCTGACTTAGTGTGTTTGTTGCTTCTATTTTAAATCCCCTCCAGATAAAACAGACAATCAGTACAGAGAGTCCTGGAAATTGCTGAGCCAGAGCATCAAGATCTGTATGCCAAAAGGGCAACCACTACCTCAGAGTGCAGCAACTCTGTTGAAATGTAAGAGCCCAGAACTGTGGCTTCATTGGTTTCTTTTGCTGCTGCTTCTCCCCCTTTTCACCATTCCACTGCTCCCCTGCTCTTAAAACACCAGCTCAACTGAAGGTGGGGGAATCACCTGGCCCGGAGTAACCTGTGGAACCTGTTACCAGATCCTTTCCTGATCTACCTCAGCTTCCAGGCTGGCTTCTGAAGCTGAACCTGCTCCTAACTCCTCAGACCACCTGTAACTGGGACTGTGTTAGGGCAGATTTTCCAAAACAGCCTTTAAAAGCTCCTGCTTGTTTCCTTTTCTATACCCCAATTTATTTTTCTCCTGGATGTGTGTCACTCAAGGCATACCGAGGCAGAGCTATCCAGGATGATTTTCCAGGAAGCCATTCTTAACCAGCACACCTATTCCCACGAAATACAACCAGAGAGCACACGCTGCCTAGGCAGAGTTATGTTATCTTCTCCCTCCCAGCTCTGTCTACATGGGCTTTGTCCCATGTTAGGGTTTTGCTGGGACGAAGGTCAGCGCTGGGTGCAGGGCAGGGTGAGGAATAACCGGGATCTGCCTGGTGTGGTCCTGGGCAGGGAAAAGGCCGGCTTGGGTAGTAAAAGGGACAGCCTCGCTTTCCATTCTCAGTGCATTTTACCAGCTGTCCGGCTACCGAGCCGCGCTGTCACCACAGCGCTGCCCCCATAACCCTGGGAATGGGGCGAGACGCGCCGATGTCGTTTCCTTCCACATTCCCACCGCCCGTCCTGGAAGCCTCGCTGTGCCCCCGCCGTGGGATTTACCTTCCAGGAATATCCGTTCCCGCGGTCGCAGTCGATCTCCCGCCGGCAGACGGCCCGCACGGCCAGGCAGTGGTGCCGCCACAGCCGCTCGTTGCCCTCGATGACGCGGTGCCAGCCCTTGCACGCCGCGGACGCATGGCACAGGCTCTCCACATCCAGGCCGCCGAAAATCCGCGAGCTCACCTCGGGAGGGAGCGCGGACACGAAGTCTCCCTGTCCTCCTCCTCCTCCCGCTGCTGCTCCTGCAGCGCCGTCGCGGCCGCCGGCGCCCTCCGCGTCCATCCCCGCGGCCCCGGGGCGGGGCGGCGTCACCGCGGCCGCTGTCGCGGTGCGTTGGGGCGGCCGTGGGCGGCAGCGCCCGGGGCTGGCTGTCCGCTTGCCATGTCCCTGCCGTCCGTGTGCGGAGGGTACGGGCTCGCCTGTTTTGGGGCGAATCTCCGCCGTTTCGGGCACGCGGAGGAGGTGCCTCGCCGCGTCACGGGGAGGCCCCGCGTCATCAGGAGGCGGCGGTGGCGGCTCCTGCCGGGATCGGGATCGGCCCCATCCCCATTGCTATCCCCGTTCCCGGCCCCGCGGAGCCGCGGGCCCGAGGTAGCGGCACCCCCCTCGCAGGGCCGGGGTGGGTCGCGTCCGCAGGGGTTTAGAGGGGCAGCACCGTGGTCCCGTGTCCGGGCTCGGGGCACCGCCGGCTCCATGGCGGGGTGGCGGGAGCTGGGGACCAACGGAGGGCAGAGAGGATGGCCGGGGGAATGGGGCATCTCTCTTAGGAGGAAAGGATGAGGGAGCTGGGGCTGTCCAGCTTCGGGAAGAGACGGCGGAGAGGGGACCTCATTAATGTGTATAAATATCTGGGCGGGGCGGGGCGGGGCGCTGCCAAGAGGATGGAGCCAGGCTCTGCTCGGTGCTGCAGAGAAATAGGACAGGAGGCAACGGGCGGAAGCTGATGCACAGGAAGTTCCACCTGAAAGTGAGGCGGAAACTCACTGTGCGAGTTCTTCTTTACTGTGTGAGTGCAATAGGTTGCCCAGACAGGCTGTGGAGTCTCCCTCACTGCAGATATTCCAGAACTGTCTGGATGCGATCCTGTGCCATGTGCCCATCATCTGGGATGACACTGCTTGAGCAGAGGGGTTGGACGAGGTGACCCACTGTGGTCCCTTCCAGCCCGACCCATTCGGTGATTCTGTGAGCCGCTGGAGAACCAAAACCTCATGAGCAGCACCTGGAGGGGCCTTTCTGGGCAGAGCCTGGCCTCTCTTCTCTCTTGGCCTCTCACGCTTCTCTTCGTGAGGCAATGAAGAGAAGGTTCAGCTGGTCATCATCTACCTTCCCTGGAGTGCAGAGAGCTGAGGAACAGGTGGCAGTGACTCCCCAGCGTGGCTATGCAGGGAATACAGTAGCAATTAGACTTGTTTTTCCCTAATGCTGTGTGCCAGTGAATTGAGTAGTGGAAGGGCAAAGTCTTGAAGGAAAAACAATTACAGTTTGGGTGCATTTTCACAGCTGAAAAAACATTTTGGATGTGGTGGCTCTGAAGTGGACCGGGTACTACCTGAGTAGCTGGTGACACCTGAGAGCTGCAGACTTGTAGCCTGTAGTGAGAACTTGCCAGAAAGTGCTGGATTGATTGAGCGCCTGACCCTGAAAACCATATCTTAAAATCATTGCCTGACATTTAGTGTAGAACCAGATTTTGGGGAGTTGCACAGATTTACAGTAGAGCAAATTCTGAGCTGTTATTTCAGCTTTCTAGAAGTTTTGTCATGGCAGTGACCAGTGTAAATTCTGTACTTAAACCCCAAAACACCACAGCATTGGGGCCAGCAGTGATTAGAGAGTCTTGTTCAAAATACTTTAGATGTGAGGTAAAAGAAAGGCTTGTTTATTTCCTCTGTAAGTTGGTGTAATAGAATGTTGATGTTCAGTTTCAAAGTGTATTTATTAGTGACAAACATACAGACCAACTTTTGTGTTTGAGTCAAAAGTGCATATTTATATTTGTGATGTGTGAGTAGCTAAAATATATTTTGCTTTGTCAGAAAAAACTCAGGAGGCTGATGCAGAAGAAGCACCAACTGTTCATGCTGTTGAGATGTCCTGTATTCCACTGTTAATGGAACCAGCACATTCCAGCTCTGAGGTACAGGGAGCTGCAAAAATGAGAAATAATGATGCTGCCTCTAGACATCTGGTGGGTGCTTAATTTTAAATGAAATTCATTATTTGTGTGTTGAAAATTACAAAGGTGTTGTGCTTTCTATACTACTTTTTTTTCCTCCTGAGAGGTAAATTACTGCAGTCAAAATTGAGTACTCAAAATTTGTTACTTTACTGGTTGGGACTGTGTACTGTGCAAGTACATAAATGTGTTACGGGAGTGTTTTGGACTCAGTGCTGGAGCTGAGTACTACAGAACAAAGTCCAGTTCTGGTCTCTGGTCCATGTCAGTAACTGCCCCTGAGTACCTGTGAAGGCCTGGGGGAATTAATGACTGTTCCAATTATCCCATAAGCCTCTGAAAGAGGAGAGAGGAGAGCCTGGAGTTGGACTAAGGTGTCTTGGGCTGGCTATAAATAATATCTGTTTGTAGTGTCCTGGCAGTCTGTTTCATTTGATCATCAGCTGGGATGAAGTTGTGTTGTCAAGATCCATACAAACACGTGGATAAACAACTCCCCAGTTTTTCCCTGGCTGTCGAGTAAAATAGAGTTTTCAAAGTGAGCATCTTTTGCCTTTTTTTAAACACTGCTAAGTCCAGTGGCTTTCAGACGTTCTGATAAATAGTGTGGGGAGCTGGTGGGATTTTTCTTAAATACCTTCTGTTGTGTATCCAGTGCTAAAGTGACGCACTGGTCAGTATTGGGGTACAGTAGGTAACAACGACACACAACAAATGAAATGTCAGCCTTTGCTGTAGCTGAAATCCCTGGGGTGGACACTCATCTGTCAGTAAGTGGAGATTCAAAGTGGTAGTGCTGCTTTCAGTAAATAATGAATGTGATTTTGGTGTATTTACATTGTTTTTGCAGACAGGATTTAGAATCCGGTTATATTTTGGAGAGAGGAATTGTAGGAATGCAACTAGCATTCCTACAATTCTTAGCAAGACTTTTCTGTTTGTGAGTTTTTTGTTTGTATTGTTTGGGGTTTTTTGGACAAAGAGGCATTTGTTAAACCTGCTCTTTCTCTTATGTCTGTATGTTTGAAGACTCTAGAGCAAGGTGCTGGTGAAGCTTTTCTGTGAAACTTTTAATTTGTAGCCTTTTAGATATTTATTCCAAAGGTTTAAGGAGAGGGTTTTTTTCCCCTATTGTATGAAGGTTTCTATAGATTTTGTTTTTCTGAGTGAGTAGGACCTATAAAACAAAAAGTGGTCACCCAGACTGCAACTGTGTGCAAACTGTGATCTGTTGTCCTCCTGTCTTTTGTAGTTGGATAAAGGTATTAAACAGTAGCTTTTAAATATTAAAGGTAAATTTTGTTTCAGGTTCCGCTTTCTGATGATAATGAAAGCGAACAGTCAAAATCTCTTCAAAGAAAGAGAGTGCTTCCATCTTGGATGGTGGAAGGAGATCTCCTGGTGCAGAGGGTGTCTGAGCCTGTAATGACAGCAGGTAGGTTTGCTGTGTGGTACAATTGCATTCCAATATGAATTTCTGTGCTTGGATGTAATTTTTTCCCATTACAATGGTAGTGGTTGAAAGTGTTAATTTGTTACTTGTCTTTCCATCCTTTGTGCAGTGCAACTGATGGAGAGTGACTTATGTTGTCTCCTTTGTCATCAGTCCTATGGGTGTGATAGAGCTCTTTCTCATCAGTTGATTTTCTTTCTGTTCTTTTTTTTTTTTTAATGTCAGATAATAAACTTCCTTTGGACATCTGAGCATCGGATATTCTGGAGCACTTTCCTATAAACTTGTCTATTTTATATGCAAATTCTGGGTAATTTCTGTACCTTTAATTCCAATCGTTCTCCACACTTAAGTCAGTGATGTTTTGCCCTTCTAAATTTAGATTCTAATTTCACAGATTTTTAAAGTAGGGTTTTTTTGGGGGTTTGTGCTGGGTGTTAGTTTTTTAACCGTGAATGAATCAAACTTAATCATTTAGTCCAAAGTTGCTTTCTTTGAGGAGCAGTTGTTCACAGTATAATACCAACATGAGGCTAAAATAATGTTGCATTCCTTCCTGTTCTTCCAGGAAAAGGAAATTACTGAACTGCTGCTGCTGTGTTCAGTCACTGTCAGCAGGACACACAAGGGTGCTGCATTGGCACAACCTCAAGAAAATTTTATAGCTTGTCCAACTTTGTTTCTGGGAGATTCTTTCTTAAGCTGTCATTAGACAGACTTACTGCACAGCATTTATTGCCCTGCTGACTTTAATTGATGGAAGTGGAGGACTAAACAAGTGAGAGAAGAGGAGGAAAATGACTTAAAGCTCCCCTGGCATTTCTGTTCTTCTCTGTACTGGAGGCAGCATGCCCCACCCACTCTGCTTTCCCCTTCTGTGGGGAGATAGGAGATGATTTGGGTGTGAACAGCTTAGTTTCCTTTGTTAATCAGTCCAAAGCTATGAACTGTGGCTGATGAGTGTGTGTCCACTCCTCTGTGTGCAGCAGCTCTGCTTTAGTGTTTCTCTTTCCCACTGCTGTTTCTGCTGAAATGCTGTGGTGGATTTGGTTCTTGATGCCCAAGCAGCCCAACTGGAGTGTTTCATGCAGTGGCTGACCAATGGTTTCTTCTCTCCTGTAGTAAATACAGGTGTCTGTGTGCATTGACCTGGGAAACTGTGGCTTTAAAGATGTAAAAATTGCATGTACCGGAGGACTTCAGCTGGTTATGTTGAGTCCTGTACTGGAGTGATTGTTTTCTTATGTTTGTGGTTTTGTTTTGTATTTTTGGGGAGTAGAGTTTGTTTGTTTGTTTATTTGTTTTCTCTACAAGCACTATAACATTTGTTATATGTGTGAATATAATGTTTGTTGCAAAGACTGGATGCTGTGATTGTGCTGGTATTGAGATTTGGAGCTGTGTGGGTGAGAAGTATCTGAAGGCCTGATCTAGAGGGAACTGGGGTTACATGCAAACTCTGTTGGAGCTGTTAAAAAAGTTATTACATGAGGTGTTTCCAGCTTTGAATGGGATGCTTTAGTAAAACAGCCCATCTCTTCTGCAAATTAAAAATATTTTCTTAAAACTGTGAAGTGATTTGCATCTTTTTAGGGTGCTATTGGATGGGAATGTAGAAAGGTAGAGAGGAAATCCAAAAAGCTGCCCTTTTATGCCTGTCTTCTATCTAGAAAGGTAGCACTGATCTGTGGGTTTGAAATCAGACATTAAAATTTGAGAAAATTCCTTGCTTCATACACATCGCTCTGGCACAGTTTTTTGAAGGAAGAGAGTTTTTGGAGTATTATAAAATGGCAGCAAGTATCTTCGTTCTGAGTGTGTTTTGCAGCAGATGAAGCTATAGCAAAACCAGGAGGGTGGGCCTGGGTGTCTCCCAGCTGCATATCCAGAAAATATTGCTTCAGTACAGAGATCTTGAGGTTTCCTGAGATATGAACTTTTTCAGAGAGACAGAACTTAATTTCACTGTCTTTTTCTGTGTTGGTTTTTGGAGGATGGAATGATCAGCCACGATGTGGTGGCCCAGGAAAATGGGCACACTCTGATTTTGCTCTGCCCTAATTAATGTCCGCCTGTATAAACAGGTGATCTGAAGGGATAGTTACACCAAAGGTCTGTGGTAAGCCATCCTTACACCTCTGTGGTGTAAACTGAGTTGTCACTCATACTGATACATTTGCTCCACAATATCCTTTGCCACGTATTTGTTGTTTTCCTCCAAATTCCCCCTCAGGTGTCTGTTCTCAAAAATGCTTTTTACTCCTACAAGCAGTAAGTGTAAACTGTGTTGTTGAAACAGCACAGACACAGCTGCTGCTGCTGCTGTTTCTCTTGCCATTTGTCCCGTGTCCTGCTTTTATGTAGCTGTAGATTTCTAGTGTGGTCAGGATTTCACTGAAAAAGTTGCATTCCAGAAGTACCCCTTTGTTTATTTTTTTTTTAGGTCACAGAAATAAAAAAAGGCACAGAAAGGGAGAAAGTGACATGGAGTCATTGAAATCAGAAGTAAATGTGCAACAGAAAAGAAGATTGGCTTCTGGAGAAACTATAGAGGACTTTGGAAGTGAAGAGCAAGATCAAGGGAAAAGGAGCTGCCTTTCAATACCTATTCCTTCATCTCAGGTAACTTTTTGGCTCGGGGAAGAACTGTGGTATTGCAAAAAAAAAAAGAGAATGTAATTGGCAATGTCATATTGAAGGTTGGGTCTACAACATAACTGTGTGTTCTGCTTGTGGTTTGTTGTTCTGAAATACCAGTGCATTGGGCAGCTCTCTAGCAAGGATCATGGCAACCTTCAGTGACTTGGTTATCTGCATTTCCTCTTCAGAGTCTGGTAATCACACCTGAAATGTTCCATAGAAATACCTGACTTTAAGCTTTACAGCAAGATGCAGGAAGACGTGGGCCAAAGCACAGGGCCTAGGAGTGGCTTGGTGTGTGTTGTTTCCTTTTCTGAGAACCTTCAGGGGATAGGTGATGGTGTCACACTGATGTAATGTGACACTGGGTTTTGCCCAAGCTATTGCCATTCTAGTAGGTGTAGTTTTATGGTCAGATAATGATGGGGTGTGGCTCAGCAGCTGCTGTGTTTCAAAGGAAGGGTAGCATGGAGTGTGCTTATGCCACTGTCTCAAAATCTTTTGAGTCAAGAAAAGGAAAGGGGAAGAAAAAAGTAACCTAAAATCTCAAACCATTTGTGGCAATGAGTGAACAGACCCTGCAGTCCAGCAGGTCACTGTGTGACCTCACAGTAGTTTACAGACAGCCAAATCCTTACTGACAACACACTGCAAGCGAGGAAAAGAGAAGGATCATTGCCAAAGAAAAAAAAAGTGTATGCTGGTGAGAGCAAACAGAGGCTTTCACTTGTATACTCTAAGTGAACAACCTGGGGAGGTGTTTTTAATGTCTAGCGTTAGAATTGCCTGGATCTGTTCCAGGATCTGATAAAACAATTATTGTGTATTATTTGGTATGATTTTGACACTGAGAACTATTGGGGTTTTGATTTTTTTTTTTTAATTGAATCTTAATGTTAATTGAAATGAACTGCTCATGGAGAGCAAACCCTTCAGAGTATTTTTGGTGTAACAGTGGTTAATCAGGAAAAATCTTCCAAGTGGTGAGCTTTGCTGTTCATTAGGGGCATCAGTAACAGCTGCTGTGCTGTTTTCTCTTTGTCAGATTATAAGGTGAGTGACTAAATAATGAATTATTCTATTTTGCAATTTTTGAGTAGGAAGCCTTACTTATTTTTACCTAATAATTTCATAAATCATTTCAGTCTCAAGTGCAGTGTAAGAAATTGCCTTCGTGACTTTGCAGGAGAACTAATGGGTTAGGGTAAGCGAAATTAATAATCATAGAGAGCTCTGAAAGACTGTTATTTTAGTATCAAAGCCCAAATCACGGTCCTGCTGTCGCGTTTAAGGCGATGGAGAAAATGTTCTGTAGGGAAGGAAGCAAAAATAATCTGGATTGTTGTAAGCGGCAGTGGCCGCCAGAGAGCGCCGAGGGCCCATCCGTGTTATCCCAGTGCTGGAGTTCGGGTGGCTTTTTTCCTCCTGGATCGCAGTCTGGTATGTAGCTGATCCTAATGAGTGAGAGTGTTTAGTCCCATTAGGTACAATACAGGCAACGGATGGGTAGAGAGTCACAGGTGGAAGCGGCAAATTAGGGTTATCTGTGCCTCCCTTTGCTAAGGAAGGCTGATTTCTTACACTGCAGTTGTTTGCTGAGCCTTACTCTAGGAGTTGGCTGTGTCTCTGAGTTGAGTTACTAAATGTGCTGCTGTCAGGATCATCTGATATTAATGCTGACTTTGTCCTCTCTTAATCACATTGCTGCTCAAATGTAGTTCTCTGGTTTCGGATAAAATTTTATGAGGCTTGTGTTGAAAGGAACAAAATCAAACAGGAAACCACCGGCTGCTTTTCAAGCTCTTCCAAACACATCTGTGTAAACTAAGTATAAATTTATTGGAGGGGAAACTTGAATAATAACCTGTAGAGAGCAGAGACCTTGGAATAGTTCTGTGATGTATCACAGTAGTTCAACCTTCAATGTAGATATGCTTCCAGGCAATGTCTCAGTTGACAGGACAGTGTTCTTGTCTTGGTTATGCATCTTGTATTGTTTTCCTAAACAGCACATCTCTCATTTTAAATGTACATTTATTCCAAAATTTAAAATGCTGTATGTGTCAAAGCTGAACTCTTTGTCTGATGGTATCTATGACAGACTGTTTTATGATTTAGTCACAATCTGAAGCATTTAAGATGTATCAGGGTGAGTTTAAGCTCAAGGTGTGTATCATGAATTCCCATATATCTTCCACGTATAGATAAATATATATATATTCCATATGTCTTGGTACTTAACAGATTAAAATTGATTCTACTATAGAAGTGAGCATTCTTCTAGAGTTTACTATATCTTCATCTATATAATGCCCATTATTTTTTTCAAGAGGAGTACTTTTGATTGGAAGTTAACTTAAAGTCCTTGAACTGTTCACAAACTGAGATGGTGAGAGAGGAGCTCGTGTTGTGAGGGAACTGAGACCAAGAATGGGAGCTTTAGGATAAGTTTTCTTTAAAGTGTGTTGTGTGTTGTTTTCTTAACTCCAGCCTTTCATTCACCAACTCTATTTAGCAGTGAACTTGAGCTTGAAAAGTGGATTAGAAGATTTTAAAGGCTGGACCAGATGATCTTTCAAGATCCTTTCCAACCTGGGCTATTCTGTGGTCTGATTTTTGAAAGTGGGAATGACAAGGCACAGTTTGACTTTTAAACCTTTGAATTCTGGAGTGTAAACTTTCAGGTCCTTCAAAATGTAACCTTGTTCCACAGAATACATCTGGATTTCATCTTGAGAATACCGCAAGAGATATGGAAGGAAATGGCAAGACTGGAACAAAAAACCCCGGAAGTTCTCTGGAAAAAAATGACAGGCAGCTGCATAGCAAATGTTCTAAAAGAGTAGGTCAGACGTCCAGTAAAGACAGTAGAATTGAGGAAGCAGAAAACAAAGAGCAGAGTACTGGTTCTACAAGCCAACAAGCTCACCGGGGCAGGACTTCCCAATATTGTGGTGCCCAGGAAGGGATTCTTGAGCGTGATGCAAATATGGATTGCGGGACTGAGATTTCTGAGTCAACTGGAAGTGCAGGTGCTTCAGAAAGCTCCAGAAAGATCCAGCGTAAGAGGACACCTTGCATGTATGGAAGTGCCTGTTACAGGTAAAGCAAAATTAAAACTAGCTTGGGCTAGCTTGCTATTTAGAAGTAATGTATTAGCTATGGAAGAGAAAACTGTAAAGTCATTACAAGTATTATTTTGAAAAAAGATCTTTTGGTCAACAGGGGACTGATGAGAAGCAAATGTCAGAACAATAATTTTAGAAGGGTAAAAGAAGGAGCCAAGATGTCTTGCTAACTGCTAATATAGCCCAAACAAGACAGGAAGTAACTTCAGCAAATTAAAAGATGAAGTGTGGTAGGAAGTAAGAGACAAAGGTCCATTTTAAAAAGAAATAAATTACCTGTATTACAGTACCAGGAACCAGCAGGGAGAAGAGATGTAAAAGGTTGAAATAGTCTAATTTCCTGAATCTAATCCAGGAAATAGGGAGTCCTGTGACTTTTTTCCTTTTCCCCAAAGGGACTTCAGCAGTAAGAAAAACTGAGTTTGAGTAGAAAAAAACTAAGCAACAAGTGACTCTGTGTTTGATGGGCCTAATGCTGAGATAACTCTGTATATCAAAACCATAAAGCTGTTGTGTTCAAGAGCACATCATGCTTCAGTTTTCATGTATCTCATTTTTTCCCTTAAAGATTATGAGGAAAACATGTTTTATTAGACAGTTCAGTTGACCCAGTACTACAAATGCAGCCTCTGTTTTGCTCCAACTACTTGTAATTTTGCTCAGAGAAGTTTTGCCCTGTATGGATATTAAGGTGATTTAATGCTCTGATAAGATGAAATATTCCTAATCTTTAGGAAGGCAAATCTTAGGTACAGGTAATAGGGAGCAGGAGTCTACATGTGCTCATTTCTTCTTTTGCAAAACATTTGGCAGCAATACTTTTGGAAAGTATTGCTTTATAAGAAAAAAAGAATGGTCTGAAACAACACATATTTAATCCTACTTAGTCAAAGAAGTTTGTAAATAGGGAGTATAAAAAATATCAGCTTTCATCTTCAGGAAATATAATGAGACTGAATCTGCCTGTTTGCAGCAATAGAAATGTGCTTTGTAGTCTGTTTTGTATTTGCTTTTAATTCAAGGCCCCCAAGTAGCTGTTTCTGCATTGGTGCAGAGCTGTGTTAGAACACAGATTAAGTATTAAATCTATTAATTTTATTAGATACCTCTTACACCTGTCTTAAACATTTAGGAAATAACTTTGTAACCCGTAGTTCAGTTTCTTCATTTATGAATTTGAAATCACTGCTTTTGAAAGAACCAAGCTTGACGGAACCTCTCACCCAGGGAATCTTCTTGTCACCTTCCTGCAGTGTCATGTTCTCTTTCTGAGGTGGCCTGAAGCTTTACCAAATTGAAAGGAACTGCTGTTACCACGGGGAGACAAAGTGTTCTGTATCTGTTGTAGCTGCCTGTATTTGCTGGCAAGGAACTCACCCTCTGAATACTGTTGTGTGCTCTTTTTCTTGTCTGTTGCTTGTTTTTCTGAAGTTAGAAGAATAGGAAATTTTTTGAGTCCTGTCTTCTAATAAGACTTAAAATTTAGAACTTAGAAACATCTTATGTGCAGTTGTGGCATAACTTCAGGCTTGAATTCTACAGCTTTGTAAGTAATTATTAAGTAATTAATTACATTTGTGTTACCATTTTTTTCCTAGTAGCTGAGAAAATAAGCCCCTGAGATGGCCGTGGGTCTTCTGCGTGGCACTGTAAAGAGTCAGGGATTCTGAAGTGGTCAGTTACAATTGCTTGAGAAAAAGCTTTAAAAGTTGCTTTTGGTGGCTGCATAGATGAATAACTGTCTTAAATATTTCACTGAGCAGTACTTCCCAACTTCTTCTTGAGTTGACTGCATTGATGCTGAAGAACTTTTTATATGCATGGTTTTTGTTTGCGTAGTTTCCTGCATCATGAAGTGTGAGGATCCAGATTCAGAGCTTCTGTGAAAACAAAGCTGCAGTAACTGTGTCAGTGTGTTTATATGAAGGCAATGGTCATAAAACCTTATTCTTAAAATAGGTCTTTAATTAGTTGATTTTTGTGCAAGTAAGGCCTAATGGTTTTGATTTGATCAAATGAGTAACAAATCCCTTTGTAATGAGGCTTTGTTATGAAACTGAACTTTGGAGTGCAGCTTACAGTGTGATAATGTGCTCTTGTAACTCAAATATCTTATGTCTAAAAATAAATTATAAAAAAAACCTCAAACAAAACTTTTAAGGAAGAAGTCTTAGGGGTTTTTTTGCAAGAAGGGGAAATATTTGTTTAATATTACCTGTGCATTTTCTCCTTCCATTTATTTTGCTGGGTATTGTTACGCTACACAGAGAAGTAGAATAAGTACAAATTATCCAGGTAAAGGTAAGATAAAATAGGATATTTCTACTAGTCCTGATCCTCTGCAGTGGGACATGTTCAAGGTGCTTCACAGAAAATATGTAATTTGAGGAGCTCCATCCACTGGCCCAAAATCTCCTGAAGCCTCGTGACAGGTCTTGTGCATCACGACCCTTTTGTTGCTCTTCTCTTACTTCTTTTTTTTTTTTTTCTGTCCTCCAATAAGGGCTGTTTGGTGTAGGTCTTGAAGCAAATTTTTGAAAGGAAAAGACTTATCTCCTAAAATACAATAAATTGGCTAATTGACAGCTACAAGACCTTCTTTTCTTGGAGACTGCAATGCTACATCTATCTTGTAGGAATACAGATTAAAATTATTTCAAAGAACATTAGTTACTGCTGTATCTCTAGAGAATATGAATTGTGTTTCAAATGGCTGAGAGTTCTTGCTATTATTGCTAGTTTGTTGGCTCTGTTCATTGAGAAAACAAAGCAAATGGACTCTAAAATGACTTGGTTTCGTCCCATTTATTTTTAAATGGGAAAAGAAGTAGGCGTCTAGCCTGAATTTGGCATAAGAAGTAATGTTTCATGAGAACTTTGGAATAAAAGACGGGTAAATGCAACCTAGCAATGGTTTTTGGTGAAGTATTATTTTATTTATCCTATAGTTTGCAGAAATAACAGAAAACACTAGGACAAGAAGCCTGTCAGGTATGGAAGCAGATCCAAGGGATACTGGATCTTTGATAAGTGCACAAACACACTATAGGTTATGTACTCTGGGAATAATTTTGGTATTGCTGAAGTGTTTTGTGGATATCTTTTGGAAAAAAAAAAAATTAAAATGTCTCACATTCCTTGCATTTAAATATTATGCATGGGGAAAAAAAGGCATCTCTAAAAGAAATCATGGGGAAAAGGTAGATTTGCTTTTGCTACCATTGTGTTCATTTTGATGTAATTTTTTGTAGTATGTTTTGATCTGTCACTTGAATTTCTCCTGAAGTTATAACATGGTTTTCCATGTTCTTTTTAACATCACTTACAGCGGTTCTATCAAAAAAACTCTTCTATAAGTGATGCTGTTTATGGCTGCCTTGTCTTGTGTGGTGTGTGGAAATTTATTGCATAGAAGCAGCAGAAATGTTCTGTGAGTGATGCATGTATTTGTGTTGCCTACTTGCTCACCTGGGATTCAGGTGCTGCAGAGCAGGAAATTGTGGATGCTGATCATGTGCTCTCATCACTAACATTGGTGTGGCTCAACTACACGTGCGGCAGTTGTTACATCTTATGGTGATTTGTTGTTCAAATAAAACCTATTGGGTATGTGTTGGAGATTTAAAACTTAAAGCTGATGGGAAATAAGAAAATTCTTATTTTGACCTCTGTTGCAGCTGAGACTAAACTTCTCTTCTGTCATCCTGAAAGTAGGTCTTATGTTCTACATCAGGTTAAACATTAAAAGCTCCTCTTCATGGAACCACAGAAAAATGAGCTGTCGCTGATTCAGTAACACCTTTCTTGTCTTTGCTTCTCGTGTTGAAACAGAACAGTCAGGTTTTGGTGTATATTTGTCTTTTGCAGGAAGAATCCCATTCACTTCCAGCAGTTCAGTCACCCTAATGATGACGACTATCATGACATGGAGATGATATTTGAGGATAACAATGACAACCGGCCCGAGTGCCCGTATGGAACAGCTTGTTACAGGTGAGAAACACTGTACAAAGTGGCTCTTCTTATTTACAGGTTAAGGTGTTCTTCCCTGCAGTTGCAAAATGACAGTGGAACAATGAGAATAATTCTTGATGTTAAAACTTGACTGTACTGTGGTCAGACTGCTACCTTTAAAGCACCTGGATCTGTGCATATTTTTGCACAGCGACACAGTAAAAATCACTACTTTGTTAGTAATTTCAGCTGGCAAATGAAAACTTGGCTTTTGGAACCTATTCAGAGACTTGAAGGTCAAAACTTCTCTTTTCAGCATTCAGTAAACTGTTATATAAATGTATTGTTTATATATAATTTACTGTTACATGTTGTTCCTGATATGTAACTTTTAGTTTAAATTTTGATAAAGTGTTTATTGAGATTTTGCACAAATACTATTTTAATCAGTTATTTGAGTTGTTAGCATAGTTGAGGTAACAATAAAAAACAGTTTATGGCTGACTGCTGTTTTCTTTTAAGCACTGTTGATTCTTGATTCTCCTCAAAATACTGTTTTATTCCATTTGTTTTTCAGTATCTGGGTTTTACACTTTTATTTAGGAGAGTTTAACTGCTGTGGAATTGCCACAATGGATAAAAAAAAATATTTTTAGGCAATAAGACTTCTATGGGGCAATGCTGAAACTAAGGGCTGCTCTTAATAAAGATTCTTCCTGCACAGAAACCTTTTTTCCTGGAAAGCATGGTGATCCTAAAGAGCATGTTCTCCACGACATGTAACAAAATGAGGGCAGCTTTTAAGAAAAAGCCATGGTTCTATTCAGCTAATGCAGAAGAAGTGTTTCTCTTATAGACTTCTATGAGATCAACTTTCCATCTCAGGCTGAGCAATGTAGGTTTAGATCAGTAATGAAATTGCCAATGTGCTTTCCAGGAGTACAATGGATACTTTATCTAAACCCCAAACTGTCTGGACAACCTCTGTGCTGTATTAGTTGGTAATTTTTTAATATTTGCTTCATTCTTTGGGTGTAGAGGAAAAGAGGCACACATGAAACAGTGATAATTCTTTTGATAAAGCAACAGATATAATTTGAAGGTTTCTCTTGTTAGTTTTGTTGTCCTCTGTTGGCTACTACTTGAAAGGAGCATAGTCGACTGATCTAAATGCTATGCCTTGAAAATTATCCACAAAATACCAGGGAATTCTGGACTTGTTAAGTGTGAAACAAGGTGATGAATCAAGCTTTTACTATTTTCTTCTTTTTAGGAAGAACCCACAGCACAAGCTGGAATACAAGCACACTGCACCTCCAGGTAAACCAACTTGTTCAATACTGCTCAAAGTGTGGGGAAAAAAGCCCCAAAGTTGTAATAAAATGCTTTAATCTATGTTGAGAATAAAATTTACATCTTACTCTGTATTTGGGTTATTTTTTTTCTGGGACTTTTTTCTTCAGGTAAGTTACAATTTTAAAGTTTTTTGATGCTCTAAACCAAACATTGCAACCATATCTGTCATCTTTCTGTATTTTTTTTTTTGGGGGGGTGGGGGGGAACCAGTGATTTTTTTACTGTGAGACCTAATTTTTGCATATATATGTTCTCATGAGGCCTAAAACTGAATTTGAGTTCCTATTCTAATGCTTTTTAGTCTTTTTATATTCCAGCAACTTGACTTTTGAAAAACACAGGGGAATGTGCTGTTTACATTTTGTCTGTTCTTAAAGAATTGAAAGAGATACTTCACATTTTTTGGTGCTTTTTCTAGATTATTCAATCTGAGTTTTTTTCCCCGCATGAAATTCCAACGCAATAAACAGTAGTTTAGAGCAGAACAGTTATGGAATTGTAATAATAATGTATTTTACTGTAAAGACTCAGGATTGTGACATTACTAAGGAAGGAACTGCAGTTATGGAAACAATAGTGTAAAATACATAAATGCTTTTAAATATTCGAGTTTTCTTCTTAAAAAAAACCCCACCTTTGTTGATGACATTTGTCTATGGATGGCAGGGGTCATAACACTGAGAACAGTTCATCTGGGTAATCTCTTGGGAATGATTCAAGACAAAAAAGGTGGGTTTGGGCAGCAGAGTAGCTTTTGTACTTCTAAGTGCAGCACAACCATTGCAGGATTTGTTTAATGGCATAAGCCTTATATCAGGGTTCACTCTGTCCTGACTAACAACTTCTCTTTCTTAGCAACTGATAGAGGAACCCGAAAAAGAACTTCAAGAAATGGTGAGTGTGTTCTAAAGTTATAACTGGGCATATCAGCACAGGGCACAGCTAGTCTGCTGTGGGGTTTTTGGCATTTCATAGTGCTATGGATGCTTGCTAATACTCACCCGAGGAGAAACTAGTTGTTATTTTAGTAAAACCCTTCTTGTTTTTTTACAAGTAATACTGCTTCAATTGAATTTGTGCCAGGCTTTCTGGATAATAGTGTCTGTACTTCCCTGGAAGCAGGCAAGAAAAACAAGTTTTTTTAAGGAGAGACACATGTGGCTAAATCAATTCTTCCTTCCTTACACAGGGACCATAGTAGGATGAAAAGAATCCAATATTTCATACAAAGCTAGTTAAGGTTGTCCCATAAAGATTGATTGCTCCTGAAACATGTAGATATTCCTTCTGCTTTCCATTGACCTTGAAATAACTTTCAAGTGATAATCTGCACATGCGAACATGAACTTTTCTTACACTTAAAATTAGGTATTGATATTTCAGGGTAAATACTGGCTTGTTAGGACGAAAGTGCAAGAAGTTTATGTTGTGTATGCATAGACTCTAATTTTAAACACACTTTAGGGCTGCTTCCAGGATTCTTTTGTGTCTCAGCTTCTGAATGTGAAGCTTCTTATTCTTTCTAAAATAATTTAAAAGTGAGCTTTAAAGAGCAATCTGAAAGTGTGATGCTATGCAGTCTTTGCTTTCACTGGCCTGAGCAAGACAGGAAGGTGTGGAACTACTGCATGTTGAGTGGGAGTGGGAACTGGCTTGTCTTCCTTGAGATCACCAAGGTATGGCTGGGCATTTCCTAAAGAATTCCTCAAATGAGATCTGCCTTCTAGAGGAAATAAATAAGAGTGCAAATAGTTGTAGTTGGTTTTCTAGGCAAAGTGGTTTGGCCTTCGCTTCTGTTGTGGGTGGGTGCAGGAGGTTGTTTTAAACTTCCTGCTGAGAAATTTCTTTCCCATACCAATTCCTTATCAAACATGTGTGCACTCTGGCTCTCACCAAATGCTTGCTGTGGTTGTATCTGTGCACCATAGTGCTCTGAGATGTATTTGTTACCTGTGTGCTTTGGTGGTTCCTGTGATACAAGTACCAACCCCATCTTGATCAGAGATTCCTTGTAAAAATGTGTTACAGAGTGGTCTGAGCTGTTGGCAGTAGTGAGGGTGAAGATTTTGGAATGAAACAGGCTGGGCTGTGTACATATCTAAAAGTCTAAATTTATCTAATTCAATTCTCATTACTAAGTAAGAACCAGGGAAGAATCGATATTCCATGCACAGGGGAAAGAAGGGAGTTAATTCATTAAAGTGCTGTTCATATTTACTGCGGTTTTAAAATTTTTTTTATTATCTTGTTGACTGGCTTACTTAGCTCTCTTGAGGGCAAAGCTTGTAAAAGGTAGTGCCCAGCAGGTTCACACCTGAGGCAGTTGTACCAAGCAGGGTCACACAAACAGTCAGGGCTTCATTAAGCTTTGTTTTGTGCTGTTTGGCACAACTGCACCGTTAAGCACAGCAGTATTAATTTCCCTACGTGTGTATTTAAACTCCACCAGCCAAGAGAAGAGGCTCTATGTGACATTTGACATGTTTGATTTTTAACATTTTTATTCTACTTGCTACCAGAGGGTTTACGAATTGCCTGCAGAGAATGTCCTGAAAAATAGTCTGAGGCAAATTACTGGGGGAGTAGTTGTGAGGGAGAAAGAAAAAAAAAGGTCAAGAGTTATGTTGTCATTAAATTGTCACAACTGAATGACCTCACTGTGTTGTTGCTACTGAGATGAATGACCTGCTGTGACCATGGAATATGCAGGATCCTCCTACACACTTCTTTGTAGGTTTTCTAGCAAGCTGATCAGCTCACTTCCAAATAGAACTCATTGGGAGGAGTGGTCAGCAAGCTTTTTCTCCTCCACAGGAAGGAGATACTTTCAGAGAAAGTTTAAAGGTCAACTTTATAAATACAGTACTGGGGAAGAGGCAGAATTGAGCTTAATGAGCAGTGTTGGGGGCTGTGGTGCTGAATTAAACCACAATGGAAAGAGGTGGATGGGGAAGACATCAGTCTTGGAAGATGGAATCAATCAGTGGAAGGAAATGCATCAATCCCTGCTGAAGTCTAAAAGCATGGGTGTACAGGGAGGGAGAATATACTATGCTAGTCCTGCATTTGTAGGAAAAATACAGAAGTCATAAGTATTGTGCCAGAATTCCTGCTTCTCTTGTAAAATACCACCCACGATGGTGTGAAAGTGAAAAAGAGCTTTTCTTTGCTAAGCAGCTCTTAGGCTTATTATTCTCATAAGCTTAGTCTGAGTAGTGGGATTTTGTTCTTATTGCATTTCAGGATCTTTGTTTTGGCCCCTCCCCTCAAAGCCATAACTCACTCTACAGAATCACAGTCTGTGATGAATCTTACAAGAAATTCTGCTGGTATGGGCTAACCTGGCCATGATTAATTTCCACTGAAGTCTGTTAAAGAATAAACTAGCAAGCATAATAAGGAAGATAATTCTGGAACAGTAGCATTCCCAGTAATAAAAAGATGTAACTGGTAGAGGCTGTGGTCTGGCTACACAAGGTACCAGTGGTGGTGGTTGCTCACCACACGCAGCTTGAGTGCCTGGAACTCTGACCTAAAGCTTTAAGAGTTTGCTGGAAAGTGCTTATGGTTAATACAAATGTGAGGATTTGGACTGGGGCCTGTAGCTGAGAAAAAAAACACGTTTATGTTTTCATATGAAAGCTGATGATAACTGCTCAACAGATAAGTTATCTGTCCATATATCATTGAGAGATTATCTCTAGAAAAGAATGCAAAAATTGTAGGCTTAAACTCAGAGGTGTGACTTAATGGCAGAGTAAGACTTGATTGGAATATTAACAGGCCAGGGCTAGTTGGGAATTGTGGACATGCAAGAAAAAGGGAGATGTCATAGGCTTGGAGAGAAAAGGTTACACGTATCTGCCGAAATGCAGTGAAAATCATCTTGTTGAAGGTAATTTTAATTTAATAATCAGAAGCTCACTACTGATAAATGAAAGAAGGCAACACTGCGATGGCAGCAGCTGTGTATAGATACCTACCTATGGATACCTATCAAGTCAGGTAGGTAAGGCTTCTTCAAACAGCAGGATTATCCTGCCTCAGGGAATCAATGTAAATGTGCCAACGTGTTCAAGTAGTGCAAAGACTGCTGCAAGACAAACTATAAAAAGGTTTTGGAGCATGCTGTGAGTGACATCAATTTCTTCTAAGGAGAGGTTTCCAAGTATGATTCCTGCCAATAAAGACTGTTGTGAAATGCTGTGAAGGCAGAAGGCAATTTGATGACAAAATGTAAGTTATGAAGTAGGTGGATGGGAAGCAGACTGGAAAGCAGTGCGATGTAACAGACTGAACTGGGACACAGGTAGGCTGCCCCCAGCTCAGGAAAGTGTTCAGCACTTGCTGTTTCCTTTCTTCATGTTCAGAAAGGAAGCACAAACT
Source organism: Lophotriccus pileatus (assembly GCA_035583135.1). Classification (NCBI taxonomy): domain Eukaryota; kingdom Metazoa; phylum Chordata; class Aves; order Passeriformes; family Tyrannidae; genus Lophotriccus; species Lophotriccus pileatus. The sequence continues at coordinate 17,320,911 of JAWWES010000115.1, forward strand.
ATCCAGCATGGATCCAAATGGCGAATGTAGGAGGCAAGTGATATAGAAGACTCCCTTCTCTCACCTGAAGCTCAGGAAAGAAGTGAGTAGGAATTAAAAGCCATGTCAGATTCCAAGGACTGAAAGTATAAAGTAGCCCTAAGTATATATGGATGGATGAAGAAGTCATCTTTGATCTAGGATCAAAGTAACCATGGAAGTAAATCAGAAGATTGATGTGTTTAGCTGATTCCTTCTCCTATCCAGGAGAGAGACTTAAGTTGGTGGGCTCTGGGAGGGCTCTTAAGTTCTGCATTTATGATTCAGGAACACATGACATTTTTGTCTCTACAGGAAAAAGGGCTGTGGAGAAAGACAGTGCCAATGATGGTGAAGCCAGTGAGTATGACCTCAATGACAGCTTTATAGATGATGAGGAAGAGGAGTGCGAACCTACTGATGAGGACTCGGACTGGGAACCAAGTTCAGAAGAAAAGGACAGTGAGGATGTTGAAACACTTGTGCAAGAAGCAGATAGATTTGTTAAGACCAAAAAATAGTTGCTTGGAACAACGCTGTAAGTGTCCTAAGTGGTTCTGTTAAAACATGATTGCACAGAGGAGAGGAATGGCTTGAAAACCTTTTCTCAGTGATATAGGAGCTACAGGAAGATTTTAATGAGGGCCAGGGGATTCAGCAATGCCTTTCTTGTCTGTATGTATTTTTTTGGGAGTGGTGTGGTGCTTTTTTTATGAAGTGGTGGACCCACAGGATGGAGTTCTGAAAGTTTTGGTTGGTTTTTCTTTTTTTTCCTCATCTATTTGTTTTATAACACTGTTAGTGTCTCTTATTTTGAAATACAACTTTAAAAGTTGCTAAAACTTCATCTCCCTGTGCTTGAAACAAATACTGGCATTAGGAAAGCCTAAACCATTTTTTAATGTTCCTTTGAGTTAATGCAGTTGTAAACTTCATTATTCTACTCCCAGCTTTCCTTTTAGGTACCATTTTGTTGGTTCTCTTGAGGTACAGTAATTAAATACAGGTTGTCTAAATCACTTGAGAACAGTATCTCAAGTGTACTGAACCACTTGGTTGGCTCAACAACAGTTATGGTGTATTTGCTCCAATTAAAACAGTACCTCTTTCCATGCCTGTATATCACTGGAATTGTGTTCAGTTCTCAGCAAAGCTGAAGTCTTGATGACTGGCTGTATTTTTGCACAAATAAACTTGTAAGATACAATAGGAAAAATGTGTAACAGTGTCTCTGTGATTTCTAAAGATATTGTTGGACCATCTTGCCTCCAGTGTGTTCACCACTTCCCTGAACATCCTAGAAAGTAAGTTAAGAAGTTTTAGTATGTTTTGGGACAGCTGTGACAGGAGCCATGTGAATTTGGCATTTTTTTGGACACAGTCCTAAAGTTCAGCAGGAGAATCATTCTTGTGTAGCTGCAAATAGGCATCCAAATACACTCCAGCTGTTTTTATGGACTTTTCAGGAGGACTTTGTGGATGTGGTGTCCTCTACAAAACCCATTCTGTTTTTTCTGACTCAGGCTCACATGCCCCTCTTGTTGTGAAGAGGCTCCTCTTGGGGGAAAAAACTGCCAAGGGAAACTGAATCCAGTAGTCCTTGGGCCTTGCTATTCCTGCACCGAGTTGTGTGTGGCCTCAGCCCCTCCCTACAGCCCTGAGCCCTCCTGCTGCCATCATGCTGGGGCTGTGTTGGCTGGGGGAGCTGTTGCCCTCAGGGGCAGGAGACAGATGAGCCAATCTGGAAGCTATGGGCCAGACTTGCTGGACCACCATGGTGTTATTGCTCCTTACCTCATGGACCCTCTGGAGCCCTTCACCTTGTCCACCCTGAGAAGCTGCCCTGCTGAAGTCTTTCACTGTGCCACCCCTGAAGAGTTTTACGCTGTACTGTGCTGCCCCTGCTGGAGCCCCTTGCCACAAGGTCCAGCTCTTTTTGGAATTTCATATTGTATTATGTTGGTTTCCTTCACCTTTCTGCCCAGCTTTTATTGGAGTCGTTCATCACAGCCTCTCAGAGGAGTCCTTCACTGCCTTTCTTTAGCACATTGCTCACTGATTCTTTTGTTTTCTTCCTCACCTGGTATTTTTTGGAGTGCATCACCATGTGGCCCTGGAAGAGTCCTTCGGACCTGTTTGTTTTATTTCTTCGGCTTTTCAAAGGCTTCTGCCTCTTTTTGAGGTGTTTCACCTATGGCTTTTCTTTTGACTTCTACAGTGACTGGTGTGTGTGGGACCACTTTACAGAGCTATTTTGGAGCAAGGCTTCAGCCCTGGCTTTTTCAGAGTGCTGCATGCCCAGATTTTATTCCTGTGCTTTCCTGCTTCCTGGGATTCTTTCCATGTGTTAACTTCCACATTCTTTCTTCTGGAACCAGCAGATGAGCAGGTACAGAAGTTTCCATGGGGTTTTGATGATCCTCTTTAGCTTGGGGATGCCTTTCTCCAAGGAATGTTGCCATCTTAGTGTGTCTTCAGTGACTTACCAAGTCTTGGTTTTGAGGAAGGTGACTTTGTGCTTTGAGCAACTATGTGCTTGGTGATGTTTCTTACTATCCATGATCATTGGTGGTTTTACATTGGGATTTGTCCCATGTTTTTTTTCTGCTTGGTATTACAGAGGTCACTTCAGAAGCTGCAGGGATCCGTGCCTCATCAGTGATTTGGAGGTGCAGCTGAGGGAGCTGGGGGTGTTTAGCCTCGAGAAGAGGAGGCTCAGGGGTAATCTTATCACTGTCTACAACTTACCTGAAAGGAAGTTGTAGCCAGGTGGGGTTTAGCCTCTTCTCCCAGGCAACAAGTGACAGGACAAGAGGACATAGTTCTCAAGGTGTGCCAGGAGAGGTTTAGGTTGGACATAACGAAGAATTTCTTCACAGAAAGGGTGATTAAACATTGGGATGGACTGCCCAGGGATGTCGTGGAGTCACTGTCCCTGGAGGTGTTTAAGAAACAACTGGATGTACCACTTAGTGCTATGGTCTAGTTGATAGTGTGAGATTTGGTCAAAAGTCAGACTCTGTGATCTCAGAGGTCTTTTCCAGCCTAATTGATTCTGTGATTTTGTGATTTGGGGCTTTTCCTGGCAACATGTATAAGGGTGCAGTCTGGAACAGAATCCTAACAGAGGGTGAGATATCTGTGCGTCTGAGGGAGTAATGTTTCTCGTGCCTCAATTCTGCTTTTTTCTTCTCAATGGTGTGTGTTTTTGCGCACACATGGCATTGAGTGTTTGGAAGGGAGCAGTCCAAGCACATGTCAGAGCCCTGCTGACACAGGGAGCGAGGGAGACTGCAGACACCACAAGCACTGGGTAAGTGCCTGGGTGCCCGAGTGACAAAAGCTGAAGCATGTTTTGCCACTTGTTGGAATCCTGGGAATATCTGCATGGCGGCGTTCCCAAGGCGTTTGGTGTGAGCTGATGCAGTTTTCAGTGATGCTGTGCTGCAGAGGCAGCAGCTGGAGGGTGCTGTTGCCACAGGAAAGGCTGAGAGGCTCCAGAAGAAGGAGCACAGCCAAATCTGAGGTTCTGAGTGAGTCAGTCAGTTGTCAGGAGAATTTACCGTACTGGCTATTTGGACCTACCCTGGAGGTCTGGAGGTCATCCCCCTTTGGTAAAGGGACACTCACTTTAATAACATGCAGCCTTTGTTTTCTTAGTGCTTGTTTCTGAGAATAAGAGCTTTTCCTTCTCTTAATCCTGTCTTAGTTGTTCAGGGTCCCCATTTTAGCTTCCGGTTACACCTGGGTTTTTGTTTTTCATTGTGAAGGAATAGAGACTGGATTTTACCCTCAGTTATCCCTGGAGAAGGTGCTGTAGTAGGAAGTGAGCTTATGGTTTTAGAGTTGTGCCACAGGAGGACAGCTGAGCAGGAATCTGATGTGGTAGCACCACAGTTTTGCTTTTGACAATAAAAATTGGAGCTAGCTACAACCAAGATATGGTGATACCTGGTTGATTCACTGCATGGTTATCTAAACCCTGTTAAGGGCTCTCAGGAGGATGCCTCACCCTCACCTGCACCTCATCTATGACACATCCCACACTTCCTGCATGATGAAGCCCTTATTGCATCTGTGTCCCTGGAGCTAATAATGAGCAGCTGGTGGCCACAGAGGTCTCACTGCAGTTTTTCCTGCCTTCCAGGCGGCAGGAGTTCTGCTGGAAAGGCCTGCTTCTCCTCTGGAAAAGGTGCTGCCTTTGCCCCAGCCTGTGCTTGTCATTCTCTGTTTAAGCATGGCTCTTGCAAGCAGAGCTCCATGTAGGTGCAGCCCATATTCAGTTCTCTCTCTAAATGCCCTTCAGTGAAGGTGAGAAAGTGTTTCTGCAGGGAGTGGCCAGGCAGGAGGCAGCAGGGTGTCCCCTACTTGACAAGGAGCTGAGGTGTTGGCACCCACCTCCTTTTAGTCTGAATTCTAAGGGTAAAAAAAAGCCCTTCTGTTCTTTTTTTCCCCTGCATGGCTCATCTAAACTCAAGGAGTGTGGGGTCTGGCCCTCTGCCTTGGACCATGGCCTACCTGCTCCCCCCTGCCTGAGGGAGCTGCTCAGATCATGGCCTGTCCCTGCTGCCTGCACATGTATGGAGTTTTCACAGGAGTTTTCAAGTGACTTTCTGTCTGCTTGCTGGAGCTCAGTTTAGGAGCAGACATCTCTGAAACTAGGACCTGTTTTGAGCTGTTTGGAATTGGTGCAGACACGGGCTAAGGACAACATGAGTGCTTGGTACTCTGACAAGGGAGCAGGGGACCATCTCCCTTCCTCATGGGAAACCCCCTCTCTCGGGTGTTGTTGCTTGCAACGAGTGCAGTTGAAGGCAAAGCAAAGCTTATTCTCCTGTCCTATCCAGAGGTTCAGGCTGAAACACTGCTTTGCTGGTGGGAACACCTCAAAATATCAAATTTCCAAACACGGAAATGTTGCAGACTCCAAAACCTAAGCCTGCAGTGGCAGCTGCTGCTTTACCACCCGTGGCAAGGACAGGGATGACAACTGTGGGCAGGCTGGACCAGAAGACCTCTTTGGGAGCTCTCAAAGTGATTTCCAGAATTTTAAAGCAATTCTTTCCCCCAGTTTTTGCTTAGTACTATACTGCTTGATGGGAGTTGAAGGGTTTTTTTTTAATAACTCAGCCTGAGATGGATTTCCATGTGTGGAAAATTGCCAATTGTTTGACTTTTGCACCAAAAACGTGTAGGGAAAACAGGTGGAAGGAGTATCAGGACACTCTAATAACAGGTACTACTCCTAGCTAATCCCCAACAACTAGTGCAGGTTTTAGGAGATACATATGGGAGCATAGTTTCAGAAGGAACCATGAGATTTCAGGAGAGATTAAAAGCCTTTTGATGATGAAATACAGCAGCTCTCTGGCCCCTTGAGTTTCTTTGGCAAGCTGGGAAATGAATGGATTTAGTACTTAGCCCTGTTTAAAATTGTCATTTTGAAGGATGATTTCAGTAATTGTTTTTGCCTAACAGCAAATGATGACATCCTCTCCAATGTATATTTAAGAGCAGCTAATGATGAGAGGATTTGAGCACTTTAATGGATTTGAATATCCTTTTGCCCTTTCATTTAATTGGTCAATTTTTCTTTACCAGAAATGGAATTGTTCACATTAGTCAGTTGGATAGGAAAGTGACAGCTAAGGGAAAAAGATAAAAAATAATTCAGAATGATGATATTGAGGCCATATTTACTGTTTTATTGGCAAGATTTGCTGCTCACTTAAATTCACAAATAGACGAGTTATTTACAAAAGCCATTTACTCCAAAAGTAGGTGCAGCCACATACTTTAAAACAGAAAGCATTTGTCATCATGATTCAAAATATTTGATTTCAATACACAAAAGTCCACGATATCTTATATGCAGTTGAAATGAGTAGGTATTACTGCTACTGTCACCTGCTTTGTCATGATTATCAGTTAAAAACACCCAAACTGGATTCACACAAAATCAGAACAGTAAAAGGAGCACTGGGGGAGGCAATGCAGAATTCATCTGGAGCTGATGCCTCACATTTGAGCTGACAATAAGCTATTCAACTCAACCAGAGACTGGCTTGCTGAAGCCTGTCTTGTTCCCAGGAGTACAGGTCATCTTGGGATCTCCTTGGTGTTTTGGCCCCCCTGGTACTTCATGGTGAAGGTGCACACAGACTTGGTAAGAGGTCTGGGCCTGGTTCAGCAAGCCAGATTTTTCCCACTGACATGTTTTCTGTGGGTCCCACTGACAGACAAGCTGAAACACATGAAATTCCATCTGAACGTAAGAAAGCACTTCTTCACTGTGGGGGCCGTTGCACACTGACGCTGGTGGTCCAGGGAGGCTGTGGAGTCCCCTTCCCTCGAGTCAGCCAATGCCCAACTGGACGCAATCCTGGGCAACCTGTTCTAGCTGAACCTGCTTGAGCAGAGGGGTGGGCTAGACAATGTGTAGATATTATTTCCCACCTGTACAATTTTGTGATGGATTCTGTAATGATCTCAGCATCTCAATGCAGCAGAATCTGGTCATAGGGTGCCTAGAGGTTAGGGAAGGGAACAGGTCCCTTCCATATGTATCTGTGCCATATCCAAATGCATAACAGAGTTACACTCTCCATAACACTACAGAGTGGAATGGTGATAAAACATTCTTAAACAAGATGTCACAGGAAGAGACTTGAGGTTTTCACTAGACTGTGAAGCAGATTTCAGCTTTGTAGAGCATGTGCCTTTCATAAGAGCATGCTGCACGTTGGAAAATAGGAAGCTGGTGGCCTGTAGACTTCAAGGAGCCTCATGATGAGGGGTAAATTGAGAGGTTAAAGAGTGACAAATGGGCTTTTCCTGCCATCCTTCCTCTCCTGAGCAGAAGGAAAAGGACACATAATAGCTTAAAGGTACAAGTGATAAGTTCAAAGGGTTTTAAGAGGTTTCTCTTAAGAAAGAGAGAGGCATCACTGCTGGGATCAGCACTCAACTCTTCCATTGTTGTAATATGGTCTAATGCATTCATAGACTTTTTTGTTCTTCTTAAACAACTCAAAAATGACTGTTTACATCTCAGATTTACAGATGGGTGACCTGATGTGCAGCATCAGTCTGAGTTAGGGTTATTATCCAGCAGTCCACTGAGAAGAGTTCTGGTGGGAATGCAGACTGCTTTTTGAGGGATCTCACAAATAGTGGGAATTCCCACAGACAAGGGAGAAGCTTCTGAGGAGACATTATTTAATTTATATAATTTAACCCCCTCTCCCAAATAGATGAGATTGGAACTGCAGAAAATTTATTTCAGTTTTATGCAGTCTACCTCCTCTGTGACTGGCATTGCACTTGTTCTCAGGTCCAAATCTGTGCTGGATTTGCTTCCACTATACGTTGATCTCCATCTGAGCAACATGATCTTCTTGAAGTACTTCATGGTGTTGTTTTTCACAGTTACAAAACACATGGTGTTTATCATGCTGTTACTCATGGCGATGCACTCAACTACGTAAAAGGCAGTGAGATAGTGCTTCTCTTTCACGAAGATGGTGGGGAAGAAGTCCCGGATGATTGTGAAGCCATAGAAAGGTGCCCAGCAGAGAACATAGGCAGTCAGGATGCACATCAGGACCATAACAGTTTTCCTTCTGCATCGAAGCCTCTTTCGGATCTGTTCTGTCTGGAATCCTGGGACGGCTTTAAACCAAAGCTCCTGAGAGATTCTGGCATAACACAAGGTCATTGTGATCACAGGTGCCACAAATTCAATGCCAAAGATGAAGAGGAAGTACGATTTATAATATATCTGCTTGTCAACTGGCCAAATTTGGCCACAGAAAATTTTCTCCTGGTTTTTCACTATAAATAACACTGTTTCAGTAGCAAAGTATGCAGATGGGATAGCTACAAGTATGGAAACAATCCAGACCAAGGCGATGAGGAGGGTTGCTGTTTGGTAATTCATGCGTGGTTTCAGTGGGTGAACAATGGCCAGATACCTAGAATAGACAAATACATTCAAAAATGAAGCCTGAAAACACTGTTAGTCAGAACACACTTCAAAATACAAAGGGACAGAACGGGGCAGGAGGAAATTGCTGTCATTCCTAAGGGGAGAGCCTGAACATATTCGTCTGCAAGAACAGCTTGCAAGTCTGAAGTAACAGCCTGGAGCTGAGCTACAGCTTTGCATCACAACTTTTCCTTTTTAATAGGAGTGAGAGTTTGAAATGTGGCGTAATATACACCTAGTCAGGTGCAGAGAAGAAAAACATATAGAAGCAGGAAAATATTTTCCTTTGGCACAGAGCTACTGTCCATGGGGTGCAAAGAGCTGAAGGTAATGTTAATGAGTGGTTACAGGTGAGCATGATTTCAAGCTACCAACAAAGGACAGTATATCTGTTTTCTGCCCATGCAAATCTTTTTTTGGTGTGTGTTTTTTAGAGGTGCTTATTAATCTTAAATGCACTGTGTTAAGTAATATGGCAAAGCAGAAAACTTGAGTTAGATGTTTTCACTCCTTATGACTGTACAGCTGCAAGTTTGGGGTATTCGTGTTGGAAAGAGGTGTTTGAGGCACACCAGAGCTCCCAATACAACTGTATTTAACCCTTCAAAAAATAGAATTTCTCATTCCTGCGGAGTCTTTTCCATCTGTATATATTCTATACAAAGATAGCATCCACAGGATAAATTAATTCTAAAGTAAAATGGAAAGTCAGCAGTGCTTTTCACCAGCCAGATCTTGGAAGCAGATGAATTGTTCATGGCTCTTAGTAGTGCGAGGTAGGTGTCAGGGGCAGCAGATTCAGTCAGCCTCATTGTGGTGCTGATAAATGAACATTTTTAGTTCAGTTCCTGTGGAAGCAGGTTGTGGGATAATGTATGTGTATGTATTCATAAATATGCATATCTACTCAGCAGAACATTTGGCTCGAAGGGGGTCAGCCTGTCCAAGCGAGTCAGGACGGAGCTTTTGTGGTGGATTTCCAGATTGTCATTGCTTACCACACTTGGGCTGTTACTGTGGAGTGGTCCTGTAGCACATGAATTGAATTCAGATGAAACTGCCCTGGAAAATGCGCTCCAAAAGTGTAAGTAAAACACACCAAGTGCCTGTGGGCATTCAGCCCAGGGGACCCAGCTAAAGCTACCTGCCCCCATCCCCCCAGACATTTACAGTGGACTCTTATCACATGCTCTTGCTCTTCAGATCCTCTCCTTTTACACTGTATTATTTTCTAGTTTTGGTGTGGCCTTAAATATGTGAAATTCCTGCGTTTTGTATGAACAGAAATCACTGAAAGATGAAGGAGAGCTCCACCCGAGGCAAATCCTGAGGGATCCACCCTCTTTACACAGGTGATTCCTTCTAAATGATCTAAACATGAGAAGACTTTTATTAGAGCCTGCTCTTTTTTAGAGACTGAAGTCAATGACCCTCTTGACATAACCAACATGGAATGGGTGATTGTTAAACAAACGAGGTTTCTCTCTGTTTACCAAGTCAAAACCTCACAAAAAAAAAAAAAAAAAAGGCAGTGAAACCAAAAACAGTGTGTTCTTACAACAGACTTCAGTGATTAATCTTTTCCAGAGTTGTTTTTAAAGATGTGTAGAGAGATATGCTAGAAATCTGATATCTTAGCAGACATAAGGGCTCCATGACCCATGTTACTTCATCAACCTGGGATGCACTAGCAGACGGTTCCAAGAAAATTTTGTAGAGATTGAAAAAGTGATAGAAAATGGTAATACATACATGAGAGTGTTTAGAAGCTTTACCCTGAGTCCTCAACTGCTGTTGAGAGGTTATTTTGTTAGATGGTTGTTAAGGATTTGTTTCATAGGAGGTGATTGTCCCCTCACCCATACCTGGTAAAACATCTCTGAACTTTCCCAGAGTCTTTCCACAGAATTCTGTTGACATCAGGAAGAGCTGAGTCAGCCACAAACGAGCTGTATCTATGCAGCCATCATCAGGGCTAACTGCTCCTGAGCTGTCTTTTGGATCAGGTACCAAAATCATGCAGCATTAGACTAGAGCATGAAATGGCACATGAGAGAAGTTGGGGGCAAAAGAAAAGGAAGAGTGGGAATCAGTGTGTATATGTATATTATGTCTGTACACAAGGGAAGGCTTGTGGTGATGGCCTTTCTATAAAGAGTTTACTGAGTGGGTCGCTATCTTTCTGTGTGTCAATTGTGTCAGACTTGTGTCGATATGAGGCTGATCCTTGGAGCCTGGATCTGTCAGAGTCTGCAGTGCCCAAGGCTGAGAGAAGAGGAATCATAAGAAATAATTATATTAGGAGTGTATTATATTGTTAAAATTCCTAGGGTAAGAGGAAGGCAGTCTCTCAGGACTGCAGCATAGCTGGGGAAAAATTTCTTTGCTGAGAGGGTGGTCAGGCATTGGAACCACCTGCCCAGGGAATAGTTAAAAAACATGTGGATGTGACACTTGAGGATGTGGTTTAGTGGTGAACGTGGCTCAGAAGCTCTGGCCACCTCCTCGTGCAGTCATAGCACCCCACTTACCTGTCAACAGCTATAGCCAGGAGAGCATTGGTGGAAACATAAATGGAGACAGCCCGTAGGTAGTTGACCGAGGCGCAGAGGACGTGGCCATGCTCCCAGGACAGCTGCCGCACCACATAATAGTCCATCTCAAAGGGGCAGCACACGATGGCCACGATGAAGTCCGAGATGGCCAGGTTGGCAATCAGCAGGTTGGTGAGGTTCCGCAGCTTCTTGTAGCGGGCAAGGGCGGCGATGAAGATGAAGTTGCCGATGCCGCAGACCAGCATGATGCCAACCAGGGCCACCCCGACCACGATCTTGGCCGCAAAGAAGGTGCGGGTTTTGGTCATGTCATCTTCGCTGTCCAGGGGAAGGTCATAGTCGATGTAAGTGTAATTGAAAGGGAGGGAGAAATTCCGCAAGGAGGTGAAATCCCCATCATGGAGGTTGTAGATTGCAGCAAAGCTGAGGTGGGTGGTGGCGTTTGGGCTACGTTCAGCTCGCTCAGTGGCCATGTCTGTTTTCCTGTGACACGTGTGGCTTAGCTGGCCCTCGGTGTTGCGTTAGAGTTACCCACTGTGGCAGGGCATGAGACCTCATCCAAGGTTTCCTTCTGAGCAGGGAGTCACCTGCAGGGAGTCTTTGTCCCGGGAAGACTATTGAGCAACAGCCTCATTCATCTCCTCCTGTGGGAACAAAAGGAGGAAAATGTTTCCTGAAGGGAAATGACAGCTGAGCTTGAAGGAAAGCAATAGCCCCCTTACTGCCCCACAGCTCTGTTGGTGTCTGTGCACGGTGGGAAGAAGTACCCTGTGAAGAGATGCCTTTGTTCTTGTAAAATAAATGCCTTGAGTTGCATCATACTCTGGTTGTTACAGCAGCACTTTTATTTACCAACAATGAAATTTCCAGCATGAAGTGAAATGACAACATAGGGGGAGCGTTAAATCCAGTTTAAACCTCCACCAGCCTTCAAGCTTATGGTGCTGTCAACCCTGTGCAATGTAAAAGAAACTAAAATGACATCTCAATGTACTGAAAAGCACATGATGTGCCTTTTGGACAAAGTTTGTGCGTTATTCTAGATGTCTCAAAGAGATGTGGTAGGTGAGAATGGAAAAAGAACTGATGTCCTGGCTTCTAAATACTTTCCTTAATTAAGAAGGAGTTGCAATGACCCAGGAAAATAGTGAAGCCATCACTTTCCTTTTGGCAGCTGTTAATTGAGTATGGGGACCAGATTTTCAGCCAGCATCATCCATTATTGCTTCTGTCAAACAGGTGAAGCTCTGCCAATTTGCAGTGGCAAGATTTTGTTCAGTGAATCAGCTTGTAGGGCTTTGCTGTGAAGGCAAATCTGCCTTTCACAGGGAGAGTGCTCCCTCAGGCTGGCTCTTGAGGTGAAAGGGAAAATCTTCCTTAAGTGAGACAGAGTGCCTTGAATTTTTAATGCTGGGGAGGAGCAATCTCCCCTCCTTGTACTGCTGGTTGTACCAAATATTAAAAATTATTTATTTTTCCACACAGAGGGGAAAAAACCTCCTCATCTACCCCCCAATTTTGCCTCTCTGTATCAAAATGCTGAGAAGACTGTCTTCTTGCTTCTTCCCATGTCCCATCTAGGAATCCTCACACCAGACTCTCAGCTGTCAGGGCAGTCCTACCCCATCCCAGCAGAGAACTGGGGGGAATTGCTGCTTTTTCTGCACTCAGGGAGTAGGTCTTCAGGGTGTTAAATGCTGTTGAACAATAGCGGTCATGGCTACAAAGGACAGTCTCTGTAGTGGAGCCCTTCGTCCCTTTCCCCAGAACCACCCTCAGCCCCTGATGCACCGACACTTAACAAATTTCCAAGAGAAACTCTCTTGTACAACTTTGGTCTCCACATTGCTGTTCTAACTGATGGTTGCAGAAAAGAATAACAGAAAGCCAAAGCCTGAAACTAAAGAACAGTTCCGACAAGGGACAGCTTTAGGTAATGTGAACATTCATTTAAGAGAAGTACTAAACAAACACTGGGGTGCAAAATCTATCTGTCAAAGCAAGGAGCATTATCTGTTTCAGACAGGGTTTTGCTGCAAAATACCAAGAGAGCTATACAGTAACAGACAACACAACCATCTGTCATAACACAAAAACTGACATAACACTACCAGGAAAGTGTACCTGCAGTTGCTCTCATCTTCTTGGAGGTCTCAGGCACCCCGGGGAAAGCCTCCAGGTTTCTCCCCTGTACATGTGCCACTGTCACTGGAGCAGGGAAAGGATCACTGGAAGCAGCCCGAGGACTCTTCTGAGTGCTCATTTCTCTCCCGGGCAGGTTTGCCCTGTGCTCAGGGGAGGATGGCTCCGCTGCCTCTGAGCCTGCATCCAAAGCCTCTGCTCAGTGGGAGGCACCTTGAAGCTGTCCATGCATTTCTGATTTTAAAGAGGCAGCGCGATCCGCAGACAATAGAGCACAGCCTTAAACCCATCGAATGCATGGAATTGGCATGGAATTGCTTTGTTAGCCCTCCTGAGGATGGAAGGCGTAAACCCCGGTCTCTACTTGCTCTTCGGATTTTGCCTGTGCTGGGCAACAGCTGCCTGCACCTGATGTGGCACAGAGGCAAAACACAAACCTTCCAGTGGAGAGGAGGGGGAGGAAGGAGAGTAATCTGCTTTCCCAGGGACCTTTCTCTGTGGATCTCTCTCCAGGCTATTGTCTTTAGGACTGCAGCTGCAGCAGCTCCTGCAGAAGGAGGGTCAAATGGTGAATAGCTGTAAATCAGAGGACCCCTGACAGCTTCCCTTGCCCTCTCAGGGAATTACTCAGAGCAGGAAAGTGGCAATGAATCCTTAAGGACATGGTGTCCTTTGCTGATGCTGCCTCCTCACATCTATGAAGCACTCACACCCCAGGGAGCAGTTCTTTTGCTTCCCAGTTTTCCAGAAGGGAAACCAGCAGATGCCCAGACCTCTTCTTCACCTCCAGACTTATTCACATTAGCTGATGTTTTCCAAGAGGCACGGTTGGGACACATTGCATATATCCTACTGGATAAGACTGTCAGAGGCTATAGAGGGTCATGAAAAGTGTAGAAGGTTTGCAGAAAACTTAGAATATGTGACCCTCAATGCACACTAACCACACCAGGCTCTTGAGAGCTAGTGGGCACCTGGCTCTGGAAGAAAGAAGTGAGGAAAAAAATCTGCTAATATAAAATGTGTCTGGGGTAAAAGGGCTGCTACTGTGGCATTTCTTACAGAAACTTGAGGCAAGGCCAGAGAGTCCCCACTGTCTGGAGCCGGCAAACAGCACTAAGAATTTTCCAGCAAATACTTTGCTTGGCTTTGTTTTGAGTGGTCAATGCAATAGGTGAAAAGCCATGAAGGGATTTTTAATAACCTGAAAGGGTACAACCAGATTTACAGTGAGGAAATCAGATCCGCTTTCCAAATTCTGTCAAAAGAAACGTAAATAGATTAAATATAGGGAGAGACGAAGTGAACTTAGGGTGTACATCACAACCACATCAAAAAGATCCCTAAAATGGGCCACATAAACCTGAAATGTCCCTAAGGAAAAGCCACTACTCTAAAGGGAGCTTTACATTCGGAACGTCTTGTGATCTCTTTAAGACTTTGTTCATCTGTCTCACATGAAGTTATCTAGTGAGTTAATCGAGCAACATAATATCCAAATATTTAAACTCCTTTAGGCCAAAACCTCATCTGCTGCAGAACTGTCTCGTTCCATTGACACAGGGCAAGTTGGCATCAGAGCCCTGATAACTACAGCCCCTCCAGATGAGCTCAGTATGGAGCTTCTGTGCAGCAGGAGTTCATCTCCCGTGCTCCAAGGAATTGTGCATGTACGTGTCAAGCCGTTTCTCAGGAAACACCAGTAGTGTTGTGAAATGATGTGGTTTGCATGTGCTGTGCAAGGCAGTGCTTTGTAGTTGTTGACTGGGAATCAAATAGAGAACGAAACGAACTATGCTGGGAGCTGCCCTTACAGCCACTTGGGCAGAGTGAAGGTTCAGAGGTGGGTCTAGAGCCTCAATAAATGTCCAGGGCTGGGGCAGTAGTGGAAGGGCTCTAAAGCCATGGAGGGCATGCAGGAGGTGTATGCACATGATTCTGTTGTAGGATTTCTGCCTAGCAAAAGGTTTCTCCTTGATAGCATTTATTGGCAATTCCCTGAAGGTGTCACAACATTTAACGCCGTGTCACAAGGTGTTTCCTGAGTCCAGTGTTAACCAGTCTGACAAATCCAGGCTTAGAAGGAAAAGTTGGTGCTGAAAACTATCATGTAAACAATTTCTACATTCCTGTTTATTTGTTTTTGTCATTAGCATGCTCACAGTTTGAACAGGGAAGTTATTTGGAAGCTAAATGATGCAAAAAGAATTGCAACGTGAAATACTTGTTTTGAGACTTTCAAATCATGAATTTCTAAACCCAACATTTAGCCTGCGAACAGACCTAAGGACTGTGGCCTTTTGTTTCAAAACAGCCAACTCACAGCTACTGTCTGATTTTTCCTAATTGCTAAATAAATTGGATTCTGAGGTAATTAATGAGGGAGCTGACCTAAGCTTTGCTGAAAGTGTATTTGGGGTTTTAAGAAGGTTGCTAATAGAAATCTGCTGGTGAAATGGGACAAAGCATCAGACCTCCTTTGAATTTCTGGGAAAACAAAGAAAAGGTGCCAGCACACATGAATTACAACCATGTATATTCCTGCTCAGAATTCCCAGCAGAAATTGAGCTCAGGGCTTTACTCAACCTGAGAGTGTGTAGCTGATGTCAGTGTTTGACAGAACATTTCTGCAGTTGGCTGCAGAAAGAGTTAGGTGCAAAGTTTTTAATACATGGAAATATGCAATGTGGTATAAGAGTAAAGTGACTTTTGGATAGAGTTTGGCAAAAATATGCACACGAGAGTAATCCCACCCTACTTGGCTGTTCCAGTGGTGACTTGGGATGTGGAAAGGTCCTGAGAAAGAGTGAGCAAAGAAGTGTTTGATTTTGTTACTGGATTATGCCACCATGTTACTTTCCTTTTACCGTCTTTTTCTGATTCCTTGCAGAGTGTACCACTTTGTGGCTTGGGAAAAGGGACAAAGCATCTGAAGGAGCAGCAGACAGACTGTCAACAACCACAGGAACACTGCGCCAGGATGGTTGTCAGCTCTATTGGAACAGCAGATGTGGCACTTGCATCCAAAAAGCTCTTTTCCTTTCAGAGCCGCACAAGTTTCTGTGGACAGGGGCATTCAGGTGTCTCCCACAGTGGAATGACAAAAGGTTTATCTGAGCTGCCCAGAGCTCACTTCACGTGCAGGGTGACCCAGAGGCAACCAACAAGTCTTTTCCAAGTAGAACTTTCTGTTTTTTCATTTGTCTGGGGTTTTTTCCTGCTTTTTAATTCTCTGACAGTGTCTACTTCCTGTTTTCTTCATCTCTGTTCATCCTTTTGTGATTGTGTAAGAAAATGGTGTTTATTTTGCTCAGTTGAGCTTAGCATGGCAATCTCCTGTGAGAAGCACCCCCCTGGCCTCAACAATGGTCTATGAAGTATGTAGCAATAGCTCTAGGAAGCGGATGTTCCTCACTGGCACTTGTCACCCTCAATAGAGAAGCAAATGTGACAGTATCTGGGGCAGGGTGGAAAGCAAGGACCTGCCCAGGGACTGTGCATGAGATTTCATGCCACAGTAGATGACATGAATGACCACAAGAAAAACATTTCAGTCATTAAATATTCAACATTTTTTTTTTAATTATTAACTATTCCTTTGATTTTCCTTTTCTTTTGGATGTATTTGTTGGGCTTTGTGTGTTTTTTGGTGTTTTGTTTTGTTTTTGTTTTTTAATTTGCCTTCCTTAGAGCAAACGCCTGTGAGCACAAACCCTTCTCTTGAGCAGAAGGCCTCTGAACGGCAGATGTTAAGAGATCTCACGATTATCATCTAATCTGTAGTACTGTTCCTGGGCTGTGTTACATATACCCAAATAATTTATGACAAATGCTTTCCTGGCCTGTTGGTGAAGACATTTTGTAATCTAGGGCTCATGTCTTCTGTATGAGACTATCAAATGTTTTTGAGCTGTGCCAGATAGAATTTTAATGAACCTACTTTAAATTCCGCATTTTACTATCTCTGATTGAGATCTGAAGTCTGCATCTGGCCTCTTCCTCAAGAACAGGTTTATTCATACCCATATCCATAAGACTTTGAATTTAGAAACAAAAAGGAGTTTAATATGTCCTATGTCTCAGTCAGGCTTGTCAGTCATTTGGATTTTCAGAGACAGCCTTGTTGATTTTGGATCTTATTCAGAGATAGACTTAGTGGATCTTCTCTTTCAGTGGGTGCTATGAGCTGAAGAATGCGTTCGGAAACAAAGCAGCTTTTTAATTGAAGTGTCTTGGTAGGAGATATATCCTTCCAAAAACCTGCTGACTTCTTTGGAGGTCTAAATAGGCAAAGTTGGATGCTGCATTTTTAAAAATATTAAGCCATTTCAGCTTGTCTCAAATTTATGCACAATTGTGAGCACTTTGCTACTGCTATTCTCTTTTGACAAAGCTCTGTAATTTGTGTTACCATCACTTCAGAATCCTCTTTTGTCTGTTCTTCATATTGAGTGATCATTGCTTCCTGTTCACTTGCCATAGACAGAATCCTGCTCCTTCACGTCTCCCTGTTGAAATATTGTGGTGACTTTGCCATTGCCATTTGTATTTCACCATGGCAGGCAGAATGGTTCCAAGAATTTTCCTCTGCAGTTCCCATAATCCCATTTTCCCCTAAAAGACACCCTCCAGCATAAACAGACAAGGCAGAGCACGTCACTATGAGCACTTTTACACCCAGCAGTAATTTGTGGAGGTCTGGCTGGCTCAGGCATGTGGAGAGAGGAGTTCCCTCTATTCCAGGTCCTTGGCTTCTCCCTGTAGTAAGACATGAAGTATTTAAAGCTCATGCCCCATTCTACAGCCTGAGATGGTTTTTGGGGCTTCATTGAAAGTTAATAGTTCTTCATTTCTCACAAGTTATTTGAGATTTAAAGGGCTATTGGAGTTCACTATCAATCTGAGAAAGAGATTAATATTCTGTGAAACCCTTATTGCAGATATTGCTGATTATTGCTGCACCCACTTGAATTCTAACACAACAGAATAATGCCGAATGGTAGATTCATTTGAAGCTACTCAGAGCATGAAACCACAATCTTGGTATCAGGATGAGTCATGAAAAGCTGCTGTCTCACTTAATTTCTGACTTTAAAAAAGGCTTTCTGTTTTTTCTGATGTGGTGTCAAAAGTGCAGGGCCTGATCAGCCACCTCCTTCTCGTTTCTAAAGTCTGAGAGTACCACTGTAGAAGGGACAGGAGATGACAGGCATATCCATACTCCCCAAACTAGGCAGACAGGAAGCAAATCCATGCCAGAAAGTGCACTTCCATGATTTGGGATGAAGGCTATGCCCCACCCCGGGGGAGCCTGTGGGCAGTTTTCCCTCAGTACAGGCAATTACACCCCTGCATGTCCTTGTCATTAACTAAAAGTGCAGCACTAAGTTCTCGTGTAAACATCCTTTTTGTTTGATAGCAGGAATGACGAGCAGAATTGTTTTCTTTTTAGAAAATCCTGTTGAAGCTTGAAAGCCCAAAGTGGGGTAACCTTTCTGCAGATGTGCTTAGTGTGCTTGGACACCCAATGAACGCAGCACAGCTCATGGGCTCCGCCTTAGGGAGGTAAGATTATTTATACTCTTTGTCATATTAACTGGCATTTTAGGTTATAATTGTCAATGTTTGAGTGCCTTGCTTACTGGGATCACAACAAATTAGCAACTCCTGGTTCAAAACAGGGCTGGTCTGCTTTTCCTAGAATGTATAGAAATGATGTGGGCAAATTAGATGCAATTGGAGAATGTGGCATGGCTACAGCTGTGTGGGAAGGGGCAGCCCACAGTTCCAGGACTGCAAGTCCTTGAGGGATAAAATGTAAGCTAAGTCCCAGCATTTTTTTAAGGCACTTATTTATAAGTTCCTATTATTCGGTAGCGACCATTATGTACAGGGAATTGCCCTTTTGAAATCAAACCCCATTAATTGTGACACCTTAAAAGGCCCACTGTACAGGAGCTACCACATAGTCACAAAACTGGCTCTGGAAGAATGAGCTGTTCAGCCCAAACTAGCATCTCTCAGTGTTATGAATGTCATGGTTTAACCCCAGCTGGCAATAAAGCACCATCCAGACACTTGCTCATTGCCTGCCCCCTCCCAATGGGATGGGGAGTAGAATCACTAAAAAAAGTAATAAAACCCTTGTGAGTTTTTGAGGTAACAACAGTTTAATAATTTAAACAAAGAAAAATATCATCATAACAACAATAGCAACAACAACAAGAATAATAGATAAATAAACCAAGAAATACAGTTGCTGACCACCCACTGACTGAAGCTCAGCCAGTCCCTAGGCAGGGATGAGCCCCTCCCAGCCAACTCTCCCCAGTTTATATACTGGGCATGATGTTCTGTGTTATGGACAGTTCTGGTCAGGTGTCCTGGCCAGGCTCCCTCACAGCTTCTTGTGCAGCTCCTCTCTGGCAGAGCATGGGACACAAAGAAGTTCTTGGCCTAGGGTAAGCACTGCTCAGCAACAATGAAAATATGAGGGTGTTATCAAGATTTTTCCCAGTGCAATCCAAAACACAGCCTGTACCAGCTACTGAGATGAAAATGAGCTCTATCCCAGCCAAAACCAGGACAATGGATTAATCAGCTAGAATGCAATCTCTAGAATTTTTTAAAAAGAAATTTAGCTGTTCAGAGGTCATTTACATCTCTTGACTACTGATCCCAAAGTGAATTGGTTGGAGTTCACTGTGGAAAATGTCATCCCATGATTTATAATGTACAAAGGCCAGGATAGTGGATCCAGTGCTGTTTGTGAATCACAGCGTAATTGGGCTGCTGTGAGAGACCCTTTGGAAGAATTCCTGCCCACATGACTGCAGAGAGAAGCAGGGGAGGTCACCCCTTCTGGGCTGGGAGTTAACTCCTGGGCTGGGGGATGCAGAAGGATGGCCTGCTGATGGACAGCCTGCTCTTTCCCACAGTACTCTTCTGAGCAAACTTTTATTTAAATGAGCTTGAAATTTTAAGCCCAAACTTCTCCCAGAAGAAATATTTAATCTAAGCCCAGCTGGCCTTTTCAAATTAAATTCTTTATTAACCAATTTGTTGTCATTAGCCACCAGGAAACTCACTTGTAAAGACAGTAGATAAAAAATTTACAGTTTCCTGGTACCCCAATTTAGGTAATTTTGCTACAAGGAGTTAATTTGGGAAAGGATGACAGATTGGATATTTGATGACCATTCAGAACGGGTTTTTTTAAGGCTCATTTCTCTTTCAGATTTGCTAACATTCTCTCAAATCATATCAGATTCTTTTCTATTCAGTACCTGATTCATTCCCTTATCACTGGATGTTTCTAACATACTGTTATCTTACCTTTTGCTGCTTTTGGAGCCAGCTGCATCTTCCAGATCTGTAACTCCCCATTGAACCTGACATAGCCAAAAATAAAGACGATGAAAAGTCACCCCCTCCCGACTACACAGGGACATAAGGCAATGTCCTTTCTGCCAGGGCAGATGGATTTTCCTGAGCTTTCTGCATTGGTTTCCTGGGCAAAGGAACATTTTTTGCTTTTGTTTTTGTTCTGTTTGGCTGATTGAATTAAGAGGTCATTTGCTAAAGCCCACAGAAAACTAGCCCATTTATATATTTATTTCAGCCCACTTAGTGAGAAAGGTACTGATGTGATGGTGTGAAACTGTGTGTGAAGGGGACCTTTGGGATGCAAAGAGCCTG
This sequence comes from Lophotriccus pileatus, assembly GCA_035583135.1. Classification (NCBI taxonomy): domain Eukaryota; kingdom Metazoa; phylum Chordata; class Aves; order Passeriformes; family Tyrannidae; genus Lophotriccus; species Lophotriccus pileatus. The sequence continues at coordinate 17,341,312 of JAWWES010000115.1, forward strand.
CTTCTGTCCCCTGCTAAGGAAGGGCAATTCCAAAGCATGCTCTGAAAGTTAAGAGACCAGTGCTGCCCAGAAGACTTCACCTGTCTGTTGTCTTCAGGGTGTGTATTTTTTTGCAGTGAGACTTGTCATCCTCCAGTCCCTGTACACCTGACTAAAGAGATTAAGTCAGGAAGTCGAACATCAGGCAGATGGAAGTGTACCAGTCTGCTCCCTGGAATGGAAGCTTCTCCTCAGCTGTATTTGTACCAGCCATAGGAAAGTCTGCAGATGTGGCTGACAAGGCAGTAGGAGATGGACAAAAAATATTGAGAACCCTCATCTTTACCAATAGCAGTTCATAAAGCCAGTGCCACTTTTATACTTGAGGTCTGCTCAGAGCAAAGCCACCCTAAGCTAATTTTGATAATTTTAAGGGTGGTTGCAGCAGTGCTTCAGAGTTCAGTCCTCTATTTGCATTGCTCTGCATTGCTCTAGCAGTGGGGTTTTTTTTCCTGAAACATTGCTAATATGAAGAGAAATACCAAACTGCTGCTGAGCTCTGGTACACAGGTCTTCCTGCCTGAGGTTTTGAAAGAAGGTCTCCTGGTTTTGGTGGAGGGGTCTAAGGCTTGAGCCTCAATGCTGATAGGCAAGACTCTGAAACAAATTCTGCAGTTAAAATGGCAGCAGCACAGCTTACTGGTCATTAAAACCAATGCTTTTTGCTTTTTGAAGGTGAACTATTGGAAAATATGTAATCCAGAAAAGGTTAAAACTTAACCACATTGATTGGGTGATAAATCTCTCTAGAAGTCACAGAGGCAGACAGATGAGTTACTGCTAAGCTGGGTGGGATAGAGGGAGATGGGAAGGGGCTCTTCTGTTCAAAGAGCTCTGTGGATGCTCCAGCACCACAAAGTCTGCTCTAGTTAGCTTTATATTATGGAGTGACATATTTGAAACCACACTGAAGCTCTTGCTGTCTGTCAATGCCAGCTTCACACAGTGCCTGTCAAAGAAGTGACAAGATCTGTCTTTAAAACACTGATGTGACTAAGAATTTAAAGGAATTTTTTTTCTACTCTTGTCCAGCAAATATCAGTCAGTGGATTTCACAAGTGACTCAGATGTTCTGCATAAGATTATATGATCAAATGCATAAAGGGGAAAAAACTCCAAAGCCTTGAATGTTCTGTGAGTTTCTACAAGTTGTCAATACTGGATCAAAGAGTTCAGTTTATCTCCTGAAGGTCAAATTTTACTTTTGATTTGATGATACATCTTAGTTCCTTACGGATAATTTCTGTGAATCAGATGGAATTGGGGTTAATAGAGCCTATGGAACTGTATACAAATAGCCGAAAAATTCCACCCCTCCTACATACATCAACTACGAATTTCCTGCCTTGCTTCAGGATCTCTTCATCTTCTGGATGGACCTGAGTTTTTGTCTGGAAAAGCACCCTTGCTAAACATTTGCTTTGAGAACTGTGCTTTGGAAAGGATTATTTGGATTCTGTTGTCTGCAGGCTCAGGAAAATTTCAGGTACATCTTTGTTTCAAAGTAGTTTCTTATCTTCTCTAGTCTGATGTCTACAATGTCTAAGCAAGTGTGAAGTCAAATACGTGTGCTGGGTTTAGGAATGGTAATAGAATAGGCAGGTAAAAAAACTCTCTGACAGAAGAATTGTGATGCTTGAAAGTTAATACTTACTTTTAAACAAATAGAAATGAAAAAAAAACAAGACTAAATATGAAAGGAAACTCAGTAAAGCACATTTATTTGATGTTATTGTAATCTGGCATGTAATTTTGCTGTGAGGCAAGAATTCCTCCCAAATCAATTCCAAAGTCTGCACAACAAGGAGAGAAACTTTACAAAAGTCAGCCACTATATGTCTTGATGTATGAACGCAATATCTGGCCAAGGGCAGGGAACAGAGGCTCAGATGAGACCATGCTGTTATTTCTGCTGTTAGTATTAGAATTTAGGTCACAGAAACTATATTTCCGATAATCATTGGGTTCTCATATGTAAAGTTTGGGACTGGAAGTCCCAAAAGACATAAGTCTTTTTTGTTTGGTCTTTTTTTACTTGGCTATTGACTAAGTGGGTCGTTGTGGTTATTTGGCACAATTCCTTGCTTTCTCTCTGTGAATTGCAAGGATCATTCCAGTGTCTTCCGAACAACGTTTGGATACTTGAAGATGGCGAGCACCACAGAAGACAGGCCTATTATCATATAGATCATGAAGAATTACTGATTACAACTTCACAGTTAACAGGTTCAAACACCTGGAAAATCTTGAGCGTTAACCCAACTGCACACTTCCCTCCTACTTATGCTGCAGGAGTCGGTTGGTTTGTGCTTGCTCTTGTTTCACAGCTCTGTTGAAGGGAGCTCTCCGGGTGTCTGAGGATGCACAGCTGTTTGCAGCTGGGGAAGCTGCCAGCGTAGATGTGGAGTTAAAGGAATATACCCCACTAGCCTCCCTGGCAATACAAACGTCCCTTTGGGATCTTCAGAGATGAGCAGGAGTAGCCACTCAACTATAGATTTTAGGAGTGCAAAATTTCGCCATGGGAGGTTGCTAATTGGAGTATAGAACAAATATTTCCATGTGTCCAGTATGGAGCTGTTGTTCTTACATGGTTTGGAGGAATGCTTACTAATTTTTTAATGTATTTATCAAATGTTACTGTGAAAGCTGTAAATGAGAGACCTCATTGCAGTCTTCAACTTCCTTGTGAGAGGAAGGGGAGGGACAGACACTGTGGTGACCAGTGACAGGACCCAAAGGAACGTCCTGAAGTTGTGTCAGGGAAGGTTTGGGTTGGATATTAGAAAAGGGTTTTTCACCCAGGGGGTGGCTGGGCACTGGAACAGGCTGCCCAGGGAAGTGGTCACAGCACCAAGGCTGAGAGAGCTCAAGAAGCATTTGGACAATGCTCTCAGGCACATAGTGTGACTCTTGGGGATGGTCCTGTGCAGAGCCAGGAGTTGGACTTGGTGATCCTTGTGGGCCCCTTCTAACTCAGCATATTCTGTGATTCTGTGATTCTAAAGGTGCCAGTACTTTCCCTTCTGGGAAAATTATGTTTCCTGGGATAATAACACACATTATTCTGTCTTTGACATCAAGGTCAGTTCCCACAATATGCAGAAGTAACTGCTTTTGCTTTCAAAAAGCTGTGGAAGAAAATTTGCAGAAGCCATTTTCTGTAATTTCTTCATGATCCTTCAAAGCTTCAACTTATATTTTTCTATTGAAGTAGCCCTTGAAAGAGATTTCTTTATGAACATGATGACTGGCCTCTGCAATCAGTGTAAATACATTATGAAGCAATGACAAGATGCTTGGAGATGCAACATTGTTCAACCCCTGGCAGTATGGCCAGTTGCAGAGATGCTCTGATGTGAATGCCAAGGATTTGACAACACATTTCTTAAACAGTCATTGAAGAAGACAACAAATATGTGAATTAAAAGGCAGGAATGAAGATGTGAGGGAAGCATGTACCAATCAACTGTGTTGTCCCTACATAAGACTATCTTCCCCCACACAATCCCCCATTAGTCCCTGTGAAAATAGTATTCACCTGTTGTTTTCAAATGTTATGGAATTAAATTGCTTAATTGTCTGCAAAAGATCTGTAGGAATTTGGCTGATAGAACAGGAGAACTACAATCATCCTCAGGACAAAACTGAACAAATAGGAACTAGTGACCAGGGACAGACAGATTCTGTTCTGAATTTTACACTCATTAATTTGCTCAACATCAGAAACTGCCTTTCCAAAATATGCTGCTCTGCTTTCACATTTCAGACCTTAATTCATTGTTGGGCTGCCTTTTCCTTTGGGGAAAGAGTACTCACAGGAAATGATTTATGTTTGGGGGGGAGAAAAAAGCAAACCGTGCACCTTAGTGTTTCATCTTATGCTCGCAGAGCCCCATTTTTCTCAGGAGAAGAACATAAGCTAAAAACATTTTTCTGACAGACATTCAGTCAATTAAAAAAAAAACCAACAAAAAACCAACAAACCAAAAGCAGAATAGCACCTACTCTCAGTTTGTTCCTTCAGGACTGCAGAACAAGCAAAATTATAGGTGACTGTGTAAGGCTTCATTGGAGCCAAACAGCCAAAAAAACCTGAACACATGGGAGAAAAACAGTTGTTTGCTTTTGTTGGGAGCAAGTAGAGACAAAGTTGTTTAACCATCAGTAATATCAAAGGGTGATTTGTCAGCAGATGAATTGCACAGAATATCAATGTGGACAATTGAAACTTCTGTGTATGAGGGACAGGCTACAGGTCAGACTGAAGACCCTGGAACCCCACTAAGCCAGCTGAGCTGCAACAGAATTTTTCTTCCATTAAAACTTTTGGTGACTTTGAAAATTGCACCAGGAAAGACATTTTGCTCCTGTGGTGCAGACAGCTCTATTGCAGGGCTAGTGTCTAATGGGACCAAATCTAATGGCTGGGTGGCCCAATGCCAAGCTGCTGATTGTAGCTTTTAGTCATATGGGTTTTTAGCAAGCTCCAAAATGTCAGATGAACTGTTTGGGTGCACCTAACAGCATTTGCCTCTCCCCCATGAGTTATTCCAAGACTTGGAAATATCTAGAGAACTAGAAAAGCATTAGAAGTATCTGGACCTGCTGTTCCACTTGCAGTGCCCTCTCCAGCAGGTTTGTGGCAGTGTGTTAAAACAGCTGGATCCCATTTGTCCTGACACCTGCAGTGCATTTACTCCTGCTCCTAGAGATGGTGAACACTTCCCTGGCAGGGAACAGCAGCATTCTGTCCTCAGCTGCTGCTGCATTTCCTTGAGCATAATTAAACAGAGTACAGGCATAGGAAGAATCGGCCTCTAGAGCCGTATTTGCAGAATTAATTTCCGAGATAAGTCAGGAAATTTATAGGATCGTTCCAATGTACTAAGGAAAGATTAAGAAAATCCCTGTAATGTTAAAGCAAGTTATAGTCTTTTCCAAGGGCAAGGGGATTCTTACATTGCCTATGTGTGCACCCTGTAAAACTAAGATAATGTTGACAGATAATGGTATTTAAAACCTCATCAGCATTTTAGTTTTTTGAATTACTTTAATTCTCTCCAACCTATATTGTCTTCAGTATTGCAGATTCTTGGATTAACACTCTGTGACTCTGAATATGCAGCAGGGATTAGGAATGTTGTAGTTGGGCTTGGTTGATTGAAAGAGTTGGTGTAGAGCTGTGGGAATAAGAGAGGATATTCAGGATGCTGAAGACATGATCTGCCTTGGCCTGTTTCAGAAAGGAAGGTTAAAATTCTCTTAGTTCCTCAAAGAAGTTAAGGTGTTGTCACGTGAAAAGTGGCAGAAAAGAAGAATTTTCTGTCTAACCTGTATTAATTTTTTTTTGTTGTCTGTCAGTGTACTTCTTAGAATATCAAAGCCTTTAGTGTCCAAAACAGTCTGTAAGCATCTCACCTAATGAGACCCTTCACTTAACAGATTCACCAAGACAGACAGGATATTTGATACCTTTTTATATAAGGGCTGGACTTAATAGCAGTAGGAAAACCCCTCAGCAGGTTTCTCCTGTGAGTTATTTTGCTGTCGATGAAACTGTCAGCACCTAAAAACAGACTCACTCAAAGAGTTCACAAAATAACACCTTTATTAATACAAGTTTATGACAACTTATAGAGTTGGTGTCATCAGTGATAACATTTAACTGCCAAAGTTATACTAAAAGCAGGTAGCAACAACAAGGCCGGGCACGAGCACCTGCTCTAAGGCAAAGCAACTTGCAAAGAATATTAATACTGCAAAACCTAAGCGAAACACTGTAAAACAAAGCCACTCACAAAGCTCTAAAAAAAAACTCTCGCACATGCTCTAAAATAACTTACGAATAACTTATAAACTTAAATCAAAAACTTAAGCATGCACCCTAAAGCAAAAGCAACTTACAGATAAGTAAGACAGCTCACAAATAATAAGGAAAGCAAACACTTAAGCACCTACCCTAAAGCAAAAGAACTAAGAAAGAATAAGTAAAAATTTTAAAGTACTGTGGAGGAAAAGTAAAATTAGGGTAAATGTGTAAAGCAATTGCTCACCCCATGGCGTCCCGAGAAGGTAGAAGGAGAAAAAGTAGTCGCTTGGTTACCTCCGCAGCACTGATGGAACTTCTCCTCGATTTTTGCTTATGTCCCATCTCTTATACCTTTTTCTTTAGGCAGTTTGAGTGGCTGTAGTCAATAAACTAATTTTTGGGGTGATAGACAGATGAAATAGGACCAAGTATCCACTTCCCGTGTTCCCAGCAGCCAAGTTGTTCACAGAAAAAGGCCATGTTATCTCCATATCACTCCTTTCTTCATTTTAATCCTTTTATCAGTTTCTGGGGATGTCTCCCCAGATGCTGGGTTTTTCCAGGAAACCATCAGGAGCCTTTTCCTTCTTTTGTATGGCCTTAGCTATTACCTTACAGGTGCACATAAATCCCAGCTCAGAAGCTTTGTGCAGAAATGGGGATAAACAACAAATATGTTTTGGGCTCTTTTGATAGCAAGTTGGGTTTTTTTTTTAATGTAGTGCTTCTCAACTGTTTAGACATCTGTTTGGCCTCTGATGACCATGTCATGATTGCCACTGTGGTTTTCTTACTGGCATCTGGCTGTGCAGCTGTGTTCTTTCCTCCTGGCTGAAAAGCTTGCTGCTCCCCTCCCTGCCTCAGCTTCATCACTGCTGTACAGTTATGCTGTAGTTCACTCCAGGCTACACTCAGATCCATTTAAAGGTAAATTTTGGCAGAGAATATGGCCATTCTTTACACTTTGTTAGACAGGCAGAAGCCTGTCATGTTGAGTGACTTGATGCTGAGTAGTTCCAGACAGCTGCCTCTTGTTCCATTTAGACGCTGTTCCCTTCCTGTCTTGGGAGCCCAGTTTGAGTAGATACTGCCTTCATTTATAAGAGAAAAGCCATTGGAAGGGAAAGCTCCATGAACATCTTTTCAATTTGGCATTTCTTCCTGTAGCCCAGCAGTCCACTTAGCCTAATTAGTCATTCAGCAAAGCTGTGGGTGGAAAGACCACCAATTTTTGAGATTAAGGCTGTACAAGAGCAGACATTGATACCATACCTGTATAGATCTGATGGTCTTGGTCACCTCTGTGTTGTTGAATTAAATGATGGATAGTTTTTGTTGCACTTGTCCTTTCACCAAAGTATGAGCAGGTTAAGACTGTACCGTGAGCACACAGCTGGCAGAGGAAGTGTGCCAGTGAAATTTTGGATTGAGAAATTGTGGAAAAAGTGCCCGAGGGAGTCTTTTGAAACCAATGCCAATCATCTCTAGTTTGAAAACAGCAGGACTTCTTAGCAGGGATGTGTCTGTTATGGGTTCAGGAAAGCTCCCACAAAAAGGACCCGGGTATGTGGGTTATATATTTCCATATAGTTTCAGTTATTTTACGTGGGCTGAAACATGTTGGAGTATGGCTAAAAGTGCAGTTTCTAATCATGTCCATTTAGTGTCTTCTGACAAAGGTGAAAGAAGTAGAGGCAGAGCCTCCTTGGGAGCAGAGTCTTTCTGGAGCTCCTGGCTGTGCTGAGGCCATGCGTGCTCCTAGGTGCTCTGTCCCAGGGTCCCCTCCCTCAGCTCTCCTGGGGGCCCTTGCATTCATCAGACCCCTGTAAGGAAACTCAGGGTCCTTTGGCTGTGTGAGGTGAGGCATTATGTGGGATGTTTGAGTATGCTGTTGTTCTTCCATAGGAATTTAAGGAGCTTAATCTCCATCCTGTTTAAAGTGTATGGTGCCTACACAGGTCTTCAGAAAAAGCTTCAGTCATCTTCCTTAGCAAAAATATGTTATTTCCTGCCAAGTAATTGCACCTTTGTAATATACTGACAGTGGTGCTGCTTTAATCTGTGAAAGTGTGTGTCAATAGATGAACTCATTGAACTTCCAATTCACTGAAATCTCTTTTGCAGCATATTTTAAACCTGATTTAGTGGATTGTTTGTGAATGGCGCATTTCAATTTCTGAATGCCTGGTGCTGTGAATCCAGTCCCTGTCTGTTCACTCTGCAGCCGCGAGTGCTCCTAGGGAGTGTTCACGTAATCAGTACAGCCATTTCATGCAGCATGGATCTTGGAGGATCTTGTGAGTTTTGTTAAATGTAAGATAAACAACTTGGCCTCCAGTTTGACTTTCCATTCAGTAATGCATCGCATATGCTAAATATGCCACTGCTTTGAGTTTAATCTTGGGCACCAGCAATATCTCTGGTAACATTAAAGTAGGACAATTAGTCTAAAATTTACATTGTTTACATTTTTCCTGCTGCAAAACGAAAGAGACAGTGCCTTATCTCTCTGTGAGTCTGATCTGTGTATTTGTTACCTCTCCACCTGTTTTCAAAATTGTATGTCAAGGGTATTTTTTAAAAAACTTCATCAGAGGAAACATTTTGCTTTCTTTTTCCTTTTAAAGATAAATCTGTTCAGTCTTAGAGCAGCTGCCCTCATAGATTACTGCATAGTTAATCAAAGTTGAGGCTTAACATTTCAAATCCAGCTGGTTTTTGGCAGCAAATGCTAGCAAGTCACTAAATGCACTTAGCCTGGATGCCTTAAAGCAATCCTTTTTGATTGTGGAGGAGACAGTTTTTAAGTTATCTTTTGTTTGCCATTACTTTTCCTTAGACTTTTGAGATTGACAGATATTTGCAATGCTCTCACAAACTTCCCAGCTGTTTGCAGCCTGCAAGGCAGAGGAAGAAAGGGCAGATCTTCAATTGGTGTAAAACTGCTGCTGATTTGCTCAGTTTGCGAAGCTACATAGTAGTTTGTCTACTCTTCCCAAAACATACAGCTTTCACTACTGCTAGGATTTTGTAGATGATTTCTGGAAATATGAAGAATGGAATAGGATTCTGATTTTCCTCTATGGTTCAGGATTTTTCACAGGAAAACTTGGCACCTTTTAGTTAGAGATGTGTCAGTTAGTGCAGCGAAGTCTATGAAATGGAATAAAATTTCAGCTTGTTAGCAAGGAGGGTTAGCTGGGCTTCAGCATTCACTAATTTCCAGTCTTTGGAAATGGTGAGGCTTAATTTGGTCACCTTTTACCTATGCTTTTTGAGGAGCTAGGTTAACACCTCTGTTGCTGTGCAGAAATACTCTTCATCATCTGCTGAGGAAAAAAGCCAGTAGTGTGCCAGAATGTCTTGTTTGACCATGTTTTTACAGCTTTGGCTTGCTATGTATTGCTAATCAATTCATACTGATCTGTTCCAGCACAGCTAAAAGCATAGCCTGAAAGTCAGAGATAACAGTACAAATCCTTTCTGGCTTTTCCACATCTGTGATATGAAATGTCATGTTGCTCCCACTTCAGCTGGTAATGCTTCAAATTATTGGAGTGAGAAGCTGCAAAATAGATCCTTGATAATGCATGTGTGTGAATTTAATGGCTATGAGTAGATTAACCTTGATTCAAGAGGGGTGACAACCTTGTCTTGATTTATAACAAGCAGTTATGTTACCAAAGAGATTTAATTTGCTTTGAACATTCTCCTTTGTAGATGTATTGTATTGCATTAGCTGCTGTACTCCTCATAGAAAAATTGTCAGGATTTCTCTGGGTAAACATCAAGTGACCTCCAAAATAGATAGTCAGCTCTATTTAAGTCTCAGCATTTATCTCACATGGGAGCATCTGATATCTGTTTGATAACTGCTCACTGTTTATTTCCTTCAATAAAGGGAAGTTGTACAGATTCAGAAGGCAGTTATTTATATTCAGAGCAATTAAGTTTTGTTAGTACCATTCTGACCTTGCTCTGAAGAAATCTCACTTGTTGGAAATTCTAACTCCTTGATTACCTAAAATACTCTAGCTACACAAGCAGTATAGAGGGATTATATTCTTTAATAATAAATACTGATGAAAGAGAGCATTGAAACCAGACATCAGCCAGAGGATCTGCTAACACTGAGCTTTGCAAGCATTGGAAGGCAGGCACCTGACTGTACTACTGCTGCATGGCAGCTTGGATGCTCAGTGACCTCTACTTTTAAGTGGATTTACAATTTTAAATGCCAGAATAATTTCACTGGACTAAACAGGATACACTTTGAAACCAAATATTATTGCCTGTCTTGCCATATCTTTACAATTGGAAACTGCTTATGGCTCACATGTTCTCATGCCCTTTTCTTTAATTCTGCATGAAGAGAGGAACAGCAATAATGGGAGCGTGTCTTGGGCTCCTGGGATAAGAGATGAGAAGCTGTTATTAATCTCTCTTAATAGTTGTATTTTCAATGCTCTCATTTGTTGAAGTTCAGTGAAGGGTCAATTGCTTTAAAATGGTAGGAAACAATTAGGAATGCAATCCTTATTTAAATAGATAACTGGTGATAGATTATGTTAGTATTCTGTTCTTCCACCCTAAAGTTATGATACAGATTTTACAGCCTTATTTAAATTGAAAGAACAAAGTAGCATGCTTAGAGTTTAGCTTTGCATACTGTTCCATGTTATCTGAAAATAAAATCAAAGATCAAACCCATAATGGGTATATTTAGTTTCATTTCAGTTACTGGCTGTGCTTCAGACAAGCTCTCATTGCAATTTCCATGCCTTCTGAACAGCAGTTTCCTTGGCAAGGGGAGTTTAAAGTTGCTGGTTAGGTTTTACCTTGTCTTTCCACCAGCAGACAGACACAGTAGGGCTGAAAATCTGTGCCTGCTGTCTTCTGTGAGATGTAGGGAGGAGCAGGAAATGAATAGCTGGGGAGTTGCTGGAGGATTGTGATTTTGCCCCCAGATTTCCTAAATGATTGTAAGGATCAGCATGTCAGAGGCTTGTATTTGTAGGTCTGTTGAGGGAAGGTCGTTAAGGACAAGTGCATCCCTCAGTTTCTTGTGTGACCACAGAGCAGTCGCAGTAATACTCATTTCTAACTCCTAAGTTCTCTAAGGCAGAGTGCATCTGGCAGGAAGGTAAAGGGTTTCTGGTACCCCAGAATCATCTCAAACACTGTGCTGGAAACATAACTGAGCTACTATTTAACTAGCTGGCTCTGAAATAATGTCTTTGTGACCAGGTTCTTATCCACTCTCCAACACAGCTTCCTAAGGATGGCTGGCCAGTATTTGTATTTCAATAGTTTAATGCTCAACATTCCAGCTTTCTCTTACATGTTTGCTCACTTTCTCTGTTAAGCAGCTGACATGTACTTTTCTTTTTCTTTACTGCCATCATATTGAGGTATCTCTTTCTTCCTGATCTTACTGGCTATTAATTATAGATCTATAGATCTTCAACTTTTTTTGCCTTTCTGTCTGCCTCGCAGCTGACACCATCTGTAGAGAAGAAGAAGTCTCGTAGAGAGTCGTGTGGTGCAGAGATGCAGTGCAGAAAACTGAATTAGCTTCATCTCTTCTCCCTCTGCAGCCTGGTGGCCAGGGACCTGCCTGGCAGGGGTTGGATTCAGCACAGGGACATCAAGTGACAACACTGGGTAATGTGGTTGTTGGGGACCAGCACTCATGGCAGGCCTGAGTTTTCTGAGCCTTCTTGTTTATTTTGGAAAACAGGTTTTTCTGCAATACAAAAGAGAATATTGGAGCTTGGCTGGATCTTTAGACATTAAGGGCACATGTCTCCCTTATTCTGCAGTTATTTTAGAAGTTTCAGGGTTTACTGGTAATGCAGGTGATTTATAGAACATGACTTTTCAATAGCACTTGTGTTGCCAGCCACTGTCATACACCAGAACAGCAGGAAAGCAATTCTGTGACTATGGTAATGCTTCAGCTACAAGCTAGAGGTGAAATAAAACTGCAGGCAGGCTGCCTGTTAGAAGAGTTATTTATATGAACAGCTTTGATAGTACTTTAAAATCTACTTTTCTTCTGATGTGGAAAATTGTGAAGGATGCGCAGATGGGACCTTTTCACAGCTGGATGTACGCACAGCACACTCTGTTAGTATTTCTGGCCCCTGTGCAGAATGCAGCTGCAGCTCCTGTGTCCTGGGACAGGGCGCAGCTGCAGCTGTGGTGTCTCCTGCAGGCTGTGACTGTGCCTGGCTGACATGCCCTGCAGAAGGAACTCAGGAAGTTCCAGCATCCTGGACAAATAATGACATGGGTACTTGTGAGGTGATGCTTCTGCACAGCCTCCTAGGCAGGGCTCTGTGAGCCTCTCCTAAGCCTTTTCCACTTAGCTCAGCAGAGCATGCAAACATCTTGTGCTCCAAAGAACCAGTTTTGTAACAAAAGTAATGAAAACAGGAAGAACTTTCTTCTCTTGCCTGCTATGTGTTTGTCTGGTTGCAATAATATATTTTCACCATTCATTTGTTCTGCTGCTTTATAATGAAGATATTGTTTGAAGCTGACTGGTCTGTATTGCTTGTACCTTATGCTTGGCAAGCCCAGCAAATTATTACCTGAAACTGAAGGGGTAATAAATTTATGAAACACAGTTCTTGTAGTCTAAGATAGTTAATGCTGGAGCACATGTGACTCACCAATATTCCCTGTTTTCTGCTAGGCTCTGTGAATTTAACTGGGTTAATGGGATGTAGCTGTAAGAAACAATAATTCAATCTGTAAATAACATTCTTAATAACACCTTTTCCACGCTTGGCTTCTGTGACTGTATATTCACCAACACAGCTACTGCTGAAGGGAGCACGAGGTGATAGTAGGAAAAGTCCTGCAATTTGAGGGGGCAGCAGTGGTGTGAGGAGGAAGAGGAGGCAGCAACCACATCAGCATTGTAATTTGGGATGTGTGAGTGCCTTTGGAGCAGCAGACTACCTGCCTCAGGGACATTATGTCTCTGGTTTCTCTTATCTTTCCCTTCCTGTCAAAGCCTGTTTCTCCTGTCTTTCCCTTCTCTGTTTTGTCATTTTTAACCTGATGCTATTTCCAGCTGCTGCCAAGTGCACACTCTACAAAACTAGTGGAAAATGAATTGTTGATGTTAGTTTCCTAGTGAAATAAATGATCCTATGGCTGTAGAAATGTAAGGTTGTAGTCAATGAGGAAAATACATGAAAACCGTGATAGTTTAGTACTCACAAGTTTCAGAAATCATTTTGCCCTGATCAGACAGTAGAAATTCATTTATCCAGTCATAAGTGTAAAATAAACAAAATAAAATCCATGCTTCCTGCAATGTCCAAATTGGAATTCTCAGATAATTATTCTGAAAATTGTCTGAAAACTCTAAAAGCTGAAGTCTTCTGACTGAGATATAATTAGTTATATGAAGATGCATTATTTAGTAGATAGTCTTGAGAGTTTATTTGCCACCCTTCTTGTCTCCAAAGAATTGTGCAGAAGAGGCAAGCTAGTTATCCAATGTTTACTCCTCTTTAATCCACACAGATGTTGTGTATTGGTGGTAAATAATTTGTTTTCATACAGAAAACATCCAGAATGAATGGATCATCACAGTGATTCATGTTCACAGTGAAGCAATGTCTGAGATACGTTTTTTCATGGTCATCGTCTAAGTGCTGCTCTGCTTTCACTTACCTACTCGTGCAGCTGTCAGATAACTTTCCAAGCACTTGAGCTAATTTAGAGTGTGCGTGGACCAAGGGATGATATACAGTGCTTTTGCTGTCTGCTAGACCCAAATAGTTCACACTTTGGCACACTTTTTTTCAGGCTGACAAGTCCCCTCTAATGTGCTCAGAAGCTGATTTCCAGATAGTGAATTGTCCTGGACGGTGAAGTGCCCTCCACATCAGTACTGGGCCTGAGGCATGAGCCCACTATGTGGGCTGAGAACTGGACCCAGGGAGAAAGGCTAAGGAAACAGAGGCTATAAAACTGAGAAAAGAGTTTCTAGAATTATCATCAACTATCAGACAATCAGAATTTAACATTTCTTATCCACATGGGAATGTGACTTTGTTTTTCCCAGAGAGGCTGGACTTCAGCACTTCCTACCCCACCCCCCCCAGCCTGTTTTCCTGGAATGATCTGATTGCTGTTATTACTTGTGATTGTCACAGAGGGCATGGATATGAGTAACTGTAACCTGTGCATTTGGGAAAGATAATCTGTTTATCTCTGAGGTCAAAAGAGCAGCTTAAATTTTCATATAATCTGATATTCAGAAGCAGAGTATCGAAATTATGTCTGCGCCAGACTAACTGGGATTTGTGCTTTGGGATTTGTGTATACTGTCCATTGGGAGGAAAAGCTGTTTAATGAAGGAAACTAGGAGGAATTGCTGAGCTTTCTGTGGGTTCTCTTTATTTAGGGGAAGGGAAAGAAAAATCAGCTTTTCAAATATACCCTTAAATAAGTGAAATCTTGAGCTTTCATACTTGTGTTTAGAATTCTTCCACAGGTATTTCAGAGGTCATATTCTGAGTAATCCTAGAAATACACCTGCTGAAATGTTCCAGGTTACTGAGATGTCACTATGCCCCACAGATTGTTGCCAGTCAGATCCTGTGCACTGGTGAGGCTCTTTTGCAAAGCACAGAACACTCTTCATCAACCCTGAATTTGTCTGACAGACAAAACTTTTCATATCTTATCCATCGAAAGTTCAGACATGAGGATTTCCAGAACAGCACATGTTGCTGTGCTGCACATTGAGTCTTAAAAACAGTTTTCTTTTTCTTAGGTAGGATGACAGTAAAGAAAGGATTCTTAGCCCCGAGGAAAGTCTTCTTCCTAGGAATGCGTCTCCTGTGCTAGAGAAGCTCAGTGGCACAACATAATTGTTGGTGGCTTTCTAATCATCGGCAAAATTCTGATTTTAAAACTGGGTATTTTAGGTGCTAAAGGCGATTTTTTATTAGGTTTTTTTTTTTTTTATTATTATTATCCCCACAGTTGTTTTTCTCTTCAGTTCACGCTTTGTATTGTCACTGATGAGGATAGATTGCAAAGAGCGTATCCCAAGCTTTTGTCTGGTTTTATAGGGTGCTTTCATGCAACACGCTGAAGCACCCTGGTCTGAAACTCTTACAGTTTGAAATGATTAAGGTTGGAATGATGCATGTGTTCTATTGTAGCTGTCATGCTACTTCCAAGAATTTTAATCTTGATGTCCTTTTATTGTGAATGATACAATGCAGTTACTTTGACTGTGTAATTAATGCTCTTTTATCATCATGACAAAGAGTTACCCCAGAATGATGCTGAGAAGATTTAAGTTTATTTTATTGAATTTTTTGTCTTCTCTGCAATTCATGACTGTGAAACACACATGAACTGCAGGAAGAGTTGCCTCTTGCATTTAGATGAAGACAGCTTATGCCCTCTGCTCTGCTCATGACATTTTTAAACTCAAGCTGGGGGATAAATGCAGGAGGAGGGTGGGAAGGAAGAGAGAAGCTTGGAACTCAGGAAACAAAATATAGGTACTTTCATACAGTAATTTCGTTTCTCAGCAGACATTTTTATTTACAACACTACAGGGGTTTTGACAGCCTGGAGTTCTTTGCACAGGAGAAGTCTGAGTTACAGCCTGACAAACCTATTACTGTAAAGCGGAACCAGGGAGTCCTACTCTTTTGCTAAAGTCCTTCTGTGCCATCCATATGTGGTAAAAATCCACCTGGATAAATTCTGTACATAAAAGACATGGGCAAGGCCTGCTTTTGAAGTCTTCAGCTGCCATTACAGCTACTTTGTGAGAGATCAGTCTTGAACATTTAGAGGGTTGTGCTGAAGAAACCTTGGGGTTTTTGTTTGTTTGGTTTGGTTTGGGGTTTTTTTTGTGTGTTTTTTTTGGTTTGTTCTTTTTTTTTTTTGGTGTGTTTTTGTTTTGGTTGGTTGGTTGGTTTTTGTGGCAGAGGTGGGTCACACGTTCATAAAACATGAATTTTTATTCGTTTGGGGTTTGTCATTGAATAGCTGCCGCAATGTAAAAAAAGTCTCTCAGGGCAGCAGCAGTTCAAGTGCAGAGGCAGGAAGGCTGGTGGTTTCTGGGGGGCACTCTCAGAATGAATGAATTTGGCAAACTTCAGTGCAGACAATGTGTATTGCACGGTGTCAATTACCCAGCCTAGTATTTTTTCTCCCATAAATTATCTACTTTTGCATTATCACTCAAGTATGCTACATGATTATCTAATTACTTAGTAAGATGCCAATTGCTAGTAATGCTACAGCAGACCTTTACAAGTCAATTTGATGTGCCTTTTTCCACTGCAAACATTAATTATTGGCATTGTGTTTCTCACTGACACCTCCACTATTTTAGTGCAACCAGCACAACTCACCAGTTCAATATTTCTATTGTGTCTATATGGAAAAAAACACTGGAAAAGACAACCTGTTATTTTAAAATCAGCACTGAGGAGTTCCTACTGTGTGCATGTGGAGTCAGAGCAGAAACACTGCAAAGAGCAACCCAGCTGAAGGCAGGTCCATCGAACGCCAAGAAGTCACTCAAGAAAGAATTGTGGGAAACACTGGAATAACAGATTTTGCAGGCAGGAATGTTGGCATATCCTTTGAAAAAAAGGTAAGACTGGTTGTTGGGTTTTTTCCCCTTTGATTATAAGTGAAGTGACAATAAAGACACTTCTGAAGTGTCTTTATTCCCAGTGAAAAATGCAAGCGTGTTGTCTGAGTATGGAGTAATGGTGTAGTTCAATGGTGTGCTCATGCTGTTCTACAAAAAACTGCTCAAGTATCAACCAAAAAATTTATAATTTCCAGTTTTTTAGTCCAAGACACTTGTTACTTCTCATTTTCTGGAGGTTTCTTAGAGTATGAGTGTTCTTTATATATGATATTGAAATGTACTGAAACAGGCGTGGTCCTCAATCTGTTTTACATCAGTTATCTTTTTAAGGCTGAGGATATTGAAAGGAAAAATCTGTGAGATGTTTGTCAGAGAAGCACCAACCAAACTTTTGATTCAACCTTATTTCAGCCAGCGCAAATCACAGCAAGTAATGGGTATAGAGATGTAAAAATGTATATGAGAATGTTCTCAGGCTTTATTTGTACATCAAAAGGGAAAATAAATGCTGCTTCTGTGTACTGGTTGCAGGGCAAATAGATTTTTTGCAAAGGTTCTAAATTTGTACTTCTGACACAGGCTGTACCTTTTTTCTTTCCGAGACTTGAAATTTTATATTCTGAATTATCAGATAGCATGATTGAATTTATTTCTACCTCTGAGTGAAAGAATAATAGTTTTAACAAAAGGTTTCAGAATGTAATTGTGAATAGAGTGCTTACATAGAAATACTAATTACACTTTTTCAATGAACATCTGTGTGAACATAACTTTTCTGAGGGGGAAAAGTTATGCTGGGAACCACGGCCTTCAAACCTGTGTGAGACATCCTTGCTCCTGGAGGAAGTGCTAATTCCACTTCAGCTGCAGCCAAGAGGGATTGTGCTGGGTGACAGCATTCTGTCATCTGAGTTCCTGGGTCCAGGTATGAGATCAATCTCACTCTTTCTGCTTTCATCCCTTTCTGTTTTAGTTGGGATGTGCATGGGACTTTTGCTGAAATGTACTTAAGACTGTCAGCATGGGTTGCTGTAGGATAAATTCTGTGTTACTATCAGGATGAGCTCATGTGGACCTTTTATTCAGTTTCTTACAAGGTGCACATTACAATGATCAATTTAATTCTGACATCTGCACAAGCTCCCATACCTCAATACTGCATTGACATCTACAGTTTGAACAAATCCCCATTGCCCTTGCTTTTGGTGACATACCAGACAGGGGCCCTGGCCTCAGATGGAGCTTTTCCATGTCCCTGTAAGACAAATCAGGGTTGCTGAACAAAAGAAGACCTGTGGCTTTACTTTAAAAGGAATAAAAAAAGACAAAAAAAACCCACTCAAAAAACAGTAAAAAAAAAAGCAAATTTCCAGTGCCTTTCCACTTGCTTTTTGGGAGGGGGCGGGTAGGGGGAGCTTTCTTCTTCCCCCTGTTTTAGTCTCCCTCCTTAATGCCAGCTAGACTCTGTATAAGGGTACTTGGATGGTAGCTCTGTAATGACATTGGGTTTATTAGGTGTCTGTGAGGTTTCCTGGTGGGCAGTATCATGCTGCATTAAGAAACTCCCTGTGACCTTCATAAGAAATCACTAAACTGTTTATTTGCTATGGCTTTCCTTTCATTACTCTGATTAGAAAGTATGATTTCATAGAAGCATGTTCTTCATGTTCCTTCTCAGCCTTCTGCACTGGCATTTAAAAAAAAAAACAAACAACAAAACAAAGCAAAAATCCCCAAACCACCACCACAACAGCAAGAGAAAACAGCAAAACCTCCCAAGACCCAAGAATCCAAAACTCAAACAAAACCAAAAAACCACCGTCTACAACATAAATCAAAGGAGGGTGTAATTCTGATCATGTAAGAGAAAAGGAAAAAAATAATTATGGAATTGTCTGCTCTGCTTACCTCACTTGGGAATAAACTCAGTTATAAAATATGTGCTGTTTCATAATTACCCTTCCTGCCAGAGGGCCAGCTCTGATCCCTGCGGGTTCAGCATGGTTTGGGTGGTGTTAACACCTGGGTTATCTGCCCCAGTGTTTTCCCTTTGGAATAAGGCATGGCCAGTAGATATTTCTCTCTGAACATACCAACAGCAGGTCCTTTTACCAAGTGATCACAGTAGGTCGCTCTCTTCAGCACTGTGGCCTTGCCAGAATGCTTACGGGGTGTGGGGGAAGTTCTGAAAGCTGGATGCAACTCAAGTGGAACCGTTCCATTTAATCCTTTACTCAAATGAAAAGACAAATCACCTTTATGATTAATAGTTTAAGAAAGTATATTCATTATCTTCCTTCACAGAGATTCTATGGAAACCCTACTTCAGTTGCAGCATCTGGTTCTCAAAAAGCACAACTTGTGTGGCCATAACTACTTTAGCCTAAATATAGACCCATGACCCTTAAGTCTATAAATGTTGCATTTTTCATTGTTGAACACCTCTCCTTTCCAACAGCTTTGCCAAAATTCAAGTTTTCTCCAATTCTGCTCTCAATTCTCACGCATAGATCAAGATTATGCTGCAGTTCTTAAAATACTCAGACACCTCAGTTTCTTTCTTGATGAAAAACCATGAACAGGATGGACAGCTATAGGCTGACCATGGTTTTATTTTTATTCAGCCCTGCTGCTGAACAGCCCTGCTGTTATCTCTTTGTGTCTTTAGATGATAAAAATAGATGCGCGCACTTGAGGGGATTTTGTGTTAATTTGCTTGTGTGTGTATGACATCTGATTCTCATGCCCCAGGGACTCTTTGCTACTGCAGTAGTATAAGGGGCCTTTAAATATTACTACCTCATTTTGATGGATTGCCATAAAAAGGCTTGACTCTAGAGGAGAATCAATTTTGTTCTGCTGTTAGTGGGAATTAAGTCACTGTAAATTCAAGATAATGTTTTTATTAACTTCAAGTTTGTGTAGTCATTAAGAAGGATTTTGGTTTGGTTGGTTGGTTTGGATTGTTGAGTTTTTTTAACTTCCTAGGATGGATTCTCACAATGTCCACCAGAGCAGCCCAGATCCTGGAGTCCAGTGCCATTCTCTGGGACCTGTACAGTTCTTCTATTTTCAAGGAGAGAGGATTTGAAAATAGTAGGATTGAGTTTGGAAACTCACTGTGGCAGTCATGTTGTATCTATTGACTCTCTAGTTGTCCAAAGCCTGTGTTCATATTCAAATACACTTGTCTTGCAGAGGAGAAGACAGGAAAGGGTTTGCAGTGCTGGTACCAATTAACATTAACATGGCTTTGAGTGTTCTCATGTTCTTACCCAGTTTTGTGCCCTGTTGGTTGTGTTTAGAGACAGTGTTTGGCTCTCAGGATGTTACTGAGTGGTCACAACAAAGCTGAAGGATTTAAATGAGGGAATCCTTCAGACTGACTTGCAAAATATGGGATGACAAAGACACCAACTGATGTTTATTTCTATTTGGATAAAGTTGCCACTCCTGAAAGGAGACTGAATATTGAAAGCTAAATTAGAAATAAGGGAAAAAAAATATTGGTAATAGCTGGCTATTGGTAGTTACATGAAATTTTCAGTGCCTTCAGAAATTACTTCTCCCCAAGGTTAGAATCAGCCTTTATTTTCAGTGAAAAGAAGTAACATAGTTATTTTATTATTATTCTGGTTAATGCTTTTCCCTGGGTATTACTTCCCTGTTTTGTGCCTGCTGTTGGTTAAGCCTGAGTTCCCACACTCAACATTTGCAGATTTTTTTTTTTCACATATACTGAGATAAATTTAATTGCAGAGAAATTCAGAATGTTAATTACTGAACAATTCCCTGAGGAATAAAAGAATCCCAGAAAACCCAAAGCCTAGCAATACTATTTTGGTAATTTCCCACGTACCTGCTCTGACAGTGTAAAGCACATTTGACTGAGATCTTGTAAAGGAGTTGAATTCCTCTCTTTGTCTTGAACTTAATGGCATGAACAGCCAACACTCAGTATAGCAGATAACAGAGAGGGAAGTAATACCAGGCATCCAAGTTCGGGCAATAACTGTTCTTCAGTTTTCCAGTAATTTTATGCGTTTGACCTCTTTGTTTTCTCAACACTCTTTCATGCTGATATTAAACATACTTCCACTTTTCATAGTTGCACCAAAGTACCTCTGTTAATATTTGCTATGAATTAAAATCTCTAAACCTCTACATTTGCAAAATTGATCCAGCATTTTGTATGGATAAGATACAGACTGGTTTAAAACATTTTTTAATCTATTCAGATAAAATGGTGCTGTTAAAAAGAGAAGTATTTATTCAATTCTTCTTGCATGCTTCAGAAGACAGTGTTTTGCGCCTTGAGTTTATGTCAGTGAGCTCATTATCATTTTGATCATAACAGTGATAACCACTTTATGTCTAAACAACAGCTGGTCACAATGTTTTATGAGTATACACAGTTCTAAAAAAGAAAAAAGTAAGTACAGACCAGTGATTTTCATAGAGTTTGCCTTCCTTTTTTTCATCTTTCAGAGGGTATTTCAGCTCACTTTTTTTCACATTTGTCTATCCTTAATTTTGAAGAAAGGAAATCAGTGACATTCTCTATTATGGATGTAATGAGCTGACTCCAATTAGAAAACCAGCACATCAGAGCTGCTCCTGAGGAGCTTATGCAAATCCTTCTGAGCATCACCATTCCTCACCAAAAATCAAAACAATTCCCCTGATTTCAGAGGCGTTGTTTCTATACTCCCTCATTTCACTCACACAAAACATGCTGCAATGCTCTAACTGCTGACTTGTCCTCTCAGCTTTGGAGTTTTATCAACAAGCAGGGAAAACTGCTGACTACATAATTAGTCCACTGTGTGAAGATGCTTAGCCACTTCGGGAAGAAAACATTATTGTTTGGGCTGAACATGTGTTTACTTAAACAAACTGGCAGCTGGATTGTCAGAGTGAAGCCAGTGCAATTCCTCCAGAATCCATGGTGCACTTGAGCAGGCAGGGGATTTGCTCCTGCGTGAATACTGTTCTAGTACCCTTCAAACCAACACCTTGTTTGATATGTTACTGTGTATTCAGGCACTTTTAAATCACCTTGTTTTACAAGCCACTCAAGTGTTGCAGTATCAGCACCATAAAATCTTGATAGTCACCTTTACTCTTGTTCTTATTCTGCTTGTTTATATCCACTGTGTGCTCTTTGAAGGATTTCCTTTTGCAAGGCTCTGCAGGAACCAAATGTCACTCTGTTCTGGGAAGATGCCCTGTTCTTGTAAGGAATGCTGTGTTGTCCTCCATCAGCACCATGTTGGAAGATACCCATGAAAGCTCAGGGCAAGAACATAAATGCTCTCTGGCAATATAACCCTGGAAGTACACGTTTTGATCCTGATAATCGTAATCATCCTAATCCCTATCTATGGTCATGTTTTCAAAGTTCTCTTTTGAAAAATTGCTTTTTGAAAAAAGTTCATGACCTGGAATTGAAACTTTCTTGAAGTTTCAATTCAATTCAGTTTGGTTTAGTGCCGGGGGGGGGGGAGAAGATTTTCAGAATATCTCTGGAATTGGAGGTATTTCCCCTCATTTTATGGAAGAATGCAGGTGACTTGTGCTGGCTTTCTGTAGTTCCTTGTGATAGGGCAGTGACAGGCATCAGGTTATCGCACTCCATTCACCAGTGATCAGACCTTCCCTTGAGGTGATCTTGATATTAAATGTACTCATGAATGACTAGAGGAGAAGGGAGA
The DNA here is from genome assembly GCA_035583135.1 of Lophotriccus pileatus. Lineage (NCBI taxonomy): Eukaryota > Metazoa > Chordata > Aves > Passeriformes > Tyrannidae > Lophotriccus > Lophotriccus pileatus. The sequence continues at coordinate 17,363,531 of JAWWES010000115.1, forward strand.
AGGAGCAGTGAAATGGTGGAAGAGAAAAAAAAAAAAAAGAAAAAAGAAAAAAGAATTGATGGTATTTTATAGGAAAAAAAGTTTTAAAAAAGACTGTGATGGTTTTTCTTGGGAGCAATGAGCAAGCAGCACAACCGCAAGTGTCGTTTCAGGTCTGTGGTCAATAAATTCAAGAGATTACAATTTGGAAGAAATAATTTCAGCTGCTTGGGCACCTTACTGAGTGTTCCATTACTGGCAATATAATGATATTTGCAATATTAATGGCTCCCCAGCCGGGAAGGCTTGCCACATAGGCAGCAGCAATTGGAGAGCAACAACAGAAGAGGGTGCTTGAAGAGTCAGAGGAAGATACCAGAGATTTAATGACCTGAAAGTGAAGTGTTTGAAATATAATTACATGAAGAACATTTGTTTTTCCTCTTGTGATTATGTTTGAATAAAAAAGACTGAAGTCCCAGCAAGGGAATTGGGAAGTAAATAACAGCTAGAGATTTGTTTTCTTTAGTTTCAAGAAGGGACATGATTTGAAGTGTAGTATTTGATTTAAATGGTCTCTCTCTGAATCTGAGAAGCGAGGGAAATAAACTGAAATCTGTTTAAGTCAGAAGGACAAGATCCCTTGTTAGTGTGTACACAGATGCACTTCCACCTAATTTAAAGGCAGTTTTTATTTATTCCAACTGTGCTGTGCAACAGCCACAGAAGAGCTGGGCTACCTCAGATGTATGTGATTGCCATTTGTGTCTGGTTTTTAGTAAAGCCTGCTCACACATCTCAGATGAGGGAATGATATTTACCATGGGGCCTTTGGACCTGAGGCTGCATCACTGGCAAGGGAGGGAGGCCAAGTGGTCAGGAAAGGTTGCATTTTGCAATTTTTTGTTTCTTCTCTGAGTCAAAGCATTCCTCCCACCATCACCGAGTGCAGTCTAAGCAAAGAGCAGATATTGAATAAGGTGTGGATTGCCCAGGGACTGCTGTGCTGCACAGCCAATCTGGAAATTGCTGTGACAGTGGTTTAATTATATGAAGTAGGCTGCTCTGATATACTAGGGTTGTTAAAAGGCAATATTCCCAGAAAAGAAGTTTGTCTTTAAAATCGAATGACTGAAAACAGCAATTTAATTAAAGCTTTAGTACTTCTGGGAAGAGTTTTGTGATGTACGTAGAAAGCCTAAGTTTACTTTGTTCTGATGGTTTTCCCCCAAACGTTGGCTTGCTGGGACTGATGCAGGCTGAGTACCCCTCTGCATCCCACATGAATTTCCTTCCTGCTCATGTCCCAGCTATGTCCTGGATGCTCTGCCATCAGGGCACCTGTGATGGTTTTGGTCCAGGCCTTCCTGGTAATCGGAAGTGACCATGTATCCCAATATTCCATACGATTTTTACGTAAACCGGGGTATAAATAAGAAAGAGATTAGAGACCTCTCTCTCTTCTGTTCCGGTGAGGTTTGGGAGCAGTGGGTCCCTGTGTTGGTCTTGCTTATCTGGGAGCTGAGGCCTGCACTGGCTGCTGGTCCTGCCATGCTGGAGATCGGAGAGGGTTGTGATCTTGCCTCTCTAAGGGACGTGGTGAGAATTGTTTTACCAGTTATTTTGCTAGTTCTTGGGTTTAATAGTGTATATTTGTTCCATGTCCCATTTTGTCCCTTTTTCCCCTTTCCCTTTCCCTCTGGGGGGTGTTTGGATTACCTTCACTATGTACATAACATTCTAATTGTACATAACTGTAATATACATAAATATATATATTTTTATATAACTAGATTGATTTCGGGCCCTTCAGTTTTTATAGTTCTTTTCCTTTGCCCTGAGGGAAAAAGGAGAGGGAAGGGGGGATTGCCATTATGGGTTCAGGCATTTGGCAGGATACCAAGTCCGAACTATCACAGCACCCACCCTGTCAGTCCCTTTGGCTGCTGCTGGTCAGCCTGGTCTGCTCTCCTTTTCTCACAGAGTGCTTTCCCCTAATCTTACACATCCATTGATTAGATGCCCAAATCTCTTCCCCGGTGTTTCTCTTAAGTGGCTGCAAACTGACAACAAAGTGTGTATGAAGGGGATCTGCTGGAGGATTAACGCCCAGCAAGCACAAAGTAAATTTTTTGCCTCAGAAATAAATGTATGGCATAAGTCCCTTTCATTTCTAAGGAGTGTGATGCTTCTAGGAAGCCATAAAGGCCAAAATAGGTTATTGTAAAACTCAAGTATTTTCATCTTTAGTCTGTTCCTAGGTGCCATTCAAATACAAAAGCCAGAATATGTGACATGCAAGCTGTCAAAAAATGCCACCTTCAAAATACCTTGATCTGTTTAATACCCAGAGACTCTTCCGCCATTTGACTGTAGCACACAGTGCTACTCTAACACTGCATGCTGGAAAGGCCTTTAACCACTGTCTTTGAGGCTGGAGGAAAAAACTGATAACTGTAATTTTCTGGCAACATGCACCTTCCTTAGCTTCTACTAAATCAGAAACTTTCACCTATTTTTCTGTGCCAGTTCAAGATCTAGACGTGTTCCATCTTATGCAATAAAATGCACTTGACTGTACTGAGGCTTGGTGCAAAATAATGAGTTTTACCAGTCTTGCCAGCTCTGCCACAGGGTTTTGTGTTTGCAGTTGTGTTAGACTGGAGTGAGAGGGATTTTTGCCTCAATATACTGGGCATTAAAGAAGTCCAAAAGGCCTGGGGAGAGGAGAAGCTCTCTGGGCACATGGCCCAATATCTACTCCCTTGGTCTTTTTCTGTCCACCCAGTTCTGTTGTTATTTTGCAAAAATGCGAAGACAGAAACTTGAGATATAGCAGATTTTATCAATAAGGGTTTAAGTGTAGAAATGTTTCAAAACTGTCCCTTCATAGCTGATACCTGAAAGTTTTAGACAGTCTTTTTTAAAAGAGTCGTTTATTTTCCATTAGAAGGGGATGTTTTTCACAAAATGCTTTCATCGCTTCTTTTT
>JAWWES010000115.1:17373495-17392044 GCA_035583135.1 Lophotriccus pileatus
TAATTTTTATTGTATACTAATAAATATTTCTTTATTATACTTTGATTATTTTGAGTATCTCTAATAATCAATAACAATGTCCATACTGATTTATTTCCTAATTTTCTGTTTATCTTAATGTTTGTCATCCCCTTTCTCCTACATTCTGGAAGAGGACCACAGCTGCCTACAGCTGTCCTCATCTTCACACTGAGTACCACATCCTGCTGCAATGTCCCCACCTATAAAAGGAGGAGAATGATCCCACCATAGAAAGTCAGAGGAAAGTCATGGGAAAAAAACCAACACATGTGAGCTGAGATCTCTGTTAAGATGATGATGGATGATGCTCAAAAATGGAGAAAAAGTAATAGCAGGGAAGAAAAGGAGATAATTGGAGGGTGTTTTGTGGTAGGAGGTTTTTTAGAGTGCCATGAAATGGGTTGAGGATATCTGTGTGGTCTGCCTTTATTAATCTTGTGGGCTAAACAGAGCTGAGGAAAACAGATTTCCTGATAGACACTTGCCATGACATCAGTGCGTTATAGTTAAGAACAACTGAGCTCTTTTAACAAGAAAAATATGAGAAATTAAGTAATAAAAATTATTAGAAATTGAGCCCTTTTATACCAAATAAGGAGGAACTCTACAGTGATTGATCTATTTTATCTAAATTGGGCAAACTGATAGAAAGGCATGTCAATAAGCTTAGGTGACATACATGTTCTAATTTCATCTAGTGATTTCATTGTGTATAAACTTTTTTCATGCTCAGTAGGCACAAAAAATCAAACTACATTTAGCACCCTTTTAGTGAACCTGCAGTATTTCACCAAAATTTATTTTTTCAGTGCCTTGAATATTCATTTGACATGGAGATCCTTCAGCTTTGCCTGCCTGGCTATTTATCAGAAGTGAGGACAAACGTATTTTTTTCGCATAAACGAGTCTTTATTGATTTCCTGTTTGGCTTCTCGTCATTTCCAATAATTTGTTCTAATAAATGCTTGGCGCTTATGCATAGCAGTGGGCAAAGGGTGAACAGCAGATTTTGTGCCAGTGAAACAGCACAAGACCTTGGAAACAGTACCCAGTCTGATTCCACGTGTTTGCCTTGTGCATACCCCTTTCCTACATTGCTATTTCACCATGTAGGGATGTGTCCACCATCCCAACTTTGACCACTCAGAGACACATCAGGGGCTTCATCCAAATTCTGCTGCAAACAATGTGAATGTCAATTTACTAATTGGATATCTGCTGTATTTGCTGCAGTAAGTCCTGTTTATCTGTGTACTGATGAAGAACTCCAAGGCTGGATTTGTGTAAATAGGTTGAAATTTCACAGATATCCCCAGAAGTGTTCAGATTTCCTGAGTGAGGAGCTTAAGAAGTCCAACTGCCTTGAAAGAGGACTGAAGTTGGCACCTCGACTGTACGTTGTTGTAGCTTAGAGCAAATCTCAGCCACAGAAGTCTTTGTGTCTGTCTTTCCTTGGAAAATAGGTGTGAGAAAGTCACAGAAAACACCACGATTGGTTATTTTTCTTCACAGAGCACTGAGATAATTTGTGGTCACTGTGAATGGCATATTTCGCCAGTGAATGGCATGCTTTGTCCTGATCTCATGTAAGAGATGAGGCTGTCAAAGCCGGGCCCATCAAGTTGCAAGCAGGAGGACATTGGCAGTTTTTGAGTGAGTTCAGTGAGAGGGTCTGCAGAGCCATGGCAGCACAATGCAATGACAGCAATGGGATGCAGAAGGTATAGCCAATGGAGTCCCAGGCCTGTGCAGGTTATCTGTGCATCTTAGGAGTAAATGTTTCCTTACCTGGGCAGAATTAATAATATTTGAGGGACCACCTGAAAACTTGATGGATTTATCTATGAACAAGGGCATCTCTTCACCTGTTCAGAGTCCCAAGCCTGCTGCTGTCCCCAGTGTCTCTCAGACCCAGCTGCATATCATCTCTTGAGAGATGGTAATTCCTGTTTGCTTGGTCTGACCATCTCCTTCTCCCAAGGCATGTGATTTTGGCTGCTGTTGGAGACAGGGAAGTGAGCCAGATGACCACCCGTTGGTTCCTGAGGCAGCAGTGGAGTGATTGCAAGTGCCGTTCAGCTTTTCATTCCTAGAGGAAAAGACTCAGATGACATTTGCTAAGGCTGAAGAGCACAAATAGGATAGACTCCACAGCTCAGGGGATGTGTGAGAGTGTAATTCCATTGTGTGACAGCCCCTGGAGGTATTGGCCACAAAGCTCGGATTTTCCAAATTACTTCAGTGTTTCCAGCACAGAGCAGTCAGAGTTGCATCTTAGCTGGTGTAATCCCATGTAAGTAGATTGAAAGATGCTCCTGGGAGATCCCAGTCCATATAAAACCACATGGAGCCACTTTTATTATTCACAACTACTCTCTTTTATGGATATGCTGGGACATGCTCCTCTATGGAAGAAGCCTCCAATGTCTTACATCAGTAATTGCTTGTTTACATCTGTGCCTGCTGTCTGAAAAAGACATTGGGAAAGGTAGTAACTCATTTAACAACCTCTATTTAGCAATCTAAAAATTCATTTTAAAAGAATTTTGAGCCTGAAAACTGTGATTTGGATTTATTTTTTTTAAGAAACAGCTTATTTAGCATTGCTCTGCAGCATTTTGAGAGGTATCCTTGGTGCATTCTGGCCTTCTGGAAACGAGAACAAACGTAAAATTCCTCCAGAAGAAACACCGTAGAATGCCTGATCTTTCATGTAATGAAATACAAAACAAATGCATTTCAGAAAGGTTTCAATGCCATATTCTAGTTCTGCTCTGTCAATCTGAGCTATCCATCACTCTGTAGTTACCCCTCCAGGAGGTAAGGAAAGGGCGAACATCTCTCCTGCTCAAGGAGTTTTAAGGTTATGCTTGTCTGAACCTTTTCAGTTCCTCCTCTAGGGGAATCTCAGTGGCACAATCAAGAAAATGCAGGCACCACAATTCAATTTGATTATTTTATTTTTTGTTGAAACAGGGGTATGTAAGCTAAAAAAATTAGGATGTTGATGAGCTTATTGTATTGCTGCAGAGGAAGCTTGGAAGAGAAGAGAAACTGCAAAGGAAATGCAGGAAAATGAGCTGCTGTTCATGCTTCTTGTAGCATCTTGCAGCACAGCCCTCTGATTGATGGGCTGGGTTTGTATTGTCTTTACTCAGTCTCATGCAATGCAAGGAGTGCAAGGTTTTCACCACCTTTACCCAGCTCAAGTGTGAATCAATCATTGTATTATTTACTTAAGAGTGTTCTCAGCACTATTGCACAAGGTGAAGGGAACTAGGAGTAACAGTGCCCATCACCAGGTTCCTAGTCCTGCTATCCCAATTTTATTGTAGTCATTTGCACGTCATTAATGTTTATTTTGGCTTTTTTAAAGATCACATTAATCAGCCAGGAAGATTTATCGTATTTTTTACTATCATTACTCTCAACAGGTACAAATAGTTATTTCAGATATTTGAGGCAAATTTTTTTCCTTGGCAGATCAGTAAAAGGCAACACTTCACTGATTAATAATTTTTCTCCCTCCCTCTTCTTCTGTACTGGTTTAGGAACCTACAAAAACAGTTTGCTACAGATTGTTGTATTTACTATGATTTCTTTATCTTCCTGGGTTGATCAGAAAACTGTGATGAAAAATATCAGTCAGTTGATCTACAATGCTATAGCCAGGTTCCTAACCTAGGCAGATGTCTGCTACTGCTGTTACTTCACCAAGTTATTTTATTTCTCATCTTACTTTAATTCTCAATAAATTATTTCCTTTTGTACGTGCAGATTGATAAATTCAGGAAATTACTCTCCATGCAGATATTTTGATTCTTGTATAGTTCTCTGTTTCCCTTTTGCTAGCTGCTCCCTTCTGAGTCTTCCTTATTTAACATCTTCAGATATTAAAGAGAGAAGAAAGGAGCTTCTGGCCCTACTGGAGCGCCATGTATGGAACAATCTTCTGGGCGGTTCTCTTGTTCACTGAATCTTTCCATACTTAAATCACCATTTTGTCTTGGGGATCTCTCCTACAAGGTTTAATTGTAGGCACTGTGTTGAAATCTAACCAGGTAACATCGCTGTAATGAAAAGGAGTGCTGTAATCATGATTTACAAGTGGGGAAATAAAGCCCACACAGACAAACAGCAACAGATGCAGGCCCAGCTCTGCTCAGGAGAGATAAAACAGAACCTGTTAAATGCCCTGAGGTATTGAAAACTAGGAGATGCATCTGCTTTTGCTTGGAGGCTCATCCCTACCAATATAAGTGCTGGATACTTAAGGGAAAAGATCTTTGTAATCCTGCTAATAAGAACGTGTGCAGGATTTACCGAGGACTACTAAGCAGTAGCAAACCCTGTACTGAGAGGCAGTGATTTGTTATATTCTAGTGATGCCAGAGCTAGTGAGCCTGCAGAGCTGTATCCATATGTAGTCACAGGTGTCTGAGTCACTGTCTTTGCCCTCACACAGGTGCTCAGTCCTGGGTGTGCTGTTGATGTGTAACTGTTGACTCTTCGTTTCACAAATGTGGTATTTCAGTGCTGCAGTTCCTGCCCCTGTGTCTGGTTCTGCCAAGTGTTTTTAGGGCTGGATTTGAAATTTTATTTTTCATGGGGAGCAGAAGGACATTTTTTATACCTTTCTCGAAAGTGGAATCTCTCCAAATTAGACATGAAAGTCAAGAGGAAAAAATCCTTTCCAGTGTAGCAAATGGCTTCAGACTTCTCAAGATGGAGTTCTCTGTTCCTTCAGTTTAGCAAAGTAAAGGCTCAGTGCATTCTGCAAAATTTCCTCTGAAATCTGTGTTGACTCCTGGGTTAATTAACTTAGAGTTAATTAACTCAGAGTTAATTACCATGCCAAGCAACATGTTACTGTGGCTGTACAGTTACTGTGGTGCTACAATAATTTGAGTTTATTTACTTCCAGGATGGTAAAGTGGAACACATCCAGTAAGATTATCATAGTCTTAACTCTCTCTTTTAGTTGCTAAGTTGATTCTGTTTCCACTGTTTCTTATTATAAAGCGTATTCTCTGGAAGCTGGAGACCTTTCTTAATTTTTTTCTGAAACCTTCCCAGGGTTGCAGTGACATGAACACCACAGCTATTGCCTACACACAGGTAACAACTCCCTATTGCAATCTGACAGTCGTCTACTTATACAAGGTGATTGATAATAGAAAGGGAGATTAATGAGAAGAAAAGGTGGAAAATATCGTCATGATTGCTTTGTACATTATTGCAAAAGTTTAAAAAAAGTGGGAAAACATGGGGTTTTATTATTTTTGATCTAAAAATACTATATTTAAGGAAAATAGGTATTACTGTGAAATTTTTGTTTATTTAAACAGTGTAATTATTCTTGAATGCCTTGATGATAAGCCTTCAGTCAGCTCTGACTATTGTATCAATTGGCTGAAAGCCAAGAGTTATTTACTACCTGAGTGTTACTTAGGCCGTAGCACACAATCAAGGGCATTATCCCAATTATACAGTGATTATTTTAGAAGAAGAATGTGCCATTAGAATCCATAAATAATGCACTTCACCATCTCAGTGTTGTGAAGGGGGGCACTGGTGTTGGGTAATTGCAGACTTCTGAGAAATTGCTTTGGGGAGGTTTTCAAAGATCCCATCATGGAAGGGAAGCAGGCGCCTGGATATCATTTAAGAGTACCTGGTCCCCATTTCCTTCCAGATTGTTGCTTTTTGCTGAGGACCACCACTGCCACGTGGTCTTTCATGTACAAAAGAGGGACACCTCTTGTGTTTGGATACTTGGAGCTGCTACACTGAGTGGATAAAATGCTGAAAAAAATACACCTAATCTGAAAAATACAAGCCTTGCCAATCTGAAGCAGGGCAGTGTTGTAGTAACTCACTGAGTGCCCAAAGGGAATTTTTTAGTGTTGCATTCAACTTAAGATCTGAAATTATATTAAGTAATTTAAGCTCTGTAGTCTATAGGTATTTAGTGAGAAGGATAAGGTATCCAGTAGCAATGGGGTAAGGATAAAGTACCATGTAAAAATATTTTTTGTAAGACATTGGCAACATAATTTCCCAAATTCAAAGACAGAGAATGTATAAAAGTCAGACCTTCATCCCAGTTAATTTTTTAGAGATTTTTCTGCATTAGGGACACTATTTATTCCTTATATTCCTAGTTGAAGAGATTATGTTTAATAACTTCTTTTGGTCATCAGCTTTTTAGCTCTTGTGTAGTCAATTCACTGGCTTGTCCAAAGTAGCATATACAGAATTTCTTGAATGCAAGTATAGGCTGCACACCCTGCTTGGTTTCTCAGACACTGTTTTATAGTGAAGTACTAAAAATTCAGTGAAGTTTTGTTACCTTTATTTCTCAACAACTGAATCACTACTAGTGATACTCTGTAGGAAGTAAATATTGCACCTATTCTAAATTCTAGAAACAGTTTATATAGTTTGCAGTTTCTCATCTGGTTTTGCTTTATACTGATAAAACAAACCTTGCCTTTGATGACAGCCAGACAAAAAACCAAGAGAAAGTATAGCTTGTGTAGATTAAGACGAAGTTTTTCTGTTTACGACCACTGAGAAAACATTTCAAATGTAAGAGCCCTTGTAAGACCTGATTTCCCGAACATCTCCAAACCCCAGTGACATGAGTGGGAGTAGAGTCAAAACTGCTTTACCAGAGTAAAGACACTTTATTTTTCCATGTATTCAAAAGTTAAAGAGAAGGTTTAGGCATTCTCTGAAAAAACAGGACAAATGCTGTGTTGATTTACCATTCTACACCTGTTTGTTGGCCACTCTACGTATGCTGGATTTGCAAGGCTGAGTTATTACCTATTTCTGACTAAAATATTCATGGAGCATCTCTGAACAGCTTCAGATGTCATTCATTATAGATTCAGGTCATGGTTAGCAGTCTGCATTCACACTTCATTTGATGCAGAGCAGCAAAACCTATACTTTGTAGTGTAAGAGAGTAAACCCAGGTGCTGCAAACACAGGGGGAGGCTGAGACTCCATTCGCTATGGAAAAATCTGACTCTCTCTCTGTTCCTGTGTTCTTCCCTCTGTTCCCTGCTAGATCCTCCTTGTGTGGCCAGGTATGAATCTAAGGAAACAATGAAGTCTTCCAGGGCAGCAAAGCACAAAAGGGAAAAGTGAGGAAAAAAAAACCCAAACACCAAAAAAACAAGGAGAAAAACAACTGATACCAGAGGACAACAAGTAACAATAATTCAGAGGATACAGAACAGTCTACATCCATATTCACAGTTAGAGGGAGAATAACTTCCGAAGACCTTTGGTTTGACACATTTTATCTACTTTCAAATTATTACCCCTGAGTCTGGAGCTGGGCAGAATAAAATTAGACATTTATACAAAAATTTGCCCCTTAAGGAAATTCTTCTACTAACTTCTGGTGGTGAGAGTTTGTTTATGCCTAAAAGTAGGAGAAGTTATATTTCTTTCTAATCAAAATGCATTATTTCACTGATCACTTCCTCTTTCGTGATTATTGACTAAAAAGAATGTTTATTTTAAGAGTACATGAAATAAACAGTAGAGGAGGTAAATGCAGGATGTCCCCCTGCCCTCCATCATGCAGAACTGGGCAGGAGGAGGGAGGACTGCCACCCTTTACTGCAGGTAGCCATTGCTGCTTCTCCTTCCCGCAGTGTCACTTGCTTAACACATCCCAGAACTTTTTCTTTAAAGAAAAAAATATCAAAAGCCAACTGCTGTGTGCTGTGGAGAATTGTTATTTTTGTGCAGCTCTCTGCCTGAGGCCACCTCTCATAAAATTTGGCATCAATCGGTTTCAATTGCACTTTCAAGTGGGTTTATCATCTGAAGGGATTGGAGCTTGTTCCATGATGGATTATTACTACCAAAACACACTCCGGACTGCCAATCTGCAGAGGGATGTAGTGCAAAATCCTGTTTAAATGCCTGTTTCTGAGAGCTGTGAGTGATGCAACAGGGCAGTCATACCAGATTTCTACCTACACTCGTTACCCCAGGTGTGTTCATAGTCTTTTCATCAGCTCGGCTTCCTGAAATCAAGATGCAACACCCAAATACAGCCCTCCTAATACATAACTTTTCCTGCACTGCTAGTATTATCCTCCTCTGCTCCTCTAAAGCCAGGATGCCTCTGCTCTTTGCATTATTGTCATAAGCTTTGTGTGTACCGCATCCCTCTGACAGAAACAAAAACAAGCCAGTGGAAAACAACCTGTGGAAAGACATTTGGAACACACATTCTTTGTATACATTGACCAGTGACAAAGTTACTTTTTTTTGTACTAAAGTAGCTCATAGCAGCATATTCTTGCCCTAAAATAAACCAATGACATAAACATAACATGAAAACACAATACAACCTGCAAAATAAGCAGCTTTTCTACACAGCTCCCTATTTGCTTAATAGATGTGCAGAACTTCTTCCCGAATTTGGATGATATTGGGAACTGAGTTTTTAGGGAAGTAGGTCTAGTAGGAGTCAGAACTGCCTTCCCAGGGAGCACTTTACGGACCAAGTGTTATCCCTACAGATACCTCTGTTTTGGAGAGGTGCCAATGAGGGGACAGGACCTCCCATCTGGTCCCAGTGCTGCAACTTCACATTCTGCTTTTTGGTTGCTCAAACTCTGAGACTTCACCTTTGCTCAGAGTTTGAGAAATGAAAAGCTGGGTGAGCCTTGAGGTTAATGCTTTGTGAAGGTGCTGGCAGAGGAGGAGCTGCTGGGAAATCGGCAGCGTGAGGTTTTCTCAAGTTTCTGTTTTTCCAGAATCTGTTTCGTGCATCTTGTGCCTCAGGGTTGATAATCCTGTGCTGTTTCTGAGCCCTGAATTCACAGAAATACTTTTTAAACTGCATTTTGCAAGAGGCTTATCAGTTAGGAATCATTAAGGAGAAATGAAGGATGCTTTTTGTGATCCTACACCAAATTTTCCACATTTGCTCTTTGTAGCATCAAGTACACTGCTTATCTGTGCCCACAGATGTTGCCATCAGCTACCTTTTATATTGCTCAGTGTATTGACTGAGCCAGTGGATCAGAGAGAACAAGTGAAGGGTGTTTTCTGCTTGACTTGCAGCAGCATTATTTTGGAGGAATTCTCTATGAATTTTCCCAATTCCCTGGGTTTGCCTGGTACTATATTTAGTTATCTGTTACTTGAATAAACAAAAATGTTTCCCTGTGAGAGTCTGCAAACTGTAGCCATCGACAAAAGCTGGGGTTAAAATGGGTTTTAGATATCTGTTCCTTCAAAAGAAAACTAATAATTTTTGACTGCTTACCTTTGGGCACAGGTATTTTCACTTCATAAACAAACAAGTAACAAACAAACTTTAGCTGAGATATCTGAAACACTAATCTTGTAGACAAATGATCATTCCTCAGACCTCAGTGCATCTATATTGTAGTTATCTGTTATCATTTATGTTACAGCAGCAGCTAAAAGCCTCCACTGAGATTGGAAGCAAAATTCTGTGCTCTACCTTGGTGAGAGGGAGCTGCTGCCCCAAGAGATTTATTACTTCAGCAGAGGCAGGTAAAAAACACAACACATGTGCAAGGAGCCTGTGGGGAACATGGAAATATCTCAGATGTATTACTGTGACCCTGTGCAGAGCTGAGTGCTCTGTGGGAAGAGCTTTGGGCCCTTTGATTTCCAGAAAGAGTCAAGAACAATCATCATCTGTCACAGGCAGCTAAGGAGAAAGGTGACCCTGATATTTTTCTGTGGAAAACAGGGGTTTGGGTGTTAACTCCATAGACATGCTGTGAAAACTGCAGCCTGCTGCTATTGCTTCAATTTTTTACTTGTGGTCATACTAACTTAAAACCTATATAAAGTGGGTTTTTTTTCTGCTCAGGAGCTGTAATTAGCTTATATGTGCTAACTCTTGAAACATGACTGTAATGTTTTTCAGATTTACGTGGGATATCAGCTCTGTCACACAGCTGCTGGGAACAAGTTACAATACAGGGGAAGGATATGCTCACTTTGATTTTTAGCTTACCAGAAAAATCCAAGATTTAGCTAACTGAGAGTGAGAGAAACATTGGTGATTAATAGTGACTAAGAACGGTCCAGCATTTGAATCTCGTTTACAGGCTATAAATGCTAAATTGCTTTTACCCTCTGCTTGTGGGCACTTAATGCCTGCAAAAGGTTATAGCTCAAGAAAGAAAAAATAGATTCTTTTCGTGCTGGAAATACACTACAGAAAGCTGTGAGCAAGGGGGTGGAATTATAGTGCATGTGAGAAAACCTCTTTGAATAAAAGGTGACATTTCACAAACAGTGCAACTCAAAGGGTATGAGACTGTTTTCTACAGAATTTCTAATACTGTGAGTCACCTACTGAGTTGTAGAAGGGTCTTGGAAGTACCTGTGCTTCAGTAAGTTTGGAGATCAGAGTGGCTTCTTACATCCTACCTGAAGGGACAGATGTGCAAACTGCACAGTTACCACACCTTTCTCATCCATCACTGTCCTGCAGCTTGCATGATGTAAATAAGCATTCACAGCCTGTTTGAATGCAATCCAGAACAGAGTAACGTAATTTATCACTTCTTAGCCCCAATGTGGATTATAAACTCTCATACTGTCTCTTACTGCATCTCAGTAGCTTCTTAACTACTCAAAGATCTGATTGTATAGAAGGGCTTATCCTGCCTGTAACTCCCAATCTAACCTGTCCAGATGTGCCATAACACTGCATATGTAATTCAAGAAGGTCTGAAAAGGATACATTTAGGAATGGCAGTGAGTCAGGGCATGCAGTACCCACACTGGAACAAGCGCTGGAGTCAGCTGTAGCCAATTAGGGAATTTTTTTGCCCAGTCCTGGCCTCCAAGCATAACTTGTGTTGGTTGTTTTGGGTTGCTGGGTAGGAGAGGTGTTACACAAGATGGTGTTTTGATACCATGGCAGCTCCATGGTCAGTGCTACTGGAAGCTGGCAACCTCATGAGGGTATATGCACTATGTGCCTTCACTGTGAAATTCCTGTTTGCACTGGTCTTGGTGAGGGCAGTTTCTTTGAAAGTCAGTGTTGTGGACTTTAGCAGAAGCTGAAGAAGAAGATATTTTTTTCCCTTCAAGGACAAGACTTAACTTTTCAAGTGGTAATCACCACCAACTGCAGGCTGGAAAAAGCAATGTGAAACTGTAATAAGGCAGCTGGGACCAGATGAGAAAATGGTAAAGCTGGAATGAAAGGCATAAATCTAAAATGTGCGTGAGGATAAGTTTTTTTTTTCTTAATAGAGAAATATGTAGAAATGTGAGAAGACATAGAAATGGCTGAAGCTTTCACACTGAGTAAGAATTAATGTTATCAGACTGACACTGACCAAACTTGAAATGACTGTCTTTTACTAGAGTCTATAAAAGCTTTAAATTTGGTGGGTTTTTAATGTTGCTTTCATTAGCAAGAACATCAAAGTACAGGACGTTTACCTAAAGTCTGTTTCCATGAGATAACAAGTTTGTTTATTCAGTTTCAAATTTGATGTATGATGGAAAATGCTCTCCTTGTCATATTTAGTTGATGTGTGTAGCTGAACTGTCTTTCTCTACATGCTGTTCTGTTCTGGATAAAGCTTGGTCCCTGCTGGCCAACACATCCTGTTTTAAATAAATTCTGACTACAGATGGGAAACTTCTGCACCTTGTGGATCAGCCATCGACTAGCAGGAACAAGAAGTCCATTTGTGCGTTTTCAAATCCAAATCTACCAAAATGTCTAGATGCAAACAGTATAATTCATTATATTAATCCACAGTATAATCCATTATATTAATTACTCTACTTGATGCAGAGTTGTGACCCTCTTAGCATGATGATAGCATTATGATTTTCTGATATGGCTCTGCATAGTTCCTGAAGCCCTGCTTTATCTGCAAGGGTATAAACTGTGGCCAGGGTTTAGGTTCAAACCTCTTGACTTTGTCTCTCAAACTCACTTTGGACCCTTTTCTTCAGTAGAATCCAAATAAGTTAATTGATCATCTGGCTTCTTTCTTAAATGAAAAACTGTTTGCCCGTGTGAAGTGATCCATCATTTTGTTACTCTGTGGTGACCTGACAAGAGGATTAAAGCCAGACAATTCTCATCCATTTATATTTAACTAGACATAGCCATTAGCAAGTTGGAGACTTTCAATAATTGTGTATTTCCTGCTTGTATTTATTTTTCCTTACCACTGCTTTCCTGTAACTGTTACATTAACCAATAATGATGCACTAATTGATTGTGAAATTGTAAATAGGTAGTCAGAATTTGTGAGTGCTTTTGATTCAATACAGGAACAACAAAGCTCCTGATAGCTGAGAAACACTTCATAATACCAGATTTTTATATGTTTACTCATACTGAATTACACACTTTTGTTTAGGTCCTTCAAATGGCCTTGATGCACTTTAATAATTGTCTTGGAATAAAATACGTCTCCTGAATGCCAGTTATGGTGTCAGAATCCCAGCCTAAGCAGCTTATTCAAGACATTTTCACTTTCTGAAAAGTTCATTAAAACATTGAAATCAATTCTCATAAATTTTAGAATACTGCATTTTTATTTCAGTAAATGCTAAGCACCACTAAGAGGTAAGTTGCTGTTAGCAGTTACTCTAACTCAGATTGGCTTGGATATCCTTCAAAAAACAATTTGCACTTATTTAAAAACAGTGTGATAATGAATTGCATTAATTGTTAATGTTCACTTTCAGTGTCATTACAGAACCCATCCTAAACCCCTCTCACAGGACAACCAATTGGCAGTACATGCTGAGAAGAGAAATACAAGAGTCCCGAGCCTAATTATTTGTTTGTAATGGCTCAAGACCCATTACTTACTTAGGAGGGTGGTTTTGTTCATGTGTTCAAACTCTTGCAGCTCAGTGGCAGAGGTCCCTGGCAGATTTATGTGAGCTGCTCACTTTGCATCAGCAGGATTTGTATAGACCAAGTAACAGGGCCAAAATGATTTAAGAAGTATCAGCTATCATGTACCAACACTGTGCAGATTACCCAGGTGCCTTTTAAAAAAAAAAACACAGAGAGTTTATCAAAAGTTTATGATATGGAACAAATATATATCCCTTAAAACTGCATCCTGTAGGAAATTTAAGTTAGAAGTGGTGTTTATTTTCATTCATGGCTGGTTTTAGACAGCCTAGATATTATTTTGTGTGTAATGTTTTTATTCTTTGTCCTGTCTCTGTGCTGTGTTTGGGGCGTCCATAAAGTGCATTGACTTTGTGAGATGAAAAATAACTTTCAAGCTGTAAAGGACCTTTCTTTTCTTGGTGGTCAAATGTTCACTAACTATCGATTGATTAATTGATTTATTGATTGATTAATTCTTCACTCATTCATTGCATATTGGCTCTAACCACATCCATGAGGGTTGTCATGCACACAGACCAAGCGTAAGAAGTTGAGGAGCAGAAAAGTGTGATTTGTTTATTAAATCATAAGGTCAGGATTCACATTCTTGCAGATATTACCGCACCTTCTTATGCTTTAATTTTTCACATGGATAATGACAGTGTGTCAGGAGTCTTACATCTGTTGGTTTATGAACACAAACCATGTTGATAACTGTTTCCAGGACCAGAGGAAATAGTCCTTTCCGTTATAAATCTTTTTGGAAGGGTTGAAATTCACTATATCAAAATCAGAAACATTAAAAATATGTTCTGTTTTTGCTAGGTGTGTTCTAAAAATATCTTCTGTTTTGATAAAATTTCTAAGGGGAAAAAAAGATCTTTAAGGCAGTTAATAACTATCAAAATCTTTTGCACTGCTTCTGCTAAGTGGTTGATTCCACTTGTACACTGACTATTTGAATTTATGTGGTCATTGAAACAAAGAGCCTTGGGAAACGAGTGAAATGTGAATGTGAGTGGTTTCCAAAAGCAACTCTTCCCATGCAACTGCCAGATAAAACCTACAGTTCTTCTCTACAAATCAAAGGTCAGTTACTTGGGAGAACAGATAGGGGGAAAGGGCTGAGGGACGTTTGGAAAAGGAAGTTGGAGCAGTGAAACAGAGAGGATGAAGGGTGAAAAGTTTAAGCTTCTGAGAGAAAAATGTGGAGTGCTGGAGCAGTACAGAACTCCTATCTAGCCAGCAGGTACCTATAAGGCAAGAATTTAAGTCCTTTTGATTAGATGGCAGGGGACAGCCGTACAAAATAAGTAAATAAGGAGAAAAGCATTCAAAAAGTATTGTAGTCTCTTCACTATGGGGGAAACATAAGGTATATTCACCTGCTGGTGAGTGCCAGCTGCCCTAATAGGAGAGGGCAGACAAATTCAGAAAGCTGCCATAGTACATAGGCTGCTCTGCAGGGTTGGCCATCACCTACTCTCTTATTGAAGCTGGTCCATTTTACAGAATGGAATCAAATATTTGCAAAGCAGGACAACACAATATTTCTTTCATATGGCTGTGCCTTATAATGTACTGGCTTCTATCAGCACACAAAAAAACTCTCTTCCCCTGACCTGAAACCAATGACTGTGAAAGAGCAGGGCAGATGTGTCTTACTGCCGCTCGTTAACATTGCTGGTGCCTAATTGCTTGTCATGGTCCATATGCTCCTTTGTAGGCTGGCTGAGGAGTCACAGACTGGACATCAGCTACCAGGTCCTCAGAGTATTAAAATCTTGCTGTACATCTGATGGCAGATGCTGGTGTAGGTTGCACCTTATTCAGGGAGTCTCATCGAAGCAGTGGCATTGGAGAGACAGGATATCTGTTCCAGATAACAGCAGTTCACGGGCAGGTGCATTTGAAAATCCCTTCAGTCTTCTGAAGTCTGCTTTACACCATGTGAAGACCCTGCACATTCTTGATCGGTATAATTATCTGTATTTTTAGGTTAAATTTAGAGTGGGGTATGAATCAGCTGAAAGAAGTGGGGCACGTTCAATAGATGATGCATCGGACCACTGTGAGTGCACTGAAGTGGCTCAGATGTGTTACTCAAAGGCATATCTCTTTCATCTTGGAAAAAGGATACCTGGGTGACTAACAATGAAATGAGGAAGACTCAGCAATGCACAATGAACACCCTGGCTCTGATATATACTGTGATCAGATTTCAGGAAGGCTGCAACTAATCAGATACCAGAAAGGCTTTTAGTGAAGCTGTGAGTAACACAGAAGCACAACACCATCAGCAGCACAGTTACATTTGCAAACAGAAGGTCAGTGAGAGCTCCATCTCTTGGGGTCTGGGTCAGGTGCAGCTTTGGAACAATCAGTTCAAATTTACCTACTTCGCTCCTTTTCAAGGGTCAAGAGCCATGTCTCATCTTGCCAAAATGCACTTTTGAAGATGCCAGGACATAACACACAGGATGCTATGCTATTCAGAATGATTACAAACATTACAGGAGAGGACTGGGGCTGATCATTATTTAAATGCTGGCCTGGTAGAAAACAGCTTATTTTCTACTTTGGTGAGTGCTGTGGGAGCACAATATGCCAGATCCCTTTTTCTCTCACCATCTGAACAAATGTGAGCAAATACCTACGTCTACACTGCAGCAGCAGAGACAGAAACTAACTTCTGAGTTTTAAGACTGTGCCTCAGTTTATCATCCAAGCAGATGGATTGGATTACATCTCCTCATAAACTGAAGGACTTCTCATGCAAGGTGCAAATGACGACCTTAGGGTGTGCTCTGTTCTTAAAATTTAGGAAGTTCCAATTCTTCATCCAAGAGGCAGGAAATTGCCTGTGAGTGATCCCTGGCTGCTGTGACAGCAGAGGCAAGAGAGTCAGCTCTAACACTTTCCCTTGCCTCAGCTTTGGCAGGAGCAATGCACCTGCAAGGTGATAGTATTGCTTTTCAGCAATGTGATAGAAATCTCATCTCCAAGGAGAAGGGGAAATTAGAGTATTTTACTAGGAAGTGGATTACAAACTGATGGAAAACCTTTTTGTACCAAGGAATCCATGATTCTTTTCATGCAGGGTGCAGGACTTAAGGGTGATCTCATCTTCCCTCACTGAATGGGTATCCCAAGCATGTGGAAACTATAATTTCATTTGTAACCTCAGTGCAAGGGGCAAGGCTAAGTCTGAAGGGACATCCTTGCAGAAGAATGTATATTGGAGAAATGTATGTCTCTTCATGGAACAACGAGTTCAGAGGCAGATTATGAGGGTAAAGTGATAAAAAGGAAGTTGTCCATAGTAGTCTCCTTCCTCACTGGCCCAACCTTTCACTGAGCCACGCAGTTCCCTCGTCTCCTCCATGTAGACCATCCTAGTTCCCATCTCCAGATCTCTTTTACCTAAGCCAACCCCACAAAAGCAACCCTTAGAAGTAGGGTTTGGTCCTTTTAAGCTCAGCAGCAGGCTGATGTGTAACCTGATTTTCAGGGGAAAATTTACTACATCCAAGAATACCAAGAGCTAGAAGGGCAGACATACATCTGAGTGTATTTTTACAGAAGCTCAAGTTTAAAAATACACATACATGTATATTTACACACGTACTGAAGATGACTATAAAGAAAATTCAAAATCATCATTACTTTCTCAGGAAAGGCCATAAAGGTTATGCACTGCAGTTTTGGCAAGGGCATCCTGTACTCCTTTCAGCCATGTTGTATGAAAACAAATAAACCAGAACCAAAAACTCAGCCACAAAACACGTAAGATTTTTTTGCTCCAAAAATTAAATGAATGGTGAATGCTATTCTCCAAGGCAGGAGAGAGTCCACATTTCCCTTTCCAGGGAAGTCAGAATATATTGATTCAAATCGCCTGGAAAAACCTCCAGGCCTTCAAGGACTGCTAACACTTGGTTTAACATTTTCAACACTTTTAATTGGTGACATGATACAAACAAGGTGTGACTCGGCCAAAAATTTGCTGGAGGATGAGGAAAGTCTCACAAGATACCTGTTCTCATTGTTTTCTGCCAGCTCTTGGTCTTTGTAGTGGACACAGTAACAGACTGTGGCTCAGTCCTTTTTTTACCTAATTTGCTCTCAATAGTCAAAGCACTCACAGCCTGTCTCTCTGGAGAACATCAGCAATGCTTTATCTGTTGACAGCATCTGAGGACAAGAGCAGAGTAAAATATGAAGCACATTCATTAAAGCACAGGACACAGATCAATAATTTGGTCTGTGCAATTCAGAGAACAGCTCCCACAGGAAGCTGATGCCCATATTCAAGCTTCAGCTTTGGGATGAGTCTATTTTTACACTGCATGGCTTTATAAATCTGATCTGTGCCACTGGATGACCCGGCTGCTCTCACCTTAGGGTTTTTTTCTCCAAAAGAACCTGTGGGAGAGCTCCAGCTTGGCTTACTGGTCCTAATGGCAGTGAGCCTCCAGCCTCATGGTAAGGAACTCACTTGGAAATAAGAAATTTCAACTTCATTTCCTTCCTCATTGTGAAAAATTGACTTTCACTTGGCTTTCCTCACTCTCTCTTCGGATGGCTGCAGCTACTGAAAATGCTCTGCCTTAAAAAATAACTTCCAGCAGATCAGACAATATTGCCAAGCTATTATCAAAGAAAGAGCCCTGGGCATAGATAAGAGAACTCAACTTCCCGACTAGCAAGGCAAGCTCCTGTGCCTTCAGGTCTGCGTTTGATACCACTTGCCACATTTTGATCATGCAGCTGTGAATTTGTAGCTGAAACAACACAACAATGACTCTATGACATTAGACCTGTTCATTTAGCACACAAATCCTTCTAAACATGATAAATTCCTTGTTGAAATCAGTAAGCATTTTAACTTAAAAGGTACTAACAGAGCCTGACAGCTTCTCCTAATTTCCTCTATGTACTTCTCTGTACCTCTCTGTACCTCTGTGCCCCCTGTAAAAGCAAAACAGAACAAAAAATTATTCCTTTTTATTTCTTATTAGCTGGTGTTTCAACTGACATCTGATTGTCTTTTTAAAACAGCAAATGCAATCTGCACATGCTGGGCATCTTTACAGAAGCCATTCTAGTGTAAGCTCTGATATTTAGCCAGGAACAGATGTGAAAATACTCCTGCTGACAGCTACCACCTTCTACAAAAAG
This sequence comes from Lophotriccus pileatus, assembly GCA_035583135.1. Classification (NCBI taxonomy): domain Eukaryota; kingdom Metazoa; phylum Chordata; class Aves; order Passeriformes; family Tyrannidae; genus Lophotriccus; species Lophotriccus pileatus. The sequence goes on from JAWWES010000115.1 coordinate 17,391,602, forward strand.
CAGACCACAGATTCTGATCCTATTTGTTTGAAGTGGCTGAAAATTGGTCCAGTGTTAACTAAGATAAAGACAGTTCTCAGGGAAAGGGGAAGAGAGAGAAAGAGTATACATTTTCCTCTTTCAGATCCCCAGGTATAAGTTATATCAAAGAGACATCGGTATTATTGTTTAGCACCTACATTATCAAAATGCTTAATACCTGTGTCTGTGGAATAGGACCTACTGCACTGAATAAGATTACAGTTCTCCTCACAAGACTTCTACGGAGTACAGAAAAGGCCAGTGGATATAGATCTCTAGGAAGTACTGGGATAATGAGGGGGGGAAAAGGCATATAACAGACTTCTCACAACCAAAGCCAGACGTAAAAATGGCCAGTCTTCGCGAACGAAGAGCCGGGGAAGGTCTTTACCCGCATATGCAGATAAGGCCTTCGAGCCTGC
>JAWWES010000115.1:17392144-17428110 GCA_035583135.1 Lophotriccus pileatus
TCCGGGGAGGTCCCTGACCAGGAATCGAACCTGGGCCTCGGCGGTAACAGCGCCGCGTCCTTAACCACTAGACCACCAGGGGCTCGGAGCTGCTTTTCAACCACCTTGGAAATTAATTTCCCAAAGCTGTAATTTCAAGCCTTATGACTGCTTCACTGCATCCTCTGAAACACACAATTTGATGTGTCTCAATAAAACGGGAAGTTTTAATTCTTTCTTTTTGCACCTGCTTATTAAAATATGAAAGGCTTGCTCATGGAAGTGCTTTCAAAAGCTGCTGGTGCACCTCGTGATGGGTAACCGAGCTGTACCCACACTTGTTTGAAGCGTTACCTTCCAATCATATAAAAATTTCCAGAGGGACTCCTTTTGCAAGGGCAGACGTTTGAAGCATGACAGTCACTTTTGTCTGTGTGGGATGGATCTATGAGAGGTGTGTTACATTTACTGAATGGTGACAGTGATTTTGTTGACAACAGTGAAGTGAAAGCTTCAAAGGAAAACATTAGTGACAAATGTGTTAGAAATACAAAAATACCAGCTGGCTGGTCCTCCCTGGAGGCAAACCTTTTTCTTTTAAATTAAGAGGTCTTTCTCTTTAGATGGTCTGTTTATCTGCCGTAATTTGACAGTGTATGAAAATGACACCTAAATTTATTTTCCGGAGGATAAATGCCCTGGCATTTAATCTCTGTGTCATCTTCTAAATCCTTCCAACATTTTGCTGTTCTTGTGTTCTCAGGCAGATTCTACATGTCCTAGATGAAGTAATATTTTCCCTCACACAGACAGTCACTTAGTGGCTGTCACCAACAGAAAATAGCTGCTTCCTATGGGGTGGTAAGCACAGGAAGGAATGGATGCATCAGACAGGCAACAGGGCTTGCAAAGCATGTTGGAAACTCTCCTATTGGTACCTGGGGATTCTTTTCAGCACACTTCACACATCAGGTAAAAAAGTATTGTCTTCCTTTGTGGCTTTTTTTGATGCCTGGGGAGGTGTTTCTGTGCAATGAATGTCACAGGATCTGCCACAGAGGTCTCAGAGGGCACTATGAATCCCTGATGTCATCCCTGGTCATCCTGGCCTCCAGTCTGTTCATCTTCATGTCCTCCCATGTTAAACTCACTGTAAGGGAGCAGACTGATTGCAGGCACAGCTCTGGGAAACCCAGCAGCTTTGGGAGGGTGCTCATCACCTGCCAGGGTTTGGGTTGTTCCAGTTTCTCTCTAGCTCTCAAGGATTACATGTCCAATCAAGCACTGAAGGGGATTAAGGTTGCCCCTAACCACCAAAAAATGCGAAACTTGCCAAAGATTATGTTTGGCACCAGACACAAAAAAAGGTTAATTGTCATGGCTGTAGATGATGAGCATAAAAAATTAAAAATTCTGTGCTACTACTCTTAGAGGACAGGTATAATAATCTGGTAGTGAATAGTGTCAGTAATTGAAGCTATGAGCTCACAGGGTAACGTGCTATCACTGACCTGTGCAGGATTTTCCTCATGAGTCACTTTCTTACACTTCATTATTTTACCATTCCTAAGTCAACACATTTCTCCTCTCACTGCCAACCCAACCCCAAGTTTTATCACACAGAAATCTTACTAAGATTGTTTTTGAGCCTTTCGCAGTCAGTAGGAGTCTGGTTTTTGCATTCAATACATATTTTATTCAGTCCTCAAATTCTCTCTGTAGAAGCTCTGGGTAGTATATTCAAGGACTTCCATTTCATTTATTATCTTGCACTGAATTACATTTTGGAAAACATTTGGTGTTGGCAGTTGGGGTTTGACACTGAGAACTGCTCAGCTGGTGCATAAGCTCTCCAGTAGTGCAGCAGAATTTACAACAGTGCTCAGTTTTGAGGATTTGAAAATTTACTTTGGTTTTTTTCATAGGAGGAATCATGCTGCTCTAATGTTTCACAATCTGGATTCTTTATGAAATCCCTCAGTTGGTGAAGCTGGATGACGATCTCCCAAAAGCCAGTCTGAAATATGATGTCATTTCAGTTTGGCTTTTTAAAGCAAGTAGAAATAGCAGGATTGCTCCAGAAAATGCTGCTTTCAAAGATGTAAGTACAATACGAATGATTAGGAATGTTTTTTAAAAATACTGATGTCTGTTTGTACTCTTGGCTGCATGAGCTCCCTTATAGTTCTGTAACATCATAAACCTTCTCAGATGCTTAAAACATTTTGGAATCTAACACAAATGCACTTTTGAACCTTTACCCTGAAGTCTCATTAAAAACTAATGGGATTCCTACTAAACGATTTTTGATGGAAGTCCTGAAAGGTATTATTCCTGCAATTCTTTTAAATACTTGTACTTGTTACCAATAGCACATTTCCTTCTGTATTGCCAGAGTCTTTCATTAGTTTATTGATATATTTAAATTTGTGCCCGGTTGTTTTTTTGTTTTGTTTTGTTTTCTTTGTTTGTTTGTTTGTGTTTGTTTGTTTGTTTGTTTGTTTGGGGTTTTTTGGGGGGCAGGAGAGATCCATGGATACTGGATTCTGCATTTTGTTGGAGCCTGCTAGGAAATGGCAAATGGTTGTGTCATGATTTTGTTTGTCCTTGGAGCTATGCAGGAATTTCCCTTTTCCCCTGCCCACTGTCTTGGGGGGAAGGGGGAATTGGGCATAGTAACTGTATCTAGGCAACTAATGGCCCAGAAGAAAGGGGCTAGCAAGGCTGCTTTCCCATGCTAATTGCCTGGCCTTGTCTCCAGGGAAATGGAGAGAAGACTAGGAGGTCTGGATTGGAAACGGTGAGGGGGATTGAGAAGTAATCTGAGATGTTCGGGACTGTCGTGGTTGGTGGCTGTGGTGCTCGGGAACTGCAGGAGGTACCTGGAGCTGTCGGAGCAGTGGGACTGCTGCCCGAACTGTTGCCCGAGACTACTGCGGGACTGCTGCTGGGGAGACTGCGGCTGCTGGAGCAGTCGGAGCTGCTGGGCTGTCGGAGCTGCCACTTCTGTGACCGTGTTGCAGTTTGGAGCTGTTTGCTTGAATGTCCATTGCAGAGGGACAGAGTGACATCATTGTGCCTCTCAGCCAGCAGGAATGAGTGAGTTCTCCAGTATCGGGAGCTGTGTTTTCCCTTCCCCTCCTCTCTCCCTTTGGTGAGGGGAGAGAACATTCATTGTTCGGCTCTCTCCAGCACTCGGAAAACCACACATGGCAACTGCCGGTGATCCACCAGCGCCCCCTGCTGACTGACTCAAACAACTGCAGGCGCCACATCTCCAGTGGTTCAACAGCACCTCCTGCTGACTGTGGTTATAATTGCCCCAAAGGGTGCAAAAATTGAACTGGTTTTTCACCGTTTGATTTATTCGTTTATCTTGAAGGGGATTGTTTCTGGGAGTAGGATTATTGTTTGGGTGTTTTACTTGTGTTCTTTTATTTTCTATTTCCCACACTATTCCTCAATCTGAGTCTATTAATTTTGGATTAATAATTGTTTAGAGAGAGGAGTTTTAAGTCTTCCTCATAATTTATTCCCAGTAAAACATTTGTGTCTCATTTAAACCGAGACACTGTCCATACTTGTCATGGCCAAGGATGGAGAGATCTTCAGGTCTCACGGCTATCTTGGTAGATTTACATCATGGATTTTTTTTTTTTTTTTTTTTTTTTGGTAGCTAAGAGCAATATGAGCGTATTTCATAATGATGGAGTCTTATTTCTCTGCAAATGTGTCCTGACCTCTCTTTGCCACTCTTAAAAATTATTGGGTTTACAGCTTCTGTGCAACAGGTTTAGCTGAGGGCAGTTGTCTGCAGTGCAGAAGATGAGATGATTTAGGTGTGTGAGATGTCTTATTTATGTGAAATACAGAAGGGATACGGGGAAATCCACAGCTTGGGCAGCATCTGCTGGCTTTCTAATGCCAGGAAAGATGAGAGGATTGGGAAAGGAAACAAACACAATGGGGATACAGGAAAGGAATTGGACAAAATTAATTGGAAGCCGCATCTCTCCCTCCCTCCCTCCTGTTTCTACTGCTGCAGGAATACTTTTGACCCATATGTGAGGGAGGATGTGTACTCAGAAACTATTCATTCTGGTCATAGTTCTTATCCCATTTCATAGCAATTCTACCAGGAGTTGCCCTGTCTGCAAGCAGTGAGCTACTCATTTCCTACTGTAAAACAAAAACAGTAGAAAAATTAATTTCATATTGAGCAAGCCAGTTACTCATCTGTTACGGGATTTTCCCCCCTGACTAGCTTCACTGCAGCTTTTGGCCTCTCTCTGCTGCTTTTCCCCAGCTTGTTTCATAGCCAGAGGTAACTGCTCCCTGCCTGTAATACTGTAGGGAAGCAAACCCCAGCCCAGGGCAGCAGGATGGCACCCTTAGTATCTCAGAACAGAGTTTCAGCCCTGAAATTGAAGTTGTTTTAATCAAACTAGAGTCTACTTGGAAAGTTCATCCTTTCAGACAGAGTGGGGAACAGGGGGGCTGCAGTGGCTCAACTTTTCAGACATGCTCTTGCTGCCTGGGAAAGTACATGAGCTCAGAAGCTGGTGGTCATGTAGGTACCTACAGGAGCTCAGCTTATTCCTACAGTTTTCAGAATTATTCCTCTCCCTACCAAAGACTCTGAGGTGACAGGGTGGAACAGGTTTTCCACCCAGAGGGTGGTTGGGCACTGGAACAGGCTCCCCAGGGGAGTGGTCACAGCACCAAGCCCATCTGAGTTTACAGAAGCATTTGGATAGTGCTCTCAGGCACATGGTGGGATTCTTGGAGTTGTCCAGCAGTTGGACTCAATGATCCTGATGGGTCCCCTCCAACTCAGCATATTCTATAATTCTGTGAAATATTAAAGTCGACCGCCCTGTTCTATTAAAATCAATGCCAAAATTTCCTCTGACTTCCCCCACTCCACCCAGGGTCTGCACTGGCAATTTCAACTGCAGTCTGTTGCACACTGATACATTAACTACAGCTTTTTACTGCTCAGCTTTGGTATTGAGAAAGTGTGTGTCTGCTCATTGAAAAAGATTAACAGTATAAACTATTTAAGAAATTCCAGGTTGCTGTTGAAACCTTATTTTATTTTAGTAATGTTCTGTCGTCTCATCCGACTAATTTTAAAAATCTGAACTTTGGTTAAATTTCCTCAAAAATTTTTATCTTCAGAAGTATATGTAGTTGATTGGACATGAACATTGCTTTCACTGAGAATGAAAGAGAAACTTCGAAGGCTGAAAAATTAAGTCAGGGCAAATTGAGGTTGTTGCAGAAACTCGAGTGGCAAGGGAAGAATGTGTTCAAATCAATATGATTTATAGACAAACTTCGTTTATTCTAGGACAATGTAGTGCTTATATCTTACAAACTCATACATATGTATAAAATCACACATTTGTCTTTTACCTATTGGTTCTATGCTAAAGATTATATTTCCCTAAGTCCACCCCCCTTATGGTTAACAGGTCTGCTTTCTTTCCCATAACACTGGCCCGAGTTGCTAAACTTGCATAACTGAAACCTTAACAAATACATGTGAAAGGAATTGTGACAAGCAAGAAAGCGAAAACACCACCTGTGACCTTGCCTCTGTTATGGGACGAGGCTCTCCTACATACAGCTGTGTCCGATCCATGTCTCTCTGGACAGCAGCCCTTCAGCTATTAACCCTTTCCCAACATGAGGTGAAAGTACAGTGGTATGTTCAGAGTGCACGGCCACGCAAGATGAGAGCTTTTAACCCGTCCATTTGGAGGACTGTAGTCTACCACCAAGATTCTACAGAGGTACATCACAACATACTTCCTCTGTAAAATGCTGCCCAAAAAACTCTTCCTCCAAAAGCAGGGGTAGTTATAACACAGATTAAAATTTGCGGATCAGCTTCTGAGTAAGGAGGATGAGGTGTTCCTAATGAAAACTCTTCTGCTGCTCCTTTATTCTGTCAGTATTGCTATACTTCTGAAAGGGCTTCTGAGCTCCTGACTATCAAAATATTTTATCTGTTATACTCTGAAATGATATTTGCTGTAAAGAACAGTGATGCTCTATTATGGCCAGCAGTGATCAGAGTGTGTCTGTTAATGAAAAGGAATACCCAGACACCAATCCTGCACCTCTGATGCATCATGAGCGTGTTAATCTGCAGTGAGAGCCTTTTGGATCCTAACAAAGCCCTGGGAAAGAGGCTCAGACAGCAGCACCCCAGATCCAGAGACATAGCCCAGCCTGACAGTGCCAGGCAGTTGAACTTCTCCCAGGAGGTGGTTCAGAGAAAACAACCCCTAAAGCATTTTATTCTGCACATTATGGATCAGCTGGAGTAAAAAATGCTCAAGGGTAATTCAAGGGTGTCTCATCTTCTGGAAACACCTGGTTGAACCCAGTAACAGTGGTGACACTGAATGACAGCAGCTTTAATGGGAAGCCAGTTCAATTAACACCACCGCAAGCAGCCAAATAGCAGACAGCTACTCTGCGTGGGGGGGAAGGGAGGAGTGAATTAGGCTAAGAAGATGGTAATTAGCAGCTGTCTGGCAGCGAGGCATTTTGTCTGCCCAGCAGTCGAAAGCTTTTTATTACAGATAACCTCCCAGTAGAGCCCAGGCAGGGCAACCTGCCTCTGAAAATGCTGAAAGTGGGGAAGAAAGCTGCTGCTTTGCCTTGATGAATGTGCTGCAGTATTGCTAGGTGAATAGTATGTTCATTCTTCTTTTTCGGGACGCAGTTATGAGAAATTCGCCCTGGAGCTCAAACATTTACTTTATTAGCAAAAGAGTATACTTGGTCCTGGGCTAAAAGAAAAGGAAATATCCTTATGAAACATATTTGGGACAATGGTTTAGCCTTTGGTAAAACAGATAAGACACGTGAGCATTAGAACTTTGCTGTCTAAACCAATGTTTTGTTTGGCATCGTATAAAATGTTGCTGAAATTATCCAGGTTTAATTCCATCGTATGTGGCATGACAAACAATAAATTGATCAATAGAATCAAACATATTGATCCCACCCATTAAAATGACAGAGTTGCTTTCCATTTAATTTCAGTAAAAGAAGAATTAAGGCTTATTCCTAACCTCTCAAAATATTTTTGCAAAAGTTCCAGCTATTGAATCCTGCTAATGAACACTGCTGGGCAAAGTGGTGCTGTGCTGTATCCATGGCAAGTTTCATTTCATGGAAATGTGGTGTTATCAGATGATCAATGCTACTAGTGCACCTGCAGTCACACAGCAAGCTGAAACAAGGTTCTGATCTCAGGCATGCTTGTTACCAGCTTTTTCTTAAACTTCCTTAAACTATCATCTTCATAAATGTCACTTCTCTGGCCCTAAAATCTCCCTTGATAATCGATTGCCTGCCTTTGGACCAGACAAGGCCATTTTTCATCTGATTTTAACCCACGTTCAGAGGATTTGCTAACAATAATATAAACCAAGATAGCAATGTGTTGAAGAAGTGGCACATTTATTACAGTTTGAATGTAGTATCACCCTGCGTGCGGTTTAATGGGAAGAGCTCTGGGCTGTGCTCCCTCCCCTGGGTGCAGGGTCCAGCTCCCATGGCAGGGGTTACAGTTCCCTCTCAACTGTTTGCAGCCCTCAGCAGTCTCATGCTGCAAGACAATTTTCTCTTATTTGGTGTTACCCTACATCTGCTTCACTCTCTGCTTGATAAAAATGGACATCCCATACTGTGGGGGCCTGAAGGCTGGGCTGAAGACTGCCGTGCAGGTATCTTGGGCAGTACTTGCTTAGTCTTGCCTGACAGCAGGTAGGAATGGACACGAGGACCCTGGGTTGGGTTTCCTTCTGGGGAAAACATACTGGAACCAAGCCCAGAGGAAAGGATGGAAGGTAGCAGCTGACACTTGAGCAGGGGGGACTGTAGAAGCTTTGTCTTTACTACAGAATCAGTGCCTCCTGAATCCTCTTTCATCAGCTTCAGTTACAAGGAGGATGTTTATGGGACTCCAGATGTTCCTGCCCTATCTGTCCATTGCCAACCTTATCACAGCACTTACAAAACTCCAAACAACAGCCATTTCAATGGAAAAATCCTGTAATTTGACAGTCGTGTTCTGAAAAAAAATAAAAATCTGTTTCTGTTACTAAGAGCCTCAAAAATATCCAAGAGACAGAGGAGCTAACTAGGAGCTAACTAAAACTTTTATTCAAATAAAAGGGAGAGTTCACTGGACAATCCCCAGTGAGGTCTCTCTCCTTGATAGAAGCTGCAGTCTCTTTTATCCCCTTGCCTGAAATGCAGGTCTCTCCCCATTTCACCCCTGGCTGAGGTACTCTGTGATTACAGCCTTCCTCCCAGTGTGTCCTGCATTCCATGGTCACATGGGATGGGTCCCCAGCATTTTCAAAATTGAGGTTACTCATCCTTTGCTGCTGATAAATCCCCTCGTGCAAACTGCATCTCTCTGTAAATGACAACTGAACAACCAGGAACCTGTCACTTCCCACCACCAAATGCAACCACACTACAAATTTTGCAAGAGCACCTATTTATTCCTAATAGTCTAATTAAAGGCAGAAGATATGTGTATTTTTTAATCCATCATGGTATTAACATCCTTTTTTGCAATATGATGGCACCTATGTCAGAAATAGATACTGCTGGGCACGGCTTCCCTCCTGCCAACTGCAGCCAGGTCAGTGGTAGAGCAGGAGCTGCCAACTGAATAGAATATAGCCCTGAGGGATGTCTGTTCCATTTACTTCTGTTCTCTGATAGTGCTAATGAGAAATTGCCACCAAAAAAAAAGGCAGCTTGAGTCATTCCGCCTCCATGCCAGGGTAAGTCCCTCTCTAAGACTCGGTGTCTATCATGGTGCACACAGCATGTGTCACTTCTCAAGTGCTTAAGCACACAGTGCTCCAGGAAAAGTCACAAACACTATGTGTGATCTTCAGGGTGTCAGGAACAGGGTACTTGGAGCAGGGCTGAATAAACGGTAGCATTCAGAGCGAGCTGTTTGATTCAGGGAGACAAAAGACAAGGCTGCTTTAATCAAGGGATCTGCCAGAAAGTAAATGCTACTTTTGTGCTGCTGACATTCTCCTTATTCAGCTCAAGAGTATTGGCTGTTTGTCAATTGTTTCCCCTTCATCTGTTTACATAAAACGTGGCACTAAGCCCAGAGAAGTTTTCCCTTGGCTCTGTTTCTCCACATACACAGGAAGGGACACTTAAAGACAGGTTTATATTCTACACAGCAAAAAAGCAGTGTACTGGCACTATGCACACATCATGGAACATCTTCCCTGCAAACATAACTTCTTCCTTTCAGGAACAAGATGGTACAGTCACTGAGATAAACACATCAGTGAAGCTGAGAAACTACCTAATGCTCAGCATCACATAGTTGGGAAGCTCAATGGGAAATATCCTGTAAGAATCACAGTATTTTGTAAGCTAAAGAGGAATCTTGTTTTCTTACAAAATAAGGCAACTTTGCTTCCCAGTGTATAGAGAACTCAGCAAGTAGCTGCCACTTTTAAGCAGAGACCTTGTATAAGTCTGGAGGCTGGCTGGGTCCATGCAGTCACCGATGCGACCTGAAGCTTTGAAGAAATTAGCAGGTCAAACACATATAAAAGTCACAACCCTGCATCCCAGGTTCAGAGTTAAACCCAAAAAACTCCTACCAACCAGAGCATAGCCTGCTGCTCCCTAACGCCAGGGCTAGTTGACAGCCCTTCACCAGTGAGTCTCTGCCACCTGTCCATAATTGTACCTGCTGCCTCAGCCTTCCTGGAGCTGCAGCTGCAGGAGCCAGCCAGGGCCCCAAGCTCACCTGTGGCTTCTTTACTCTCAGCAGCCTCACCTGCCATACCTGCAGCCTTAATTAGCTCAGCCCAAGGCACCTAGAACTTTTTTTGAGCTGAGCTGTGCAGGCACTGCTCCAGTCCTCTCTCTTGGATGGATTACAGCCCAGCTGATGGTGTAAGATATTTTTCCTTTTGTTCTTGGGGGCAGAACATTTTTTTTCTTCTGTTCAAGGTTTCTGCATGTCAGCACGAAGGTGATCTTTCTGCCTGGTGGTAACTCATTTGTGAATGCAGTAAAGCTTGAGCTTCGTAGTGGGGAAAGAGAGGGGCTTATTTTTTTCTGATAACTCTTCTGCCTGTCTTGTAAGTACGTAATAATGTGCATCAAAGAGAACTGCATAAATTAGTGGCTTGTGAATTATGAGCTCTTATCTTTCGGTAACGTATCTGGAATCCCGTGGTGATGCTCATGGTGTGTTATTACCCAGATAACTGCCTTGCAATCCAGCATGTTGGGCAACAAACAGCTCAGCTTCAACAACACAGGATTTTAGTACTGGATCACTGATAAGCCCTGTTTAATCTTATTTCATTAAAGGAATCTGCAGTAACTTTAATTACAGGGAAATTGGACAGCCTGTATAATTTCTAGAGATCCTTTTATGTGGAGGAGTGTGGGGGGCTTGTTGATGAGTTTTGGTTTTAGTGTATGTGGCAAAGTAGAAATTTTTTTCTGTACTACCTCAGTGTACCCATCTACAAAACAGGGCCCAGCTTAGACTTAAAGTGAAGCTTAGGTCATTTGTAAATCACTTTTATAGGTAAATACACAGCATATAATTATATCTGAACCAAACACGCTCTATTCTTCTAAAATAATGAATAGAATATATGTATGGTCTGACAGAACTAAAAGATTCAGAATCTGGGGATCTGAAAGTGCTAATCTGCAGTGCTTGGAGAAAGGAGTTGATATGAGGCATGTACAAATTAAAACCCATGTCTTTTTTACAACGCTGAAAAGCCAGGGCATGAGGAACAAAGAACAAGTTCTGTCCTTCAAGAAGGAAAAGTTGTTTGTTTGTTGTATTCTTATGTACACTTATTTCTTAACACAAAGCCTCCGGTGCTTTTTCTTGATCAGTGTCCTTGATTCTGGAGTAACCCACCTTGTTCTGACCTTTAAGTCGGTTCCTTTTCTCTCTGTCTGTCAGAGTATGATCTCTGAGAGTGAGAGGGTGATGTTTGCTCATATAAGGCTGAGCACATGTAGAGTGGAGTTGAAATGCCATAGTTATTGGCATTTGGTACTGTGGGCTAACCATGCTGCAGGTCTGTTGTTACAAGGTTCTCAGGCAAGGTCTAAAGTCAAGGAAACTAAAGAGAAGGCATTTGTCTTAGCTGGTTTATTGGTAATGTAATTCTGATGAGGTGGAGAATCTAATTACCGCGTACTTGCATCGGTCTCCCTTCTTTCATCCCCTCCTAGAACTGATTTAAAGATGAAGCCGTTGGAGCAACAATGGCTTTCTAGTCTACTTCTTAGTGCTGTGGTCTAAAACAGCTTTAGTGTTTCCTGAGCTGCATTTTCACGTCAGTATGGAGGCTAAAATGAAATAGTCTACTTATGTCAACAAAAAAGAGACACAGAGGTTAATGTGAAAAGCACACCCCAATTTTTCTTTGTTAGAGAAAATGAAAATTTACCAGTACAGATATGCTTTTCTATGGCAGTGTTGCACAGGGTGCATGTGGCTGCTGCTCTAGAAGGAGCAGCAGGCAAACCCACAAAATAAAGGTTGCACCTGATAGGTGGCACCTGGGGAAGGAAGGTGTCCTTCCCTCTGAGGCACTCAACTGTGGATCTTGGTGCAGAACTTAAACAAATAAATCTCAAAAAACCTCAAACCCTCAAAAGAATCCCAGTTATAGGAGGCTTACTTAATCGGATAATTTTTTTTTTTTAGCTTATCTTTACAAATTACCTTGTAGCCACACTTTATGTAGTGGACAGCATTCAGGAGATGTCTGAATGGTTCAGGATGGTAATGTATGAATGATATGAAAATTGGCTTTAGCTAAAAGCAGAACTAAACAGGATTCTGTGCTCACAAATGCTTAATGCAGAAACAAATGCAGGCAGACCTCTCTGCAGAGGCCACACAAACTGCAATAGGAGCAGTGCTGTCAGGAGAGAGAAAAAATCACAAACTCTGTCAATCACCTAATACAAAGTGACATCTGTTAAGTGAGGAGCCAGACCCTTTGCTGGTGCCAGCCAGCCATGCAACTGCAGAACTGTCTCTGCCAGCATCTCAGCTTTGCTGTACCAGTGATGGGGCTCGTGTCCAGAAGCACGAAAACCAAGGAAGACAAATCTGGTCAGACAGCATCAGTGAAGTCATCGTGAAACATGAATAAGGCTGTGTTGGTCCAGCACTAACCCAGAAATGCCTCATTAATGACTATTGTTTTGCCAGTCCCACTCCTTAGGCAAAGCTTTGTTGCATACCTTAGAGAGGAATACTAAACACAGGGTACATTAGGCTGTATGTAAAACTTTGTCTACCACCCAGTGTTGGCACAGGGAGCAATGCACAGTATTAGCAAGGTGAGAGCCAGAGCAGTGGCACATATTAATGAATGTCACTGACAGACACAGGTCTGAAAGCAGCCTCGTATCTGACAGTGGGAATGTGTTTTTTTTTGGACCTGCGGGTTTCCTCCAGGAAGGCATGATGAGCAGGAGCCCAGCCTGCTGGACTTAGAGACTTGTGTAGGCTGGCCTTGGAGCAGCTGCACTTAAGCTTTGTGTGTTTCAGTGTGGGGTGAGTCACCACACATTTGCCCAGATATTGCTCCTTACTATATACGTGCGTGTCCATGCAATGGGTGACTTAAGCGTTAATAGTTCACTCTCCCCCATACTCTCTCTAAGGAGCAAATTCACTGCAAGGCTTCCTACCGATTTCTTGGCAGTGGAAGAAACAGGCTGTACACAAGGTAATTTAAAATATTGAGCTTTGGAAGCTATTAGTGTTTGTAGTTCCTGTTGCAGCAGCACCTGTAGTTCCCACTCCTGTCCATGAGAAACACTTAACTATAAATAAGCAAACCTACCCCTGGCTGTTTATCCAAATCCAAAGGCTCGTGACTGTTAATATTGCAATAATAAAGATGAAGCAGAAATTAGACAGAGACTTTTCAAAGGAGGATAGGGAGCTGTGAAAGCAAATGCTTCTCACAACTCTTATCCCCATCAAATATTTGATGAAACAAAAGGGAGAAAAATATAAATCTCAAAGACATTCTGAGTGAAATGCATGAAGAATTTGGGATGTCAGGAAGGGGTTTAGTAACCACATGCTGTGAGTGTGGTGTTTTAGGTGAGCACAGGATGCTGGTGTGGGAATATGTAAAGAGCAGCTTGGATGTTCAGCAGTGGATGGACATCTGCTGTTAGGCTCCTGACTCTGTAATTAGCAACCCGGATTTTCAGAAGTGTGGAATGTCTGAGAGCTCCAGCTGACTTTTGCCATAATTATTAGGAGTTCAGTGTTCAAGTTCAGTGCCTTTGAAATATATTTTGTTTATCACTGTGTTTAGAAATCTAAGTGATGGCAGCAGTCTGATAAACACTACCCAAGTGGCAGAACTTGTGGGCTGATCCCAAAACCACAGTATCACTAGAAGAACTGGAGGAAGGGATGGTGTGCTGAGTCATGTGGGTACCTGCATAGGAAATGCGTTTTAGTATGGATTTTTACTATGACATGCTGCTGTGTCACATGTCATTCAAAAAGGCTGTTCTGAGGGGCTTTATCTACTCCTCTTAGTTATCTGCTCCTCACAAGAAGCTTTCAGCTTCAGTGCTCCACCTCTGGCTCCTGCAGTGGAGAGAGGCAGATAAACCATAAGGCTGGCAGTCAGATCATAGTATAAATGTCCAGGGCAAGTATTAACAAGAATGAGCTGTTGTTAGTTTGGGATAGATTCTTTTCGAGGGAGACTCCTTTTGGAGAAAGGTTGGTGTCAAAGATACCTGCCAATGCTTTGGCAGAAGAAAAAGAGAAGCCAGTGGCTTGTTGGTCAGCTTTTGGTCACTTATTCATCTTTTTGTGTTCCTGACAGAAAACCCAAATACGGTGAATATCCAAATGAGAAAGGGAAGGCACTGAGAAGAAAAGCAGAGCTTGAGAACTTATTACAGAATATACTTACTATAGTTTGACTGGTAAGATTCCTGTGTTAAATTTGCCGCTGTACTGTGCAGGGCCAGGAGCTGGACTTGATGATCCTTGCTGAAAGCTCATGGAGTCCTTGAGCACTTAAAGATATACTGATGAAAAAGGATGGGTTATTACTGAGACAATCTGAGAAGGTGTCTGTCTAACTTGGTTTTTCCTCTGTGTATAGAATTAAATCTATAATGGATTGTTATGCAATTATGAATGGCTTTTGGCTACCTGGCTGATGACACTGTTAATCAAATTGGAGGTGCAGAGCAGTCGGCTGCAACCCAGAGCAATTTGTTATGCAAGGCAGAGATTGAAATAGTTATTCTTCCCGTGTCTCTGGTGATGTTGTCTCATCCAATGTACAGTGATGAATGGAATACTTAATGTCAACTCACAAAAATTTGAAACAAAAATCTTGGTTTTCTGCACCTCAGTGACAAGATGTGAAGCTACAAATTTATGCCTAAATTCTTACTGATATCAAGCATTCCCTAATATCACCTTGGCATTGTTGTCCCAGTTTGGAGAGTGAAATGAATGTGTTGCCTGCAGACCTTTAGAGACTTATATTAAGATACAAGATGTCAGTTATGTTTTTCAGTGTGATGCAGGTACCAGTGATTTGGATCTTTAAACTACAATGCAGTTCACAATTCTGTTGTTCTAGCCTAGGCACTGTAGATCTCATTGGTTTTGTATAAATATGATTAAAGGCAGTGGAAGCAATCAGTTATGAAATGGCATTGTGGAACACATGCGATTTCAAGTGAATTGCATCTCAGTTATCTGGGCTTCTTGAGAAACCACCACTTTAATTATCAGTGTCAACAGGTCTTGTAGGAGTAAGAAGTAAACTTACAAACAAGAAGAATAAATTTAACTAAACTCAGGAGAAAAGACAAAGTAACAAGCAGGGGAATATTCTGGATTACTTTGAGAGGGTTGAGGGGAAAACTGAATCTGAAGGCTGGGAAGGAAGGAGGCAAGGTAGGCAGATGCCCAAACCCACATCAAACTATCAGATCCAGGTCTGTTATGGATAGGAACACCTTTTTTTAGAACCAGTCAGCATTTTCTTCTCTACATGTTAATGACAAATTACTTACAATTTTGAATAGCCTTGCTACAGCCGTTTTGAAGTGTCTTGAAGATGAAGTTATTTCCAGGAGGAATTCTTGTATGTTTTTTCTTCAGCAATTCATCATTCTTTTCTGATATATTCATTGTCAGGAGGAAGAGGATTCTTTTTTTTAATTTTTCATTTTTATATTTACTGAGCAATTTAAGCTATTATTTCTCATTTTTCTTTTTGGAGGTTTAGTTGCTAACTAGCTCCTGGCTATTTATGGTGTTTAACCTCTCTAGAACCTTGATGCCCGTTACATGAGATGCATGTCAGGCAAGGCAAGAAGCTGCCAGTGTTTCATGTGAGTGCTTGAATGTCCTGCCCCTGTTATGGGTAACATCCCTAAAGATGACACGAAGAACACATATTTCTTTTCTATACAGAAACCCTTTTCATGTATGGAAACTGTTTGTGGTTCCCCCTAGCTTCTCTTAACATCTAATGCTCATGAATCATCCCCATCTGATGTTTATCTTTCTGAAAATCTGAAGGATGTTGCTCACTCCCTGTCACTATAATCAATCCATTTCTGCAGAACTGTCAGCCACCTAATTATGCCTCATCTCACACTAGGGTAGATGATTATTGCAAACTAAATGTAGAATCTTTATTTGCCCTTCCTTTTTTTCAGTCTATTCATGTAGCTTCTCGCAATTCCGAATTTTTATTCCTAAATGGGCCTGTAGAAGTACATACAAAGTGCACGTTCAGAATGAGAACACTGAGGAGATTAATCACTGCAGAACAATCCAGTGGAGTCATTGTTAACAGGAGAAAGAGGGCCCAACAGTGAAGCTAAGAATCTCTCAGTAAACCTAATTAACCTGGAGCATGTTTGATGAAATGCCATTTCTAAGTAAATAGAATTAAATTAAATAAATGAAATAAATTAAAACCAAATAATAATTTCAAAAGCAGTGATAAGAGGACACATCATCACAGGAGAAAAATCAAAGCTGCTGTGATCATCTGCATTTTTAGATGATGCCAATCATAAGGAAAGAGAAATAAAGGCTCAGCTGCTAAAGGAACGCATACTTGGAATGAATCAAGATAGGCATGAAAATATTGTAGACAAATAGGATTTCTGAGAAATCTGCATCTATTTGCTTTGTTAATGAAGTTTGGAGTCATGGTAACACTTTTCTGCTTCATAACACTTTGCTTGCAGTGGCTTTTCTAATTGCAGTGTGTTGAGCCTTTTCATCAAACAAGCATGAGAGGAAAAATGAAACCCATTTGGTGTCTGGTCACTGATGGTGGTAGGGATCTGAACTGTGCTAGTCTAAGAGAAACAGGCTATGTCTCTGTCAAACCTTAGACCAAGTAGTAAAGAGTTTTATTCTGAAAGAACAGAATATGTAAGCAAACCTATTGATTTTTTTTTTTTTACCCCTAAAAATATATGTAGGTGATTTCACTTCTGTCTAC
Source organism: Lophotriccus pileatus (assembly GCA_035583135.1). NCBI lineage: Eukaryota > Metazoa > Chordata > Aves > Passeriformes > Tyrannidae > Lophotriccus > Lophotriccus pileatus. The sequence goes on from JAWWES010000115.1 coordinate 17,408,716, forward strand.
TGAACCAGTGGTATAATTTTACTTCACAAAGTTACTATATTTGATGCAGTGTCCTTGTTTCTTTAGTTGAAAGAGGAGGGGAGAAAACTTCTGATTTATGAAATGAATCATTATATGAGGTCCCCACCGATATTTATAAGAGAAAAAGAAGGATTAAGTGAGGTGTTTATTGGCTTGCAATTCTGAATTTATGGGGCCAAAGGCTTTTTATTGTTGGTAGCTATTACTTGTTTTCAATCATTGTAATTCATTGTGATTTGAAGTTTGTGCCTGGAAAAGAAAGACATCAATGTAGTAGTCACAGAGATTGGCGAAGAAGAAAAATAAATATTTCTTTTCATGGAAAGGCTGTAAAACAGTTTCTTTTGTAGAAGAGCTCCCCGAGGAGGGCTTCACATGTGCCCTCAAAGACAAGCTCCAGATCTAGTCTCCATGGCAGCTTTTGTTGCTCTTTCTTCCTGTCATGGACTGTGAGGGTGTGAGTGTGGTTGGAAAACACAGCTCCAAATAAAAAATCCTTACCTTCATTTCACCTGATGCAGCAGAGCACCAAGAAAAGAGAATTCTCTGCTGTCAAAAAGTGATTTCAATAAGGAGATACTTGTGATATCAGAGATTCTGCCAAAAGTGAAGGCTTAAATACTAGTATAGTTTTCTTTTCACAGAAAGCAATAAGAAGTATTTTTTCAACATGGAGGGGAATGGAATGGAAAAATAAGCTCAAGTAACTTCTGCCTAAACCCTTGAGAGCAACACAGTGGCAACCTAAAATTGATTAAAAACAAGTAAAATTTGGTATCTCTCAGGGCTGTTTGCCACTAGGACCAAGTAGACTCAAATGCTTGTTGTCCTGTAAGTGATAAATGTGAGGACTGAAAAGTGGAAGAGGTTTTTGGGGATACATGTTTAGCATGGCAAATTCCTCTGACTTCTGAAGAGCTGCTTTTCCTCCTTTCTGCTCCGAGGTGCTTTTCCCCCCTCCCTTTTCCAACGGTATGTGGAAAGATGTGAGTGCACCTGCTCCATTTAGGCTATCTGATGGTGGATATTGTAAATTCAAAGGGATTAATAAGCAATAAGGAAAGTGATAAATAAACACAACAACATAAACCAGACAGGCTAGGGATAAAGGGCACAATATCTGAGACTAAAACCCTTCAGCCACTAGTTGATGGCTACTGAAATTAAAGCCTCCAAGACTGGTAGAAAGGAAAGAAGATTACTAGGAACATTATGGGATACTCAAGGGGAAACTCTGGGACTATGCAAAAACTTGTAAGGAAATCTCCTTTATGTATATACCTGAGAAAAGATACCCTGCAAATGCTGATGCCATCAATAACATCATCTGTAGGAAATGCTGCATATTTGTGGCCAGAGGGATACAGACCCACTGTTTCACTTGGTTGACCTCTTCTTCAGAAGCAGCTAATAAATCAAGTGAAAGGGAAAAGGATCTGCTGGCATGGGTGTGTTGCATGTTTTGAGTTCATCAGGCTGTGGCCTCTCAGTGGGGGAGCATAAAACCTTGCAATTACCTGAAATGGTACTGGTTTGTGCATGCTGGGAACAGGGAAACCCAGAGGTTGCTGGAGCAGATGGAATGCTGAACAGTTTTGCTTTTAACAAGGACAGGAGGTGGTTGGAGGGACAGGTCACTCCCAAGTGACGGTGGGATGGGTTTTACCTCTTTCTGCCTTATACAGCCCTCCATCTCTATATCACTGATCTTTGAGCCCCAGTGAGTCCAAAACACAGCTTGGTCTTGTGCTGTAAAATATCACTGGGGGTGGCTGTCACTGCAGCTACCAGGTGCATACAGGGATGTTTATTGGATATTTTGAACAGGAAAAACATTAAAAATAACAGCTCTCAGCATTCATGGGCCATTTTAGGCTACAGGCTAACAGAAAGGGTACCAGCTCTTCCACAGAGTGCAGGCAAACAGCTGTAAGATATGAAAGATTCCTCATATTGGTTTGGTTTGGGTTTGGTTTGGATTTTTTTGTGCACAAGGATTATATTTCCCTTTGTCTTTACAGAAAACCACCAGCTAAACCTTGGCATGCCTTGCTTTATGGTGGAGAACAGGAAATTTCGCTCCTGGTGAAGGCAGTGGTAAGTTTTGCATGTATGGTGTTTTATTTCTTATTTTTTTCCCTTTTCTCAGGTTTTTTCTTATTTCCAGGACTGTGCTGGAATTGCTGCTGGTGTTTGTAAAACTGTTCCATTTAGGTACTTCTAACAGAAAACAGTCCTGTTGCTTATAAAGTGACCTGCAGAGGCTATTTATACACTATTTAAACAAAACACAGGACTGTAAGCTGCCTGTAAGAGCTGACCCAGGCAGGGTGACCTGCATGGCTGCTTCCCACTCTGATGACCCTGAAGCACCATGCTGGGACACAGCTTTGTGCAGTGTTCACGTGGATGATTTCCTGCAGGAAAATGGGGATGCCAGTGGCGAAGCTCTCTCTGCTGGAACACAGACCCTGATCTCTTTCCTTCTACTATCCCTTGCAGGGTAAAACCTTATCACATTCTGCCAAGCCCAGAACTGAGACAGCTCATATGAAATCTCTGTGTATGGTTCAGACATATTTTCCATCCTGGAGTTAAATTAATTTATGTTATCTGACATCACCTTGTAGCGAGCTGGACATAAATAGAGAATTAAACATAGCTGTGGGCAACTAGTCTTTTTGTGCACAATTGCAGTAATAGTTTAGAGTTATTTCTTTTGATATTTTGTTATGCTCAGGTTTTTAACATTTGTAAGCCATTTAAAATTAAAAGGCATAAAAGGGGAGGTTGTTATAAAAATGCCTTGAGATGCCATTTAGAATGATTGTGATGCTCCAGCTCTGTGCAAACCTTTCACAGGGAGGAGGTAAATAACTCTTTACTGAAACAGGAAATGGCCACAGCAAAGGCCAACATTAAATGACTGCAGGAAGCAATATAACAATCACTTCTTTCAAAATTAATTCCTTTTGGTGAGCCTCCAGCCCTGGCACAATTTTTCTTAAAGCACTGGATTCTGAACTAAAGGAAGCCATTTAAGGGGAAAAAGTGTGAACTGTCAATTATATATGAAAATCAGAGTTGATAATTTAACAGCTTTTGTACTGTTGGAGATGCTTCAAGATCAGGAATTGACTGGGAAATAAACAGTCTCTGCGTTTACTGTGACATTCTTCTTTTTTTTTGAGCAAATACACTATGCTGAAAAATAGTGTCCTGTAAGTGAGTACCTGGCTGTGCTGTATAGTGGGACTTTTATTTCTTATAGGTTCTGGTCTGGCCCTCCATTTTGTCATTGGAAATGTGAAATTCACTCTCAGAATTGCAACTTTGCGTAAGTGAACTGTGGCTGAAGAACATTTCATCCACTAATCTTCAGTAAGTGTTACAAGCTCATCTAGACACAAAGCTATGGGAAAATTTTATTCCATTTTTGTTTGGTTTTGGTTTTACAAACATCTTAATTGTGTCAGTAGTATGGGAAGTGCATCACAGAAAACACCAGTGAAACTCCCACTATCTATTCTGTGATTTTTTTGTATGCATATTCTGGAAAATTGGTCTGAAGTTTTCACATTTTCCTAGTTTCCAGACAGTGGGGGTGGGGGGGTGGGAGGAATGGGGGGGAATTGGGGGCGTGGGGGGATGGGGGCAGGGAAAGGCTTTGCAGCGATAGCAGCAATAAGATAATGAAGTTGAGCAGTTCAATTCAATCTGATCCCTGTTGCTTTTAGAACTTTCAGGGAATCCATGAAATAAATTGCATGGGACACTGGACAGAAAATTTTACATCTGTACCTGACTCCTAATGACTTGTGAGATTTACAGTAAAACAATGTCAGTAAATTGTGTCCTTTCTGAAGATGGTATCCATACTTTTCTATAAATTATTTTACAGCAAGTAATATTTTGCATTAAATGGTTATCATAAAAAGTGATAATAATCCTGAGAGTAGAATTCAGAGAATGGGGTTATAGTTTGTGGGTCAGGTTTGACAAGTTGTGAAGTTCTAGCACTGCAGTGGATGTGGAAATGGCAAAGCTGATTGAAGTTACTGCAGCAAAAATACACGTGGAATTTTGCATACAAAACCAGCAAGCCCAGCCCTGAGCCAGAAGAAGGCTGAATTTTAGAGAACAACAGATAGTGTCAAACTGGAAATTGTGTTGTCTGAAAGCAAAAGCACACGAATGAGGTGGAGAGGATATGCTAAAAATAAGTGATGACAAAAGGATAAATTGATCCAGACACCTGAAGGCAGCTGGGAACATGTAACTTGGGCACAGTCTGTTCTGATGTAAAGCAAGAGCTGGGACATAAGGGAAATGAAGATAACAAGTGATGTGAAGTGTTCCCCTCCTCTGCTCCCAAGGACAACATGATACAGCAGTGATGACCAGGGATCAGCAAGACGAGCATCATGGGCTGCAAATTCTAGCACAGCTGGGCCAGATCCTTCCTCAGGGAGCTGTAACCAGTGGTGGCCACAGCCAAGGAGTACAAGAGGGCAAGAGCCGTTCCACATGCCTGAGACCCACAAGGGGATTTAAAGGCTGCTTTTTTCCCTTACCTCCCTCAACTCCATTTTCTCTCGACAAATGAGATTCATATTTTCCTGGCAGATCCTTCCTAATTCCTTGACTCAACCTGCCAGGCATCAGAGGGAATTTGTGGCATCATGGAGAAAAGGGGAATTAATCTTGAAATTCATCTCATTACAGGGTACTTGGTCTCCTTTTTTCCAGTTGGCGCTGGGGATCCATCTGTCCCTAATTGCACCTCCTTCAAATCACACAGCTGACTGGCCAGTAACAACCAACTTCCTGTATTTGCATTGGGGAGTCACAAAATAATAATGTGTTTGGGGGATCAAGCAGTGACCCCAGATTAATTCTGCATGACCGCACTTGGAGAATTTACCTTGAGTGTTTAAGGTTAAATCTCTAAAGGCTGATGCAATGAATTCAGAGTAAATTATGACTGGTTTCCTTTTGTCAGGTACTAGACTCTCATCAGTGCTAGCATGGTTCAGGGTGCAGTTATTTCATGTGCTTCAAGAAGTCAGACTCTTCCCAGCAGTAACCTGAGACCCCAAACTTTGGTCCATGAAAAATACTTGGCTTTCAGGCAGAATCAGTATACAGGAAGCTATTGGGTAGTCCTGCAGTGGATGCTGAGGGATGCTCCTTGTACTTTTGAAAGCAAAGACCATGGCATTAGGAGCCTTGCCTCATGTGATGGCACCTCAAAGTCTGCTTTGCTTCATGGGTCACAAGGGTTGAGGGCAGACAGGACACTGTGGCCCTTCTGCTTGACAGAGGTCTTGGCATTGCTTCCCTCTTCCTCCATTTCAGTCTGTGTCATATATTTAAGCTGTAGGATCCTGACATTTTGGCTTTTTTTCCACTGCCAACCCCCAGAGGACTGAGGATCAGAGACATTGTCTGGGTTAAAATCAGTGCCAACGTCCTTCAAATTAACTGAAGAGGCAACTGGTCCCTCACCAGCTGCAAGCAGCCATAAATTGACCCTCGGATTTATTTGCAAAATGATATGATCGGTTTTGTGCTGAAAAGTTGGTAGCAGTCTTTTGGGATGATAATGGACCGTGTGAGCCTTTCTTTGTACCTTATTAACTTTATAAAGACACCCAGCAGATGATGCTCTGCATTTGTAGCCTTAAGCTTGATGATTTGTTATGACACAAGTAGTTTATTTCTTTAACAAAATTGGGCAATTTTTGTGTTCTGGAAGATTTCTAATTAGCAAATATTCACAGAGCAATCTAATTGGGTAAACAAGTAATTATTTGTCTCAGCAGTGGAGCAGTGATTTGAGTGTGTTTTCATAATGTGACAGGCACCTTGATAAGCCCAATCAGAAAAATATTTATTCTAATAATCTAGACTTTTTCACATCTATGATCCTGCAGGGATGCTCTCTTTTTATTTTTATTTCCTTACAGAAAACAGCCTTTGTCGTTTCATCTGTCTGGGGGATTTCAAAAAGGAAAGAAAACTGTGCTGTTTCTCACTGCTGGGAAGATTTTTTTTTTCTGATTTTGAGTTCACTTCAGAAGCTTTATCCAACTGACAGCCACCTCAGACCACTACCTTGTTTATCGCTGGTGATATTTAGATGCAATCAAGACTGAAGGCATGATGACAGACAAGGGGACCAGCAAGAAAGTCTCCTATGACTCAGGCCACAGCAACACTGTATAAGCAGATCAATTAAAAGGCTAATTAGGCCCATGTCCTTGAAGAGGCGTGTTCCAACACTCTTCAGAAGCTAGAGATGGCTTGTGGGTGTGCACTTTACATCTCAAGTGCCCCTCCTAAGTTTTCCAATAAGCACTTTGCAAAGTACAGGAGCTTTAAAGTGCATTTCAGTCAGAGAGACAGTGAGGTGTTTAACTAGATGATTCATAACAGGCTATACTAAGACCCAAATAAGAAAGTCTGGGCATTTATTTGTGAGATGAGAATCAGCAGCAATAACTGGGCAGAGTAATGAAGTAACCTTTGGACAAGCTGCTCTTTACCATCTTTCTTCCAAATACCTGCCCAGCTCAGAAGTGAATTCAGTGATAAACTCCAGGAGTGACCCCTTCTCTGCATTGCAGAAGAGCAATGGTAGCTTTGCAGAGCAGCACAGAGCAGCTGAGGGTGGGGCTAGACCACGTTTTGTTTTCAGCTCTCCTTTATTCAGAACTTTTTAAGTTATCCTTTTGCATGTCTAACATGCTGTATCATTTCCACTTTCTTTTTTTGGTGAAATTAGGGCAAGAGTAAAAGAAAACACTAACTTCTGTGTCTGGTGTGATTATTTTTTTAATTATTTTTTAACTCTTCTCTGATTGATCATTTTTGTTGCAACTGGTGAATTCTATTTCCTCTCCCCGAAACAAAAACTTCTGTGTTGTTTACTTTTCTCTCTCTCCCTAAGCTTCAGTTTGATGCTAGACTGCCTTTGGCAGCTCTAAGAACACAGTGATTTTCCAGAAGGACAGGGCAGGTTTTAGAATTGCTTTTTGAGTCAGAACCTGTCTGCTTCACTCCTGTGACAGTGCACTGGAGATGTGATCCAGTAAAAATCAGTTCTGCTCAATATCTTTTGTTATATGTCTGCTACTGGAGAGAATTCAAGCATCTTACCTGGATTTATTAACTTCTGAGAACTTAAGGCAGGATTTTAGCAGTTTTCTGCTAAATATTCAAGGAGGGGCAGGGGGGAAGAATAATAAATGGCATGTGTTTAGAACTTCTCTGTGCAGAGTGTGTGTAAATTTTCATTTCATTTTGGGGTTTTGTATTCAGCTCCAGCATCGGGATGAGACATCGCTGAGATGTGTCTGACAGTACCTCCCCAAGGTGAGCAAACACCCCCGTGTGGATGCTGTTAGGAAAAACATCATCATCTGCCAATTGCGTGGGTTTTGACTGTGTATTTCGGGGCAGGAAAAAGCAAGAATAGCTGCCGGCATCAGAGACAGGGAGTCCTGTGTGCACTCTAGTGCTGCTGGGGAGGAGAGAGACCAGTTTCTGCCTTCCTTCTCGCTCCATTTTTTGATCTGTAAGGGCAGGAAGGCTCATCATCTCTGAATGCCAGTTTAACCTGGCTGGCTTTGGTAGCTGTGAGGACCAGAGGCAGCTTTTCAGATCTGTATGTGCTGGAGTCTGTGTGGCCTGTGTACACTCCTCCTCCTCCTCCTCCTCCTCTGTGAAGGCAGCTGAAGGCAGCCATCTGTAGTTCCCAAGACACTGAACCACTCCTGGAGCAGAGACAGGAGGGAAGTGGGGGTTCTAGTCATCCTCCCCCTCTCTCCCCAGTCTGCTGGAGGCTCCTGGCCCTGTTTGCCATACTGTACCTCCCACCATCACCACTGCTGAGCTGCCATCAGCTCTTCTTCTGTATCGCCGTTAGTAGTGTTACCCAGAGAGCTGTTCTATACCAGCCCAAAATTTAAATTTATCCTTTTGACCCCTTTTTAGGCTCTTCTTATCTCCCTTTTCCAATTCTGTTACTTCATTCTTTTGGGGCATTTTTGTTGCACATCTTCTCTGGCTCCTGTTTTCCTTGTTCTGTCAGAGGAATTCAGATTACTGCCTGCAGGGCTCAGGTGGAGTCCAGATTCAGTTCATCTGTCTTTTTACTTTCTTCTTGCCCCCAGAAAATCAAACACCCTCTCGGAAAGCAAGATTTCTGGGTGTAAGGAAAAGCCACGTGGTTTATAAGCACGCTATGTCTTTTTTTTCCTCATGTTATGAACACTTCAGTGGCAAAACTGTCTTCATTTTCTCTCTTCTACACTGTGAAGTATATTATTGATCCTATCAATTTTTTGTATCAATTACAATGTTTTTCCCTCAAAAAAAGAGGAATTGTTCAAATGAATTTTGTTTAAAGTACCAAGAAAAGGGTCACAGTACTTTAAGCTTCTCAATCAACTCCTTAACAAATGTTATTTCTACAAAGAGTAAGTAAGTGTTTCAGTTTTAAGTGGTTTCACAGTGACAACATGCAGACATTGGAGAGTATGTCCAAAAAGTTCTGTTCTTCCAAATAAGCAATATTATTAAATCATGAGGTGTATGGATAGGGGCCATTCTGGTCCCCAAGTAAAGGGATGTTGAATGCTGAAAGGAGTGTTATCTACATTTAGCTCAAACTTTCTTCTCAATTTCCTAGGTTCCACTTTTTTCCCAGGAGGTCTGAGGCCTAAACCAGCTGTCATCTGCCAGATACCTCATTTATTTTTGATATGTTGTCCCTTGCTGCTTTGTGCATTATTCAGAAAGAGAAAGAAAAAATTCCAGGTGGTTAGAATAAAAAGAAAGTAGAAAATTAAAAAGAAAATCCTGAGGATTTACAGACTTTTCACATCTGGTCCTATAACTGAAAGCGCATCATTGGGTTTTGATCTCCTTGAGCAGAAGCAACAGCTTGTTGCAGCATATCCATAATCACAATCAGGAAAAAACCCAGCTTGTTTCATACCTCAGAGCAAATTCTCTGCAAGAATCACTGGTGTTACTTATATCCAGGGGCTGGTGCACATGCTGCTGAATCTCCAACCCACAGCCTGTTCCTGTTGTAGAACTACAGCCCTCTGGTGGTGCGAATCATTATTTCGTTAAAAGCTTCATAACATTATACCTAAAACTCACCTTTGGGCCCTGTCTGGAGGGGCTAAGAATATCTCTGGAGAAAAGTCTAAAAAGCAGGGTACAAGTCAAAATCCAGCTTTGATGCACCACATGGATGTTACCCACCAGCTAAAAATTTCTAAGGCAAATACAGAGACTGAATGCAAGGGTGCTTAGGAAGTGGGAAAATACTTATCTCACAGAATTGGGGGAGACCTCAGAAATCATTGTTGGGGCATTGAGAGGCCAGTAAGGTTTCCCCTCCATAGTGTCCTGACAGTCATCAACTATTCTCCTTCCTAAAGGAGGATGAATCAAATATCCTGTAGCCCTGGATGATGATTGCTTAGCCTGATCTTTAAAGTGCTTCAGTGACTGAGATTTTGCAATATTTTATTTGCTATGCTCCATTAGAGGAACAATTAGACTGTTTTTCTTGTATTTCATTCATATCCTGTATTGATCTGTTTAAACTCATTGTATCTTGTCCTATTCACTGTGGTCATGGAAAAGAAAAAAAAAATCAAAACCCTATATCTGCATGCTGGACTCTTCCATATTTGAATATATGTCCTTTGAGCCTTCCTTGAATCTAATCAGCACAAATTCATTCCATCTTTCTCATCAGTCATTTTCACAAAGAGATTCTGCTTTGAATGCCTTCACAGCAGCTCTTTTCAGCTATGTGATGTGATGTACTTGGACGTAGCTCTTGAGCATCGGTTTTCAAAATGAAGAATAACCTCGATTTCCATCCAATGAGACCTTGCCATGAACCGCTGGTGACGCATTTTATTAGCACACCCTGCTCTGAAGTTTTGTTCTGGACTACAGGAACAGGAGACTTTGGGCTGTAGCACTGGGCTCTGAATAAAGGAAAATAAAAGCAAAAGACAGCAAGGGTGAACTGAGTGCCTCAGCTGGGCTGCACTGGTAGATGTGATCATTTTGTATAGTTGTACCAACAAGCTGTCATGTTATTACTGAGAAAATACTGAGCTTGGAGGATTAATGTGAAAACCCTGAGCAGACTGCCTGAGGGGATCTATTTTGGCTCTTACCCTGTCTCAACCCACTGATGTAGAAAGGGTCTTCCCCATGAGGATATGAGCAGAGCTGGAAGACCCCTGGGTAAGGGGAGTACAGGAGCCCAAGCTGGCCTGGCAGCCATGGCCAGCAGAATCTGGCTGAACCACAGTTAGGCCTGGACTTGTTCTTACCAGAAAGATAATGCTCATTTGAATTGTGGTTTTTAATTTATTTTGTTTATTTTTATTTAGCCTGAGGAACTTGTGTTGGCTTAGCCAAGCAGTAAGGAGTACAAGCAGGTTGATGGTGCATAAAGGATATAACCAAGTGAGTCTGCAAAGGAGTTTATAGAAATACAAGCAATTAAAGAAGAAACAAACGCTCTTCTACCATGGATTTATTGAGCTGTGCAGGAGCAGGTAAACACACATTCTGGGGTGATGGTGGTATATCACATAATGCATTTAAACAGCAAAGAACCAGCCTTCATATTCTGTTATTGGAAGAATAAGTCACACATATTCTGGGGACAAAGAAGGGAAGATGCAAATTGATTCTGTATGTTTCTTCTTGTTTATACTGCAGGCATTAAGATAAAAAGGTTACATTTTTTTGTATAGAAGTGTTCTTGTATACACAGTAATTGATTTCAATCTAAAAACCTTTCAAGCAGTGTGTCAGGCACTTCATTAATGTGTGTACAGATAACCTTTCCGTGTTTGAGCCCTCTCTAAATAGGAAACAGTGGGCAGGATCCCTTTGTAGAAAATTCACCTTGGTGGTTCATTAGATGAGCCAAATAACTCAGTGCATGATAGGAGCAGATTGATTTTTCTGTGGTGTTTTTGATACTCTCTTTTTTTAAAAGGATAGCAGCTGCAATCTGTTCTGAATTGTTTTTTCTTTCAGGCTGTCTCATTCTGGTTTGCTTTATTTGTGTTCAGTTTGGGACTCCTCACTGCAAGAAGAACACCGAGGTACTGGAGTGTGTCCAGAGGAAGGCAATGAAGCTCATGAAGGGTCTGGATCATGAGTCTGATGAGGAACAGCTGAGGAAGATGGGGATGTTTATCCTGGAGAAAAGGAGGAAGACTTTATCACACTCTACATCTGCCTGAGAAAAGGTTGTAGTGAGGTGAGTGTCGGTGTCTTCTCCCAAGTAACAAGTGTGACAGGATGAGAGGAAATGGCCTCAAGTTTTGCCAAGGGAGGTTTAGATTGGATATAAGGAAATAATTCTTTGCGGAAGAGCCAACGAACATTGGAACAGGCTGCCCAGGGAAGTGGTGGTGTCACCATCCCTGGAAGTGTTCAAAAACATGCAGATGTGACACCTGGGGACATGGTTTAGTGGTGAACATGGCAGTGCTGGGTTGATGGTTGACTTGATGATCCTGGAGGTCTTTACCAACCTTAAAAATTCTAAGATTCTATGATTCAAGTGTTCAGGAGCTGTCTCCTGTTGGAAATACCCCACGAGAAGTATATTTATGGTGGAGAAAAACCTCTGAAGAAAAGGAGAACTGAAGAGAAAACAGCTTTGGCATGCAGCTGGATTACTGGATAACAGATGAATTCCTACCTCAGAGAAACTGTTTTTCTTGTCATAAAAGTATTATGTTTATTCAATTTATTAACAATGTTTTTAGAAAAAAATCCTAGTTTATATGTAATCTGTAGTTTCAATTATTGTTAGCCCTTTTTCTATTTGCTGATTGTAACCTCTCTTCTCATTGGCTCTTTTTAGTTAAGATTTGTAACTTTTCCCTTCTCTGTATCTCCCCCTTTACTCATATTTGGATGTATTTAGATCAATTTCTCCATTAATAGGCATTCCCTTGCATGAAACTCCCTTAATTCCTCCCAAATTCCACACATCCCATGCCCTGCCATATATAAAGCTAGCTTATCCCTGAAATAAAACTTTTGTCCATCTTGTCTTCACCCTGTGTGTGTGATTTCTATACAAGGTGGATATACGTGGTCTAAACACTAGGAGGGGTTACAACTCCCACCTCTGATAGTCTCCTTAAGCCACTTCCATCTCAAAAAGTGACTAACACGGAGCCTAGCCCTGGTAAAGCTGTGTCTGTAGCAAGTCAACAGAGGAAACTGCCCAAGGTGAGGTCTTGGAATCAGATATCCCACCTTAGAGATGTGCATGTAATAGCAAAACATGCTACAGCAAACCCTGATTTTCCTAGGAGAAAGCATGGGCTAAATTTTAATAACAAAAATTGGGACGGCAAGAGTTCCCCTGCATCTAAACCACTCTGTTTAGATACATGGTGGGAATTTTCCTGTAATTACCTAAGGAGTAAAGGTGCATGGTCAGCACGGAATCAGTGCTGCTTCCACCCTCAGAGAGAGAGATGGAATAGCACTCCCATAGCCTACTATTGTACTGAAAGGCTGCCTAAAGCCAAAAAACCTCTTGCCATGAAAATACACTGCCCACAATCCAGCAGAATCTACTTTCTGATCTCTTCTGGAAGACCAACTTTTTAAAAAGCTCAGCTACACTGTTGGGCTGGGCAGGCTGCTCCAGCCAAAGAGCTGCAAATGCTGATGTGTTTGTGCAGCATGGAGACCAGAGGTTTCACATCTGATAAAGATCCCAAACATTTCTGAAAGCTCTACCCCTGTTTCACTATTTATGTAGTTCTGAGGCATTCTGGGGAGCTGCCCAGTGTGGGTGGACTGCCTGCTTTGGTTTTCTGAAAAATCATTTGATGTTTCCCCATTGCACTTCCAGATAATCTGAAGCAGAATAAGAAAGATGGAGAAAACTTTCAATGGATTTTTTTTCTTTTGATTCAGGTTTGACAACACAAACCCCAAATTATAGACTAGTCTGAGCACCACATTCTTTCTTCACCTCTGCACTTGCCATCAGTGAGGCCACTTTCTATTAAGCTTCCAATATGTGTGATTTAGGTAGTCATAAAACATATGTCCATTAAAAAAATGAAAGTGACTTATATGAATTATTAACAGAGATCTCAGCGTTGGACTGTCTTGATGCTGAGTTTTTTGGCTGGGAGAGTAGAGGTGCTTCCGGAACAACAGGCCCAAGAAACAGTATTTTTCAAAAGGAAAGACCAGAGGGAAAAAAAGTACTAAAGGAGGTACATCCATGATTTCCAGAGAAATTAGAGCCTCTCGGGGAATGGCAGCACACAGAAGTCCATTATGGTAGGAGTGAAGGAAGGATGGTGGGTCCCCATGGGATAATACGGTATATCCACCAAGTCAGGAGAGGAGATGGCTTCTGCCTAGTCCCAAGGAAACTGGCCTCCTACTGGGGCCTTGTTAAGCCTGTTAAGTGTTTAGTACCACTTCTGCCTTGGTGCATCTCATGCCAGGTAGAATTAACCTGCAGAAAACCTGACATGAAGCATGAAATGAGAACCGAAAGACTAAATATTTTCCTCGGAGCAGGAGGCATGTTAACTGCTATACACCCATCCCATCATCCTAAATGATCACAAAACTCTCAGATAACAAAAAAATCAAGCCCTGCCATCCACTCACACCACAATCCTGGCTCAGCAGAAGGCCTCTGCACACAGCCCTGGGGACACCACCATGAGACAAAGCTCTCCCCCACAGCACAGCCATGAAAGGCTTTGAGCTCAGCCTCTGAAACTGCAAAGCGCTGGTTTTGTTGTCCGTGGATAATGCTTTAATCCGCCGGGTGAAAGCTGGACGTTGCTTTCTTTTATTCTGGCCATACACAATTGCAACGCTGTAAAGAAAAGCCTCCCATGCCCGCTGCTCCTCCGAACTGCTGACGCCTGGATGGGCAGCTCCAAGGCGGGGCCTTTCGGGATTTATTTAGTTCACCGCTGCAGATGATGCCTTTAGTGCCACAAACCGCCCTGGAGACAAGTCCTAATCATCTGGGGGGTTGATTATGTTCAGTTCTTCCTCCCCAAACCCCCCAGAAACAATTCAGATCCAAACTGGAGAGACAGGCAGGCACACAAGAGGGGAACCCGGCACCACGCAGCCCCTCCGAAGCCATGTACAGGAGCAGCTTCCTCCGCGAGGTGCGCAAGGAGAAGTATGAGCGGTCAGATGCCTACGATGAGCTGCGAGGCTCCCCCGAATTCGACAGTTTGGCCCAAGCCCGGGGCCTGGAGAACCTGCAGGAGCTCAACGAGCGCTTCGCCAGCTACATCAACCGGGCGCGTGTGCTGGAGCAGCGCAACACCATCCTGCGCAAGCAGCTGGAGACCTTCCAGCGCATGGATGAGCTGGTGGGCCTGGATGAAGCCTTCGCTGGGCAGATTGAGTTCAACCGGCAGCGGATGCGGGAGCTGGCCTCGGACAGAGCCAAGCTGGAGCGGGAGGAGAAGGATGCCCAGCGCATGCTCGATGAGTATCGCAACAAGTAAGGCGTAGGGTGGGTGGAAGATGGGTGGTGTCGTTTCTGTGGTTCGCCTTTGTGATAAGGGTGGGTTTGGTGTCGCTGGGCTGCTTCTTGTGTACGGGCGATGTCTCTCCACGTGTATCAAACTTGTAGACAGGGATGTTGTAAGGATCAAATACAGGCAGGTACCCCCAAAATACCAAGCAGTGGAAGGATGCAGAGAATTTATTCCCAAAGTTGACAACACTTAAGATCTCAGCACAAATCTGCACTGGGCCTAAGAAAGAGACATCCACGCTGTTCTTCTCAGGGCTTTTATGATTCCCTGGCCCCCCACTGTGGGGCCTTCAGACATGCCTGCAAGAGCTTATCTTTTCTTGTACCCGGGAGTCAGCTCCACTGGAATGCAGGAGGAGAAAATATCTAAAACTATCTCTGGGAAAGACACCTTTTTTCAGGTGGGAAATCTTCCTTAAGCGCAAACCCTAATCTCCTCCCAGTAAAGTCTCCCAGAAGTGTCCTTTACACTTGGAGATGCCATGTAAGCCTGTGGTGAAAAGTAAGGTGTCAGGACCTAGGGAGCTCCAGTTTTGCATTTCATGGTCCCTCTGCTACTAGATGGGCAATTGCCCTCTCCATTCAGCAGCAGCAGGTCTTCACCGTGGCACACGTTGCTTGCTATTATTCATTAGTTTTAGGAGGATTTTGCTCTTAAGTGCAAAGAGGAAGTCACTCAATTGAAAACCAGATATCTTAAAGCAAGTCTTGTGCTTGAGCAGCACAGAGTTGCACGACCCCAAACACCTCCTGAAATGCGCAGGATCTGTCTGAGAAACTCTTATTTACAGGCGTTGTGAGGCATCTGGGCCTACAGATGAGAGAGGAAAAGAAAGTAAACACATTTCTTTTCTCAGTATGTTGAAATTTGCCCTCCTCTTCTTCCTTGCATCCTGCATTGCCACATCATGCCTCTAGAGCAATAGCTGTAAGAACAGGCTTCCTCTAATTGCACGTTTTTCACCTCAGTGGCACCATAAAGAGCAGGAGCATCAAGGGCTGGGGCAGATAAATGACTTCAGACACCTCTAGCCCCTTCCCTTCAGCAATAAGCAATTGTGGCCAAGTGGCTTGATGAATTATGTGAGAGCTGGTGAGACTTGCTCATAAAAGGGCTGCTCATAGGAGAGAAGGGCCTAATCCTCTTGTTAATTATTGGTTAGTGTTTCTTTTTACCCCCGAAACATCCATCTGGCTAATTCACCTTTGAAAATTTGGCACCCAATTCAGCATGCTGGCATGTGAACTGCTCGTGCGTGCTGGGAGCTAAAGCACAACCGTAGAAATGCCAGGCCCTGTTCTCACTTTCTCCCCTGACAGCAGAGAATATCCCATCCGTGTGCACTCAGCCCTATTGCTGCCAATGGTCAGATGTCCATGACGCCTTGACTCACTGCCAGCGAGTAATAAACACCAAATTAGGCAGCTTGGTATTGCAATATTTATGAGCAGTAAATTCAGCTATGAGCCAGTGCTATAATTTATCTGTCAACTCTGATACTTGCTCATATGTTTTTATTATATGGTGTCCATGAGTTTTTGACTAAACTTGGTACTTAAGTGTCTAACTGCATATTAGTTAAAAATCTGTGCAGGATTAGTGATGTGACAAAAAGATAATTTACTTTTATTAGAGCTGCTTTATGCAAGTGGTAAATAGATGGGAAAGAATACAGGGTATTGAAAATCCAGGGCAGGAAACATGCACAGAAGGGGCTGTCCTTTAAAAAGTAATATTTAGGACCTGCTACAGGGCTAGTTAATGACTTCCTAGAGAAACTGGAGCATGTTTTGTCCATCCCCTATCCTGGGAGACTCATTCAGCAGCTGTAAACAAAATAAAACTTTTAACCATATAAAAATGAAACTTTGACTATATCTAAGACAAAAATTTCAATTTAAAAATTAAAGATAAAAAAGTCCATTACAATGTAAGGGCAGTGGCTGCTTTTTAACCAAATTGCCTTCAGTTTATACCAAGAAGAGAATTTAGAATTTATTTTTAACTCTTGGGAGCTGCTGAATTTGACTGGAAGACAGACATGAAAGTTTCGTCAGTGTCTGACAAAAATTGATCAGGTTTTGAGTTTCGGGTGTTAAAACAAGGCCAGTGCTCTGGCACTATGTACTCTGCCATCCTGATGATTGCCATCCTGTTAATCCTCTGATTTCAGCTGCTGACAGTTATAAATAAAGCTCTCTAAACAAAATATAGGAGGAATAATCCTCTGTGCCTTATTAGGGACTACTGAAACCAGAAGCATTCCTGTGCTGAAGACCAACCCTCCTCCCTGAGTCTGTGCTCAGTCGTCAACAAGCACTGAGGGTTTCTTGCTTCATTTTGAGCCATAAAGCCTCTACTTTTGGTAGACTGGGATTAACAAAATCTCTTAGAGTATTGTGATTCAATTAATTGACAAATGTCTGTGTCCTTCACTAATGCAAAGAATTTTACCTCTTGCAACCCATTCTTTCACTTATCTTTGTAATCTGGGAAATAAATTTATAGATATAAGTAAACCTTTCAAAGCTGCATTTTTATAGATAGACCTTTTAAAGCTACATTTATATAAATAGGCCTTTTAAAGCTACATTTAAACACAGCAGGGTCTGAGACCACTGGGTCTGTACAATTAAATGTGCATGAACCATTAAAAAGTAGATCTTACGTTAAAATTTATTTTTAAATCCTCTGTAGCCACATTTATAGCTTTTCACATTAATGTGAATAATTCAGATTCTATATCAGGAGAATTCTTTCTCTTGAAATTGAAAAAAAAAAAAAAAGCATTGCTAGGAAATGTTTGGATGCATTTCATAAAAAGTCTAATTATGCTAATTTTATTGACCATCATTGTTATAGCAACATTGCATCTGGCTGTGGGAAAGGACTGTATTTCCCTCTCCATGATGTTAGGAAAGATGCTGAAATCCAGATTTTAGTGGCCTTGACAGAGGAGGATTAATTAACTTCAGAAATTAAAAGTCTTGCTCATCAATTTTTTAATTTAAAAATTCATTCACTGTATATCTAGTAGGTTTTGCACATGCAGTGTGATTCCTTAGAAGTTGCTAGCCGTGGAAATTGGCACTGTTCTCCAAGCTGTGCTGTGTGAGGATGCTCTGATGAGCTTTGTGGCCAATGTAGAAACCCAGGGCCTGTGAGAGAAAACAAAAACAAGCAGGAAAACGTGATATCTGGGATATGTGGACTCCATTGGCAGAGCTGCCTTCCAGCCCTGTCTACAAGGATTGTCTCTGCACTACTGTTGCTTCTCTGGTGACAGGAAGGATTTTATCCTGCTGCAGCTGAGGTGAGGAAGTTCTGCCTGCCCTCCACCCCCTCCTTGGACCACTGCAAGCTTGCCCTATGGCGGTCAGCCACTCAATAGTGTGTTCTTGATAACACAGGTAGCAACCTGCTCATAAATCAGCAGAGCACAGCCCTCACAGGGCTCATCTGAGCATTCAATGTATGAACCACAAACACTATTGGCCAGTCCATCATCCTTGTGGGACCAGTGTTTTGTAGTCTGTGCTCTCCTTGGCACTCAAATTATTGCTGTCTCTGTTGAGAGAAGGTTACTGAAGTGCTCAGGGCAAGGGAAAAGGAGAGAAGCAGTAACCAAGAGGCTTCATATATTGTTGGAAGAGTTCGGTAGAGTTCAACACAGTGGCACCATACAAAAGGCTCAGGTTTGACAACAAATTGATTATCTGGCCATTGAGCACTGCTTGGATGGATTGTGACTGTTTTCTCTTTGGAGGGGAGCAAGCCCTTGCACCGCAGCAGAGACAAGGTTCAAAAAAAGAGGTGACAGAAATCTTTAATCCTCTCATCTGCTTGCTTTCAGCTTGACAGCCCTCTCCACTCTGTTTCTTTCACCCTATGCAAAAAAATTAATCCCTTTTTTTTTTTTTTCTAAACAGTCGAAAAAGGTTTGTAGGCCTAAAGATACTTGACTAGGTGAGAGGATTAATGTTTGTTTGTTTGGGATTTTTTTTAATGAAGAAAATCAACTTCATGCCTCTCAAGCTCCAGGGAAATCTGGCCAGCAACCATCTAAAAAAAGAAATCTCTTTTCAACAAGTCCAGCCAATTACTTGAACACTGAAATTAGCTTTGAAGCATAACAGGGTTGTAATTTGTCAGCAATTGCACTTACACAGATATGTTTCAGCAGGCACAGCAGCATCCTGAGATCTCTGAAGCATTTCAAAAAGGTCCTTAACCCTTTTGCACTGAGTACCTTCTGGAGTAGACTGAACATCACTTAAAAGCAATCCTCCTTCAAAGGATAATCACACAATACTAACTCTCTCAAGGCTGCCAGGTGGATTTATGGCTGTGTGGCACAGCAGGTATCTGGGTTATTTGAGAGTGAAGGAAAATGTAGCTGAATATTGTAGTCATTGAAAGAATTTCTGAGTGAGGATCTAGCAATGAGGCAGATCTGAGCATGTTTGATTGACGTCAGGGCTGCCATTTAGACCCTGACTCCATCAGATGGTTGTATATTACTGGGAGTATAAAACCAGCCTTTTTTTGTAGCTATGTATTTGATTTTCACAAGCTGCCACAATCTGCTTCCTCCTTAGTTGTCAGAAAGTATTTAAGCTAGTGAAGTGTTTACTGTCAGTTGCACACATAAATTTTATGAGATAGATAGATAGATAGATAGGTAGATAGATAGATAGATAGATAGATGATAGATAGATAGATAGATAGATAGATAGATAGATAGATAGATAGATAGATA
>JAWWES010000115.1:17436419-17464151 GCA_035583135.1 Lophotriccus pileatus
CGCCCGCCCCCCCCCCCAATGTTCCACCTCTATAGAACAACATGCATTATTTCTAAAAGGAAATCCTTCCCATGGAGCCTATAGTCCATGAAACAGAAAGGAAAATCGGACAGAATACTGAGGAACTGCAGGAAATGCCCAGAAGGATCCCAAAAAGAACTGCTCCTTGGGGCTTAGAGTCCCCACTCTCTAATGGGCAGTTATCAGTACTGATACCAATAAACTCTCCACAACAAGAAAACATTCAAACATTTTGATCCTTAAACTTGGCACAAATCTCTTCCAGAACTGACTGTTCTTTCCCAAAATTGGAGACGTTGAAAGAGCTACTCTGTCTTGAGCTAAACATGGAGAAACATCTTTTACCCCCATAGCACCACAGCTACTGAACCATCCCAAGAGTGAGAATTCACAGATGTCAATACTGGGTTCCACCAAATCTTGTCAAACCCCAAATACAGGGTCATATCTCCCTTTACTTGGGAAAGAAATAACACCAATGTTTTTCCTGTGCCCTGTTCCTGCCTTAGGGAGGATGCTGAGCAGCACCATCTCTACTGCTTCCTGCAGCATCCTACTGCCTTCTCCCAATCTCATCTAGAGTGTCCTTAGGTTAGGGTAAGGCTACTTGACTTTCCCTTCTTATTCACATTCCTCCCAGGAGTAGATGACTGCACTTGAGTGTTTATGTTTCAATTACCGGCCTCCAGCATCAACTCTGCAAGCTCTCTGCTGTTTGAAGAGAAAGTGCTTGTTTTCCTGTTGATGTGCACAACAACTTTTAGTTAATACACCCCCAGACCAGAGAAGTCATCAATGAGATATTAATTTGTTGTGCTGCTTGAGTTATAGTTCCTGGCTGGGCAAACTAAAAGGTCCTCTGTCACAGGAACAAGTTTGTTGCACTTTATTTGCGTGCCTTGCTCTGAGTCATCAAAACATTTGAGGTCTCTGAACAACTTCAAAATATCCAAATCTAGCAGGAAAGGCTAACAAGAAATATAAAAGCTGAGTGCTGGCTCACACTGCCCCATCAAGAAATAAAAAAGCTGAGTGCTGGCTCACACTGCCCCATATGATTAAAGAGAATTAGAGAATGAGAAGAAGAGCCACAGAGTCAGTGACACTGATATTGGACAGGAAGGAATATCTAGGGAGCTGCTGGAAGTGCTTGCACTTGGGCAAGCCTGTGCATTTCTCTCTTTGTGAGATGAAGCAAATAACCTACAGCCTGTGTGCCTTGGCCACCTCAAGAAAGAATGGAGGAGACAAGAAAAATGTTGACTCAGACCTGAAATTTATGACATCTGGGGTATCTCAAGGGAATGAAACCCAGAAGAGCAGGTCTTAAGGCAAAACATAGGGCTGGGAATCAGGACAATGGGATTTTACTTTCTGCCCGTGGCAAGAAAAAGGCATTTTAACTTCGTTTCCCTTCCCATACCTTTGTCTGCTGTATCAACTTAAACAAAAAAGCTTTGTATGCTGGCAAATTGGCACCCTGATCCTGATCGAGACTAAAAAGTGCAGCATGCTATAAATAAGCATTATGTTATCAACATTACATTTGTGGGGGAGGCCACTTCACACGTTGGGTCAGAGAAGTCATTCCTGCCATGCTTCACAATAAAAGCCATTCCACAGGAACTCTCCCTTCTTGATGTGTTGGCCAGAGCAGACCTGACTAAGGGCAGAACAGGGGCAATAGGTGTCAAAGCCCATCCCACAGTCTGGAGCCTTTTTTTATTTAAACAAAAAATTGCCTATAAAATATCCCTTTAAAGCACATTCAATCTAAATGGAAGATTCTATTGCTACACAAGCTATTCAATCCAAACATCAGATTTTGTCTATTCCAAATAAAAAGGGTCTCTTTTCAAACAATATTATGAGAAATTTCTAAAGGGGAAGGGCTGGGTAGATCTTCAAGTAGGTTTTCCATTTACAAAGTTCTTCCCCAAATAAGGCCTACATAAGAACCAAAAAATCCTCCTGCAAACTAGGATTTTTTAATTTTTGTTTTCAGTATAGGCACAAATGGCTCGACAAGGTGAAGAAATGAAGAGAAGCAAATGAGTAGCTCCATCCACATGTTGCCTGTGGAAGCAGGTCCAAGGGAGCGAGGCAGCAATTTGCAGTGATCACAAAACATATTTAGAAACATTTCACCCCTCTACTGCAGTTCCCCAAGGGGAAATAGAGCTCAGAAAGCCCTTTTATTTAATAAAAAAAACCTTCATTCAGGAAATAGTACAGTGACCAAGCCCACACATAACATTGTCTCCTACTACTACTAAACTAAGATGAAAGCAGCCATCAGAAATCTCTTAGAATTTGATAAATCACTAAGAGAGACCAGTAAAGATGGATATTAGGTTACTGCATGCATCTGTATCCATATCTGCCTTAAAAATATACACCTCTGTTACTTCTTAACAGTTTTTTGAGAATGCCAAGCCAAGGAGAAGATGGAACATCTCTGTTTAATTTGTTAATCATGGGAGGGTATCTGTGTTACACTTTTTATACACACCTCTTTTTTTAGATCTGGCTCATTTCTTGACGTACCACAAAACAGTAAGTCACTACATTATAGATGAAATTTAGCGCCAACATTATTGCAGTGAATTAATCTATCAAGAAAAATGAGACCTACTGAAAGATATGGGTTGAAAAATATGCAAATGTATATTAAACCATTTACCCATTTGCAAGATTGTAAGTCAGTTTTCTATTAACAGACTCAAAATGCATTCTCTCTCTCTCAACTCTAAGCCTGGGTGTATCATGAGAGCAAGCTATATTAAGTTTACAGCTAACCTGATCTAGGCTTTGCTGTCCCTCTCTAAGGGCAAGGAATTCTGTGACATTTGGAAATGGCAGCTAGTTACCCAGCATGAATTTTTCAGTAGCATCCATTTCAAAGTGGTATCATTACATGAATGAGCTCTACTCACTACTTGTGGAGAGTTTTGCCTGGTCAGTTTTGTTATTACTTTTTCTTTACAAATGACTGTATAGCATAAAGCTCTGTCCAGCATACATTTATGAACCTGAGTGTCAGTGTGCTGCTTTTTTCCACAGGAAAACTGATAGTATAAAAAAATCCATCACAGGGCCCCATGGTCCTTACCTTAAGAAGGCAGTTGGTTTCATGGAGCAAACACCAGCAGCTGCATTATCAAATAACCTGAAGTCTGTGCTGGATATATAATAAAAAATGGATTTACCTGTGAGATGAAAGAGATGGAAAGAAATTAATCTTTGCAGCTCATCTTCTGAACATCAAATAATATATCTGACCAATGAAAATCCCAACTGAAGATCTTATTATAGCTGCACACACAGAGACAGCATTTATTTTGTGAGACCACCTAAATGCACTCAAAAGCACTAAAAGAAAAAGATCGGTCTGTAGTTTTTGAAATCTGGTATTTAGCCCAAAAGTCTTTTAAAAGACTACCTAAATTTCATACATTAAACATAAAGTTACCTGCAGAGAGAAAAGGAAAACAAATTACTGTAAATATACTAAACCCCAATAAAAATGCAATGTTACCAAATGTTTAATAAGCAACACAATCTTTTCAATACATCCTATAGAAAAACAGGCTTCATTCCTTACCCTTACCAAGAGCGTTCAGCCTAAATTGCTTCCCTCTTTGAAAGTTTTCAGCTCTGAAAAGCAGAATACTTCAGAAGATGAATAACTGATTATCTTGAGATATCCTGAGATAATACTGTTAAGTGCTCTTCCTTCTTTGTTCCATGTGAACTCATCTGTTCTGCCACCAATTCATTTTAGTTCATGGGCAACTTGTTATTCATCAGTGCTGCTTAAGTATGTCTAGCTAAAAACAAACAAAATGTTGTTTTGAAACCCAACAACTTCATCTAACAAAGTTTCTGTGAAATCTAATTTATTTATCCCTTTGTTAACCAAGCCATCAGTGAAGCTTTCTCTATATACCACATAAGACTTTAGCTATTATTCCAAGCAAATGAACTCAGGACAAAACCAGAAACAGCCATTAAAAGATAATGCTCCTGGATAATTCTTGTTTCCAGTTCTTTCTACATATATATTAGCGTAAATTCTTCATGATACTCCAAGGTGAATTAAAATACTTTTTGAGTATAATTTTGTGCTATATAAGCTTTTCCTGTTAAAAACTGAGAATGGGGAAAAACAACGCTGTGACTCTGAACCGAAATAGTGCTGATACTGCTTTTTGAGAGCCAGGCAGACTGTTTGTACTCTCATATACCTCATTTTTACAAATGAAAGAAAATGGTAATCAAAATTCAATATATACATCTAAAACCTCCAAAGCATAACTTATAAAAATAATAAGGCATCAAGCTGGCCTTACAGAGGTCTCTACTTCCCCAAACACAGCAGCACTGCACATAGTTCAAGGTGTTAAAGGGGCAGAAACTGACCCTTCTGTACAACAGCTGCCTAATAGGACTGTTTTGACAACAGCACCAAAGGAATTATTTATAATGATCACCTCCAGGAAGATGTTTCTTATATATCTCCCACTTAACCTCAACCTGATTATGTGGACGTGCGGTTTGCAGAGCACTGCTCTGTACAAACGCTTTTTCATTTCCTAGTTAAGGGGGCCCAGTAGTTGCTCTGAGGCTCTTTTTCATTCCTTTGTTGGCATAGTGAGGTTACTAAGACTTTGTGAAAGTATCCAGCATGTCAGTTTTCACATTGCTACAGCAAGTCCCGAAGTTCCTCAAAGCCGCATGTGTTCCATACCAGGAAGGGCTTTGTACATTCTCAGGGATTCCTGGGAGTGATCACACAGGCTGTAGAGGAAAGGCATAACCTACTCTGACAGGCAGGATTGTCCTGAGCTCCAAAGTCAAGAATATCATGGACTTGCACAGAACAACTTGCAACCACGGTATGAGGGAATTACAGGAGGCTTTCTGTTTCCAGATACAGAACAATTGAGACCCAGCAGAGCCTCCCCTGTTCCTCATGACCACAGCAGACAACCTGCACACACTCTCTATTGGGGAAATTTGCTCCTTCAGTCATAGATATATCAAGAAGGAAGGAGGCAGAGCAGCTGGTAGTGCCGTAACCCAGGTCTCTGAGCAAACAGGAACATTTGATCCTCTCTCCTTCTAATTAACACAAGAGGAACACAACAACATGCTGACTTATTTCAATCCTCTTGGTACTGTATCTAAAGTGTTTATACCATGTTGCCATTCTGTCCCAGGATTTTCCGGTTCCCTATTTTGAATGTCACAGTTGAGTCAAGAGCCAGTGTCAGGAGAATTAATATGCAGTCATATGCAGTCACCTGTAGAAGAGTGTGCACTAACAGATCCTCTGTGCCTGCTCTCTCATCTCTGCCCTCAGGGATAACACAGCCTAGAAAACTGTCAGTTTCATGACAAAATATTTTTGAATAAAATTTCCTTCCCAGATTCAACAAACTCCATCAACCCGTGATGTAATGGTGACAGAGCTGGTAAGTGGTGAGCAGCATCCTATTTGTTAAGGACTTTGTTAAGCACTAATTGTTATCCATATCTTAACCTCCTGATCTTAAGGTAATTTAAAGTTGTCTCCTTCTTCAAAATCTGTTCTTATACAGAAAAATACAGGGAAGTGAATGTCTCGTCAGAAATTATGTCAGATGAACAGTTACAGGTTAAATGGTAACCACACTCACCTTCAGTTGTTAAGCAGGACAACAGACATGGTCAGGAACCAGAGCCGAAGGGCCGAGGGCTATGTTGGTATCAAGATGATGGCCGAATGAAGTATGTGTACACTGATACATAGATGGCTCCAAGTCTGTCCTTTCCTCTGTTAGTCCCAATTTCTCTAGTCTGGGCAAGGAGACACACAAACTCTCTGGATTTTGGAGAACTATAATTGAAGAGCTCTAGTTCAACTAGGCAGGGAAGTGTGGGTTAGCAGACTGAGAAGAGACATGTGAGGCACTCTCCCACTTCTCCTCCAATGTTTTCTAGTTTGTCTGTGCATAGACATCTTAGTTATGGCCTTCAAATAACTTCTTACTAGTTTTCCTCTGAGAACAACGCAGGCTAGAGCAGAAATGAAGAAAAATGCCTAAAATCGAATGGCAGAGATTCTTTGCACAGGGTTTCTGTGTGGCTCTCAGCCCATGTGGATCGACCTCTAATAGTTGTGCTTGCCACTACCACATTTGGTGGCTGCTTCTCTACCTACAGGGACAGTTGCAACCAGGATGTCAAGGAGGAGATGCCAATTTCATCACGCCATCGGCACAGAGGACTCTGTATTTGCTCTGTGCAGTAACAGTGTGCCCAGCTTCTAAGCTCAGTGTTTAACTGAGCAGGATTTAAAAATCCCACATGCTATCAGATACACAAAATCACTAGAAGGCAGAAAAACAGTTTACAGAGGTGAGGTTACACCTCTCCATACTGAACTGTGGGGTAAGTTTGGCACCTTTCTTGGAGCACCAGTATTTGAAACAGCCAAAGGTCTGGTCCAATTTTTGTGACTGTTCCTTGGTCTTAATATAATTCCCCAGAACGACTCTGGGCTGGTGATGTCTGAGGCTGTGTGTCTCTGGTGTTAGGAACACCAGGGCATGTTCCCATGACCATACTACTGGTAATGTCACCTGTGATAACCACACGGATTCAACAGGTGCAGACAGGGTAGTTTCCTGACAAACTGTCTCCTCTCATGAAAGTGAAGCATTTGCTTCAGCAGTTATCAGCCACAAGGAAATTTTTATCATTTGCTTCTCACAGGGTTTTCAATTTTCTTGACATTTAAAAACAAAAGTACCTTTGGCCTTACAAACTCTCCCCCACTTTCAGTACCTGAGACAGAGCTCTGCTGACTGGGCATATGACCTTCTGCTCCTCTGAAATTAAATGAAGGCTCAGAGGTGTTGTTACCAAGGCAACTGCTTATGGTATTTGTGCAAAGTTACAGGCTTTGGAGGGAACCTGAAAAGTTGCCAAACCCCATAGGAAGGACACGTGTGGCTCGCTTTTACGCTCACGTAAAAAGATGAGATCCAACACAGGTTGAGACCTGACAAAGTTCTGTAACAACTTGAGTGTATCTAAACCAAGAGAAGCTCATTGGAAGGCAATAGCAGTAGCTTACATATTACTAGAGAGGATGAGAAATCTTTGCTAAATATTATGCTTTCAAAGATACCCAGTAAAAAAAAGACAACAAAAACAATACTTCTGCAGCCCGAATGAGAGCACTACTTGCAAAAACACAGAGCAGCTTTACAAGGGAGCAATAAAACTGAAGAAAACAAGTATCTCCTGGGTGCGGCTGTACCAGAAGTCCCAGTGGGAGTGGAATTTTATTGCACATAATTCCAGAAGGTAATAGGCGTGTTCGTGAGAGCACCTTTTAACTTTTTGTGGAGGGAAACCAAGTGAACAAGGGTTTTTATTCAAGTGAACACGAATAAATTACACCAGAATGACTGTGAGCACCAAAGTGCTCAGGATTTAACAAAGGGAAATTGACTGCCAAAAAAAGAAAATAATCCTAACTAAAGCTCACACTGAACAATGCTGAACACTCCAGGGCATGGCAAAGAGAACGAGCCTCTCTGGCAGGGATCAGAAAGCAGCTGCATCAGGCATTGCTGTAGGAAACAGAAGTCATGAAAACGAGAAAATATAAGATCACCATTTCTGGTGTTTTAATCCTTGTATGGATTCCATGGGCATAATTCATGAAGCCAGAAGGATTCTTTTATCACCATGAAAAGAGATCATTGTAGATTTCTTGTTTAATCCCATTACTGTTATTCTTACAAGGGATTGTATACATATGTAGTTACTGCAACTACAATTCACCAACATTTCCCATTATAAGATGTTGTTTTTAGTTGTTTGAAATTTTTTCAAACTCAAAATTGCAAAAGCAGTGTTATCAAAATAAAGCTGCATTTCAGAACTTACAATGTCAACTTACAGCCTTCATACCTGCATTTTTAAGATCAGGTTGAGCTTGGGTTTATCAGAGAACAGTGGCACAGAACATAAAATCAGCTAACTGGAGAATGCAAGGGGAAGGATAATTTTCTTGTTCATTCACAGGTTAATTCCCAATTGTACAGCAGCATTTCTGGGCAGTTCTGTGTGGGGGAGATGAGGAGGCTTTCATACATTCCCAAAGTGAAATGGGGCAATAATGATCCTTCTTTACCAGCTTTTTTTCTGTCTATATCTAATATTTTGGGCTTCTCCCATTGTGAAGGTATGAATCCCTACAGCTAATGAGGATGAAAGAGACAATGGTTTGAGGAATGCCATGTCAGCCAGAGACACCTTTTTCGCAGTGAGCACTGAAGTCCTGCTCAAGACAGCAAAACTGCCTGTTCCATGTTGAAAATCTCATCCTATCATGAAACAAACAAACAAAAGGTTGTGATTTATACAGTCCTGACAATGCTGCAACCAGCAAGAAAGTCATACTCACTAAACGCACTGAAATCTGCTAGTGGGAAGGTCACAAGCTACCAAAACCACTCTGAGTGCCAGGACCAACCGTTGTTACAACCCCTAATTATGGTAGACATAAAATAGCACAACTCTGACAGGTAAGAAACAGCAGAGAGACAGCCCAGAACATACACACCTTGCTGCTGTTTTCCCAGTAACAAGACACACTGTCCTTCTTTAAATACAGAGTTACATGACTTTCCTAAATAATCACCACCATAACTGTTACCAAACATAAAGCTCTACTCCTGTGCTGAGAAGCACTTGAGTCATACTGAGACCTGCCCATCTTCTCTAGAAGTAAAATAAGTTATTTGAGGAAGAAAATGCTCTGAGTAAATTCCTGCTTAGCAAATACAACCTTGACTGAAAAATATCTACAAAGAAGGAGATAAACGTTAGAAATATCTGTGTGAGCTTACTGTATCAAGACCTCAATTCAGGCAAATGTGTAAATATATATCTGTATAGAAAATAATATTTTATTCTTATTAGAGCGTTCTGACCTCAAGGGCATCTAGAAAAAGCAGAACTGAGTCATCCCAAGTTACTAGGAATTTTTTTTGTTTGGTTTGGTTTTTCTGCTTTCTTTTTTTTTAGTTAGTAGCATACTTGTTCTATTTCTATAGACTCATTTGGGGGTTAGGAAAAATATCTACAATTATCAAGTAAATTGTCAAACAAAATTAAACTGAACTGAGCCTATCCATCCTCTGCTGCTGCTGGCAACCTTCAGTCACGCTCTCTTTTTTTGGGTTTTAATATTACTTCCTCTCCTTCAAGGAACAAAGCCAGTATCTCTTGCCACCAAGGGAAAATATTCTGTAAATGCAATAGCCTGCAGTCTAACTAAATCCTGATATAAGTTCACCCCAGCAGTACACAAAGACCATCATCACCGCTCCTGGTGGACTGTTAATTGGATTCTCTGTCTTATTATACCCTTTTACAGGAACAACTGTAATAAAATGGCTGTGAACAAAGAATACATCAGTGACCCACTGCATGCAATTTTTCCTGTGACGTGATGGTTTTTCACCACCAGCCACATTCCCTAGAGATAAACACACAGAACCACCTATCAGACAGCACCCAAAGGAGAGACCCTTCTGACTCCTCCTCTTCCAGTTTATTCTTTTTTTAAGCCAGAGTAGCTATTTCTGAGGAAGGAAGGCAGAACTGGCAGAGGAAAAGATGGTGCAAAATTAAACATTGATGATTGTATAATGGATGACATGACTTGATAGAAATTCTTAATTGCTTTTTACCACTTGGTGAAAATATTTTCAGATACACACTTAACGTCCTGAAGGTCTCCCTCGGGAACTCTACAACAGAGCACGGGATCCCTCTACCACCAAAACAAAGCACTCTCCTTTACAAGAGCAGGCACATTTACAATGTCAAATAACTAGCAAATGCAAGTCAATATTTAAATATTTAAATATGCAGGCCCTAGGTTTAAGTATCACCAGTTACTGGTACTACTGAACAACCACCAGTCTGGAGTCTTTTATAACCACATTAGTAACTTCAGCGTTAGAAAAGTGGCAGGTTCATCCCAAATGTGAAATAATTTGAGAGGCTTATATTTCTTGTGCCTGAACTCAAAATAACTTGGCAGCACACTGAAAACAAACAAGATCCTCTTCTCCTCTATGCAATGCTTAGTTTAATTCCAGAGCTCTCCACAGCAAAATGTTGTGGAAGCCAAATTATAAATAGGTTGAAGAAGAAAATAAACTCATTCATCACTAGTGGATATTAATCAGGATGGCCTACCCACAGTGACACATTACGGAAAACAATACTCAGCAGATTAACAAGAGCTAAAAACAAATACATGTGGAAAGATATTTTAGGTATACATTGTTTCACATATTGTTTTCCTGAGTTTTTCCCCAAGTAGTTACAGATTGAGATAATTTACTAGGGTGGATCAACTTATGGACTGGTGAGGAATAGCAAACATAATAACATAGAAGAAGAACCAAGAACTCTAAAATAATTCCAGGTCTAATTATTTTCCAAAATTTGAACAGAGAATGTGAACTAGAATTCAATGAAACTGTACTTACTATTGTGATGTTTGCACTGAAAACATCTAGATATTTTAAGAAGAAATCACAACAAAAATAGTCATTTAAATTATCCCATCCTTCGTAACAGTGTTTACTCATCTAATGCAAAACAAGATTAAACATGAAGACAGATGGAGTGTGTAAAGAAAAATATCTCTCACAAAGTGATAGGCGTGCAGAAATGCTGCAAGATTTGCACTGAGGCAGCAAACCTCAAACTTTCATTGGAAAATGGATTAGTTTCTTTCCATTTACCTCCCAGTACAGCTACACACTTGTTTAGTAGTCTTTTGACATTTGGCTTTTGCCAGCTCTCCTGGACGGGGTTTTAGTTTTGCCATCCCTAGAAGTATTCAAGGTTGGACTGCTCTCTGAGAAACCTGGTCTAATAGGTGGCATCCCTGCCCATGGGAGGGGGATTGGAACTTGACAACCTTTAAGGTCCTTTCCAAACCTAATCATTCTATGATTCTGTGATCTTAATTGCAATTAAGGAACTACGGTTGTAGGAACAATCTTTCATTATGACACTGAACTTGTGAAAGCATCGTCAAATCCAAAAGGGAAAAAAAACCTCAAACTGCTTTTGAATTAGGTTGTATCCTGAAGCATCACCCATCTCCAGCATTTGACATGAGAGACAGTGAGTTTAATGTATCTTGTAACTCTGCTTCAATGCCAAATGCTGACAAAACCCCTGAATCTAAATCCTCATGCCAGATGGAGATGTTGTCCCCACTGACATGCAACCATTTCCCTCAGCCCAGGATCTGACCCACACTCTTGAAAGGAAGCTTGACTTGGATCCTTGTCCTTGGAAACAGAAACAGGCATCACTGGAAGCACATATCAACAGGTCTGCAGCTGTTAACAGTCCACCCCACACTATAAAACACAATCCCATGCCCTTACTTAGGTACATTACAAAAAATTTCAAACCTTTCTTGGAAGTATGAAGTGCCCTGTCCATTCACATATGAACAGGGCTCCATGTTATGAGAAAACACTCCCCACAACAATCTTACATGGCAAATACTTCCTTTATGTTCCAGAAAAGCAAAGCTTTTGACATAACGACTGACAACAATCCATTTTTAAGTAACTGCGCTTGTCTAAAGCACACTTTCTTTTGTTACTCTACACAGATCTTCTTCTCTACAGTCAGACAGGGTTGTTCCAATTCAGCAAACCACCAAATAAGATACAGACTTAGGGGAACAACAGCAAGAGCACAGACTTATGAAAAACATTACTAAAGAAGCACCTTAGCAAATATCAAGAACAGAGAAGGCAAATAACATAAAACCAGTAATACAAGTAATGACATCCAAGGCAAATATTAAATGTGTCCAATGGGAGCTGGATGAATGAGATGAATATTTCAGAAGAGTATGTGGAGACCATCCCATGTCTGTGCATCAGGGAGGAGAAGAAGAATGACCACCCCTTGGAGCTCAAGCTTCCCTGAAACAGTTCTCAACATGGCAAGAGATGAGAGAAACTTGCTGGCAATAATTCTGCCAACCTCAGCTAGGGTAGGCTTTGACTCAGTGATGTGTTGAAGGACACACATTCTCTCCATTATACCTCCTAATCTCTCAACCATTTCACCAAAATTTTGGACAGTTAAGATCTTTGATAATGTGAACAAAATGTTCACCCTGCCCACAGATTCTTACCAGGGTGACAAGTTTCCAGCCAGCTCATGTTGAGCAGCTTTGATCTTGAATCAACAATACCCTCCACCACTGGATGCTACATATTAACAGAGTCTATCATATTCAAAATAATGAGTAATTATTGCCTGGAGCTTACAAATAATTTTGTAACAAAGTTGAACCATTACTCATTGATTTAATACTGATCAGTGACTTAATGAAATCTGGAAACTTATAATTTTTCAATACCATTTTACAAAATGTTCTTAAAACATTTTCTTTGTATGATGCAAAAATGTTCAAAGATGACTGTCAAGCTCAAGCAGATGTGCAAATCTCAAATGACAAAGGACTGAAGTAAGTGTCCATAGTTTGGGCCATTGGAAAAAGGATTGAAAGCTTCCCAAGCTTCATCTTTTTGGCTTCCTGAACAATTTCTGTGACACTTATGTCTTCTGGTATCTTTGCCCTTTGGTCCAAGTAAACCCCAGAAACTCTGAAAGAAAGAGAGATAAGACTCTACCCAGCTTGATATTAATAGCAAAAGTCTTGAAAGAACTATGTCCTGCCCTTGACAAGAAAGCTCCATAGACCAGAATAGTGGAGGAAAAAAAATTATATGCAATGTAGCACTCCTGCTTGGGAATAAAAGCAAACTTTGACAAGTTTGCTCACAACTGCCTGTGTTGCAAGAGCAGAAAAACACAATTACTCCACTGCTCAGAGCATTTGTCCCAGCAGAGTGCTTCACACACTATATTTGTGCTTAAAATAGTAGCTGAGTTTAAAGGAAACTGCCAACAGCACAAACTTCTTTGTTGCTCCCCCATTCCCTTGTGATTAGGGTCCTGCTGGGAGGTAGGTACTCCCTTGTCCTGAAGGGATGCCACAGCTACAGAAATAATTAGTCCAAAGACAGGGATTGGATTTGGGGGGGGGCTTATTTTCTGGATTCATATTCTCTTTTGGAGAAGAAAAACCATTAACTCCTCCTAAAACAGCTGGAGACATTTCCAAAATAATAAGAGAACAAAACAAAACAAGGGCAGTCAAGCTACCTGAATAAAACTGACTTGATAACAATTGGAGAGGAAAATGTAAAGCCAGATATAAAAACCCAAGGGAATGTATCTAAGTTAGTTGCTGACCCACCCTGAGTTCTAGGTTAAGTTAGGCATCCCTTCTCAAAACACATACAAAATTCAGAGACCATTATGAAAAATGATTAGAATCTCACCAAAATTCTACAAAGATGTATGACAGAAAGAAGTGAGTTTACCTCTGGGTTGGGAGATGCGCATAAAATAGAACAAAAATGAAAAAAATCAAGTCAACTGCTTCACAGAAAGAAGGCAAAAGTAAAAAAATCCCTTAAGTAGAAATTCATTGTTGAAAAATTAAGACATTTACAGTGGCTACAAGTACAGATATATTTATATATGGCTTGATGATACTTCATTTTACAAGTCACTATAAAATTTCTCAAAAAATAATTTGTATCAGTTGAGGACTAAGAATTCCCATGAACAAGAAGATTTGCATTTAAAATTTCTGGAATAAAAAAGTCAACCAAGTCAAACCAAGTCAACTGCTGCCAGCCTGACGTCAAAAAGCTACTTATGAATATGCATATTTTACATCAAAACACATCTGAAACCTCTGGTAGAAGCCAGGGAGAGGACAGGTGAAGCTGAAAAAGTTAGCGCGCATCCCTGCATTCATCAGGGATTGATTCTAGCGTGGTGAAAATAAATCACATTGAATCCAGATTAAAGGTGACTAAAGAATAATTTCTAAGCTCACCTTTCTCTATATGAAGGCTTCTCATAAGTGGGCTTGGTGAACATCTTCAGAATGTGTAAATCAGCATGTAAACCCTCTCCAAAAAGAGAAGGATCTGCAAGTCAGGCTCTTTGTGAGCAAGGATGAAGGAAGCAGCAAAGAGAACACTCTAACACTACCTCTTTCAAGAAAGTGACATTAATAAGTTCCCTGAAAGTGATGTAATACAGGGAAAAAGATAATAAACACTAGACAGGCAAGCATGACCTGTGTTCCTAAATGACAAAATTATCCACCATGAGGTGGCTTCCCTTTCTTCAGGAAATACATCAGCATGTTCTTTGTAGCTGCCCAGCTCCTCAACTATTTCCAAACATAGCTGAAATTGCCTGACTCAAAAATCATCAGGGAAAAGGACAAACTACATCATCCACACACACTTACAATGACTGTGTTAGTGCAAATGCCAAATGCCTTGGGAAGACAAACAAGACTTCAGAAAATTGTTAAAAAAAAAAAAGGAACCAAAGGTTTCATCTGAACTAGCAGATGACAAGAGGAGAGGGAGTCATGAAGAAAGGAGACTTTAATGTTCAATGCTGATTGTCAAGAAAAGGAAAGTACATTTGTGTAAAACAAGCAAATACGATGAAACTCGTCCCAACTCAAGGGTAGGTGAGTGATAAAGCAGGGACAAAAGAGTAAAAAAATCCCCAAACAACTGTCCCCAGAGAGTTCCTACTATGGGAAGAGAAAAATGGGACGTAGAAGAGTACAGTCATCTACTCTGAAGTCTCATTATCCCAGAAATCCTATACATTATGGACAGGCAAAAATACTCCAACTGAGAGGGACTGACACCTCATGTACAGAACATTGGTCAGTTATGAAAACAGAAATCAGATTAAACCAAAGTAAGAATTAATTTGTTATCATAATGACTTGCATTCCCGTCCCTGACACGCATCAGGGTCAAGGATTCACCTGGGCAGCAATCTTAGTCCCAAAGATCCAACCTGAAGGGAAAGAAATGAATGAAGGAGGTAAAAATCAAAGCTAAGTTGCAGTAGCAGTTACTTCAAACTCTTTACAGTAAAGCAAGCCCTATATTTGGACTCTCAGAGTGTGGCAATACAATAGTAACAGGTATCAGACAAAAAAAAATTCCATGGTAACTGTGAAATACAATTATGTAGGTGGAGTGGGAGGTTGTTCAAAAATCTTTAGCTCAGGAGAAATCTTGAATATCTATCCAAGACATCACAAGTAAGGCATATACAACTTTCCATCACTTAAAAAAGGATCGATGGAAAGAAACAAGTATGAGAAATAGTGTTGAAAACACAGATATTTGAACAATACCTCTGTTTTCTCAGTTGTGAGGAAAGATAAGAACCGCAGAAATTTAGCAACAGGTGAAATAAGCACTGGAAAAATAGATGTGATTTTTTGCAGATCAGAATTAGAAGCTAAGGAGGTCAATTAACAATGGAGGAGCTAATTCCAAAGACACAAAATATAATACCAAGCTACCTGTTTTGGTTTTGTTTTCTAAACTGTCTCTCCTTACCATGAAATCAAATATTTGCACAGGTTTGGTAGACTACACAGTATTTAGTAAAAAACCTACTGATAGCTACAGTAGAAGAAAATTCTAAGAAAATGACAGGATAAGGAATCAGTTGTATCACTTGAAATGCCTTCTGGGGAAGCACAGACAGCTGAGTACTGAGGATGATTTTCTATTCCAATTTCTGTTTCAGAGTATCAAAAGCGAAAATCATACCATCCCCTGCTTAGATCACGTAGCTGGCTCAGAACAAGATGAATTTTCCACTGATACTATGTTTGAGGAAATTGATCATTTCATTTTCCCTTGGGCTGGACGCTAAAAGGAAATTAAAGATACATTGGCCAACTCAGGAGCTATGCAGGAACAGCATCTGAAAAACAGCTCACTATCTTTGCCATGTCAGGGCAACCTCTCTGCAAATGAAAGCTAATAAGATTTGAATTAAAAGGAGTGCTAATAGAGTTTCTAATGGGACAAACTCTCAATTGCTGGGGCAGCTTTGAAAGCCAGGATATGGTACTTGCTGAGGACTGGGATCCACAAAATTGCCAGGTTCCTGACTGCTGATTTCAGTTGGGCAAGGGGAGGAAGCAGGTTGAAAAGGAAGCAGGATTTTTTATTGTTGTTACATAAATGCAATCCTTCTTAAACAAACGAACAAAGACAACAACAAAAAACTCCATACTCCAAGGTACATATGACCGGACAATCTGTACACAAGCTCTAAACAAAAATGTCACCTTAAACCAGCACAGGGAGCAAACCACTAAAAATTGTGCAGCTGCATAGAGCAAGGACACCTGGCTCTAAGTTATTTCACCTCACTGCATTGCTCTCAGAAGCAAAGCTTCTTCAGTCACACAGATATTCACAGAAATACCTTGTCCTTGGAGATACTGAACACTGTGCCAGTCCTGAACAACACTCAGTGTTGATGAATGTCAGTGACTCATTCTCATCTCACATATTCTCAATGATGAAGACAGAGCACACCACAACACTCAGAACTGAGACCATTTTCTGTTGTCTATTATCTTCCTCACTCCATCCTTCCCATCATTGCACCACTGGGAGCAACACACTTGTGTTACTTCCCAATACTCCTGCAAAAAGAAGCAGAGCTCCTCTAGAGAAAGGGGAAGCAGTTCCACACAGATATTTGGGCTCCCTTGGACTCAGCTAGACCTACCTTCCTCTGAATCTTGCAGTCATTCAAATTTCACCTTTAAATCTCTTTTTGGACAGTGTCCCATGAGCAACTGTGACTTTCAGCATTAGCCCTCATTGACTGTGGCAGATCTAAAAGATGTTTTCAAGGGTCTATTCCTTAGAACACAGAAGTCTAACAAGTATTTACTCAATGGAACTTGGGAAACTACAGAGGAGTTGAACATTTAGCACTGTTGTACGTACAATAATTCTCTCATCTGGAGACTCATGGACTTTGCGTTCTTTCCCACAATCATACATATAAAAATGCAAAGAGGGTGTGGGTTTTCATAGATTACCTTCTCCTATTTTAGCCGCAATATTAAATGCCATTTCAATGCACTATCACATAGAGACACTTGTTGTTGGACATGCCATCTGTGAGGAACACAGCACTTACTTGACAGCAGGGTGAGGAAGCACGAGTTCTTCTTTTTACAGAAGAGAAGAGCATCCCTTCTAGACTTGCAGTGACAGGCTGGAATTTGTGGCTAAAAAAAAAGAAAAGAAAAGAGCCTTTTGCCTAGTCCAAAAGGAAAGGTCATTCTCAGCATAAGTTAAGACTCCTGCAAGCTTTGTCAGGGCTCACTAACAATAACCTCAGAAAGAATGAGAACGGGTCTCAGATGCAAAGGGAGATGTATAGATATTCTCCATGGTTACAGATGTCAAACATAGTCATTTAAAGTGTGAGTGCCTTTGTCCCCATTTAGTTTAATAAGAATGGAAGCATCTTCAAAAGCAAGTCAGAAATCCAATTTAAATCACAGGCAAAAATCCTGATTATGCCATCCATAACAAAACACAGAAAACACAGCCTGGTAATGAGATCAATAAGATATAATGGGACATAAAGAAGGTACATAATCCGCATGGGTGAAAGTTGGGCTGATGTAATATGGCCAGTGGAATAAGTATGCTGTAAGAAAAGCATAGATCAATGGGAAAATGATCAAAAGTCTAGAAGACATGACCTGTGGGAGAATGAAATGAATGTACAGCCTAAGAAGAATCATCTGAAAAAGGACAAGATGGAAAAGCATTCAAAAATACCAAAAACTTTCACAAGGAGACAAAGAATCAAATGGAGAACTTGGAAGAACAATTCACTGCAAGTTACTAAGTAGAGAAGGCACAACAGGCTCAGAAAATCCTGTGAGCCGAAATGGATCTGACCATGCTTCTGGAAGATGAGAGTATCACATGTGCTTATCCTATTATTCCTGAGGCCTCTGTGATTGCTCTTGGAGGGAGCCTAAGGTGTTAGGCCTCAAGAGCAGCTCCAAACCCATAGTAAGTAGAAGACAGGATGGTGAGACTTAAGACTAGACAAAGGAAAATTCAGGTTAAATATGAAGAAAAGGAGAACCAAAGGTCTCCTTTATCAAAAAGGACCACGGTTCTTCTAACTGAATGGTCAGAGAAAAGTCAGGATTCCCATCAAAGGAAGTTTGCTTTCAAAATAAATTCTTGTCAGGGGTGACACAAATGCTGTCTTTGGAGAAAGGAATGGACTGCATGGCCATCAGGCCTTCTCTTATGATACGAGGATTTAATATTGAAACGTTGTTAGTCCATCACCCTTCCTGCATAAAAGGTCTCTGGCTTGGTTTCAGAGATCTGGGGTAGCTAGAAAACACCTGGTTGGAGCACATCTATCCTGCTGCAACATTACTTCTTTAAGTGAAGAACTAATTGAAAAGAGGTGAGGAAAAGCCTATCTACTGCAGCCTGCAGCTGGGACAGTTATTGAGCACTAAAAAAAGTACATCTGCCAACAGACTCTGTGAACTTTCTTTGCACGCTGAAAATTTCTTTGCAAACCCGTTGCTAGGTGCTCTGCTCCTTGACATTTACATGCTTGAGCAAAAACACATCTGCTGTTTAGCAAAATGTCGTAATAAATGTCATTTTAAAGCTTTATCTGCTGCAATTCTGATTAGCTTGTAAGCAAAGCATGAACATCATTTTAGGTCTTAGAGGGAAGTCCTGTTATGCAACAGCCAAATACAGGTTGTCCCTTGAAATGCTGGGGGCTGGTGCAGTCACTTACTTTCAAGTTAAAAAAATACCTGTTTTGCTGACAGCCATACCTCAATTTAAAATCTCAACCAAAATAAATGGTTTTGTAGGGATATTCCTATTAATTCATGAATTCTCCATAATGTAAGGTAGAAGGAATAAGAGCAGGTTCACCCAATCCATTTCATAACCTAAAAAGGAAGGAAAAATATCTTTTAGTAGACATTAGCCTGACCTCAAAAAAAAAAGAAGACATCTGTGTTTGACCTCCAATTCTGGCAGATGTATAGCATCTGGATTAGTAGCTTTTTCTCCCTTTCTCCCTGTGTGGATTTGTCAGGTGTTAGAGGAGAACTCTGTTATTTCTGTCTAGTTTAGTTGTTGCAGGGACTGTCTCCTGCCTTTGTTCTGGGGCCAGCTGTGTCATCAAGAGGTAAGCAGGTGAACAAACACTAGGTGGCTTTCAGAGATGGAGCCCTATGGTTTCACTGGACCAACAAAAATCATGACAGAATCGTGCAAAATTGTCCCCTCTTGACAGCTCTTTACATCAGCTTTGAATGGTTAAAGACATCACCTGCTGAGCATGTCAAGTACTTGCTGCCATCAGGACTGGCTGCAGCTGGGCACTGTGAGGAGAACATTCCCTGGAGGGAGAGCAGGTACTCCACATCCCACCAACTCCTGCTGAGCTGCAAGAAATGGAAGGCAAAAGGAAAAGTCCCATCCTTATTTCATCCCTGCTGCTGTTACACAAATAAATCAATAGAGAGCAGAGGCTTTGAACTTCTAAACCCAAGCCAAAGTGACAGGGATGAAAAGCTCTTACTGGGCTGGGTGTTCAGGGACAAGACACAAAGGAAGGAGTTTGAGCAGCGTGAATTGACTCCCAGGGGTTGCACATCAGCATTGCAAGAAACTGACAGCCTCCCAAGAATGAGTGACAATGACACACTACAGGAGTTTTGGGTACCTCACACATCCATGGCTTCTGCACTAGGACTGAGAACAGCACGCTCGGGCTTGGCTTACAACCTTCACCCTTTACTTCAGGTAGAGAATAAGAGTGAGATGATCTGTCTCCTGGGGCAGGGAGGTAACACCAGACATTCCATTACAGACCCATGTAATAAACTCCAAAAAGCTGTTTAAATAACCCGTTCCACGCTATTTTGGCTTGACTTCAGTAAACAAAAACCTTCTGCACCACTGGGTATATTAAACTACCCATTAGCTGATCAGATCTGAGTTTAGCAACATAAAAGAAACTCAGCACAGGGGCCAGATTTGTCACAGTGCATCAGTTAAGGAAGCTGGAGAATCCTACAAATACAAAAATGTATGAATCTACATCTAGTCGCAACATGGCATAGAGTACAAGACCAGAAAACTAGCTTGGATTACAAAAGAAGGAGTTAAAAATGTATTATATAAACTAGGATTCTAGGAGACAGAGATGGTTACAGTCAACATAAAGCTGATCTAAATATAAAAGTACAGATGAAAAAACTCCTCACTTGCCAACAACTCACTGTGGCCTTTGATCAAGCTTCCTGAGACAAGACAGACTGTAAGAATTTCAGAGTCCAAAACACGGTCAAACCCGGAGTGGAACCTGAGGGCCCAAATGAAAACAACCATGTCTAACTTGCAGGACATGCCAAAGGAACCATAAACATAGGTATGGTGACCATCCATAGACAGCCAGCGCAGGTAATAGAGATGTTGCAGACTCCAGGGCTCTTGGTACAATGTGTCTGGCTCAGACTTCTCTGAAAGCAAAGTTACTGTCACTGGTACAACATAGGGAAGCCAGCTTTGCCTGGTCACCAAGTCCAAGCCCCAGGCAGGGAGATTCAAACATCTTCCATATATCCTTTAGACACTGTGCAAATACCCCATCCACACACCTAAAGACATGCCAGGATGGTCTTTCTCTCAAGTCTTGTGAAATATGTACTTCTGCTAGAGGGAAAAGGAATGACAAAGATATGACAAAGACCATCACTCTCTACTTTTGGTGCATTGCAACTGTGAAAACGGTAATGAATTTGCTGATGGATCCCGCATCATCTTGAGACTATAAGCTCCATTCTTGTGTTTGTAAGCTGACACGCCATCAGTTATTGCTAAAAGTGATGTATCTGCCCTGAAATCTTATGGCTCAGTTAATTGTAACAAATTAACAGTCATAATAATGAAAACTTTCACGTCTGTCATATTATAACATTTCTGCCTCTTCATCTGCTATGAGAAACAGGTTTATTGATATACGTCTGACAACATGTATTTATAAACAATACAAATAATAGTAGCAGGCATTCAAATTCCCTAGCTGTGTACATTTATGTTAATTAGAGCTACAAATAGTTAGCAGGGGAGGTCTGTTTCACAGCATCTGATGTTTATGCATGTTTTGGGGACTATTTAAAAAAAGCTG
The DNA here is from genome assembly GCA_035583135.1 of Lophotriccus pileatus. Taxonomy (NCBI): domain Eukaryota; kingdom Metazoa; phylum Chordata; class Aves; order Passeriformes; family Tyrannidae; genus Lophotriccus; species Lophotriccus pileatus. The sequence continues at coordinate 17,457,693 of JAWWES010000115.1, forward strand.
AAGGCACAGTAAGGTTATTTCACAAACATTTCAGTGTGCTGTTTCTCACCAAGCCCCAGTGATTAGTGCTGAGGGTAATTTGTGTGGAGGTGTTTATCACCTTTTTGATAGAATTTTTTTACTACAGTTTTTCTATTAATTCAGCAGTTTGATACCCAGCTGACACACTGAGGGCTCATACAATGAAAAAAGTAGAGAGAATACTATAAATAAAGACCAGCTCAGAGTGGGGGGCACAGGGCTGACACTGAATCTACTTTCACTCAGAAAGGATGGCTTTCCTGACTGCTCTCATGGAAAACAGCAGCAGACAGATAAGTTTAAACAAGCTGAGCTAAATATACAAAACATAAGTTAAATTCCTACAAGTTATTGAAGACCATGTATCTAATAACTGAGTCTGTGAGGAATGAAAGAAAAAGAGATTCAGGATTATTCCTTGTGCCATGTTTTCCTCCTATAGCTTTCAAATGTCAGGAGTATGGTTTAGTCAATTATATAATGGAAGATTGATAGTTTTATCTATAAAGTAACAGACTAAAAATCTAGTTCACGTTATATTAATGTATGTTATATTAAGAGTTGTGCATTACATCTGGAAGGAGGAAAATCCTGTATAAATTGTTTGCTGGAGTGATCCCAAAAATATCCTTATTTACAGGGAAAGGAGAATAGGAAGATGTTACTATATAGTGTGAGATACACAACAGCCTAAAAATTAGCACTCAAACTTCAGAGAATTATGTGAAGTTCTAAATTGTGCAATAGCCTTCCATGAATCAAGCCATGAATCAAGATCCATTTTAAGCACTTCTCAGAGTAACCCTATTAATCAACATGTTTTAATTCACTGTAATGATGATTACAATAAACCTTTCAGAGTCATGTCAAAATACCCTATTCAGATGAAGCCCTTAAGGAGCTGAACTACATAAGAGAAGTTAACATTTGGATTATACACAAGAAAAAGCCACACATGCATCACCCCAGTGCAGTTCCCAGAGGCCCTCTGGAAATTAACTCCATCATTTGCAGTAAGTTATATATATTTGAGAAAGCTGAGCTACATGAGGTGCGCGTCTAGCTACCATAACAACAAAGCATGATGCTTATAGCATTCCTTCACAACCTCTCAGTACAAAATCCCATGCAAGGTGGACACAGACTTGATTCCAGCTATTGTAGTATAAACTGAATTGTTTAATTAATGTTGGCATTCCAGCCACATTTCTGGATATACTGCAGACTACAAGGTTTTTAAAAACTGGGAATATATTGCTTGAGTTTTGGTATATTTGTAAAGCAAAAGCCTCTCATTCATTCTGAGGTCAATCTATTATATTATAGATATATATAGATATATATATATATATATATATATATATATATATATATAATGCTGGCAAATTCCACTTTTGCATTGGCTGATACAGGAGATCTGGCATCTGTGATTCTGTATGCAAACAGATCTCTATAAGCATAGAGTTCCTCAGAAATAATTCCAGAGCCGATTACCAGATTGGGTTTCAACTCTCTGACATACATAGAAAGAAGGTTATCAAGAAATTTATCACGTCAAAATATTTTTGGTTATGTACTCCGTAAAAAATATCCATAGTCTGATTGGGAGAGATTTCTTATGATGGGGGAATCAAAAGTAAATGAAAATAAAGACTGCTGAAGCTTTTAATGTAAAAACATTACCTTTAAAAATGTTTTAGATGTGCTTGCCTATCTTGACTAAACAGACATGAGGGTAATTTTTGCTGTTCCACAAAATGTAAGAAAAATATTTTTCTAACATTAAGTGTTTTGCTCTAGTAATTTATTTTTCTACTTCACTAAATTAAAGAATAGGTCAAATTACCAAAACCTAATTTGTAGCGCTGAGATCACAGTGAGTAATCTCACTTAATGAAGCTGTAATCGATGTCCAAGCAACTCCATTATTAGTATCATTACATTATGTATTTCTGTTCTGTATTGATGAACTCTTCACCATAAACAGTCTTCAAAGGCTGTATTTGCCTACACTGCTACATGTATCACTCCAGAGTTTTCCAGACATTGGTTCAAGTCAATTTTCACCTTTTAACAACAAAAGCAGCTAAAATGGACAGAAGATAATCTTAGCAGTTGTTAGAGTTGTGACAGGAGATCATGCTTGCCAGTGATAATTACAGCAGCTTTCTTCAGGGGCACCTCTGCCTGTGCCATTTCCTGTTGATTGTGAGACCATATGACACAGCCAGGCTACTCTCCTTCCACAAAAGATTCCACTTGTGAGCAGCGGGATCCCTATGGCTGAAACAATCTCCCTAAAACTCCAGTGGGAAAGCAACAGACGGCATTTCAATAAGAGCATTTGAAACACAGCCAAATAACAAAATAAACCCACCAAATAACTTAGGTCTGCACTGCTAGCCATGGAAGCAAGCTCTTTCATGTGCACATACCTCCTATGGCACATCAGCAAAACCTTCCTCAGCCACTGGAGGAATTTCTCAGGTGTTAAGTAAGTGGTGTCAGCTCAGTGCATCAAGAAAACCTGTGACTGACACTAGTTTCATCCAGTGGCCCTGTAAGGACTTGAGACAAGGACACCCAGAATGCCTGAAGATCCAAGACTTCCTCAGCATTAGAAACAAAATACAAGGATGAAGGATGCGGAAGTTTCTTTGTGCCAAAGTCTTTAGAACCACCTTTTCTGAAGCTTGCAATGCCCTAAGAGACTCACTTTGCCACTTCAGAATAGATACAAGAAATTTGCTTTATATGTTAAAACAGATAATTTTATTGAAATAAAAAAAAAGGAGTTGGTCTCACCTGTTTTGTTACCAAAGTATGCACAAATCTGATCAAGGTCTAGAAAAAGGCACAGCATTCCTACAAGACTACAGTAAAGTAATTAAATGCCCTCTTCAATTAACCTCAGGGAGTGCTTATTTAATGAGATTCAGTTTTACCTGGTGATAGAGATGCAAAGCAATGTTTCATAATCTCAAAAAAGATCTAATTATTCCAGTATCAGAAGCTATATCCTATCTAGTGATACAAAAAATTACATCATATCCTAGAGATATGCACTTCTTAATATCACTGGTCTCTGTGTAGATGAATATTAAACAAAGGCTAACAAGATATGGAAAGCTATTAAGAAGCCCAATCCCCCTTATACACCACTGGAATAAATTAGTTGTGGCAAAGAAATAAATATACAGAGTGAATTTTACTTATGAAGGAGTATAAAAAAAAAAATCCACTTTCATTGCTGGCTAGAAGTAACAAAGTACCTTTACTCTTACAGCTCTATGACCACAAAATGATAACCAATGATACCTTTATAAATTCACAATATGAAGTCTGCATATCTTCCACCTAAGATCCCATGTTGCGACAGAATTCAATCTGCAAGGTGATTATCTGGTCATTCAGTCTGTGGCCTATACAGAATCAGTGTTTATGCACAGGCCACTGAGGTGTTCTGACTCCTTCAGACTGAGATGGAAAATGAAGGCTTTAAAAGTGAAGCAGAAAGTCATCTGTGGAACTGGCATTGAAGATCTCAGCTCTGGTGGCACAGTTTAGCTGCCTCCAGTGAAGCAACCTTTCAAGTCCACGTAAAAATGCCAGATCTAAAAGGACAGTAGGACAAGGGGCAGTGGAAATCAGCTTTCCTTTAGTTCCAAACAGACAATGCATAAATAAACTTCTTGATCATTTATGTGTTAGAAAACTTACATGTGTATTTACTTTGAAATCACTGCTAGTGGCATGTGACATAATTCAATTATAGTGATGCCAAGTTTATACCTACTCTCTTTCTCCAGCATTCTATGTGGAAAGAAAAACTGTGATGCCAAGGTCTAAGTCTGAACTACAGAAGATCTTCTGGCAAATCCTATTTTGTTTCAGAACAAGTATTAATTGGCACGTCCATCCAGCTGCCATGGTGATTGCAAAGAAGTACTTCATGGCAGAACTTCTTATCAGAAAGAACCATTCCAAGAAAATAGAACATAATTTCGCAGCACTTGTCTTAAAATAAAAAAAAAAAAAAAAGACATTTGATAGCCCAATTTGGTTACCAGAGCTGTTATTTATCCTTTAGAGTCTTCTACTTTATGCAGTAGTTTACTCGCAGGAAAACAACTTCAGAGGAAGCATCAAACTTTATTACAGCTGATGACTGTCATAGAAAAGCAAAAGGCAGAGCCAAAGAAAACCTCAAATCAAACCAGACTCCAGCTGTGTAAGGAAAAGCTGTTTCTTTTAAGAGGTATGGAACTGCTCTGCAGCTGCCGTTCCATGGAAATGGCACTCCCATAAACTGACAGGACTATTATTAAAACTAAGCCTTGCTAATGCAATATTGCTGTATACTTCATATCTATCGATGTCAGTAACCATAACTAGCCCAAATACATTGCAGTCAGGTGTTAACCTAGTGCAGGGGGAAATTATTTTAAAATCACATTACCATAACAGATGATGTTCAAAACAAATGCAGTGGTGAATAAGCGCCCTCTTAAAGGCACTGGGTATGAATAACGTTCCTTCAATTCACTTACATAATTTTAAAATTCAGTAGTGAACATTTCCCCACACTAAAATGGCAGCTTCTAAAATTTCTCCTCTTCACAATATTCCAAAAGGGCTGTGAAATGTTTTGAAAAATTACAGTCCCAATCATTTCTATTTCTAAACAAACTTATCGATCAGTGGATGTACTGAGTTGGCGAAAAGCTGTGTAGAAATATTCATTCAAGTGTATGAGATATTTCCTGTTAGGAGAATGGAACAGGTGAGTAATACCAGCATGTTGTCATTTACCTGGGGTAGAAGGGAAATAAGTGAAGTAGAACAAATACATGGGTTTAGTCTTTGGCTGCAGTAAGCCAAAATAAAACCAAGAAACCTTCCTGATTATTCATATTTCAGACATTTTCCTGATCACATGAATACCCCCCCAGCCTAAGAGGAAGAGAAAAATTCAAAGTTCCATTTTGTGTTACTAATCAATACAAAGGAAACATATGTCAGGCAAGAAATTGCCTTCAGAAACCTATAGGTAAAGACTTACATATCACTTCAAAAAAAGCTTAGCCATGCCACATGAGATGCTTTAGGAGAATTTTCACAAGTTTAGCATGTTGTGACAGTGAGCAAGTTGTGACAGTACCCTCACTTTTTCCCCCGACACACAGTTATTGCAGAACTGGCTGCAGAAAGCAGGTTTACCGAAGCTGAAGCTTGCCCAGAACAGTCTCTAACACAGTCTTTGCCACTTCAGAGCCCTCACATTATCATAGAATGGCAATTTCAGCTCCAATCACAATGTGGAGGAGTTGAAGAATCTTTGACAGGATGTCCTAATGGTCATTTTCACATCTTCGGTCAGAGAAAGGAGCATATCACAGTACCTGTCCTTGCTTACAACAATGCTGCAGGGAACACATATTCAGGAAACTACCAGATTTCGTTGTCACATATGTTCAGCTTTAAAATTGACTTAAAAAAAAAAAAAAAGTAACTAACTTCTTTCAGAGAGTTTTCCTTCTATCAGACCCCAAAATCCAGGTCAGCTCTACTCTTCAAAGCTTTTATCAAGTCAGCTAAAGTTACACGGACATCAAGGATTTGCTTAGGCACTGCACTCACACAGCTTAAACAGGGTCAAAAAGAGTAGATAAAACCTACCTGTCTTTAGGAGACACCTTCAAACTGCTGAAATATTCACTTTGGACTTTTATAGACAAAAGCTTGATTTTGGAGCATCCTTTGCAACAACATGCAGCAGCAGCCAACAGACAGAACAGTCTTAGGGAAAAAAAAACGTAACCAGCTATGGCCAAAAGAGAAATGCCCCTGTGAATCTTTCCTAGACTGCTTTACAAAAGGATTATTTATAAGTTTTCTTCACTTTTGCACAAAGCACAAGAGCAACGGGAGGCAGAAGAAGCAACTGAAAGGAGCCTTAAGGATGACAGTAATGTTCCACCAAGGGATCTTTTGCCTCTTTAGGACTTTAAGCACTGGTTTCATAAGGGAAGTACACATCAATTGCTGCGTCTGCATAGCACTACATTTTCAAATCAACTCTTGGCTCTCCAGTGTTCCAGAGGGCCAAGCAGGAGAGTGACTAAAATATTGCTCCTATTTTTCACTGCAGATATCTTTTCAGGAGAGACCTGGCAGCGAGCGAAGGCTGGGAGGGAAGCACAGAATTCCCCAACGACAAGCTCAGACACACGCCATGGCACCTACACACATCACCTTCCATTGTCAGCTGCCTGCAGCTCCTCAGGCTCTGGAGACTGGATAAGAAATTGCCAAGTGTGTTACATGAACTGCTTTAACTGCTTTGATTAACTATTTTTCTTGGCGATCAGATGAGTAATCACCAACAATGACAGAAATTGATGTTTTACAGATTTAAACTACTAAGCCAAACAGTCA
>JAWWES010000115.1:17464251-17482518 GCA_035583135.1 Lophotriccus pileatus
TGGCGATCAGATGAGTAATCACCAACAATGACAGAAATTGATGTTTTACAGATTTAAACTACTAAGCCAAACAGTCACTGTGGAAATACCAGAAGTTATCCTTGAGTAGCTGTTGTCATTTTTAACAAGTGTTACTGAAAATAATCTTTGAACAAATGTCCTAACTTATCATAGTCAATCACCACAGGACATATTCATAATTCAGTATGTTAGCAACTACCCCTGTAATATGATCTTGACATTGCTAGTAACAGCCCCATAAGTCCAGTACTGAGTTTTTGGGGCCTCAGGACCAAGACTTACCAGCCTTCCTCTGCCTGAACTTAGCCTGACCTGCCTGCAATTTGGTTTTAGGTTCATTTATCTCTCTGGAGCAGGATTTTTTTTCCCCTAGTTGACTAGCTGTCTGTGGCTAATTACTTTTATTTTTGTGTAGTTTTATAAGGTATCACCACGATTCTATGCCTAACACAATGTGGTACAGAGAAATTCAGCCCGACATGACAGAGGCCTGGGGAAGTGCAGTCACAGGATGCAGCACAGGAGTGCAGGCATGGGTTAAGAGATGGGCACAGTTTTGGCATTGTGAACTCCACAGCTATGAACAACACTCCAGTGGTCAGTTAAAGAAATGCAGAATGAACATGGAAAAATCTTAGAAGTAACAAAGAAATCATATCCAAAGTAAGGAAAATGGCCACATATAGCAGATTTGAATGTAACATGGATCTGCAGAACAGTGAAAAAATGGCAAAGCTGGACAACTCTGTTGCAGACACAGATAAAAAGGAATCCAAGTATACCCAAAGGTAATAAGCATAACCTAGAGTAAGGAAGAAACCAACGGTAAGACATCAAAAAGAAAACCCTATTCCTTCTGGTGAAGAACTGCAGATGCCAACTTACCTCAGCAGCCCTCACCAACACCAGAATGAAACCACAGGTCATCAGACTTCAAGGAATGGTACAGCTGTGTCAATGTAGTTGGTAGCTTGGTAGTAGACTGGTTTATGTACTTGAGATAGTATTACTCTGATATGTAAATATCCATCCTCTAGACTGGAAAGTTCAAGCTCTTTACGTAAAGCTCTAATATAAAACATATTCCATAATGTAAACCCAGTATTAATTGGTATATCTAGGACTGTACACCAAATTTCTTAATTTTTTTCTCCAAGAAGAGCTTGAACTGGAAAGGTATTCAGGAAGATAAAAATCCTCTTTTATAAAGAAGCAGGTAGAGCAATGTTTGAAAACTACAATGTGCCTTCACAAAGTAAACCATCAAGTTTGTTAAGCATCACTTAATAACAATGGATTCATTACTGCAGTTACGTCCATTTCTCAGACAGGAAGATACACATTTATTGTTTCTTCTTTTGAACTCAGGGGTTAATTCTAGTTAAGTGTTGTACCTCTGAACAAGACATTACCAGTAGCCTATGTTTAGCCTTTTTACAATTACACACGTAAGGAAAACAAACAAACAAAAAACGTTTAGGAGGTACAAGTGAAGAGACGCAAAAGGAGGTGGAAAAGCAATAGGAGTAAGTGACTAATGGATAAGTTTGCTCTGAATACATTTTTTGTGGAAATCTTCTATTCCTGCTGAAATTTGCTCTATGAGATGACATTCACTCACACTCCCCCACACGCCTATTTGCATTTCACACACAAGTCTGACCAACAGTAACTGAGGAAAAGAAATACTATTATAGATAGTAAATGTGCAAACCTGACCTTTTCTCCAATTGGATAATGTCTCCTAAAGCATTCAGAGTCTGATTTTGTTCCCAGTTACATGGGTGTAAATCAGGATGAAGTTCTGAGATCAAAAGATTTGTATTCTCAGGGCTTATGTCTTCTGGTGGTCTATTACCCAAAAAAAACACACATCCTTTTGCTGCAGAGAGATGAGACACTTGTCCATCTCTGGCACATTGCCACCAGGATCCAAAATGAACCAGCCCCCTTTATTAAGATACTGGGGAAGATCCAACAGACATTGACAGTAACAATCCATTTGCCCAGTCCCTGAATCACCAGCACCATGACAAGCACCTGAACTGTGGCTTGCTCTTGGGTGACATGGCACACCACAATGTTGCTGTGTAAGGAAAGCTGTTCATGAGGATTTGCTTTCCTCAGGCCAGCTCTTAAAGACTGGGTCCTGAAGGCAGTAGAAAAATTAAAGACTTCTCTATACTGGTGGCAATTAGCCTCCAAGTCCTCTGTACTGCTTAACTTGAAAGTTTGTCTTTCTAATCACCAGCTATAGAAGTAAAACCAGCATGATGGTTTCAAACAGAAATCCTACAGTTTTCTTTTGGGAGAAGGCTACCTTCTGGCTAGAAAACTGATGGCCCAGTAATGAGCACCTTGGGAATATCATGTAAGAATGTGAACAAGCTCTCTTGCCAGAATCCAGAAGTTAACATCATCTTCATCTCAGTTTTAATCTAGGGGAAAAAAGTGTCTTTGAAAGTGTTCCAATTTATTTGAAGACATCCAAGCATACTATGAACTCTGATATACGGGGAATCAATGTTCCCTGTTAGCCACAGGAAGTGTTGCAGTAGTCACTTTTAGTGAGGAAAAATAAAAGACCCAGTGGGAACAGCATAAACCACTGAAAAATGCAGCATGGCTAAAATCCTTGTCCACAAGCTTGTAGAAGAATAAACACCAAAGCACTTCAGGGCATTAGCAATTGAAGATGGATTTAATCAAAGGAATATTTACATATGAATAACATAGCTTGCACACACTTATAGCCATCCACAGGAAATTAAATTAATTTGCAATGCAAACCAACTGGGGCAGGTAATGAATGCCAACAAATTATAAACACCAGTAATGACAGAACTAGCTTTAATTGGTTTAAAACAAGCTTACTTTTTTTTTTTTAAAGTGCTTATTGTACATTTTAAAGATTTTCTAAAGTTGCTGTGCTACTGGTAAAGTGCCCAGTACAAGAACCCATCAGGGCAGGTTATGATCTTTGTATTTCCTCATATCCAAAAAAAAGGTTTAGCTTAAGCAACAAAGAAAAAAAAAAAAAACAACTTGGGAAACATGATTAAAAAGACATAGAAGCTGGGCAAAGTGCACTGCAGTCTGTTGCAGCTTGTTCGTATCCACAGGGCATGAGGGTAATAACAGCACCACCTCTAGAAGTGCTCAGTGGTTGCATTCCGAATTCTCACTGGCACAGAAGAGTCTGAATCCATGACTGACCCTTCAGCCAGCTTTGAAGCCCTTTTGATGGCAGGACTCAGTCCAGAAGGCCAGGCTGAATCTAGTTCCAGACAAACCTGACAGGCAGCACATAATGTAGACATAAAGGCCTCAGCACCAACCGTTCTCATCTACTGTTTGGTTCACTGCTAGTGCACCGAATTACTAGGATATATAGATGCAGCCTAAAAGTAAGAGGAGAAGGAAATAAGTTCTCAAAGGTCTTTTTGCAGGTTGAAATTACACACAAAAGTCATAGAAGCTGGTTTTTGAGAGCAGTACTAGTAACAGCTCATTAGCCACAAAACCAATGCAGAGACTGAAAATTATGCAGCTCACGAAACAAAGAGTAAATAAATATCTTCAGATGCACTTGCTCTGAGTACGGGCAATTTTTTCCAATTAGACCAACATGGCTTCACTTCTTCTCCAAACCCCAACACACATGTGAATATTTCAGCACACCTAGAACCCTACAACTGCAAATTGTGTTTCAAGCAATGTTCAGTGAGGGTAGCCCAAGATCACCCTTTCACTATGATTTAAGATAGGAATACTATTATAAAAATTAATATATTTATCTAACATGAGGATGCACTTTATATTTTTCATATCATAGAAGCAGGACCTGACCAAGACCTATTGTAGTCAACAATTAATTGACTAGGATTTCCAGTCACAGCCCTCAGATTTAAACAACATTTCAGATGTGACAAAGAAATCCATCTTGAGGATTGTTTCCCAGACAAACATCAGAAAGGTAAAGGCACAAATCAGTATAAAGTGTTACTATGATGTGTTATGAAATAAACCATGTCCAAAACCTATTTATTCATGAGATGCTTTCTAACCATTTTTACAGAAAGGAACTAAGTTACAGGTATGTTCAAGGCAATAAAAACTAAGGTTTGAGGCCCAGCTAAGGAAAATAACTGAACACACCAAGCACTTGAACAGCACAAATGTGCATAAGCTTCTACTCTATCTGCCCAGAAAATATTTCTTGATGCATCTTGAGTTAATATGTCCAACTAGTGAAATATCACTGAAAGAAATTAAAAGCACCCTCCCCCTCTAAATAATTATACCTTTCATTCATCAGTGACATGCAGTGGTTAGGATTCATAAAAGCAGATCATGAAGCTGTCTTTTCCACAGTCTGCCATCTGAAAGCTTCCGATACCACACACCTCTATTTCTTTCAGTTAGAAGATCCAGTAACACTTTGCTGCCATCTGGGACTCCTCATGACTATTTCATGATCCTGTCAGGGTGCCACTTGGCTGTCATTGTTTACTATGGAGGATGAACAGCAAGCTCTGACATTGCTCTGTATGTAGCAGCATGTCCTGTGATATCTGAGGCATCTCCTCCTTCCAGAAGCTCTTGTCAGAGGAATGCAGGAGCTTATAAATAGGGTGTGCCACAGCAAAATGAAATACAATCCTTTGCAATAAATTATGTGTGAACTTGATTATACCGCTTCCACTCATCCATAATTATTTAAAGTTGCAGGGAGGTTGCTGTGAAGGCCTCTTTGTCCAACTCTAGGGCATTTAAAGAGGAAACACAACACTGTTATAATACAGTAATAACAGTAATAACTGCTGTTATTTAATATAGGTTGTGTTCAAAAAACCCCAGTACTTAAGAAGTGATGATTTTATAAAAGCCCTCTTTGAGCAAGTGAAGCACTGCTCAAAATTATGATTAAATTTGTTCTGGTTAAAAAAAAAAAAAAAAACAAAACAAACACACCAAAATAAAACCCCTCAAACATATGCATTAGAAATATCCTGACTGCACCAAAACAGGTAGAAGTGCAAGGAGGGTTTAGTAGTTCATATGAATCTCTTGACAGAAACACTGTTGCCATAACAACAGCATATTAGAAGGATGGGTGGAAGTGCCAGAAACACATAACTTAATAAGTAAAAAGATCCAGTTTCAGATCTTCTCTGTTAGATGCTACAGCTCATTTACCACAGCTAAATAAGCACAGACTGTAGGCAGTACGTTTCAAACCAGGAAGAATGTATTTTTCTTTGCTAGTCCTCACCATTGATATCTAAATACTTCAGAAAACATTAGCTATTATAGTACCCTTGTGAGGAAAGGAGCTTTATCACTGCTGTTTGGCATTAGGGTAAGTCAGAAAATTAATTAACCTGCTTCAAGTCATATTAGAAGCCTTCCACAGAAGCAGAACCGTATTCCAGACTGATGCACTCATGTGTAACCTTACCTTCTGGATCCTTCTTTTCCCATCAGTGCTGAGCACATGCTCAGCCCCTTCCCCACGATTCAGAAAAAGGTCATGGATATTTTGGTAACAGAAAGCTCTGTACAGAATAACTGGTGTAGTGAGCATTAGGGATTCCCTCCTGTGTTTGTTCCAATTACAAAACAGGCTCCCCAGGTCCCAGTAAAAAAGAAAAGCTTTCCTCATTTGCACAAGCTATACTTATTCAGAAGAAAATGCCTGGAATGGGATCTCCCTTTAAAGGGACAATTGTCTCCAGAACAATTTGCAAAGCATAAATTTATCATCTGCACGACACTGCCTGGAAGAATTACTCCTCAGGACAAAGGCTGTTAAGCTGCTAGTTGGTTTTTTGTTTGTTTTGGTTTTTTTTTCCTTCCCCTCCCTTTTTGGTTTTCCTCTGGGGGTTGAGTTACCGTAGTTCTTTATTTCCCCAGGGTTCCTAAATGCTATTATTATTCCTTGGATACATCTGACTCAGAGCCCTATAACTTGCTTCCTAGCAGGTTTCAGCCTAGCCTATTTGACTTAGGACAAATTCTTATAAATACTCTAATTGACTAAGAGTTTTACATGTTGCATAGAAGGCTGATTTTTAGCTATGACCCACTGCCCTTTATCAGTCTTCTTCTCTCAAATACATTTAGGATGTCACAAGGATTTTAGCAAGCTATTCACCAGGCTTCTGTTGAATATTTTTTAGGGCCACAGAAGCTTTATCTTCTGCCTATCTGTCTTGTAGTCATGAAGAGCTAGCTCCCAGATAGTGTTTAAGTCAACTCCATCATGCATTTCTGTTGGTAAAACAGCTTGACGCTGGCATGTAGCAAAATCCAGGATTAATAGTGCCTTTAACCCATAACACTACTATTCTGCTGCTTTAGAGATGCCACTAGAGAGAAGTATTAGTCATGACATGGCACCTCTGCTCACCTTCCCTGTTCCCATCAGAGCCATGGGCAGCAGAGTTCAAATCCCTGCTTCTCCTCAGGAGGTTGGATCCCACGTCTCCCATCTCTTTGCAAATGTACACTCTGTAAGGCTTTACAGCTGGAGAAGAAAACCACAGGCTATTCTCTAGGAGGACTTAGGCTGTGGTCCCTCACTCCCAAAAAAATATTCCACGTGATTACCTTTCCTCCCCTGAAATACTAATTCAGATCTCTTAGGAACAAATGTCCAAATGTCCTGCTTCTTCACTAAAAGAGAATCAGTGCAGGAGTGTCAAAATTGTGGCACACAGGTTCATTTACAGGAACAGATCATTCCATGTGTCTTCCTCTCTGCACAATAGACAAGGGAAGTGACACAAAACACCATGGCCCTTCACTGTGTTCAGTTCACCCTACTCACATGCTCCATTACTGCAATGAAAAACCCATACTCCAGTGTGAAGATAATTGGCAAATACTGTGTTCTGGACTAGTATAAGCCTTTAGATCATAGCTTTGAGTTCAGATAATAGGAGTGACTACTTTGTCTCTGGGGAAAAAAATGGAAAAAAAAATTTAAAACCCGACTTGAAAGAAGTTCTACCAAGGAGAAAACAATTGCTGAATGCCTTCTTCTGTAAATGGCAGCAAGTCATTGGCTTCTTGATTTCCCAATTCATTTACTTGGTGAATCTAGTGACTCTCCATTATGCTCTAGCATTATTTTACTAGTTAAATTTCCTCAGAACAGAAGAGTGCTAAACCCTCTTTTTCCTTTGGTGAGAGAACAGTGAGAATCTCTGAGTGTAGGTATAACCACCTAATCTCTTTGAAAATCTGTGTGATCCAAATGTCTTTACAATTTTTTTTCTGTTCATTGAGACTCAGTCAAGGTCACAGAACAAAGTATTGCCATAGCCAGCATGGCTTTCTTTTCCTAGACCCCCTACTCTAAAGACTTCAAAGTACCAGCTTCAATATTTCTCTTTGCTACATCTAATAGCACAGTATTTTTTGGCCTGTTGGTTTTCCTCCATGTAAAATTTATCCCAGTGTAGTTTTCTAAGCTATTGCATTCTTTTTTTTTTTCTTTTCTAAATGATGACAAAAACCACCAAAGGTCTGTGGCAGGGCAGGTGTAATGCCAGGCCCCAGGTATTTTTGTTTGTCTAGATTTTCAATTCATGAAGTTTAATGAGAACTATGGTGCTCCCCCAAAATTACGCACTGTCTGGGATTCTATGGAAAAGGGAATAACCTGCATACTGCTTCAGCACCCTTTGTGTATATATATATATATATATATATATGTGTATATATATATATGTATGTATATATATATATATATATGTGTATATATATATATACATGTATGTATGTGTATATATATATATATATATACATATTTCCCAATGTGCTAAAGTAAAAAAGTTGCACTGGAAATACAGATGTTTGTGCAATGAAAAGATCCCTCTCAAATCCCTATCAGCAGGAACCCAAGCCCCAAATTGTTTATCCCTTCTCCCTGTTTCTTATGCAGCATTATCCTGGAAGAACACTCATATACTGGGCAGTAGCATCGCCCCTGGAGCTCAGGCACAGCATGTTCCCACTGCAGAGAACACCCTTCTCCTGACCCTGATGAATGATTACAGAGCAGCTCTGATTCAGCACTGACTTTTCTGCACTGCATCATTAGATTGGAACAAAATAAAACATCGTCCACAGCTCTCAGCATCCTCCACCCTGACAAAAACTAGTTTTCTGCTTCCTTATTAAAAACCATCTCTGCAGTTCAGAACAGCAGCACGTTGGGTGCTTTATTCTCCTCAGTAGATTCACCTTTACATAGTAATTTTATCTATGCCCATGCAAGGAGAGTCTTGGAGTTAAATATCAAATCTTGCAAGATGTGTGCTTTTCCAGAACAATTGCTAACTTTGTTTCAAGCAGCAATGACTGAAGTTCCCATCTGAACCCTATCATGCTTGAGAAAAATGAAGTCACAGAGGCTAATTAAGGTTTTGTACCCTCACTACCCCATCTAAAACACAAGCTTTCTGAACAATATTCTACAATGATATAATATACGGGAGTTAAACATCCTTTATTATACAGAAACAGTGAGCGACTATTACTGTCTTCCAGAATCTTCCCAAGGGCAGCCCATAGACAGTATGATGCCTATTAAAGGAATACATGGCTCCTAAACTTCTGCATATTTACTCCAAATTTACCTCCACAGCCCCACTTTTTAATATAAATTCAACTACAAGATTTCATAACAGTTTTCATGTAGATCACAGAAGAGTGCCAACAGACTAAATTATCTCACAGTCGTCACACCTCCCTCATTTACACCTACT
This sequence comes from Lophotriccus pileatus, assembly GCA_035583135.1. Lineage (NCBI taxonomy): Eukaryota > Metazoa > Chordata > Aves > Passeriformes > Tyrannidae > Lophotriccus > Lophotriccus pileatus. Next base: position 17,473,050 of record JAWWES010000115.1, read on the forward strand.
CTGAGCTGGGAGAGCTTCAAGACTTGCGTATTGGGGCTTATTGTAAATGTCAGTCACCGAACTGCTCATCTCTGCAATCAGTGCAATGCAAGTCTTGCAAAATTGATGGATTCTGGTATGTGGTTTTCCCCACATCCTCCAATACAACACACTTAACTGCAACAGGCAATAAGGAAACACACAAGGTCACAGAAGACCAGCAGGGTGGTTCAAAACTTGACCTGGTTTGGGTCTTCAGGTAGATGTAGTCTGCGGGGGAGCCCCTGGTGCTCTCCTGGGAGTGAGACCTGCCCCGTAGAAGGAGCAGGGACCACAGTCCACAGCTAGCAGAGTAAAGAGAACACTCAGGGTTGGTGAAAAACGGCGAACTGTTTATTAAAGAAGGGTTACAAGGTTTTATAGGGGCCTGTGTAGAAGGGGCTAGAAGAAGGGTGTTACAGGGATGGTCTATGTAAAAATTAACCTATGGGATAGGGTAGTGACATGCATAGGGGACGCTTCTACTGACAACTATAGGGAGTGGCTATTGGGTCAAGGGAGTGATAAATCCTTCAAGCTGTCCTGTCTTTCTGGCTGTTGTTAGCACAGTTGCCTCCAGGGAGTTACAGAGGCCTATATCTTGGTCCCTTGGGCTGGAATGTTACTTTTCCACAACTCAAACCCAGCTCCAGGTTCTAACCTAACCCCAACAAAAACTATTGCTGCCTCATTAGCAGTATTTGAAAGCAGCATTAGCATGAAGCAAACAGTAATTGGATACATCTTTTCCTTATCCTGCCAAGAGGCTGACTCCCTCTAGTGGGATGAAAGCAAGCATGATATCTCCATATCATAACCACAGGGAGCAGAGACCAAGAAGTACATGCCACAAGGAGTGTAGAAGTTTTAAAGATTTGTAGATCCAGTACCACGAACCAAAGTTTCTCCTGGAATTCCAGCTTGTGTAGTCCAGTTTTTCACTCAGACTCCTAGCTTTCATTTTCCCTATAGAATAAAATATTTTTAAAAGGGGGAAGTCAAAGCTCAGTAAACATAGAAAGCAAAGTATGGTCACAACATTTAACCATGTTTTCAGTCTAATTTTTTGCTTAACATGCACCAGATTAAAACAAAGGAGGTGTGTAACAATGGTAGAAAAGTGCAAGTATTATTCCAGCTTTATATACAGAAGCATTGATCTGGTCACTCTGATATTTTCTTTAACAGAAGGAGAAGTAAGAACAGACTTAAATCTCAACAAGAAAAAAAAATTATCAATCGTTTATAGAAGATCCAAAGATTCAGGAAAACAAAATAAAAAGATACAACACAACCCTGTGTAGGTAAAAATAACAAGCCCCATTATAGAGATTTTTCAAGCATGCTTATGTGTCTAAACCCAACAGACATCAGTTCATAAATACCCATCACCACCTTCCAGCATACAGAAAATTAACAAAACGGAAGCTGAAAATCTGACCAAAGAGCTATAGGCATAAAATTAATCACTTACACTTGAGTGTCTGTGCCCTGTGTGACACCCAGTGTGAATTCAAGTCATATCTCTTCCTTGTCCCTCTCAGGTGGGGCACAGGTCCTCTCTGCCAACTCTATGCCACACTGACTTGCTCTGTTGCAAGGCCTGGATACCTCCCAAAGGGGTGTTTATGACTAGCAACCCACCCGGATGTATCCAGTGCCTTCTTACACAAACACACCATGTGTCCTGTGTCCCAGAGCTGCAAGGGGGGTGGGGGGGGTTGGGGGATGGGGAATCATTAAAACCTTTGCATAGAATGGGTGAGAAATTTAAGATTTCTTTGACAAAAAGTTAGCAATTGGATTACAAGTAGAAATCCTGCCATGCAAACCCTCACTGACTGCAGAGACATGGAAGGTGGTGCTAAATGCCTCTTCTACAGCATGTGTAGCAACTTCAGGTGTTGTGCCCATTCTTTCATTAACTTTGATAGGGTTTTATGGAGGATTTTTTGTCATAAGTGTTGTTGATATGATATTTTTGTACTTTTTTTTAAAAAAAATAAAATATCAAAATATCCATGGCATTATACAGCTGGATAAATGAAGGCTCAACAAGGAACTCAGGTCCAGAGTTGACAAAAAGATATAGACTCCCTTTCCCACATGGCTTGGTCATGCTTTCTTCCTCAGCAAGGATCACAGCAGGCCTGACAAGGCACCACACTCGGTCCCTCTCACAGCAAACCATGAAAGCTTAGGTAGACTTTGATTAGACCACCCAGCTGTGGAGATGGAAGCAGCCTTATTCAGGTAGTGCTGACTTCCTGCAGGCACAACCCCAGGGACCTCTGAGGCACTTCTGCATCACAGATTTGAGATATGAGCTTGACTTCACAAGAGGTGACCATCCAACATAGCTCTGCACACACACAGAGGGAAGGCGGTGGTTTCCATGGCAATGCTCGTCTTAAAAGAGCTTTCAATTCCCCCACCCTGCTCCTCTCTGCCCTGTATCCCAGGCACGCATCTCTCCCTGAGCACACTCACTAAAGGAGTACTTCAATATGCAGGGCTTTCTGCCTTCCCTCTGCTTGCAGGATTCCCATGGTACCTGGGAGGGCAGAGGAGTCCTTGGGGATGTGCCTGAATTTTTCAGACACGATGAACAATTAGATGATGAAAGCCCCAAGGGGCTTAAGAGGATGGAGATATTTTAACTATGAGCACTTCCAACTTCACTGATTGGGAAAAATATTATTCTCCCCAATCAGATCTCTTTTGTCTGCATAAACCTTCTCTCAATTTGTAGCAATTGTGTGGGGGGTGAGAAGAAATTAGCCCAAGGCAAACCCACAACATTAATGTTCCATATTACAGTGAAAAAACACAGTGGACTTAATACCCAGGGTAAGGTCCCACTGATACAGCGAAGCTCAAAGATACAGTCAGTGGTTTGACAATCTAAAAGCACATCTCCACACACCATTTGTTCACTCATATTAGTGACCATGCTCTCATTCCTCTTTTCCTGCACTAGTTCTAGCCATTCAAAAGTTAAACAGAAAAACTCTCCACTGTCTGTTTTTATGTGAAGTATCTGAAGCTGTTCTACATAGTGCATGCTTCTACATATAGAACTGTGTGGAGAGGCAGAAGAGGACAGAATTCTTCTGAGGTCCAAAATGTCATGACACTTTTTCCAAGTTACTGGTATGCTGCCATTACTGTTTCCAAAAGCCAGATGTGTAGGGGTGAAAAGAGTCGGTCTATGCCTCCTCTGCAGAGTATATGGAGACCTACAGAAGAAAATCACACTAAATGTTATAAAGTTGATGCCTTTCATCTTTCACACTTAGTAATTGTACAAAGCAATGTACACTTTCACATATGTAGCATGCATACCCTAAATAGGAATGGATGTCTTATTCATGGCACCCAAAGTTATCACATTTTACTGAAGCTGCAGTATATTTCTTAATTTGTCTCCCTTTTGCTGCTGCTGAGTTGCAGGTAAGTGCTGTTTATGTCAGAGTCCCCTTTCCTCCAGTGGTTCAACTTCCTTTAGTCCCTCAGTTATCTTTTGTCAGAAATACCTTGTGGTCTGTTTCCTCCCCAGTTTTCAACTCTCTTGCCTTTTATTTCTAGTTATGTGAAGAATAAATGGGACCTTTCTTCAATATCTGTATTTTTACAGAAAGAAAAGTGCTTGGGTGTGCAGGTGGCAGACTGTAGACCATGGAAATTCAGCGATGCTCATCTCAGTTTGTTTCAGTGACTGATTACACAGCACAAGACAATATCACACAGCATCCAGATAAGAGTTTGATCAGCAGCACCCTAGGGAGGCATCTGCCACTGCCACCACTTCCTGCACTTCTGGGGGTGCCAGCACTCAACAGCAAAATAGTAAAGCCCAGCAAAGCTCACGCATGATGCAGGAATGCCCCTGGAGAGGGTACAGCCATGTTCATAGTGAATTCACTTTCAGGTCTGAATTTCCAGACTGGCAGAGTTGAGGTCTGAATACTGATGCTGCAGTAAGAGAGAAAGAAGGGGAAGGGACTGCATTGTGCACATAAACACATGATGATAAATATTTTCTTGAGAAGAAAACCCATAATCTAACAATATTACCAACAGCAAATCACAGCTGAAAGTAAATGTTAACATACTAATTATTTCCATAGCAAATCTATTGGCTGGTTTCTTTTGTGTGCCCAATTCAGAAGCTTCACCTTCCCGTAATACAGACATTACAAAAGTTGCCTCAATCAGTACAGTCAAAGGTCACTGAAGACTTGCTTTGTCTCAAGAACTTGCCTTCTAAAATAAAAGCAATGTGTCTTCCAAGTACAAGCTGTACCCTAGCTGGCATAAAGCTAGGGTGCCAGATTTTGATGTATAATAATCTATACTGATAGATAATGCTGAGTCACTTCACAATTAGCTACAAAGGTGGTGTTTCGGATGGGAAAAATGGGCATCTACTCCCAAATCAGCATATAAGACGTCAGTTTCTATAAACCATTAAAACCCCACAACATAAAATCTCTCCAATTTTACTTCTTCCTACTCATCTTATGGCACTGCAGCTCCCATCCAGATTTGATCTTTCAGACAGCATAGCAGCAGCTATTCTGGAAAATGTCAAAAACATTTCATATCTCCTCAACTTTAGTGAGGATAATACAGCATTTGCATTCTGTGTCATAATGACCTGAGCTTGAAACCTCACAAAAGAATAACCATAAACGGTAATTTGAATGCTATAAAGTTGAACCTTGTCTATAATTTGCTTTCAAGTAAAAGGAATATTTATTCCATTAATAAGGTTAAGAGATCTTAGCTAAGGACTAGAAGAACAAAGTGCCTGATCTATATTCACACAAATAAAAAAGTGAAAAGTATCAGATGCAGACTTTTGCTGAAGAGCATTAAATATTTTTTTGACACCTCAGATCTACCTTTTGCTTTCCAAAAGTTTTACTGTCCCCTTGAAAACTGAAGTGAAAAATGCACCAAAAATAGTTTCCATAAGTAATGCTATCTATCCTTAATTCTACATTTTGAGATTTAAGATTCCTCTGAAGATACTTACCCAGAGAAATTAAATGTTTTTATTCAACAGGAAGAAGTTTTTCTAGACAACACATCTGCCACAACAAAAAAAATCTACAATCCCTCAACTCCTTCCCACTCACAAACAGGTTTCCCAGCCAAAAAAAAAGCCCTGGATGATGTCACAGGCTCTCATACACAGGCAAGCTTAAGTAGTTTGCAGAAGAAAGCTGTATCTTGGCACTGCAGAATGAACTCCATCATGGAGCATCAGCTTTATAGGACAGGAACAGACAGAGATGATGCTCCTCATTACAAAACTTGTCACAGCACGACACAAAGTCTACAGAGAACAGAGTAGTATCTGTAAACACTGTGCTCAGGAGAGAATCAAACACTTATCTGCTCTCAATTTCTGCTCTGTAGCATAAAAGAGAGCCACCTACATGCAGTTTCGCCACAAAGAACTGTTTGCAAGATAAGAGCCCCACATAAGGTGGGATATGAATTACAGGAAAGAAGGATCAGCAAGAGCAACACTCATAATCTGTGTGGATTCGGTAACAGCACATTGAGTTATCCTGTTAATTTTATACTTGAGAACTGCTCTACAAATGCCCAGCACAGACCTTCCCAGAGCTGTACATTCTCTCCTAAGTCAACTTCCAACCTGAGAACTCACATTTTCGGAAAATAACTTTGCTTTTTGCAGTAGCTTGAATAACAAATTTGCAGTGTCCTGAAGCACCTGATGTTACAAATTCACATTGCATTTTGCTAAACTAAGTTACATTGAGCTTAATGACTCTGGCACAAGAGCTCCTAATGTCATACTAACAGCAGCTTTATATATTAAGTCAGATTCTCCTGTGATTAAAATTTGACACAGTTCACAGAGAAGGTCAGTACAGGAGGTGAATCAATTTTATTAGCAATGGACCAAGGTCAAACATTTTTCATGCTAGAACTGAAAGTAACTTTGAGTGCAAAACAAAATCTGTTGCCTTTAGTTTTCTCTTGTTCTTCTTTACTAGCTTTAGGTCTGAGGTAATACTTTCTACAGTGGTGGGAGTGGAGGGGGGGGAGGGGAACTGCACTCCTTTTAGTTAAATTTGACTTTCCCCTTTCAGAAATCGCCATAATTGCTAATTATGACTGTGCACATATCAGCGTGTTTTCCTAAGAATGTTTTTTGTGTAAAGAGATAAGCTAGCTCCGTACCTCATGCACTCATCTACACTCCAGCTCCATTATGAAAGCAAACACATATTTTTCAAAGCAGCTGACAAAAAAAAAAAAAAAAAAGTCTTGGGCCTCATTCCCTGGCAGCCACACTTGATAGATTACCAAATCATCTAAGCTTCGTCCAGTCTGTTTGCTTTACTGAAAAAAGTTTATTTTTTCATTAGAGAAGAAAAAAATAAAATTAAAAAGTCTTATTAAATAAATGCAATCTAGAACTAGATTACTGACCCGGGGGCAAAGAAAAAAAGAGTACAGCATTTCTGTATTTTGGTTAGGCACATAGCTGTTCATATAGTTTTGACTGCTAACATTCAATTTTATGTCATGTTATGGGGGGAAAGGGACTTCAGTACAGAAAACAAATATCCTCTTGAAACAGCTATTCTCTGCATCTATTCCCCATCTATTCCCTCTTGGAATTGCAAATTCCAGTTATGGCAATGTCTTCCACATATAAGCAAGGACAAAAGAGTACTTAATGTAAGGCTAAAAAAATCTGATAAAAATAAATAACTATGGTGGGGGAAGGGGGCAGAAGAAAACACCACAAAATACTCAGTAAGGAGAGAAAATATCCAGAGGACAAACGCTGAGGGGAAAAAATTCAGAAAGCTCCAGTGTGTAATACTATAGATATGTGCAACCACTTTTAACCTAAACTTTTCCTCTCACACTGATTCTGCACTTGTACAGAAGGATATAAAAATATAAGCTAATCACTGGAAAGGGCACTTATAAATACAGGCCTGTGAGGAGAATATAGCTAGTAATTTAAAGTGCAAGACTTCCTGAGTCAAATCAGAGGCAGAATCTTCTGCCTCAATGAGGGAGAGCTCACTGAAGTCCGGGGGAGCCCACCAAACTCATTGGGCACCAGGCTGACCATGATAACCACAGTAGTACAATATCTGCCATCACTGACAGGCATTATTTACTTCTAGAATTCAAATGCATCTTCCACTTGGGAAGTGATGGCGGTGTGATCTGCTGAAGCCAGAAGGAAAAAAAAAAAAAAAGAAAAAAGAAAAAGAAAATTAACTAAACTGAAAGTCAGAGTGAAGTTTTGACCTCCACTGGAAAGTGTTTGCTTCTCCACAGGTACCTGAGCTCTCACTGACTTACTGGCAAACACAGACTTTTCAAGAAGTTACCTATATTTGCAGCCTTCAAAACAGAACCCAAGGGACTGACTCACAAGTTGGTTGTCTGGGCCTTTTACACCCTCCCCCAACCCTGCAAATAAGACTGTGTTCTTTGTGAGGCCTCTGCTTTATGTCTTTTCCTCTGGAGCAACCAGAATGGATGGGCTGTGACATTCAACTCTGAAATGCTGTCACTCACCATCTCTCTGTCAACACAAGGTCACGCCTCATCATCTCCCATTTTCTCTCTTTTGTTTTCTTTCAGTAGCAAAGACAGACACCAGCTAATATTTGCCACAATACCCACTTACCTGGAATTACCCCTTCCCTCAAACTATTGCCAAAGGGACCCATTTGACCAGATGCCTAGGACAGGTACAAAAAAAACAGGGGTTTACATGTTGGAAAATGTGAACAGCAGGTCACATTTCTGATGAGAAGAGCTAAGGATGTGTTCTCTCTTGGAGGCTTACATGAAGCACAGTAGTGATAAAGAAATACTTTTGTACTTGACCTTAAATAACTTTCAAATAAAATTGTGAAACAAAATTTAAAACATTGCAGTCTACAAACAAGAATGAATTCAATGCCCATGAAACATTTGGATGACGCATGAATCTAAACCATGTATTTCATTCTGACTTCTAAGAGCAATACTCAAGTTTTCAACAATTTTAAGATATGATACTTGGCAGACAATGCTGTTTACCAAGTCCTCAAGATGCTACATGATGCAGGCTGAAGAGAGAAATCCATTTATTTTGTTCCTGAAAAGGAGATTAGATTGAAATTTTTTTTACTTGATAAAGCACCCACTGCTGCAAAAGTCTGCACCTCTGCTCCACATAAGCTTGGTAAAGATGGGAAATAAACAGATAGATGAAAAAGTGTCCAGACTTCCAAGATTCCCTAAGGAACTCCATTTCATTGAGTGTTTCTAGGGAGGAGAAAGAGCTGCGTTTTTTTCCACTGGCTCGTCTCAGCACGATGGAGTAAGGTGGTATGGAAAGAGTGCATAGCCCAACTAATTAACTTTCTCCAATTTCCAGTGATGCATCAAATCCCTGAGAAAGAAAACAGTGTTGAGCCCTCATCTCATACTCATCTCTTCTCAGTATCATAAATCATGTCACTTGATTGGAATAGGTTGAGAACAAGAAAGTAATTATGAGGGATGGGAAAAGAGTAGCTATGGGCTGAAAGTAGAGAAGATGGAGCAGGAAGAGACCGACAGCAGTAAACCCATGGATAAGAGCAGAGTAAGGTACACTGAGTTCTGGATTGATTTCGAACACTGCCTGGGGCAGCTGCAGCTGACACTGAGGGCTGTGCAGCAAGAGAAATCCTTGCACATCCCAAGGTACTGCAGCGGTTATGGAATCTGCACCAGGTCATGAATCAAAGGGCAATCCTCATTCCCACACATCTGGGCACAGAACCCCATCTGGCACCATCCAGCTTCTCAAACTCTGAAGGCAGCAGCCCCGGATATGTGAATCCAGGGAATTAACCTGGCAAGCCCAGGTGGGAAGACAGGAGGTGGAGAAGGAAAGGGAGGGAAATCCAATTGATGATATTTCAATAGCTAGAGGCTGGCACAGTATTCTGTACTTCACTGCTTTCTTTCTAGAAGAAAAGTCATCTGTCTTTTGCTTGATAGCCTAATTCTCCCCAATTCAATCCTGTTAAATTCTATGTTAAAATTCTACTGAAGATATTTTTGGTATGGCAATTGTGTGGAGAGAGGATGGTTTTGTTTTGACATGGAAAGAATAGGTATATAACTTTTTTTTTTTAAGCTACCATCACAGCAACATGAGTAGATTCTGTGCCTTAGCCTGCATTATTCTACAGTTCTCTTCACAAGCTACTCAGATTTCTTAGTTCCTGTCTCCTGAGATATTAAAAATGCAGCTTTGTGGTCCATTATACCCCATAAAGGATTTTTTTTATGTAGTCACCAAAGAAACTTTTAAACTATAACCTCCCTCAATGGTACTGTCTGATCTTCGCTATCCCCATTGTGGTAGTAACTACCACAGGAATTCCCCAAGGGATATCCC
>JAWWES010000115.1:17492376-17526679 GCA_035583135.1 Lophotriccus pileatus
TGTTGAACCACTGGAGATGTGGAGCCTGCAGTTGTTTGAGTCAGTCAGCAGGGGGTGCTGGTGGATCACCGGCAGTCGCCATGTATGATGGCCCGGGTGCTGGAGCGGGCTGGACACTAGATGTCCTCCCCCCTCACTGAAGAGAGAGAGGAGGGGAAGGGAAAACACAGCTCCTGATACAGGTGAACTCACTCATTCCTGCTGGCTGAGATGCACAATGATTCCGCTCTGCAATGCAGTCCCTCTGCAATGCAGATCCAAGCAAACAGCTCCAAAACTGCAGCATGTCCACAGAAATGGTGGCCCCGACAGCCCACCAGCTCCAATCGCTCCAGCAGCCGCAGTCTCAAAGCCCGACAGCCCCAACAGCCCCACAGCTCCAGCAGCCCTGGCAGCTCCCATAGCTCCGCAGCTGCACAGCCACCAAAAACGGCAGTGCCGACAGCTCCGATCACCTCCCAACCCCCCTCATCGTTTCCAATCCAGACCTCCCAATCTCCTCTCCCATTTCCCTGGAGACAAGGTCAGGCAATTAGCATGGGAATGCAGCCTTGGTAGCTCTTTCTTCTGGACCATTAGTTGCCTAGATACAGTTACCATGCCCAATTCCCCCTTCTCCTCAACACAGGGGGTAGGGGAAAAAGGAAATTCCTGCATAGCTCCAAGGACAAACAAAACCATGACACATGTTCACCAATCTTGTAATAACATGGTTAAGACCACAGACAGAGATATAAAAATTGGATTTTTCTGTGGATTTTTATTCAATGGTTTTTGAGCCCTTTAAAAATGTTCTGTCAAAGTCCAGAAGTCAACGATAAGAAGATTGGAAGTTTTCCACAAGAGAAATCTGCACTATCAGGAATGCCTGGTATATTACTACATGCAATTAATAAGCAAATCATTCTTTCCATAGCTTTTGAGAACCACCTCGCACAGAGGCCAGACACAAGTCTTAGCTGAACACAGTGCAGAGCTCTGAAAATATTTATTTACAAGTTTATACATAAATCCAGTTACATATTGAAACTATCCATATGCGAGCCTACAGTCTTTCACTTGGATTAACAGACAATTTTCACTTGGATAAACAGACGATGATTTTGTATTCCATCAGAAATACAATGTATTTGACAATTTCTCTCTTTAGGAGCTGGATGTTTGATCAGAACTTTATTAAAAATAATCACCCTTCAGGAGCACTGGGAAAAGAGGAGAGTCTGAACAGGATTAGCCCCTTCCACGTGCCATTTGCTTTGCCACTTGTACTAGCAACCAATTCCCTATACTGTTGCACAGCTAAGTGTACAAAACTTCTATCATCTCCCAAACAGCAAAGCTGTTACCTTTTTTTACAAAATACCACTTCAATGCAACCTGCAGAGCTGGTTACAAAAAGCAGTAGCTCTCGAAGGAAAACAATTTTGTGTTTGAATTGTAAATGCCACAGCAAAGCTCCACTGCGAAAAGATGCTGTATTACCTAATACAGGAGAGATGTTTTCTGTCCTAGAGCGGTGGCAGGGAAATGGAGCAGAGGTCTGTTCCTAAATAAAGGAAATTTCTCTGTTGGAAAGTCTGCATGAGCCTGTAAACAGTGACTCAAAAAGGAAGTGGTAGCAACTCCCACTCCCACACCCCTTCTTACCACCCACAAGTGATAATAGAGGGGTTCAGACAGTATGGCAGAATCAACCTCTACATTTTTAAGAGCTTGTAAAGACCTTATCTCCCATCAACCAGTCAGGCCAAGAGGCATAAATCCTAGAAGGGATCTGACTGTATTTAGTTTTACTCTGGAAACTACACTCTGCCTTTAACAGAGTATGGGCAATCTCACGAAAATCCTCAGGACTTCACAGATCATGTTGGATCAAGCTGCTGTTACAGACAGCATTAAATAACATGGGATAAGGAATTTATAACATCAACTACAATAAAGTGACAGGAAAAATCCTGCTAAATAGCTTATCATCAGCCACAACTACAAGTCAAAGCAGGGCAGCTGAGCTAGACTCAGTATAGATTTAATGCCAAACCACTTATATATTCTCCCATAGAGATTTGAACAGGATTTTTTTTTTTTTCCAGTGGTAAGGACCAGTAGTGTCACTTCAATTACTCAGAAGACATACAATGCCTTTTGGGCTGTAAATGACACAGCAGTGCTGAAGCCAGGCTTGTCTTAGATCCAGCTGCAAGAATAACTCCCCCACCTTCTCATTAATGAAAGTATAACACAATCAGTGTATTCTCTAGACTTATCACTTCTATTTTAAAAATAAAATAAGGTTCCCAGGAGATAGTTCTACCCTGTATTTCTACTGACTGGGTTTTAACTGATGGCAAGCATAATATTGATCCTCAGCCTCTCTTTCCCTCTTTATTTACAATAACTAACTTCCAGTCAAATACCATGCTACCATTCAGGAGAGTGTTCACTCACATCTTCAGTGCCAGGTCAGGTTCTCCAGGACATGGATATACTGGAGTGAGGCCAGTGGATCTCTACAAATACGAGGGGCTTGGAGCATCACATACATAGGGAGAAGCTCGGAAAAGCTGGGCTTGTTCAGCTTGGAGAAAAGAAGGCTCAGGGGGATCAATGTGTATATAAAAACAGGGTACGTATACAACATTGTGAGTAAGGAGGGAGCCAGACTCTTCTCAGTGGTGCCCAGTGACTGGACAAGATGGCTATAAACTGAAATACAAGAAGTTCTGTATTAAACAAGAAACAGTAAAAACGCCCTAAGGGTGACAGCAGACTGGAACAGGTTGCCTGGTGGGGCTGTGGAATGTTCATCCTTGAAAATACTCAACTGGACACGGATCTGAAAACCCTCCAACTGACCTTACTTGGAAGAAGAGGGTTGGACTAGGTGGTCTCCAGATCTGCCTTCCAACCTCAGCTATTCTGTGATTCCCATTGTAATCAGTGGGGAGTTACAACTCCCATGCTCTAGGCCACCTTCTCCTTTAGCATCAGGAACCTTAGCTCCCATGGTGAACGACTATGCCTTTTTCCATCCTTTCCTTCAATAGCACAAACTACCTTCTTTAAAGTCCATTCTGCACTCTCACTTTACACAGTCAGATTTTCCTAATTAACGTTGCAGGTCTATGATTTGGGGATTTTTTTTTTTTTCCAAAAGAATAACTGACTTCCCATAATGTCTTGTTTCCAAGAAACAGCAGCACAGCATGGTCTCACAAGCAGATTGAAAATAGATTCCCGTAAATTACTGAGTTTCTTAACGCTCCATGTATAGTACCTTATATAAAATAGCAAACAAGGTAATCTGCATCATTGGAAGTTCCTTGCCCACAACAGTAATTTTCAGCTTTAATCCAGCAGCAATCCAGAGATTGCTTAAAACTTCCGTGAGACTGCTGGGTGGGAACAACCAGCTCTTCCAGAACTGCAGAGAAAAAAGTTGGACTAATGATATTTTTCTTGCCACTGTCTTTTTCACATGGCCCTGATTTCCATTTATCTTCTCTCATTCACTCCTCTTCTGCAAAGAGGTAGAATAAGCTACCTTGTTTTTAGATGTTAGACAACTTTTGAAGACTAAGAATAATTATTGACCATTCTTATGCCCTAAATATATATCCAAGATAGGAGTATCACCTGGTCTGCAAAAAACCAAGATGATTAGACTCTCTTTAAAAAAAACCCAAAAGACAAAAAAGACAAACAAAACAAACAAAAAAGGCAAGAAACCAAACAAACAAACAACAAACAAAACAAACAAAGAAGAAAACAAACAAAACACAAAGGGAGAAGTAATAGGAGATATTTGCGGAATTTATTAGGACTGCGGAATTTATTAGGACTTTAGTAGGTAAAAAAGAGGTATTACATAAATGTTTGCCATCTCTTCAGGGAAAACCTCCTCAGTTCCTTCCCTGTCTCCTAATTCCAGGGAGAGCTGGCTCCCCCCAGACAGGCCCCAATTCCTGCTCACTTGCATCTAACATCTGCCAGTTATTTGCAACTGCATCTGTTCATTCTAGCTCACTGGAAAAAGTCTATTTTTCCAGCATGAAGTGCAAGGCACTATTATTAAGTCTGAATTAAGGCTCTGATGCACTTAGCTAAGATACGTACGTAAACCACAGAGAGAACAGGAATAATATTTTCTGTGACATCTGCTAGCTGCCCTCAGCAGCCAGCTCATGATAAGCTCTCATCACAAACAAGTTTACCTTCCTCCTAACAAACATTTACCCATTCTCTATTTCTGCTCTGCTGCTTTCTGATGGAAAACCAGCATCTCTAAGCAAGTTCTTGCTCACCAGCTTGCAAGGATATACCTGGAAACCTTCAACTTGTTTACATCCTGATGTTGCATGACCTCCACAACTCTATTGAGTTTTAGACACATTACCTTTACAAATGAGCAGATTTTTGAAGAGCTGTTCACTGTTGCATACTAAGCCATGAGGCATTTTGTGCCACTTGATCAAAAGAAGACTTTAAGGAAATACTTAGGAAGACCACTACCGAAGTGTATAGTTACACTTCGGCCATGATGAAAACAAAGGTGAGATGAACCCTATCAAAAAAATTCTGAATTGTGACATGCAGATAGAGTCCACCAAACCTGCAAGTGTCCTAACATATCCAGATACTCAGAGCAATATATTTCAATGAAAATGTTCTTAGGAGAAAAGGAACAAGAGTTTAAATCATCTCATGCTCATTCTATTAATGCACTTTGTTTCAAACACACTGTCCCTCACGCCTTCAAAGCTTTGTGCCAGTATGTTGTTGCCATTTTCCTCCTCCAACCTGTGAAATTTTAATATATTTGCCATCTCAGAATTTGACTAATCTGGCTGTATGTTAGGTCAGAGCTTTTTAAAAATGAGCTGCTTGTTGTCTGCACAGAACTTACTCATACTTTCCACTTCAGCGACACTTCTCCCTGATGTTCCGAGATTTATATTGCAGTCTGCCAGGTTCAGTAAGCAGTTCAGGCAAAGATTTTATTTCAAAGAGGACACCACATCACAAAAAAACAGTAGAATTAAATCATGCCATTGGAAAGGTCCCAGGGGGTCTCTGGGCTTCAGCACTTCTTGTTATTCTTATGGAAGAGTTATCCTCTTCCTGAGGGAAGCAGTTGAGCCATGTCTCCTCACCTCCCCAGTCACTCAAATTCATCTGCCAGCTTCCACAAGCTCTTGCAGAGCCCAGAATAGAAAACCTCCTTGTCTCAGTTTAAGTGAGACACAAGTGTTTTGCTGGGAATAAATTATGAGGAAGACCCAAAACTCCTCCCCCTAAGCAATTATAAATCCAAAATTAATAGACTCCAATTGAGGAACAGTGTGGGGAAAGGAAATTAAAAATTGTATCAAAGTAGGAATAACAGCCCTTTATTAAATGGTCTATAAGTATTGGCAAAAAACAACAAGAGAACACAAGCAAAACACCCAAGCAATAATCCTCCACCTAGAACAATCCCCTCCAAGCCAAAACGAACAAACCCAACAGTGAAAATCAATTCAATTTCCACCCTTTGGGGCAATTACAACCACAGTCAGCAGGAGGCGCTGTTGAACCGCTGGAGATGTGGAGCCTGCAGTTGTTTGAGTCAGTCAGCAGGGGGCTCTGATGGGTCACCGGCAGTCACCACATGTAGTGGTCCAGGTACTGCAGCGAGCTGAACAATGGATGTTCTCCCCCTCACCAAAGGGAGAGAGGAGGGGAAGGGAAAACACAACTCCTGATACTGGAGAACTCACTCTTTCCTGCTGGTCCCAGACATGCAGTGATGTTGCTCTGTCCCCCTCCGAGGAAGATGCAAGCAAAACAGCTCCAAAACTGCAGCACGTTCACAGAAACGGCAGCCCCTCCAACACCCCAGCACCTCCGACCGCACAGGCAGCCACAGTCTTTTTACAGCAGCAGTCCGTCAGCAATCCAGGCAAACAGTCCAGAGCAGCGGTCCAACGGCCCAAACAACTCCAGCCACCTCTCCCAGCTCCTCGGCAGCTTCCGAGCTGCACAGCCACCACCACAACCACTGCCAACTGTGCCCAAAACCTCCCAGTCCCCTCACTGTTCCCAATCCAGACCTCCCAGTCTCCTCCCCTGATTCCTTGGAGACAAGGTCAGCCAATTAACATAGCAATACTGCTGGCTAGCCCCCTTTCTTCTGGCCTATTAGTTGCTCAGAAAACAGTCCTTGACCAATTCCCCTTCCCCAACATAGGAACAGGGGAAAGGGAAAATTTTAACTTAGCTGTAAGAACACACAAAACCATGACACTCGTCCATTCCCAGGAGTTTCCTCTGAACTGGTTGCTGCTTGCATTTAGTGGAGGACCAGTTTTGTCACTGTTTCATTGAAACTGCTTTTGCTCTCCTTTAACTATGGCCAGTTTTGAAAAAATGGCAGTATTTGTCACAAGCAGGAGCTCCTGTAAAGTGTTGCAAGTTCTTGGCCCTGTACTGGGCAGATATTTGTCTCCAAGTCTTCAGAGCAATCCAAGACCCCTTCCATGACTTTCCTGTATTTCTCCATAATGATACTTTTTGGTCTGTTTGTCTCTACAGATTTAATTTGTACAGTCTGTCTTCTTGCAGTATTTCTCCTACAGAAATACATTTCTTAAAGTAATCAATAGTAAACAGTTGTGAATTGTTTTCTCTTTCCTGGTTCTTTGTCTTCACTTCCCCCATCCACAAAGACTTGTTGTAATAATTTCCTATATTTCCTTTCGTATGTGACACTGTACAAATCTAAGTGACACCCAGACAAATGATAGTTTCATTCGAACATCAAAAGAAGTGCCAGTGTTTTCTGAAACAACCTCATTTTGGTAATGCAGATGATGTTTTTACCCCTACTTCCCATTCATGTATCATCCTGCTCTCATATCACCCGAATTCCACCTCAGCTGCACAAACCCACCACCAACTCACCTCTGGTTGTGGCAGCAGCAGTGATGAGTTCCTGACATTACTCACACACATATGCAGGCTACATGTATCTGCCACATCAATCAACAAGCACTGTAAGTATTAAAAAAAAAAACTGTCTTGTAAGATGAAATTTATAGAATAAGGGCTGCATATCGTCCTTTTACCCACTTTCCAAGCCCTCCCACACTCTGATCCAGAAAAAGTCAGCATTTTTTTCAAATTTTTTTCAAATTGTTCGTTTATTGCCAAGTTAAACACTAATCATTAACACTTCATTAACACTTCTGTTTACCATCTAGACAGAAGAAGGTTTCAAACCATACTCAAGGGAAATTAGATTTCTAAAAATTAGGATGTTTGTTTTATCATCTAAATTAAGCTTTAGGTCACAAGAAAAATCTTGGCCAGGGAGAAGGGGATCTGAATCTACATGAGGATTTCAGAGAACATCTGGCTACGTCAGGAAATATGTATCCCTTAACAGGACCACCCTGCTGCTAACACTCCATCTAGTGGGAAATTTTTTGTTTGAAAGGCACCTCGCTAATAGCTGAACGATACAGAGAGGGAGAAGGAGAAACAAGTATCTCAGAGCTGGCAGTGCAAGTGGAGTAGTGCAGTTAGCCTTTATGAAATCCGAGTATGGGCATCACTGTTACCAAGCCAAAAGTCAGGAACACTAGAGCAAATTTCCTCTTGCATTTCTCTCTGGAACTAAGGCTGAGCTGGGACCAAGTGGCAGGAATATCATCCCACTTCCACAGCTGCAGCCACACCCCAAAGCACAGCCATTCTTGCAGGGCATTCCACTTCACTGGTAAGGGTATTCAGAAGGTATACAGGAAAGAGGAAGAGAGGAATATGAGTTGAGAGACTGTAGTGCACAGGAAGGCTTCATTTCCCTGCAAACAGCCTCAGGAAAATTGTTGGGAGAATGAGTGGTAGGGTCAGAGGCTGAACTGAACAATTTTCCTGCAAGATCCGAGCAGCTACCACTGAGACCTCTCAGGTGCAATTCTAAAGGGACCTTCCCTGACAAGTGAAGTGAAACTACCTTGAGCATTTCAAAGATTTTTTTGGTTCTTATTGTTTCTTTTGCCCTCCCCAAACTGTGATCATATTGCAAGTGTATTTTCATTTGGCCATTTAGTTACCTGTCTTCCTTTTCCTCATGGCCAAGATTATCATTCTAACTCTTCTGAGCCTCCACAAATTCTTGTTGTCCCTTTGCATCCTGGTCTCTAAAACACTACAGGCCTTTGCTGATCAACCCTAAAGATTAGGGAAGATGGGATATAATCCTGTTTCTGAAGCAATCCTTAAGAGGGAGAGATAAGGCCCTTCATCTGAATAATATTTTGGCTTTTACTTTTGCCTATAATATCAACACTTTCTTCCCAGTATCCCACATCAAACAGTAATAACTCAGCAACAAAAAAACCCACAACAGAACATCACTGAACAAGAAATCGGTTGGATTCAAAAGTCCTGCATGTTTCATTAGCAGAGATAAGGTTGAGAAATCATTGCTAGAGCACAGATTGTTTGAGCTGCAACTCAGGAAAGGATGATTTTAAAATGTTTACACTCACAGCAATATTTGGATTGTAACTCGGTGGGGTAAGATTGTTTCCTACATCTTTATTCCCAGGGAATGACTCCTGCTGCAGAGTTGGAGTTGGTTTCATGGGGGTTTTTGTGTCATGACTCACAGAATAAAGATAAGGATGACACCTTAGAGAACTAGTTTTGCCTCTTTCCCCCAAACTGTTTTCATCCACTGCCTTACTGCATGACTCACTTAACATCAAGTACAAATACAATAAGAAAAAATAGTTGTATTTCATAGCTGCCTTTAACGCCAAAAGGAAGTGGGAAAATCTGGACTGGTAATTAGGTTATTTACGTAGTTATACAGGAATTGAGCACAAATTTCTGTGTTTGCGACATTTGCAAGAGTCTGACCAGTAAAAACAAGTTCAACCCCAGCTCAGGCATGAAAACAGTTGTTGCATGAAAACATGTTTTATTCATGGAGAAAAGCACCAGAACTGTATTCTTTCCACGTTCAGTTTTTCAGAGCTTAATCAGCACTGTTTGCTCTGAAGGAAATGGTAACAAGCACTGTCTTGAGAGAAGCACAATCTTTAGGCCCACTGATGATTGATTTGTGAATCTTGCAATTTACACCAGGTGGTGGGACAGTGAGTCAGCCTGCCAAGAGGAAAAGGACAGGGTCTTCACGGGCAGATCTGTCTCTACACCACAACATGGGAGGATTCAAAAGACTGGAGTAACAGCACAAGGACTCAGCACACACTGTTCACAGGACACGCTGTTTCCTGCAGCCTGCTCTGACCAACGTGGAGATAGTACAGCCCTAACACATTTAAAGCACTTGAGCAGGTCCTGGTGGAAAAGGGAGCACTGCAAGTTTTGCAGTATCTGTTTTTGTAACACCACGCAGGAGCTCAGCATGACTGAGCATCAGAACCTTGAAATCTAACCAAGAACAAGAGGCACTAAAAGAAAATAAGTAAAAAATTACAGACAATGAAAGGCAGTGGTACATATGCCCATAACACAGTAAAGCAAGCAAAATGAGGCACTGTGGAAGTACCTTTAAAGAGCTTGTCAGATTTTGATCTAAAAGCCATCCACACACCTCTCAACTCCTAATGAGAAAAAAAAATAATAAAAAAAAAAAGTCACCTGGTTGTTCTCCCAGACAAATTTGAACTTAAATAATCCCTGAGGAACATTCACAATTTTGTTTCTGGGCTGCTAATTCAAGGAAAACTCTGCATGTGCAAAGAAGCAACCCTTTGCTTTCTTTAGCTTCTACACCTTCCTAGAAAGTTTCCTCTCCCAACAGGAGTTGCTGTAGCTCACAGAAAAGAACGGAAAGTCCCAGCTCAAAAGCAGAGGAAGGTGCAGCCGCACTTTGTTTAATGATGGGCTATGATGCAAACGAAAATGGCTTCCAGGAAATGGCTCTTCAGAGTGCATTTACTATGCTACACACTTCATTTCTCTGTATTATAGAAATATTCTTCAACTAAGCTACAGAGAAGTGTCTTGTTTGCTTGAATCACTACCAGTGACAACCAGAGTACCTTGCATTAACATTCACCCTGTTTTTTTCACTGCCCACCCTTTTCACACTTTCAGCCATTAGATTTTTTCTTTTAAACCTTCCAAGATTAATTCTGTTAAATGATCAATGACATTTAAAATGTTTAAACAAGAAAGAAAAGGTGCCCTGACACTTCTTTGTGTGTTTGCAATTTAGCGGCTTAAATGGAAAGTCTACAAGCTGGCTTTTGTTTGCTAATTACTTTAATTTGCAGCTTGGAGAGAAGAAGGGTTTGCACATGGCAGATAAACTTTACTCTAAACATGAAAGGAATCACATGGTAGAGCATCAGGCCCTAGGTGAATGATTTCCATGCTCTTTATGAATCAGGGAACAGTCTCAGCCATAAATTACATTTCCAGAACATGAGGAATTTATGCAAGAGGCTCTATCTGCAAGGGAGAACATTGGCTCATTGACACTGTCCCTCTCTTGCTTGCTTTAGAAAAACAGTTCACACCAGAAATAGTTTCAAAAAAGCAAAGCAAACAATTATTTCCTAACAAACACCCTCTTGTTTTTCCAGTGACTCGTGCTGCCGGTGTTTCCCCTACTATTTGATTTCTGTACACTGTTGTGTAGGAATCTGTGTGGTCTCAAAAAGGTGTTATTCCTGCCAAACCTGCAAAGCCTCAAATCTTCAGGCAGCTGTTGTTAACCAGCCACATAGTGCCCATACTTCAGTTTTAGCCAATTAACAGTTCCTATTCTTCAGCAGAGCGGGAAATTAGACTATTCATTGATAATAAGAAGGGAGTAACTGGACTTTATTGCTGACATAATAACAAGCTGTCTGCTGCTCACCTACCAGATGCTGCTCTGGGATTTTTTATACTAACAGCTGCGTGTGTTCACAGAGGATGTGCTGAAGAGGTTCACTGTAAGTTAAAGGGGCAGCTTCAGCACATCTCAAGAGAGGGATGCCAGGTGCTCCAGTCCACCCCAAGGCATAGAGAGAGAGACAGAAAGAGAATGGATGACACTGCTTCCCCACCAACCTGTGGCCCTCACCCAGGTGCCCCCCAGAGCTGCAGCCACAGATTTCACTCAGCTCCCTGCTCCATGGTGGGCAACCACGCTACAAGCTGGGAATTTGCTGACACTGTGCAGCAAATATTTGCAGCACAAATAGCCCTCGCTATAAATCAAGGAAAACCTAATTGGAACCAAACTAGCAGTCAAAGCATGAAGTGAATGCAGAGCAGTTCCATCAGAGGAAACCCCACTGCAACTTGGAAAATTTTTTTTTCCACTTTTTTTTAAGGCTATAACCATGAAGTAGCAACATGACCTTGCCACAGATAATGAGGGGAGAGGTTGTAGAGTTCAAAGGATGAGACCTCTACACAGAACAGGAAGACAGGGTTACACTAGTACCTCATTGAAGGTACCAATATTTCTATTTCAGTACCTCGGAGAAGGGAAAATAATCGTTATTGTTTTTATTTCACCATCCTTAAAAGTAGTCAATAATTTATACTTAGGACAAGAAGAAAATAGAAAAAAAAAAAAAGATTAAGATTGAAAGCAGATGCTGGTTTTGAACACACATGTTATTCAAAATCCACCCCATAACTGTGCATTAGATTATGCATTTCCTTCTCAGTGCAATTCTAGTGTAACAATTCAAGCTGGCCCACAGAATACTTCAGTCTATTATTAGGTCTACTGGAATACTCCCTTCCCTTTGCTTTCCCAGTTCCTGAAAAAGCCCCTAGAAGATATCAGCAAGGAGCTGGTGTGCATTATATTCGATTTCTTTCCCTGTCGTGAGAACAAACCCAGGCAGTGACACTCATTGAGCCATCACTTAGTTCAGTCTCCTCTGCCACCCGGTGGCTTCCTACCCATCCTGCAGCCTTGGCCACACAGCTTCTCCTCAGGTTAAGTCGACAAAGTAAATGTATTTTTTCTAGACACCAAAGTCAATTCAATGACAACAGAGAGCCAAAGCCTGGTATTCTCAGCACAGTTGAAACAAAGCCTAAAAGCACTTTTTGGAGGGCTGATAATGTTCTTTCACCCAAAACAGAGCCTCAAAAAACTATCAAGTTCCAGTGAAAACTCATCTCATAATCAATATGAAAAGTCTAGTTAAAATCTTAGGGAATAAGAATAGCCTTCAGCATAATCACCAAGACCATCATGTCTCTCCTTCCCTCCAACTGCTTTAATCCTGAAGCAGGCAAGGCAAGAACTTAAACTCTTTTTTTCCCAGTGTTGCAAGAGTCTCAAGCCACAGAAATGTTAGGTTTGGTGTTGGTATTGTGTTGGGGTTTTTTGTGGTTTGTTTGTTTTGTTGGGTTTCACCAGAAAATTCCCAATCAGAAATTGAAGCAGCACCTTTGTCCCAGATTTAATTTATAATGAATTCTGACCATCTTAAATAATGTTGTACAGATCCACAGCATATTAATTTTGTTTTATTCTCTCTGACCTCTTTCAGATCACAGCAGAGAATGCCTCTAATATCAGTGAAGTGCTTTTGCAATTAGAAAAACTCCTGCTATAAATAACCAGTCATTAGGACCATCTGCACTGATGACCTTGACTTAGGTAGCTTGTTTGGAAAGCTTTTCTTGTGGCACAGAACAATAATCTGGCCTGTACATTCAATGTATATGTTCAGTGAGTTGTAAACTCAGCATTTAAAGACTACTTTTTAAGTTGCATCCCTTTCTAGCCCTCCCCTCCACATAAATCCTGAAATGCTATCAAGAAAACCTTGTATACTTGACCTTTCACATTGTATTCTGACTCTCTTGTGCTAATGAAGTAGCTGCATTCATACAAACACAGTTTAAGAGACCTCCAGCGTCCTTGAAAATGAAAGTGGGGAAAAAGTCTCCACTCTAAATTAGCATGTTATAAATTGTCAGTAAAATTAAAATACATATGTAGTGCTGAAAATTAGCTTACTGCTTCATGGATGAAGAATCAGTCTACCTAAAAACTAATGAGTAACAAAGAGACAGGGGAGAAATAAGGGCCCAGCAATTTTGTTGAGCAAAAGCTACCCTGGCTCTAAAATCTGCAAGTAATATGAGGTACTGCAATTCACAAATAATGAGGCAGAGAAGAAGAGCTGGCACATGAAGTCATCTGCCACCATCTAATCCATATATGTGTGAACTCCCAAGTTGGAAAGTTTCACTACATATTGGTGAATTTTGTAACTATATATATATATATATATATATATATATATATATATATATATATATATATATAACAGCTGCTTTTCTACTGCAAACTGGGTTTTCTGAAGAGCCCACTGGGGGAAGGGGGAGAAAAAGTCATCTGAGGTGCTCTAAAATTTTAATGTGGCTTTGAAAGCCCGCACTTTCAAGGCAGATCTATGTTTCAGTTGTGCACAAGTTAGCACTTATCAGTTAGATGTGCAAACAGGCCAAGTTCCAATAGAAGAAACTTAGGTAGCACAAAGTAGTTATAATATAGATATCAACCACTTTAATGCCATGCCCCTTTCAGAAGGTACAAGATACTGGCACTTGCTTCAGGAGTAAGAATACTAAAGGCCAAGAATATAGCTACCATTGTGCTCAAGACACACACTGTTTAGGGGGGTGCTGTTTTAAAAAAGTTAAATTCTTGAACTTATGCAAGCACCAGAAACCTAAAATCTCTGATGTAGAACTAGGGTGTATTAGGGACTACATGAAGCCAATGCATTTACTGATAATGCACAAAGTTGCTCTGTGTTTCAGAAGGCCTCAGTCTCTTCACCAAAATAAGTTTAATGCTGCGAAAAAAAGTTAGCTTAATTGCTTCTGCCATTCCATTTGGCTCGTACCTAACCTTGCTCTACACTGGGATGAATACAGTAAAGCCAAGCTATTCAACCGAAGCCTAATCAAATCAAACTTACAGCTTGTGATTTCTCTTACAGTGAGAATGGGTTTGTTTCTGTGAACATTTTCATGCCCACTGAACTAAAACCAGATTTGTCAGTAACAGAAACATTTTTGCAATAGGCCTCACTCTTTGATGTGGTCACCTTCTTGTGGTGAGCAAACATAGCTTTATATTACCCTTGTTTAGCATTCACCTTCCCAGTGAAAGGAGACCTTTCTAACATCTTCAACAACCTCCCCACTTCCCAGGTTGTGCCAGGGCACCATAGTTATCTCCCTATCTTCTCCAGGCCATGCCAGTGATACACAGTGAGGAACTTCGCAGACTAGCAGGGATAATTCTCCCAGACATCTATGTTTTCTAATTCTAAAAAGGCTTTATATGTTCCCCCAGTACTTGGTGACAGCAGTAAAACCAGAAATCAAGTACACTCATTTAGACCACACAGAGCAATTTGTTTCTCATCTGTAACATGTTAAAAGTAGTTCCTATAGAGACTGCATTGGTTAAATTCTATACATATAGTTCTGTTAAAACACAATTTCCCCCACTTCTACCCTGATATGACCACACCTCTGTTTTCAGCCTTTGTTGCTCTTACAGCCTATGACTCAGTAAAACCAACATTTAAGCCTTGCCTTACCTGCTAACACCTCTGTTCCTTCTTCAAGAAAAACACAGATATAAACACACATCTGTCTCTGAATCCTCCTCATCCCTTACATTTCACTCCATATTTCAACCTTCCATCCCCACCACAAAGTCCAAATCAAGTTAGTTCTCCATTCAGCTTCCAAATAACCATATCCCTCTCTGAAACAACACAAACACACAAAGCAACCAAACAAAAATATCCAACTACATACTGACTTGTTTTGGTAAATGTCACATTACCCTGGTCTTGGAATTCCTTCCACTGGCTTCCTTGTCCCCCTCATTTTCAAA
This sequence comes from Lophotriccus pileatus, assembly GCA_035583135.1. Taxonomy (NCBI): domain Eukaryota; kingdom Metazoa; phylum Chordata; class Aves; order Passeriformes; family Tyrannidae; genus Lophotriccus; species Lophotriccus pileatus. The sequence continues at coordinate 17,507,273 of JAWWES010000115.1, forward strand.
TTCCTAGTTCTCACTGATTTTATACATTGATTTTATCCATTTACTTTTTCATATTGGTTGAACTGCTTATATCTCCCCCAGGTCCACTGAGATGATGCAAGTGGAAACCTACTTTGAAATTTGGAGTTTCACTCTGGAAAGGGCCAAGCCACTAGAGAACAGGTGTTTTTACTGACTGGCAATCTGCTTGAATAGCTGTAAAATCATCTTTTGAAACCTCTGAAAACCATCTGAATGAGACTCAGTGACTTGGTCTCTGGGCTCAGCCCTGTTCCCAAACTATTTAAGTGGTACATACTGCATTTTGCCATACCTTGCTTTGCCCTCTCAATTCTGAGCTGTGTATAAGGGCAAAGCAAGGCATGGCAAAATGCAGTATGTGCCACTTACATAGTTTGGGAACAGGATAGATACAAGGAGTGTTTTGTCTCCCCTGAATGTTGCTGACATACTATAGCATCATCTCATCTTCTTCCAGTCAACTGAAAACTGTACCTTATACCCAATTTTAGGCACCATTCACAAAGTAACTCTCCATTTTTTCCATTCCCAGCTGTTCAACTCGTTGAACAGCTAAGCCAATGCTGCTTTAGGATCTGTGACTACAGTTCCTAAGCAAGTGCATGCTTAGGTGACAGAAGAAAAATTAAATCAATCCTGAAGTAAAAATAACCAGCCCATTAACCAGGTTGTCAGGCAAGTAAGAAGTCTCTGTCTCATAATTACTGCTTTAGCCTCTCTTGTTATGAACAGGGGAGCACAGAACCATTCCCAGGAAAAGAATTCATGCAAGGAAACTTGTTTGGGGTTTCAAAAAAGCTGAACTTCAGAAAAGCTGTGCGGCGTTTCTTTCAACTGGATCAATGAGCAGATTTTAATTGTCAGGTCTGTTTACATAAGACTGTACAAGCTGTCAAGACCCATCAGCACTGGATGGAAAGCAACTAGCCACCCACTCAGCTCCACATTGCTGACGTACTTGGCATTGCCTCCTCTAACAATGCTTGACAGCCCAAGAGGCAGGAGCCCTTTCCCCCCCTCCACATGCAAGATGTAACTCAGAAAATAAAAATATAACCTCAGAACTAAGCAGTAGCAAGCTTCATCTCAGCAGTTTCACATTTTTGCTTGAGAGGACCATTTTGACTGTTTGTATAGAAGATTAAAACAGTCCATGATGCCTTTACTTTCAAATTACGGAGCTTTATTCACTACTGTTGACGTTGCTTGTTTTTAAACTCGTATGGTTGGTGGAACATTAAGTCCAAGATAAATCACTCGCTTTCAGCAAAGGCTTCATGCGCACATGGCCAATGTATTTCAACACTGAAGGGCAGCAGCTTGCAGTGTCCATTGAAAATAAAAAAAAAGCTCTTCCAATACCACATTAGATACTCTGCAGCTGCAAAAGTAAGTTCTTCCCCAGATACAATTACTTTATTTCAGCTGAGTCACTAGAGATGATCTTGAGTTTGTTATAGGCTGCCTCTCTCTAGTGCACTCCTGACAAGTGATGAATTAGACTGAGCAAAACAAGCTCTTCCCTGAAAATGAGTCCAGCATTCTAGAAATATAGTAATTAATTTTGTCAAAGTCAACAGACAGCAAAGCCTTGTTAAGTCATCAGGATTGGAGCCGGCAGTAACAAAGCACACATCCAGCTCACAGCCCCAGGAATGCTCTCTCCACATAACACTGTGCCCACTTCTGCACAGAAGAGAGAGGGACAGAGTCCAGGCTCTTTCTTCTCCTTCCCAGGTACTAGAGTGAGAGCCAGGAACTCAAATTCCTACCCATTTACCTAATCCCCTTTTCCACTACTCCCTTGACAACCTCAAGTAACTACGGGGGGGGGGGGCGGGGGAGAAAGAGAAGGTGCAAATAAACCTTTTTTAAATGGAGAAAGGAGAAAAAGGGTAGAAGGAAGCAGTTCACAGAGCAAGTACCACAGCCGTTCTATTCAAAGCGCCTGCCTGTTTGCTCCTTGCACCCAGTCCAGCTGCATCTCCACATTTTGGGTGAATCCAGAGGATTTTCATCGGTTAAAAGAAAGACCTGTTTGTAGGAATGTCTGCAGTCCGCTTGTGGAAGAAAATGGAAACTGGTAACTTCACAAAAGAAAAGCTTTTAAAAGCACAGAGCAGAAAAAAGAAAAGTCACTGTACCCAGTGCCCCTTCAGTCGTGAACACACAAAATGCTACACTCACACATTCACAGGAATATTTTGTTTGTCAAGTAAATCAAGCAAAACTTTTCCCAAAGGAGTCCATAAAGGCAGTCAAGCAACAACAACAACAAAGCTGCATGAATATTAGCTGTATCTCAGGCTCTGAAGCAGAACAAAGTAAGGATGAGAGGCAATGGAAAGCCTTGCAACATAGCAGTCATCCTTTCACTCTATTTTGTTATCTATACATCATGCAGGGAGCACTTGGACTACCCATTGAAAAGCACAGCTTCTAGCACGAGTACACAACTGCAGTTTCCACACGAAAACCAGTGCCTAACTACCACAGCTGCTGGGCCTTCACACTGCACATCAGGCAAAACAAATCTAAAATCTAGCTTCAGATTTAAAAAAAAAAAAGGCTAAACAAACCCCAAACCCCCCAAAACCAACCAACCAAACAAACAAAACAAAGAAACAAACAAAACAAACAAACAAAAAAACTTTCACTCTAGGATAGAGCACATATTGTTAAACTTGCTATCAAATACGTTCAAAAGCAAGTAAACAAAACGTACTGCAAACAAGTGCACTCCAGTAATTCAGAGTCAAAAACACAGAAACATGCCATTTTCACTTGTACAATTATAGAATTAGTCTTCTATGCACAGGCCTTCTAACAGAATGGCTGTTCTTTTTGAAAATCATAATGCCATTGAGCTTGCATTTAAGAGGGAGCAATGCTGCCTAGGGATAATGTTATATAGTTTTAATAAAGAACATTAAAAAGGGCATCTAGGGCTTTCTGCTGATTACTATTTAGATGATCATTTGCATTTTCTGGCACTCATAGCATGGCAAGAGACGCATTGTAAGCCTTACACTGCTTGAAACTAGTGTGACTTCTCACAGTGATGCTGGAGACCTCAAGTGCCAGGTCTACCTGTAGTGATCCTTAAGCAGCTCAGGTTGCCCAGCAGCATGACTGCTTGTCACTATATTGCCATAATCTGGCTGATACATTCTCAGAAAAACAAGCATACAATCTAGTAAAATCTATATTATTTCCCTTCGGTTAACTGTCAATACTTTGCACTAAGTAAAAAAAAACAAAACCAACCCTCTCAATAACGTATTATTCCAACTCATAGCTTAGTTTACAAACAAACCTTAGAACTATTATGAAAGAAATACTGCCTGCTCTGCCTACGTTCACAGGGCTTTGACAACACCAAGATTGGTTTGGTTTTATACAGAAGCACAGTGCAGTTTTACTCCTCCAGATGTAATTGTTATGTACTTTGAAAAGCACAACTTTAAATCCTGTTTGGGAATTTCACGCTCTGATCTTCAAAAAAACCCCTCAAACAATTATTAATGAATAATAAAAGCAAAGGGAGAGCTTCTACTTGTAACTTTTTTTCTTTATGATACCTGCTATTTCAGGAGAAACTATTCCTTTTCTCTTTGTTGGTCTCCTTTTATAATCTTGAGTTTAGTTTCCTTATATTTCTCCAACTCCATAAACTTGTTTCTGTGTTTACCTTTCACTGCATCTTCCTCTGATCCAGCCTCAATAATTGCTCTTTCTTACAAGCAATTGCTTTTCCCTGGAACTATTAAATGAGAATTCTTAATCTGCTATTACCCTGGCTCAGTTTAAACAGGAAGGGCAGGTAGAGACACAGCTCTCAATAATTATAGCTGGCATACAATAATGTGTGAAAATATTGGGTTTTTTTTAAATCTGAATACAAACGAACATAGGATTAAATGTATGTAAGAGGATCTGTAAGTATAAACTGTCCTTTACTGAATTTTAAATTAGAGCCTTCTAGAAACAAAATGAGAGCAATTTGTAAAATTACTCCAGTGATTTTTCTTCATTCACTTCAGCTCCCCAGCATCTACAGACTGTTCTTTTGAGAAAACAATTTCCATTTTACTGACTTGCAAAAGCAACAAAAATAACATTGCTTGTGTATGCAGAATCTCAAACAACTACAAATGAAATAGAAAAAAAATTATATATATATATGACAGCCAACTCTCAAATAGAAACCTCATCAAAAGAGAAAGTACTGGATAAAACCATGGCACAACAACAGCAGGTCATTGGAAAGAATGATTTAACAGGACAATGCATACTTTAAAAAAAAATGAGCTGGATTTTTATCCTCCAGTAATTCCTTGTTCTGCTAATTCAAATAGCCCTTAACAATTTCTTTAATCTCAATTAGTTATATGGACAGAGAGAAGAGTCTGGACTAGCTAATCTAGAAGTTATAAAATTTTATGCATTTAGGATAATAGAAACAAAACAAATACTTAAGACTTCACTCCAGCCTTACAAGACCAGAGTTCTTCATTAGAATTTACCAGCCTCCTGAACCCTGCCCAGCAGCACCCAGCTGCCCCAACCAGTCAATGAAGCATTCACAGTTTTCAATCCCCTCTCCCAATTCCCTTTCACATGAAAAAACCCCAACCAAACAAACAAAACAAAAAAACCAACAAAACAAAACAAAACAAACAAAAACAAACAAACAAACAAACAAAAACTAAGAAGCAAGGCCAATGTCCACTTCTGTAATCTGCTGGTTTATGTCTGAACAGCTATTTCACTTGTCCTGAAGGGCACCAGGTCACAGAATTCTAATCCTCACCAGTCCCACATTTCCCCAGATGAGCCAGGAGAGGTGCTGGACAGGGCTGGTCACGTGCAAATTCTCCTTTTTATGAAAGGGTGCCCAAATGGATCCAGCTATTATTTCATTTTATCACCCAACAGACTTCCTTCCTTTATATCAGGTATTCAAGGGAAAGACTCTTAAGAGATCTTTTCACCAATAAGAAGCTTGTCAGCTTGTAATACTGCAGAGCCTAAATTAATCTCCTTGAATTAAATCAATACTTCAGCCAAGACTGATGCTGTGACATAATGGACAAAGGCTGAAAGGGAAGCATAGGCTGAAAAATTCACATAAGTACAGCCAGAATATAAAAGACAGTTGCCTATACCCCAGACCTAATTCCTCTAAACTGAAGATCTCCAGGCACTCACCCCCCATACCCTCCTATTGTGCTGGAGGCATCAGACCTATGAAGGAAATAGACTTTCAGTTTTACAAGCAGTAAACTAGTGCATCAGATGCTAGTAATTATGGACCATTAACATTACAATAGCCTGTAAAGTGTCTTTTTTTTTTTTTTTTTTTTATCTTGAGCATCCACAGGTTAAAACACAGTAGCTAAGAACCTTCAGCAACCCGCCTACTGTAAGAGTTAAAATACCCAAATCAAAGCATTTTCCTAGTAGGTTGTTGTGTTCAGAGGGGTCTTGTGTCTCTGTTCCTCAAACACCATTTCCATTGTCTCAAAAGGCTCCAGCAACAGCCACAGCCAAGACTCAGATCTACTCGTGCACCAGGGAAGATTCTTGAGCCTCTAAATTCAGCTACTCTAATTAGAGCTGATTTGATATTCAAAGGTGACCTCAAATTTTTTGTTATTCTGTAGAGGACAGAGTGCAGGCAGCATGTCCAAATAGCCAAAGGTGGTTTATTTAAGCAAAATGAAGCACTATCTGTGTAGGTAAGTAGCTTGTGATGGTGGGAAATCCAGACAATTCCTATGTTCTAGTAATCGAAGTGGGCTTTCACAAGTTGTACAACAGCCTGTGCAGACACCTACAGCAGCAGTGCAAGGCAGGAATTCATCAGCTGCAGATTAGGAGCCACAGAAATTAAAGAGAGCCCATAAAATGCATCTAAGACACATCACATACAATTCAGAGTAACACACAGCCTGTCTAATGGATGTGATGCTGCGGCACACAGAGGACAATAACATTAGAGGTGCAAGACAGAACTTAATTAGTCTAGCACCTAGTTCTGTGTGTTGAAGAGGTCCTTAAGCTAGTTTACAGCTAGATAGAGGTGGCAGCATATGTCACAGAGCAAAGTGCAATATTTTTTAATAATATTACTTTTTAATAATATAGTCATCAGTAGAGTTTCCCTCAAAACTGAGGCCTCCAAAACAGCCCCTTTTAGTTACCATCATTCAGAAAACTTCTCAGTATTGTGTATTACTCACAACATCTTGTGGTGACTGAATAGGAGGTTTGAACAGAATGGGGTCTCTACCATTTTCCTCCAAGGAGATGAAGAGCTGCCCAAAAGGCACAGACTGTGCTCTAGGCTAAGTCTCTGAAGGACTGGATTAAGAGCTCGCAATGCAGTCTCAGTAAGAGGATCATGAGTAAGCTGTGCCTCCACACAGGGGAACAACCTGTTCCACACGTTTCAGAGCTAATTTTCTAACTCTTCTGGTTCAGCTTGCTGGCTGACACATAGAAAACAGAGCTATTTAAAAATGGATGAAGAAGATGGTTTTGCTCTTGAAGGATTAATAGGTTTTATCTTCAAATAGTTCTTCCTCATTCATCTGTTAAGATCAGAAACAAGAGAAAGAGCAATTTATTTAAAAAGGTGCCTGGCAGGATTGAAACAAAGGCATTCTCCTCAAAAATTAGAAGGACTGGCTGCCACAACCTGTCAAAGCTTGCTAACATTTGGGCTTGCAGCCAATTCTGCAAAGGCATTTAGTTTTCTGTTTGGTGGTACAATCACTTAGAATCTCTTCCCTGCATTGGTTTATGAGCAAAGTGGAAGGAGTCAGCTTATGTACATGTCTGTCTTGGCACTTCTGGTTTGGAGAAAGTGCCAGCTGTAGAAAACAGTTAAATCTACTCAAGGATACATTCAGGGTTGATTGTATTTCTGTAGGTTCTGCAGTCTGCAATCCTGTGGGATGGCAGTAGCACTCATGCAGACAAAGAAGTGGTTGATAGTTAAAGTATTCATGGTATGAGTGGAACAATCTCTATCTTGAAGAAAACTATTCTTCACATGGTAAAGGGGTGAGGAAGGTTCTGTGAGTCTCTGTAGTGCTTCAGTGAAGAAGCAGCTGTGGGATATGACATGAGGGCAACAACCTTTCCTCAGACAGCATTCAAAGTGTTCTTAAGAGCTAGTACAATAGGAGAATCAATTACATGACCTTTTTTTAACATTAATGGAGAAGGACTTTGATGGTGGCTTCAAAGAAGATAAGAGTGGTATAAGGTAAATTCTTTAAAACACAAGGTAGCAGAATTATTTAGGATTATTCATGATAATGGTTTAATGTTCATGTTTATTCCTAGTACAGAAAGATAGCAACAGCTGTTTGTTCAGAGTGCATCACTGCTACCCTATCACAAGGGTGGCAAGGTGCAATCCTCAGCTACCAGGAGAGGGGTCCAAAACTAGCAGGCAGTGATTTTTGTATCTATGTTCCACAGGCCAGCAATGGGTATAAATGGCTATATCTTTCTGATAAAAACATTACCTGAAAACAAAGGAGACAAATTCAAAGTAGCTGACTTCAGAATTTCATAATAAAAAAGAGTCAGCTGGTTTCATCATCCACTTGGAGACACAAACAAGGCTGGCTTATGAAGGGGAACCTAATGATGGTTAAACTGAGATGACCATGGTGTCATGCATTAAGTATATAGGACTCTGCTGCTTTAAGTGACATTGCAACACCAACTGAGAACCAGAGCATTGAGCTCCATTACATCATGGAGACACCTATTCCTTGCTGCACTGTGCCTCCCACAAGGAGAAATGCTTTAAAAGCAGCCAATCTTCCCAGTCACACCAGCTGCTCTTCATGCACAGCCAGCCATCAGCAGCTACCGATTTGAACAGAATGGGAAAGCCACTGCCTGCACCCTGGAGCCTTGATATGTTAGCTTTAAGTTTCAGCACAGCTAGAACCAAAGTGCCACAATCAGCTCAAGGTAAAATCAAGTAGAGCTGCAGAACTCACAGCATGGAGGAGTATTTCAAGAAGCATCCTCATCGCTTGTTTGTGCAACAAACATAGTTACAGTGGTATTTAGTTGACAGGCTGAGGGTGGAACATGGTCAATATCTATGTTTGCAGGAAGAGTCAAAATAAGCATTTTTCTACTTCACATTTTTCCCTCCCTGTAAACTCTTCTGTTAAACTTCACTTTTCTGATAAAGCTCCAAACAGGCCTGCCAGACTCCCTGTGTTCACTGATCACATTCAGACAATTTGAAGCAACTCCAGAAAGCATCAACACCCACTAGCATTTACTCAGAAATTGTATGAGCTTCCAAACAACTCAATATTTTCCTTATCCCCAGGTGTGTCTAACACACGCAAATGAAAACACAACCTAAATTTTCTCAGCAGCACGTTATGACTTTATACATGTGTAGGCTGTAAATACCAAAGGACGACCTGGCTTAACAGCTCGAACCACAGATTTAGTAATTTCCTGCCATGGCTGTTCCAAGTACCCTTGAATAACTAATTCCTCCTGCACTTGTCTCTAACCCTTAAAACAAAAGAAAAAAAAATACACCAAACAAAAACCCCAGTGTTTAGGACAGAACTCTGTCTTCAGAACAAAAAGTGGCAGTTCAGACCCTTAAGAACACGTAGCATCTGCTTAGAAGCCTACAGTACCAACAAACCACAAGCTGATGGAAGCATATTGAGCTTGTTCTGGCAGAACCCCATGTCTCCCTCAGGAAAGGAAGTAGTAATGCCTTAGGGACATAGATTTTGCTGTCTTCTCTCTATTAAGTTAAATGACATAAGGATTTTTTTCTGTAGGCGCAGCTTTCCCTGTTGAAAAGATGGCATGTGGGTCATGACACTCTGACCTTTTCTCCCAGTTAACAGAAAGAACCAAAAGTCTGTCTACACTGCAAAAAGCAGTATAAGGAGGAGAGCCTTGAGCTAGCTAGAAACAAGCTGCAAGCATTAGAGTTAGAGCACTGTTGTGTGATGCAAAAGCTGTTTATTGAGTTGAAAGACAGGGCTAATTTACACCAGGGACAATGTCACATTTACATGGCCAAGAAGCTTTCAGGGGCCACATCCATATCTTGAAACAAGTTGATTTTGTACTTTGCACACGTAACTACATCTGTTGCATGTTGAGTATCCTTGCAACACAAAGTAGAACTAGTCAGGTATGGTAAGCTACAGTGCCTGGGATGAGCTTCACAAAGCAATGATATAAAACTGTGAAAGAATTCTTCCAGGGATACTAAATGCAAAGACATCACCTCTGGTCCAGGGAGTGCAGGGATGAATTTGTCATCTAACACAGGATGCCTGTGTTCTTGAATGCACAAGCTACAACATCTGTGCCTGGTTCCCCCTGTCTGGACCATCTCCCATGTCAGGTCTGCCTTTCTCAGCTCTGCCTTTCTCAGCTCTTTTGAGGCTCCAGGCATCTTTCTGCACTAGTTTCCTACCCAATCTTCTACTGCTTCCTTTCAGTACTGGTATCATTTGAGACAGGAAACTTCATCTGCTTGTACACTTCTACATTTACAATGTTGTTCTTGCCTTGAGTCACAGGCCATTCAGTGCCTCCCATTACAAAACCCAGGCTAAAATACTTATTTTAATAAGAGGAGGTATATGTCATGTGGAAAGGGTGACATTACAGTAAGAGGTCAGATTTACTATGTAGGAAAAAATCTGAGAAACAGGTCTATAACTGAACTGGAAAACGATTACAGATCTCAGCTACTTGGGTGAGCTCTATGCACCTCTATGCATTGCTTAACCCCTCTACTTGCACTGTCTTGAGAAGGGGTTACAGCCCAAATGAAGAATTTTTTGGCAACTCTCTACCGTTTCCTGTTATACAGTATGGTGGGATGACATACCAAAGGCCTCCTAATGGCTTTGCGTCTTCTGCTTTTCCTATTGTTTTGCATACTGCTAATTCTTTATTCTCAACTTTCCCCAGGAATGATTACCTTGTCCCTTTCAGAATTGTCTTGTCTTTCGAGTCACTGGAAATTGCTACTTTTAAGGAGCAATATAGAATAATGAGGATATCTACAGATATCCTTAAGGCAGACAGCTTATAATTTCTCTGTTACATCTCATTCTGGAGTTTTCAAAGCACAATGTGTGGGTACGTTGCAAAGATCCATTTGAATGTGAAAGAAGATATAGAGAAATTAAGGCTTTGGCTGGCACCATGATCAATACATGCTGTACAGTATATTAAACTAGCCTGACTTTACACCAGACCAGTGCTAGCAATTTCACCCTTTGCAGAATAAAGTTTTGGAAACTGCCTAAAGAACACCCCAGGTATCAAGCTATCTGCATTTAGATTTGTCATGGTTTTGTTTGTTCTTGGAGCTAAGCTGGAATTTCCCTTTTCCCCTGCCCACTGTGTTAGGGGGAGGGGGGATTGGCCAAGGTGACTGTATCCAGGCAACTAAGTGTCACAGAAGAAAAGAGCTAGTAAGCCTGCATTCCCATGTTAATTGCCTCACCTTGTCTCCAGGGAAACGGGGGAAGAGTCTGGGGGGCTGAGTTGGAAGCCGGGAGGGGGGTTGATGGTAACCGGAGCTGTCAGAGCAGGCGGAGCTGGTAGGGACTGCTGCTTTTTTGTGGCTCTGCTGCAGTTTGGAGCTTTTTGCTTGGATTTCCACCGGAGAGGGATGAAGCCATGCCATTGTGCATCTCAGCCAGCGGGAAAGAATGAGTTCTCCGGTGTTGGGAGCCGTGTTTTCCCTTCCTCTCCTTTCCCCATTTTAGTGAGGGGGGGAGGAGGTCCATTTGTTCATCTCATCTCCAGCACACTTGGGAGACCCCGCGTGGCGACTACCAGTGATCCACCAATGCCCCCTGCTTAATGACTCAAACAACTGCAGGCTCCACATCTCCAGTGGTTCAACAGCACCTCCTGCTGACTGTGGTTATAATTGCCCCAAAGGGTACAAATTGAACTGTTTTCACAGTCGGGTTTATTCGTTTTGTCTTGAAGGGGATTGTGGGAACCTTTTTGGGCTGAAACTTCTGTAGACCAGCTGCTAAAGGTTTAGAGAAAGTTTTAGAACTCAAGACCACAATAGAACAACAAGGGTTAGATAATTAGAATGTTATGGTTAGGCAATAATGAAGAAAGTTCTAAAAATAAGACATGTTATTAGAAATAAGATATGTTAGCTAACCAATAACCAATAAGAATATAGTTTTAGCGTGTGAACGGCTCGTGCACAGTGCATGCGGCCAATCATGAATTAGATCGTTGTGTGTGAAAAAGAAAAAACTGTATAAAAGGAAGGTCTGACTGTTAATAAGGGGAAGCTTTTTGAGTATCATATTGATGTGTGAAGTGTCCTGTTTGTGCTCGCAAGAAGAAAACAACAGGGGATTGTTTCTGGGTGTAGGATTATTGTTTGGGTGTTTTACTTGAGTTCTTTCACTGTTTCTGCCAATACATATATACCTTTTAATAAAGGGCTGTTATTCCTACCTTGCTATAATTTTATTTCCCCTTTCTCACACTGTTCCTCAGAGTCTCTTAATTTTGGATTTATAATTACTTAGAGGGAGGAGTTTTTGGGCCTTCCTCATAATTTATTCCCAGCAAAACACTTGTGTCTCATTTAAACTGAGACAAGATGAAACAAAGCTATGTTACTCTTTCCGAAGAGAAGAGCAGTTACAACATCTACAGGAGGACATTCATGGAGAGAAACATGGGTCAGGTGTTCCAAAAACTTTAAAAATCTACTAGAACTCTGAAGGAACTAAGAGTATTTCCTCCTGTGAAACTTTTAACTGAGGAATTTCTCTGTTCTGCACCAGAACCAGGAACCATCCCCTTCTGTCACCAATAGCTGCTCCAGTAACCTCCAGAAGTGAGGACAAGTAGGATGCACTCAGCCAGAGTTTCAAACACCAGGAATTAGAGATCGAATTTCACTGTATCATAGCTGAGTGCCCAGACCCCTGGGTTATTACTCATGCAGAGGAATTTCTCCACCTCTGACTTCCAGAAAGTCTGCCTGGGACTTGAGCAATCTCCAGCCAACAAAGCATCACTGAAACTGGTAGATCTGTAATGGAATACTGACTGGTGTGGGCTATACTCCAACAGAGCCACTAGCAGATGGACTGTCAGCTCTTCTCTTCCACACTGCTGTTCAAAGAGTATGCCATATGGGAGGGGAAAAAATCTAATCTGAGTAGAGCTGGGTACTATACCCACAAACCCAGTCCACCCACTTAAACAATTTTACACACCCTTGTGGCAAAAATGCAGCTGTGAAACCCAGTCTTCTTCTCTGGGCATTTTCCCCACCTGAAAAAAGAAAAAAAAAAAGTCTTTGCCCTCTAAAAAATCTTAACACCACTACCACTCCTTGAGGGCCCCACAACTTTGCTATAGAACATATGTAAAAATATTACAATACAGACAGGAGAGCTGCCTTTAAGCTGCATTCTGACCACACTATCATGTAAGACAAGCTTTACAGCTTGTGTGCTTGCTCAAGACTAAGTGTCCTTTTGCATTTTATACTCTTCAGAGGAATTCACACCTTTATTTAAACAATGTTGAGAAACTCAAATATTACAGTGTGCATATATATATATATATATATATATATATCTCCAATGATATTTACTTAATACTCATGCAGTTTTACCCAATACCATATATTTTGAGCTTCTGCTTGTCATGGGCTGGCAGTGTAATTTCAGTCTGAGCAGGAAGAACAATCAGCCTCACACTGGCTCCTTGTGATTTGTATTGACAACACTATTCATCCATCCCAAAGCAGTTTTCATCACCTACCCCTGGAAAAAAACAGCCATTTCTAAACCTGAAAGCCATTTTGCTCCATAAACCCATCAGTCACCTCTGGGGGCTGGTGACACAGCCATACCAGTTTGAGAAAACCAAACAGGAGTGGGAGGCTGTAAGGGAAAAAACCCTGCAGACAGGTCAGTGTCAGCCAACAGAAGATAAAGCATCTCTCCTTTGTCAGAGAAAAGGAAAGAAAGACAAATTATCTTTCAGCTTAAATAAGGTATTTCCAGTAAATAAATATAAATCAGGGCTAGTTTAATAGCAAGCGCTATTATAAGAATCAACACAGGCTCCAAGTTATTATTTTCCTTACCTGGCTGCTCTTTACCAAGGAATCCTAAATTTCAAGGCCACAAAAAGTCTCAGGTTTGTATGACACATGTATTTTCTTGCAACAGCCAGCAAAAAAATATTACTCTGAGTTACAGAGCACAGACCATCAACCTTTCATGTTTTCCTGCATCTGCCCACCCTGCCAGCCCACCCCCTTTCTCAATCTGTCCTTGCATCCCCCAATTTCACCCTCACCCTGCCCAAGTGCTGACTTTTGTAGAAGCTGTTGCTCATCCCCCCATAATCCCAGTCAGGGCTGCAATCAGCTCTTCATTAGCTCTGGGCCAGGGCAGCTGGGGATGTTGTTTCTCCTCCACCAAAACTCTCGTGCCGCAACCTGCGTATGGAAAGGAACTTGGTACCTACCACTTGCCTGCTGTTCTGTGTCACTGAAGTTTATTGTGCAGAGCTGGCTGGTACCAACACTGGTAACACCACTGCACCACTGTGGCTACAGGCACCACGTGCACTGTTTCATTGCCACAGGGCCAGCACACTTCAGAAACACACTGTGCTCCTGCTGTTGTCAGAGTGGACTGACATGACAAAGTTGTGGTGGCAAGAACATGTTTTCCGCGGAAGAAACACATTGCAGGAAAGCCCTGAGTGAACTCCTTGTCATCTATCATAAGCCCGGAGGCATGTGCTTTATTAGCAGAGTAGATAACAAGATGCTTACAGCACTGTATATAATTAGATAGAAAAAAAATCTACACTGTGAAATGTTAGTGTTGTCACAAGTGAGAATCAGATTAGCACATGTGAATTCTTCTGAAACTCAGTCATCCTCCCTGTTACCAACACCACAAATCAGAAACCTGGCCTGCTGCTGTGCAACTGGAGCATGTTCAGGAACGAGCTAGGCAGGGTCCACCAGCCCTGACAGGAGAAGCTGTGCAAGCTGCACTTGTTGAACCTGGGGAAGAAGCAGTTCCCCTTAAACTACCAGGGGTTTATTGAGAAGATGGATCTGGGCTTTTACTTGAGGTTCTCTGTGGAGGAAAAGGGACAATGGACTTAAATTTAAAAAACAAACAAACAAAACGGAAAAGGTTTTAGATAAAGCAAGTAATTTTCACTATGAGAATAAATTAAGGAACGAGTTACAAAGTCCTTGGAGGTTTTTAAGACCGAACAAATCTGTGAGCGTTCTGATGTGGATTGGTGTGACCCTGCAGAGACCCCTGAGGTCTCTGCTTGGATGTCCTTGTGATGCAATTAACCAGGCTTCTGAGTCCTTCCCAGAAGCAGGCAGAAGCCAGCCGCTGGATGTCACCCTGCCCTCACCGAACAGCGCTGCTCCCACCGGCGAACAAGCGATCAGATCCCACGGCAGCAGGAAGGCTTGCTCAGTTACAAGCTCCTTACTTAAGGCAATGACTTATGAGTATTACACTCCTTCAAAGACATCCTTGTTGAAAAGTACACAACAGGTTAGTTTAAAGGCTTCTGAATCCCTGCCTGAGGTTGAAGACTTAATACTAACTTCAGACAAATGGATGCCATGAGTTAAGAGTGCATTTTGATGCCACACAGAGTTCTACACAACCTTTTTGAAATGCAGACCTGACATACACCTCAAGTTGTGCATATGTTTCCCCTCTGCTGTGATAAAATGAACAGAAACAGACCTTGAGATCTTGTCAAGCGTACCCATGACTGAAACAATAATGGTGAAACTGCTGTGATTTCCAAAGAGAAACTGCAAGGACAATAATCACTGTAGGGGAAAAAGAAAGATTCTAGAAAATCAAAAGCATCCTCTAATGCCCCCCTAGCAGAGTATTGATTCTTCTCTCCTCCTGAAAGCCAGCTCCTGTTTATTTCAGCCAGGTAAACTTTAGCATGAACACTGAGGGGTCTGAATGCCAAGCTGTATTCTTCCAAAATGAGCTTTACCTAAAACTGTGAAATGCAGGAAGCAGATCTGAGTTCAGTTTAATCCAATTCAAAGCATATTCATACCAGAGAGACTTACAGCAATTCAAAGGCTATCAGCTTTATTAACAAGTAGCAAGGTATATGCAGGTAAAAAATTTCTAAAGAAAAAATCCTATGTGGGACTGTGTC
The DNA here is from genome assembly GCA_035583135.1 of Lophotriccus pileatus. NCBI lineage: Eukaryota > Metazoa > Chordata > Aves > Passeriformes > Tyrannidae > Lophotriccus > Lophotriccus pileatus. The sequence goes on from JAWWES010000115.1 coordinate 17,522,564, forward strand.
TCCACCCCAAATCACTCTCTTTAAATGAAAATTTTCTTGTTTTGAAGAAAGATTATTTGTTCCAAAAACATCTATTACGGGCTGGGCTGTGTGTCCAGGGAGGGTGCCCAGGTTTCCTCCCAGCAGCTTTCCCTGGTAGCAGCTGAGAGATTGCTTGACTGCTTTCAGTGCTATTCACAGAAGAAATCAATGTCCTGAAAAAGAGAGTTAAAAGGAAAGATGTTTTGAGATTACTGAAGGATTAACATTCCTTTATCACCTCCCGAAGGTACATGAGTAAATGCAAACACAGAATACATTATAATATACGCAAAGTACACCATAATGTATTCAAAGCATTCTGGAAAAGAAACAGGCCTTTTGTCTTTTGACTCTTTTGCATAGCTCAGATAATTTGTTCCTGCCTTGAATTCTTAAAATTAATTAGACAATACCTCCTTCTCTCTTAATTTCAAATGATTCCTTTATTTCCCTTTTTTGTTTTGTGTTTCTACATCCATACCTGGATTGATTAGTCATATGTAACCCTTTATCCTCAAACAATTCCTAATCCTACATGAAAAGGATGACACAGACTGAGGCTGTGCAGTACAGTTGCTACAGAGAAATGCTGACTAGAAAACAAATGCCAATATTCTGCTTGAAAACTTCTGGCATGGAATAGACTTCCAGAGCATATTGCTTCCTTCCTGCTATTACCTTATATGCCCACACAGATCTTGATTCTGTTGCATGGAACTGCCACACTGTGGGTGCTCATTTCCATTCAGTGTATCCCAAATAGCTGCCCACTGCAAGCAGGAAGACGGAGCTGTTGAAGAACAGCTGCTTCCTGGTAATGAGAGTGCTCACATTTTAGCCAGCAAATGGCCAATTTTAAGTGACTGAGGGAAGGCAGGCAATCCAACACCACTGTGCAGTACACACAGCCCATTGTGCTCAGTCCATTGTAGTCAATTTGATTCAATGGTTCAGAAGTAGCAGCACTGAGAAAAGAAAAAAAAAATCTCCAAAGATTTATTGCTCAAACAGCAACAAACAGGCATGGATTACCCAAGTGCTACACAACAGGATGTTGAGAGAAGTTCCCAGGCAGGTTTATCATAGCAAGGTCTGCAGTTAATGGCATGCATTGACTCCAACAGTGAAAGTTACTTTTTGGGAGGAAAAAAATTAAAAAAATAAAGGGAGGGTTGGAGACACAGGTGCCCCGAAGCTGATGTTCTTTTTCAAGCTTCAGGTGCTCGCCATATTTTTCCCCATCCAGTTCCCTATCAGTCCTTTCTTCACACAGTGTCTTTCGCTTTGTGCCATCCAGTGCCTTGATCAGGGCAGGTGCTGGATGCTGATTTATTGTTAAGCTTTGGGGATCACCAGATCTCCTCATATAAATATGAACCCCTTGCTAAGAGAGCCCAGTGTACATCAATATTGGGCTTTGCAGGTGCAAGGCCAGGAAAACAAGGCAAAAACATTGAGAGAAGGTTACAGAGCTGTGAGCAAAAGTCTGGCTCCCAACTTGCAGATGGAAGGCTGGTGGCATCCATGGAGGTGTGCAACACTAGCTCTGTGCAGAACAGCTCCTTTAAGGGTTATTTCTGGAGCAGTCAGCATGCCCACAGATGGGTCAAGGTGTGCTATAGACTGTTTTAAATGTGAACAAAGAGTCAGATCCTGAAGGTCCCATTTGCAACGTACAACTGAGATCAGTAGGAGATGAAGAACATCTCTATATCACCTCCTGTTTTCCTCACAATGTTCCTCCACAGCAAGGAACAGTGAAAGAAGGGTGAAAGGCCTGGAAGTCTGTGTCAATTGTTTTGTGAAAGAAATTACTTTCCAATTAGAACTCAGTATTGCAGCCTGCAGGCCAAGGCAGTGCTTCACCTACTCTACTTACAGTTCAGCTTGCAATGGAGCAGACTGGCTGTCATACCATTGAGAAAAGAGCTTAGAAACATACTTTAGTCATTCTTTCATATTCTTTAACCAATTAATTGCTGCAATGCTTCTGGGCTAAATTCAGAATAACCCAGTGTAGTGTCAAGAAAAGCAGTCACTGGATAAATCTTGGATAAGGATGCACATTTCCTCAAATAAAACTTGTCTGATACACTGTAACATAGATCCTCATGACTATTAACCTGAAACAAAATTTTTCCTTTCACTTATTTCCTCTGTGTTAATCAAACCCACATAATAATCTGGACCTAGGATTAAAGATCCAGATACAATTTCCAGATTGACACACTAACTGTATTTTGCCATATGCTGCAAAACAGCGTATAGCTAAATATTCAGTATGGATGAAGGTAAGTACTGTAAATCTACCACTCAATTTGGTTTTCAGCACAGATAAACTACAAGTAAGCATTAGTTGTAGGCAAAACCATACCAGCCTGTGAAGAAAGGACCCTTCTCTTCCACTCCTCTGTGAAGTCTTTCAGATATTTAGTAAAAATACAAATTTTATTATATAGGAGACCCTACTGTGCAGTATCAGGGACAACCATTCTTTCAGAAATGCAGCCTACTTACCCACAGAACACTACTGTGCTTCCAAAACCTTTTTAATTGAACTTTCTGACATACCATTAACTTGGTAATGAGAAAGCAAACATGCTCTCAGCAATCACAAGTTCTGTATGGCAGTGTCCACCTATACATACAGTTAACAGAAGGCACACTTTTACACATTACTGAAGTTCACAGCACAATACCCAGCCTCTAAAATAGAAAGCTTTGGGTAAAAGTTATGTGGCCTTGAAGGAATACTATTCAAACCAACAGGATCTCTAATAGGATGAAGCCTTTATTCCAGCACTTGTAATGCCTGCAGTATCAAAGCTTATGTTAGGGATTTTATTGAGGTTATTTGCCTGTATAAAGACTGCATCCCTAAGCATCTGTGACATGCTACAATCAACTGCCACAATCATGATTTTTTACATCAAATTAGCATTACATAGCCAAGTATAATTATGTAGCCAGCTGGGCTTTTGCAAATTCCTTACCGTTGTAGGAACAGTCTTATTTGCTTCTTGATAGACATGTTGCTCTGAGACTAAACTGCTAGGGAAATAACCAACTGTCCCCATATGGTCTTCATACTGTTCTGCATAAACCTTCAAGCAAGGAGATATATAATTAGGTACTTTTAAACAATCCTCATTGGTTCGAGCTGGTTTATCATTTAGTCAAAAGGAGTCACTCAGTAGTGTTCTTACTCTGGTTTTACCTTTCCTAGGTTCCAATCAGCCGGCATGTGAAACAAACCATTAACAGAAGTTCTGATCCAGGCATAAAGCTGGAGCAAACTGATACTGCTTGTAGTTTATCTGGATTTTTTTGGTTTTTTGTAAATGCAGTTAATATTTATCTTTCCTTTCCTTAAATTTAAGAGTTTTATGACCAACTGTGTTAAACGTTTTCTCCTACAAAGTTTCAGCGAACAGCCACAGAAAAGAACTGTTGAGCCCTTCTGTTAAGATTCAGTTCCTGATTACCATATAGCTATTGAAGATATTTCATTTAAAAAAAAAGGAAAAATATTACCACCCTCAAGATTCCTCAACCAGTTTGTTTAAACTTTCACTTTTAAATCTAAGTTGTTGCTTTAAACCCCACAATAGTTTAGCATTAGCATCCATTTTTGACAGAAATGTGTGTTAATCTACTTCTAGTTTGTTCATATATACAAGAATCCCCTCTTACACTTCCAGCCCAGAATTCTCCAGAGTCTTTTTCTTTCACTAGTTTTGAGTAAACATAGATCAACTGCCCTTTTTTAATATTGATGAATCTGCAGTCTGAAGCATTATAATCCTCTTCTGCTCTGGCAAGGGAAATAGTGTCTAGGAAAGAAAAACACCAAAAGAATGAGATGGACCTATTTAAATATGTGGATAATTTTAGAGAAATACAAATACACGTGGGCTTGTATGCACATAGGTAAAACTATTTCCACAGATAAAAGCAAGTTATCCTGAGATCAGTAGAAGTCTTAAAGAATTTGCTCTGCTTATTTTGCTATTTTACAGTAAACAAAGTAACAGCTTAAGATTGTGCCATTTCATCCCAGTGAAAGTTACAATCATTCTCTCTACACTTTTCACT
>JAWWES010000115.1:17535471-17579144 GCA_035583135.1 Lophotriccus pileatus
GATCATCCTGAAAAGTGCATCTGTCCTTTCTAGCTCCTTACACTGCTGAACCATCACCCCTGGATCAGCTCAGTTGTGTTGTGGAGCTTCACACCTGGCATGCAGGCATTACCGCTGTAGTATGTCATGTTCCTCCGCTTCAGGCACCAACAATTTTCTGGCATTTCTAAAACAATCAGGCAGGATCCCAGCTAATTTCGGATGTGTTTCCCTATAGGGAATCCACTAGGCTTCAGCCTGTAGCAAGCCAACCTCTAAAACAATAAGCTTATAGACAACATTTCACAGCTCCCACTAGTTTGTCTATTAATAGTCACTCTGTTTTCACAGTAATAGGGTGGGCAGGAACCCATACATCTAGAATAGGAGAAGGCAAACTCTCTAAATCAGACTAATCCATTTTCATGCTGCAAGGTCTACAATACAGCTAAGCAGCTTTAATCCTCATTAGCAAAGTGCTGCAGTACAGGAGAGTCATTTCAGTCCTCTCTAATGCACTATATCAGAAATATATCTAGAACTGCTAGGTAATTGGCAGTTATTTTCTTCTAAAAATTTCCATTTTCCTCTATAAAGATACAGAACAGTCTTGACTGCCTGGAATTTGCAGACTCTTCTTTGAAACCTAGATGATGCATTTTCCTGGTTTACTTTGTTCTTCCCTATTTTTCTTACCCTCTTGCTATTGTCAGGAAAAGGGGAGAGGAGAAGGAAAGCAGCAAATCCTAGAAGCAAGAAAAATCAGATTAATTGTTACAGCTGGTTTTTTTTTTCTGGTTCCTGTTTCCCTGGGGGTTAATGTCATTTCATCAGCAGTTTTGGAGAGTCATGGGGAACCTGAAAGCTTTTCCCTCTATTCTATATCTACAGCTGTTGCTGTAGTCAATCATACAGTCATCATCTTTTCCACTTCTTTATATCCTCTAGGTGGTGCTTGTGTATCACCTTCTACACAAAATAACTCATGCTGATGTTAATCAAGCTTGGAAAATGGATTTGAATTGCTGTACTACAGATCACTAGGAGCAGAGGGTTGTGGTGGACACAATGGGTGGTTATCTGGTCCAAGCCTCCCCAGAGAAAATGGTTGTCCTCATCCACTTTCCAAATGTGAGGTACAGGACAGAAAAACTCCTATGGCACATTTACTGACATTTATGATTAAAATCTGATTGTATTTCATAGAATCATAGAATGGTTTGGGTTGGAAGGAAACCTTAAAGGTCATCTTGTTCCAGCTCTGGACTGTGGGCAGGGACATGTTTCACTCGACCAGGTTGCTCAAAGGCTGATCCAACCTGGCCTTGAACACTGCCAGGGATGGGGCATCCACAGCTTCTCTGGGCTACCTGTGCCAATGCCTCACCACCCTCACAGGGAAGAACTTCTAACTAATATTTAATCTAAACCTCCCCTCTGTCACTTTAAAACCATTCCCTCTTGTTCTATCACTACATGCACTTGTAAAAAGTCACTCCTCAGCTTTCTTGTAGGTCATTTTTAGGGACTGGAAAGTGCTATGAGGTCTTCCTGGAGCCTTCTTTTATCCAGTCTGAACAACCCCAACTCTCTCAACCTGTCTTCATAGGGGAGGTGCTCCTACAGTTCCTCTGTCTTACACTGTAATACCCTGGTGATGTTCACCTCTGCTGTACCCACTCATGTCTGGTGGCAACTGGAGTTACAGAGCACACAGCATATCAAGTATATGTCTGAAAAAGTACATGGAAAAACAGAAGATCTCTGGTCAAAATGGCCTTTTCCAATTGCCGGAGCACCACGCTTTTCCATGAAGAACCTTGCAAAAGCTTGTGCTTACAGCAAAGAAAGTGGCTACCTCAGCGTGGATCTATTTATCAGGAAAAAAAAATTGCACCCTGTAAAGAAAAAACCCCTCACCTCAACACTTTATTATTCCACTCTTCACTCTGGTTCAGTACACAGACATGCATAGAAGTATTGAAATGTAACAGGGATAACAGTCTGGGCATCCTTTTCCTTTACTCAATTTCAACAGTACTAGTTTAATTTTAGAATAGCTGATATATTAATTCCCTCATCCCAGCCTTCACTACCTGTGCCCACCTGGAACTAGCCAAGCAATTTTGTTTCCTCCTTTGCATTCACTCTCTTCAAATATTTGTGGACAAGCAACCTGGCTAGCTTGTGTTTGGACACCTTATCTCAACAGGTTTCAGTCCTTAAAAATCCTCTCTTCCCTTCCCCACACCTTCTGTCTAAATTTACCAAGGGGTAGTCATCAAACATACTCTTTGGCAAACAAAGTCACTGTTTACCCAACTTTTTGCTGGACGTGCAGTGGGCTTTGCTGGGGAATCCTGGCCCTTATGTAGGAAGACAGCAGAGAGCAGCTGTGCTCCATGGAAAATATTTCTTCCTTCAGTTCTTGAACCTACAGACATTTTCAGCCACCTTTCCAGGGAGGTGTGCACCCCGGTGTCAGTACAAAATGGGGTTTCTAGGGTAGAAACTTGGAGTTTTTCTACTACAAGAACAGGAACCACTATTTTTAAGGGTTTTATATAGCCTTTTGCACCCACACTTCGTTTTCTGCTTGTAAACATTTTATATGCAGAAAATGCCACCAGAAGACTGTAAATAGGATGAGTAACTTCTCACTAGCTGAGAGGGGGAAGATTTAATGACTTCTGCCAAAGGTCACACTGGACATGAATAGCAGGGTGAAACAATTTCCCATTTTTGGCCTAGGTCATGCTCCTGGATTGTATCCTTGCCCTTTGCAGATCATATAGTCAAGTGGCTAGCTTTAACTCTGTCAAGTTCACACCTTTTATTGATAATAAATTAAATTAAAAATTCCTACTGCTTTGGCAGTACTAAAGAGAGGAGTCTTTTTGGAAATATCCATCACTTAAGCCAAAAGTGGGTTCAACTTTTCCCAAGCTTTAAAGCTCCATGGCATCTCCACGGCCATGTAAGCTGTAGCAATAGATACCCAGCTCCAGGTTTTGTGGCTGTACAACCCTCCAGCAGCATGGAGTCCAGCCTCAGGAGGAGGAAAGGAGTTTTAAACCATCTTCACCTGGATTTTTAAAGCACTGATCCTCAAACCTGACTTTCAGCACACTGAACTCACACAATCACTTTCCATGTGTAAACAGGTGTGCCTGAAAAAACACTGTTTTCCCTTGCTCCTTGTTAAAAGAGTACTTTAAAAAGGGACAGCAAAAAAAGCAAATAGCATGAGATTAGCACCAGGCAGTGCCCACAATCCCAGCTGTGCTGGCTGTGGCTCTCACGAGCTCCTGCTTGTGTCTCTCAGGTACATATTTGCGCTTCTGGTGCCTCCTCCCTCCAGGGCTGCTGGAGCACTTAGAGCAGTCCTTGGCTCCACCCGAGCCTGCTGCCTGCCTATACTGACCTCCTCTCACCCAGGACGCAAAGGCAGAGCTGCACCACACACTGGGAGGGTGGGCAGGCATGTCCAGGGTCGCGGCAAGGCTGTGCCAAGAAAGAGCAGCGGCAGATGGGCTCGGATCCAACAGGAATGCCATCAAGTATTTGAAGCAGGATTATGAAGCCCTGAAGCAGCAATGCCTGCAGACTGGCACCCTGTTCAAGGATGAGGAGTTCCCAGCCTGTCCTTCTGCTCTTGGCTACCGGGACCTGGGACCATACTCCTTCAAAACCCAGGGGATAATCTGGAAGCGTCCCACGGTAAGAGTGTCTATATTACTGAGTTCAAATCTAAAGCCCACCTGAACATGCATGCTAAATCAGTGGTGAGCCTGAGTATCCACTATTCCTGTATGTTTTCTTCTTTAATTCTATCTTGCTTTACCTCCACGGTTGGCAGAAGCAAGGCTGTAAAGGGGGTGGGAAAAAAGAAATCATTGTCTTCTAAGCCCGTAATATAGCAAGGAATCCATGGGAACCTGCTTCATGGGAACCTGCTTCATGGGAACCTGCTTCTTCCCTGTCCATCCCAGATCCTCAGATCTACAAGTCCAGGGCGCAATCCAGAGATGGATTGAAAAGCCCTGTGTGTATCCAGACAGACCATGGAGCACCCCAGGAGCCATGGACCATCAATTGTAACAGTACCCACATCAAGACCTTGCCACTGTGCACCTCAGGAAATCAGGCTAATATGTAAATAAAATCCTGTCTTACTTCAAGCTACCTGTAAGAGTTAAATAGCAATTGCTTGGAATTGCTATTACCCAAATACTTATATCCTACAAATGGCCTTTGACTTTAAGAAAGTAATTTTCATCAGGAAAGATTAGATGATGATTTTTTTTTTTTTTTAAACTGCAAAATCGGGGCTTCAGAGATTTTCCTGCACTTTCTTTTTTTGGGTCATTTGTTTATGTCCCTACTTTGCCCTTCCTTTGTCATTTTGGCCCTTCATGTAACATCAAGAAATATTAAAAAACTGAGGAAGGAAGGAAAAATCCCTGAACAACTTACCTCCCTCTGATGAGGGCAAGAACAAAAGATTTGAAGGCTTTGATTTTTATCGTTTTTTTTTCACCTGAAAAGTGAGAAACAGAAGTTTGCAGGTAAAATAGCTCCAGGCCTAATAACCCTGGCAACCCCATTTGTCCATAAGCACCTTACTCTGGCACCCAGGTGTTACAGAAATAAGTACCATGGATGCGTCTCTTGTCTTTTCCTGTCTTTCTGGAGAAGGTCAGCCTTAGGAAACTCATTAAATTAGACTTGGGCTACAACACGGAGCCTGCTGCAGGCAGACACACCCACAAACGTATCAAAAGGAATAACTGAGGGCTGAGATCCAACAGGGTTAAACGTCCAGCCCTGGCTGCTGGAGACCTGCCCTCATGGGACCCCTCTGCCCTCCTGGCACTCAGCAGAGACACAAGCAATTTATGGACAGTTAATCCATAAGTACTGGGACTCACTGGCTTATCCCTATGCAGAGGGCAGAGCCCAACCCTGCTGCAAAGTGACACAAACTCTCTGCTTTGCTCTCTTTGGAGGGACCTGGACCTGATCTACTTTTACGTGTTGTGGATGACTCCTCTTGGAGGCCACATCCTCCTCGTTTCTTGGACTTTTTCAACTGGCCAGCAGGTTTCCATCTGCGAACTCTGCCTGTGATTGCAGGCTGACAGGATCACCGTTCACTTCCCTGTTTGCATCCAAACCAGAACCAGTGGCTAATCGGGAAGAAATCTGCTGGAAAAGAGTCCCCTGCAAAACAAATATCTGCTAATATGAACCCCCGTCACGCTGCAACTGCTCGTTTGCTGACAGTGAGTGTTAGACACTGCCACCACAGACTTATCTTCTGATTTCAGTAGTGGGTTTATAGAAAGAGAAAAGATGGAAAGTCAGCTGTGTGAAAGGTGTATGTGGCACTTAGGAGTGGCTCAGAAAGGACAGGTGTCTAGGTGAGTAATAAGTCATACGCAGCTGACTAACACCAGGTACACTGCTTTGGAGGGAGGAGAGAAAAACCTACAAACCTCCTATTTCTGTGTGGTGGGTAACCTGCTCCTGACTCCTATCCACTGAAGAGAAGCAAAAAAGAGGTAGCTGAGATGCCACCTATTGCAAGAGGAAATTGGCTCTTTGTCACACACATGCACACGAGTAGTCCTGGGTTGCCCTGTCTCTCCACAGGATGCTCAAGGCTGACAACTGCTGCTCTCTGGGAGATCCAATGACTGCCTAAACTGTCCTCAGCCCTGCTTGCCAAGTTAGGCTTTCTATAAACTGCCCCTTGCTGCCATCCAGAAGGTCATGGAAAATGCTCAGGAAAACAGAGAAGGCTTTTGTCTCTAGAGAGACAATATTAACTTCCTAATATAGGCCATGAATTGTTGGAGAGCTCAGAGTTGGGACAGGAGTGACAGTCATTGCCATAACCTACTTGGCTGGCCCCAAAGGGCCAGGAAGAAAGGAGGGTTGTTGCTAATAAAAGCATTTGCGTGGTTGGCCTCCCAGGAAGCGGGGTCAGGGTTGGGGAACATCCTCCACGCTGTTGGCAGTGGAAACTCAGCGGAGCTCCAGTGGCACAGGCAGCAGCAACAGTCACAAACTCACTTTTGCTGCCTGAACCAAAATCTCGGCAAGATGGAGTAAGTTGTAAATGCCAAAGTTGAATTTTCACCTGTCTACACAGTAGCAAAAATTCTCACTAATATCACTGACAGTCTGAAGCAGCAGGATTTGCCTCAAAAATACAAGCAGTCCTTATTTTTATACAGAGATGTTGTTCTGGGACCATGTTAATCAGAGATAAGAGAAAGGATATATCTTTTTAAGAAATGTTGAAGGTGTTTAATATTTTTTGAATATTGAAACAAGCAACAAGAAAAGGGAACTTCTCAGACCAGAGAGGGTGATGCAAACTCTGAAATTGTGTCTTTTCAGGAATTATGTGCCAACCCTCAGTTTATAGTTGGAGGAGCTACCCGAACAGATGTCTGCCAAGGAGAACTGGGTATGTACAGCGCTTCTGAATTTTGTTTTGTAAGGAGAAAAAAAATGAAGATTCATTTAAAAGTTCCTCATACACGGACCAGTTCATTTCATTGGCTGTCTCCCAGATGTAGTATGGAAAGAGGCAGATACCCAAGAAGGAGACCTATGTACCAGCATTTCTGCCTGAGACAAGTTGCAGCCTCCGTTTCACATAAAACAAATACCCGACAACCAAGGAGTAGAGCAGGAACTGGTTTAGTAGAGAGGCTGGGTCTCTGATCATTTTGTGCTGAGCAGGATGGTCCAGGCAGGAGTTAGAAACAAAGATCACATCATAAAAAATGAGCAGAACACATAAACTTCATAATATGATCCACAACAGCAAAATGTTCCAAGCCCTTCATGCTAAATGCTCCTTCGGATTGTACAGCATAGAGCTGTGAGTGGGGACAGGAGCAACCAGGCGCATCATGCAAGCTCAGACAGAAAAGACAGTGCTGCTCAGCTCCCCAGATTAAGGCCTGATGCAGAGGAGATGTCTCTCAGGCAGCACTCATCCTCTCCTGGAGATCCATCACAGAAAAACTTTCTTACATGTTTTTCTCCAGTGCTTGCCTTTGGCTAAACAGAGCTGCTGTGCAAGCGGCCAGAAGGGAGCTGTAAAGGGACTTGATTTCCCCCTCAAATAGCTGCTGCAGCAGCCGCCTTCCCTGTCTGTCTCACTGATAAGATCCAGTTGCAGAAGACAGCAGCAGCAACCTCTCCTGACTACATATAGAGACGGGAAGGCTGAAGCTCTCTTGTAATGAGAATTTGATAGATTAGACATAGAGAAATCAGCCTTTCTCCCTCCTGTGCTGCTAACTGCAGTACTCCTGACCTCACCCGTCTTCCAGCCCATCCACTGTGCAAATGAGATTCAAACAATTTCTGCAAGTCATTGGCAATAAATAACACCAATGCTGATCTTGTAAACACAGCACCATTAAAGCAATTGCTGAAAAATTCCCTGGTGTGTGGGCTTATACTCCAAATGCTAAAAATAAGATGTCCAATCATATGCTTGCCCCAGGATATTTATTTGGTGGATGCTGGGGAGATCACTTACTTTATTTTAGGAAAATGGTTCAGATAAGTAATAAAATAGACATTTCTTGTCACCTCCTCTTTGGGAAGTTTCTGTAATAGCATTAAAAAAACCCCAAAGATCACATGCCTGACATAAACCCTCATTTTCCTTGACAGTTTACAAGTTATAGGACTGAAGAATGTTACCTGTTCTTAAACTAGAAGAGGTCAATGTGTTATTTGTGTTTAGCCTGGTAACTGAATACAAATACTCTGAGTCCTTTTCTACTTCTGTCACCTGCTGAATATTTCTATGGAGTCCCAGTTCTTTGTGCTAAATGGGCTTTCACTAGTGACTGCTGCCAAAATCCACCAAATAGTGGTAACAACAGAACTGGACCCAAAAACCTCCTGTGAATCTGGGGATTGTGTCTGGCTCTGGGTATTCTGAAGCCGGCTTTTGGTGGGCAGTACCCCAAGTGCTAGTTCTGAAAGCTGTTCTAAACCTAGAAGAAAAGTCCCAAAATATGATTCTGCTTCTATTAGGAGCTTGCTTTTCTCTCTTATACTCTCTCACCAAAAAAAAAAAAAAAAAAGAAAAAAAAAAGATAATCCAATTTGTTTCTTCAAGGCTGCTTACAGTTGCTTCTACACACACTGACCCTTCACAAAAACAAACTTCAGGCATGGGACTTCCCTTCTAGTGCTCAAGTATTTGCCTTACATCTCTGAGGAATACTAAGTTTTTTTGGTATTTGATCCAATACCTGGAATATCAAAGTCCTTGTTACTAAAACCCTCATGTAAAACACTTCTATTGAAATAGACCCTGATTACATATTTACATAAGCCACGTATGTGACCGGTTAACAAGTCCTTGAGGGAAATAGAGCCTATTTTCAGTAATCTTTTCTGACGTGTTTCTTTTCTTTCAAAAATAACACTGGCGGTTTGGGTTTATATGAACAAAAGGAACAAGAAAAACCAGAGTTAGTCTCACTCCATTAAACTTATTTCTTTGACAACAGCGTAAGCTAGATGAATATCAGCTTGGGAAGTTTGATGGGAACTTGAAAGACTTGAAATATTTTAAATGTTCTTTGAACCGTATCTTTTTGATAGCCTAGTAACAACTTGAAATGCAGTCACATAGTCTTAGTTATTAAAGGTGACTTATGAAGTTTTCTTGCAGCTATCTGAATAAGTTAACCCGAGAACTGTTTGCAGAAGTTCTTAAGAAGTAAGTGGCATAAATTTAATTTTAATAATATAAAACATACTGAAACCCCCTCAGTTTAATATTAGCTTTCCAGATCCACACTATTTATATTCATGAGCTGCCTTTTGTTCTGAATGCTCAGAGGCTACTCCAGGCACTGCAGCTCCTTTGGCCCGGGCTGTCAGCTGGAGGAGTCCCCTGAAGCCAAGGCAGATGCATGAGTTCACACCAGCTGAGGAGCCCACCCTATGCATGCTTTGTGCATGTCTTGTCCTACAGGCAGACTGGAGGAGATTACAGGTACAGAACAAACCAAAGCCTGACAGCTCTGAGATAGATCTGATACCTGTTGAGGGAACCTATGAAGCAGCTGTAGGTAGGACAGTACTTAATAATATTGGGTTTGTTCACTTATTTGGTGTTAGAAATTAATGTATGGCCCCTCTGACATTCAGTCCCATGGCTCAGGGGCATTGGAGTTCTAGCAGATATACCTCATAGCTGTCAAAAAATACACTCACTGAGAACTCTGAGACCCCAAAGAGAAGAAAGCCCATTCCTTTGCTGGGTTCTCCTTTGCCGGGTTCTCCTTTGCCTTTCTGTACACAGCTGCAGAGCATAATTCATTTCCATAGAAAACCTCAGGAAGCCTTTAGAAATCTCAAAGTGGAGGCAGTCTGCGCTGCTATAAATGATAAGCTAGTAGGTCAGCGCTTCCTTGATGTCTGGTATGATGCCCCAGGTACTATGAGCTCTGAAGAAGGGCTTCCAGCAGAGACTAAAGCTGAGAGTCAATGCTGCTTGACAATCCGGGAGGCAAGAGCCAGAGCATTGTATTTGGATCCCTTCTGAACACCAGGCATCACTGAAATAGCAACAAGCCAGAATATAGTCAGGACAGAAATGCCTCTGTGCTGTCCAGTTAGATCTTGGAACCAGACACTTGGACTTTGGGCTGAAACTCACCCTCTCTAGGTCAAAGAAGAGTTTAGATTTTCTGCGTCTAGACACTTCAGTGGTAGCTAAACAGAAGCTGAGCACAGCTCTCTAGCAACTGAAACTAATCAAATTTCTCATTTATTTTATGGCCTCTGCAAGTGCAGCATGCTTGGGTAAACATCATCAATACGGAGGAGTCGCTCAGCTCCCAGGTCACCGAGGATTCAGTATTCTCTGCAGCAATTCGATTATCTCTGTAAACCAGGAGGTGACTGTGGAGCACTGAGAACACGAGCCATCTCAGTACATCTGTGAGCAGCAAGTGATTTTATTTCAAGTGCACCAACAGTCAGAGTAATTCTCTGTATATGGACACAGACACAGGAGCTGGGCACAGCTAGGATTCATGTTTACCCTTTCCACCACAAATTCAAGGTCAGAATTGCTTAATAAAAAATAAATAAATAAATTGCACTTTACCACCATTTCAAATAACTTCAGATCCAGGAATCAAGCTGGCTTCTTTTTAGGACATTCAGCAGCAACAGTAAACACTGTAATTGGCACTTGTCTAAAACTTCTGCTCATGAACTATGAGACTGAGAAGAAGCAGCTATGTGCCCATAGGTGATATAGCTTCACGGGGCTAACATTCAGAAGTTTTATTAGAAAAATAAATCTTTTTATAAGCTAAAAGGCTACAACTTTAAACACATGGAGTGAGCAGAAATGCTTTTTGATATTGTAATTTTTTTTAAGTTTATTGGAAATACATTCTAAATAATTAATTTAATTAATTGGTCAACTGGCCTCTTTTCCCTCAAAAAAATCACTTTTTTGGGAAAGGAATAAAATAATTTCCTTACAGTTTGAAAGATTACTCAAAACATTCAACTGAATCAGGGCAAGTTTGAGTGGTCCTACATAATTTTCCTGTCTAGGGAACTTGTGCTGTTGCACTGTCCTTTTGTCATAATCACAAACAAAACTCTTAAATTTGTTGCCCACAAAATTATGCTAAACTTTGAAAAAAGGAACACGCACCATCAAGTTGTACTTTTTTAGAACTAGTAATATATTATCCAGTGGGGCTGAGAAGGCTTATTAATAGGCCATGATCACATTGTGGTGTATAAGAAGGTAAACTGTGCAGTCATGGAAGCTCCTTGATATGGACAGATTTCTACATCCTCTTTAATTTGTCTTAAAGTAAATATCACAGGAGCATGAATGTCATGCATCACTGCTATATAAAGATGCCCCCAAACCATCTACATTCAGACACCCCGTACAAAGCTTCCTTTTTATCAAGTTACTGCACAGCAGCCAATTCCCAGTTGGTTCCTTTCAGAAGGCATAGCTGATATTTGTTCAGGCACAAGCTTAGTCAAAGATACTAGGCCTCGAAGTAAGGCATCGCTTAAGGCAGGCATAGCTACTTTTAAGGCCAAGTTCGCCACTGCAATTCTTCCAACACAATTCCTTCCAGGCTTGCTCTGAGCAGACTTGCCCCTAAATGCTTCCCTGGGAGGTTGGAGTGCATGGTGTGTTTGAGAGAGGCAGGAGCACCCACATCACTCACTCATTCTCCCAGACGATAAGAAGTTAATTCATGCTGTAAAGGATTTCACGCTGCGTTTGGCATCTTATGGGGTTGAGGTTCTGAAATTGTTTAGTTCTGAGTTAGGGAAGTAAATAATGTATTTAAGGAAACCCCCCTCACTTCACTGAATCTTCTGCCTAATTGCACATCAAACATACACCACCCTCAGCAAAGCCTGGAGTAGTTTCTTGTTCACTGACTATAAAATCCTGGCCTGCACCAGGAAGGGGAAACCCTTCCATGTGTTGCACATTGGGAGAGCACCAACTTGTCACTGCTGCAGGCCTTCTCTGGTCTCACTGAGGGTGGAGGGACACAACAGGGAGACCAGGGTCCCCCATCTTGCCACCTTCTCAGAAATAATCTTCTGCACGTCGCAGCATACCAGGAACAGCCAGGGCAGTAAGAAAATCTGGAGTACTTGAGAAAATGAAGATTTCAGTTCTAACTTGATAAGGCTTTTCATTGTCCTCCTTTGAAAATCCATTCTCCAAACTTATCACCATTACTGCTACCTCTCCAAGGAAAACAGAAGTTATAACAGCTTAAGGCATACACCTGTAGCAAGGAAAGCCTCAAAGAAGTAAACACAAAGCAGATCTCTTCTTAGTCTCATTTTTCCCTACCTCTACATTTCCTTGGGGGAGGAGGTTCTTAAAGCCTTTTTTCCCCCACACCTCGCACTCTCGTAGTTTTTCTTATTTTATACATAGGTACCTAAGGGTGGGAGAAAACTGCCAGGCCAGCAAGTTGATCCCTCTCTCACAGAATGAAAAATAGGTTGTAAAATAATTAGTTGGAAGACGAGCTTGAGAAGATTTTTTGCTCACAGTTGTTCTAGAGGCTGAGTCTTCTGGACTCTCTTTATGCACAGCATCAATTTTTCTCTATTTCCACTTTAAACATGTCACAACTCTTTTATTTTATCTTCTTTTCTGCAAAGGAAATATTATCTTTCAACTAAGAGGTCTTGCCTCAAAGAGCTTTTCTGTAAAGGAGCGTTTAACCTGCTTCACACTTCTTCTTTAAACACCACTTGTGTAGGATGAGCAGGACAATTTTTTTTTTTTTTTTAACCTCTTCTCATAAGAAATGCAGGTGGATGGGAGAAACAAGTAATCTAGCCATTTTCTGTCCCCTTCCAGCTTGAATGCTCTTTCCTGAACGTGGCAGCCGAGATAAGGCAGAGCAATCCTGAGTGAAGGCTCAAGCAGCATTTCACATACTAATCCTAGGTTTTCCCTCCTCTTTGGAAGTGCCTGGGCTGGCACACTGGGTTTGGATCCATAATGCCATCAGCCAGCTCAGGCGGTTACAAGTCATCCCACCAGGGGCACTTCTTCACAGGTGTTTCTCAAATCACTGCTTGCCTAACTCAAACCAGCTGCTTCTTGCTCAGCTCACAGGAGGCGTCTGGGTACCTCCCAGTGGGGTGTAGGCAGCAGAGAGCACCCGGCTCCCATATCTTACATTTGCAGTTGTATTCATCATGACACCAAATCATAAATTGTGAGTCAATATAAAGAATTAACTGCTGCTCTAGGATATTCAATCATGCTACAGATTGACCTCTTTCCTTGGTTTCTCAATTACCTTGTTTCCTGTGATGCAAGAGCTGTTATGCCAATTCCTTCTGCAGAATATGCGCCTGCACAAAGAAACTATGCCTTGGCACAGATAATCCGCAGGGAACCAGGAAAACAGTACCTTCAGAGCAGTTTTGTTTTCCTAGACTTTCTGCACACCTCAGAAATAACACAGAATCACAAAAGTTCCTCCTGCTGTTTGCAGTGTGCAAACACTGCAAGAAACCTGTGAGTCACTGAGTTTCCCAGGGGCACCACCTTCTGCTTACTGGGCAACCAACCCAGCAAACAGCTCCAGCTGTGAGACACACAGGCTCCAGGGAGGGTTGGGCATGCCCAGCCTTTCCAGGATAAGGAGTGGGCCAGAGAGAGCACTCACCTCCTTGGTCCTAGGAGATCCAAGGACCTCCTTGGTCCTAGGAGACTTCAGTTTCCATTACACTTCTGAGCAATTCTCTAGTAGTAGCCCTGATGTGCTGGTTCAAGTTCAGACCTTTGAAGAAAGGGTTAAGAAGAAATAGCCCCCCAAATGTTCCTGCTGCCCACTGGATATTCTCCACAAGATAGGAATGGAAGTCCCACTGTCCTTCTATAAACAAGGAGCTTTTACCCTCTTCTGGACATCTTCTCAGTCCTTGTCTCCTCAGGTCTGCTGGCTCGAGTCTAGTCAATGTACTGCAGGTCATTAACATTGTCCTGCCCAGCCACACTTTGCAACCCACATACCCCAAATGCCTTCCCCCCTTTGGCTTCATTCTTGGTCTCCTGAGGGCATTAACAAGCTTAGGCAAAGCAGCTTGTTTTCACAGCTTCATTAAAAAAATCAAAATAGCAAAGCACAAACGAGACCATCGAAATTGCGACCATGGTCAGCCTCAGAGGCACAAGATAACTATGCTGTTTGGGTGAGTGGAAAATGAGGAAAAGAGATAAAAAACAAAGGAAGAATGGATTGCTGAACCAGTACTGAGTTTGGCAGGACCTTGCATAGCTCTTAATGCTGGAATTTTAGTCTAGATGAGAGTGTGACTTAATGGTGTGGGATCAGCTTGGTAAATCGTTATTTATTAATGAACTTTTCTGCCTTGCAACGTGTGTGTTTTTAGGTGATTGCTGGCTCCTAGCTGCCATTGCATCTCTCACTTTGAATCCAGATGTTCTGTACCGTGTTGTTCCAAAGGATCAGAATTTCCAGAAGGACTATGCTGGAATCTTTCATTTCCAGGTACCTATATGAAAAGGGTATTGAGAATAAAAGAGGAAAATTCTAGTATTTAGCCAGAAGCAGCTTTCTTTTTTTTTTTTTTGTAACAAGCAAAATAATCAAGAATTACAGTGTGTAAGTGAAACTGATGGAGGAGAGAGAAAGAAAAGAAGAACAGAGTTTTAAATAATGTTAAATGAGACCTGCTCACTGGCTGGGTTCTGCTGTCTTACAGCTGATAGGGCTCTGGGGAATTAAACAGTTTTTGTAAACTCAGCTGAACCAGCAGGTGATGTGAGCCCAAACCAAGCTCTGTTGCTGCCAACTGTTAGAGTGACTTGAGTCTGATGTGGTTCCTTCTCCTCCACTCCCTGTGGTTATGCCTGTATTTCCTTGTCTGCAGACCCAGTGTGTTGGGATTTAAACAACCTGCTTTGACTAGGGGTTAGGCTTATGTGTGAAAAGTGTGGATTCACCCTGCAAAGCTAAAGGAGCTCTTCTGGTGAGGAGAGAATTTATACAGCACATACCTATCCCTTCTACCAGCTCACCTTAGAGTGTTACAGTGTGAATTATCTTTTCTCCTTTCAGTACTGCATCAAACTCTGGAGTAAATATTGCTAGCTTTGAGGCCAAAATTAGCATTAGCAATGTTTTACACATTTCCCAGTATTTCCAGAAGGGATTAGCACTATTGAGTACTTCCCCTTTAGATGATCCCTCCTTGCAGCATTTCTGCAGGGGAATTGTTTTTTCTTCTTAAGGATTGAGCCTTAAGATAGTTTAGAGGAACCTGTCTACGCACTAGCTTTCTGGACTCCACCAGAAACTCTGCACGGAGCACAGTGAGTGTTTTTGATGTTATGTGCAACAAGATACTGTTAATATTGCCTATCAGCAAAATTTAATATAGCATTAAGAAGCCTGCTGAACATTCCAAGGGCTGGGAGGAGTTTGTCTCTATTACAAGAGTGGAATCCAACACGGGAACAAAACCCTACATAACAACCTGCATAAGCCCACGACTTATGCAGGGGGAACTGGTGACAGGTGAAGGAGTAGGAGGATGGTAATGTGGAGCTGTTATGGGCACACCAGCACTCACCATCTTTTCCTTCCTTCTCTTCAACAGTTCTGGCAGTATGGGGAGTGGGTGGACGTTGTGGTGGACGACAGGCTGCCCACCAAGAATGGGAAGCTGGTCTTCGTGCACTCAGAGGAAGGCAACGAGTTCTGGAGCGCGCTGCTGGAGAAGGCCTATGCCAAGTATGGTGGCTAAGCAGGAGGCAGCACTCCTGGGTGTGCAGCTGTTGGTGGGCCAGGCGTTGTGGTGTTAGTCACAACACACCTCATTCAAATGCAGCCCCCCATTCCACCCGTTATTTACAGCTCCCTCTAGGTCCATAAAGTGTGTTGCCAACTGTTTGTTTCAAGGGGCTTTAATTCTGGTGCCCCTGATGATCACCCAGACCCAGAGATACTAAATGATAAAATCCTTCTTTCTGTGGTGCCCTGTGCTTACAGGTGGAGGTGACCCCTTGAATAGGTCTTGTCATCTCTTCCACAGGTTGAATGGCTCTTATGAAGCTCTCACAGGAGGGTCCACTATGGAGGGCTTTGAGGATTTTACTGGAGGCATCTCCGAGTCCTATGAGCTGCAGAGGGCTCCTTCAAACCTATACCAAATCATCCAGAAGGCTCTGAGGGCTGGGTCACTGCTTGGCTGCTCCATTGATGTAAGAGACTGACAAAGCTTTACTCTCCTTCCTCCTCTTCTCGAGGCTCTGGTCCATACTGTAACAAAAGCCCAGACCAATGTTAGATATAGAGGGGAAGGTTGATATAAAAGCAAACCACAAGTAATATCAGACCTTTATTGATTTCAGTAACAAAAACTTTGGATGAGGTTCTAAATATCCATCTCTTGTCACGACTCCCTGTTTACAAGACAGTGTAGGATCATTCTTAGAACCACAACCTGCCCTTCGGTACTGGTCTTCTTGAACCCCATTTTCATTCTCTATCTTTTCTCATTCAAATATTTTGTAATTTCAGCTCCAGATACTCAACTACCAGAGACAAACTCTTTGAGACACTTTGTTGGAGCCTGAAGGCTGATTCTGGCTTTGTTTTTCAGTCCTAAAGATTATTGACACCTGTAATACAAACACTCTCAAGTTACAGAGGATGTTTGAACGTGTTTTGGAAATTTCACACCTTTCGCATCCTGTTTCATTGTCTTGTTTGAAATCCTGGTACATGGCATATAGAATTACCAGAGTTCAAAGTCTGATATACTAAATCTCTACTGAGGCAGGCTAGACCTATGTTCATATAAACATGTCTTTGCAGATGACTGGATCTTTCATCTGAGCTGGGAGTTGGATTTAGATTTCATTGTATATTTTTTAATTTCTTCTGTGCTAGGGTTGCATGTTAAGGGGTATGAAAAACTGTAGAGGTGAGCTTTTGCTGTAGGTCTCACCTTTATTTAATATTACTTTGCATCAAGAATGTTGGTATTCGTTGTGCATACCACTTTGGATATCTTCCCCCATATTAAGTTGTTTCTGAGAGTCGAGTTCATGCACAATATACAGTCATAAATGTACATACTTTTATTGCCCCAGATAACTGCTGCAGCTGAAATAGAAGCAATCACAAGTCTGAAGCTGGTAAAAGGACATGCTTATTCTATCACTGGAGCAGAGGAGGTAAGCCAAGCCTCTCTGGGGCCATCATGCAAAACAGCTTGGGGGTGCAATACTGCAGTGCCTTTAACTTTCTGATGTCTTGCTGTGACTGACCAAACAAAAATGTTGCTGTCTTATGCACCCTCTTAAAGAGAAAAAAAGGAAGTACCTACAGTACTTAGCCAGGCCAGAAGCTCTGTGCTCGTAGTACAATGTGCAGTCAACAACCTGTATTGTACCAACAGGCTGGGATACAACGTGTAAAGGTGTGCCAAGCTTTTGGAAGGTACAGAAAGGAGAAGCAGGAGAGTAGGCAGCTGTTTCCCACATTTATACTGTGTGTGGGAGCAAATACTTTGCCAGTTAGCATTGATAGGAAAGGACTAAAAGCCTCTTTCATGAACTCTGCTGTTACTCTCACCTTCACAGTGAGCCCCAGATATTCCTGCTCCTCTGAAACTGGGATTATTACAGAGATGTCCATGCAGATAACCTCTTTCCAACTTTACTGTATTGTGCAGTGTCTTCTGCTTTTGAGGAATATAGATATTCTGCTGTTTTGTAGCTGATGTTTTTCCTTGAATGTTGCTGTCATGATATGAAATGGTGAGTGTTGCAGCTAATGGCTCACTTGGTGGCACAGGATAATGTAAAATAAGGGTGGAAGGCATCTAGAAGTCTTTTAACTATTGCAAATTGTAATGGACTGCATCACTCAAGTACAAATCATGTTTTATGCTGTGTGAAAAGCAATTGCTCTGTGATGATTGGAATAATGGAAGTGCTCAGGCTCTGTTTGTTGTGCATCTTTTAGGTATATTACCGAGGACGGCCAGAGAAACTAGTGAGGCTTAGAAATCCCTGGGGTGAAGTAGAATGGACTGGAGCTTGGAGTGATAAGTAGGTTTTTATATGCCCCTGCTTCTCTGTCTTTGGTGTGTTTTGGAATCTATTAAAAATTAAATTGGGACTATCCAATCACAAAGCACATTTAGGAGAGATACTAAATCAGTTGGAATAAAACACTATTAATTTATTACCAGGGTTAGCTATTGATCCATTCTGTCTAGTGGGCATTATTACCTGCCTCAGGCGGAGCTTTCTAATAAGAGAGAACAGCCCTTGTTTTACCTGTGAGCAAACCATGCCCACCTCATTTTGCAGGACAACTTTTCTCAAATTGATCCTGCTGATGGTGCCAGGACCTTTGTAAAATACACAAACCAGTCCCATTCCTGGGAGTTACAGCAAGATCAAACCATTGTGCCTCTGCTTCAACCCTAAGGTTGCTCAGCTCTAAATCAGACCAGTATTTGGTATCTACTTGAGAATCTTGAAAAAATAGGGAGGTTGATTAACCTAAGGACACAGAAGTTTGAAAATCCCTCTGAAACTGCCTGGGCTTCAACTATCTTGGAATCTCAGGAACGTAACAGTGACATTCTTTCATTGTCATTCAACAATGACAGTCTTTCATTTTTTTATTTAGAATGACATAAATTTTACTTTCATCTGGCCACAATATATTTTTCTGCGACACACTGAGATTTCAGTTTCCTGTCCTGACTGACTGCAGCCTGGGTAATGATGTATCATAATTAAGGATAGAAAAGAAACATTACAATTAGTCTTACTTTTATCAGAGCTGCTTTGCTCAGGCCCAAGATAAGGTGCCTCAGGCTTGCCATATCCTGATTTTGTCACACCTGTTTTACCATGGGACAACCCTGCTGAGGCAGGTGCAGAACTGCATTGTCACATGGAAGCAGATCAGAGCAGAATCCATCTTCAGCAAATTAACATCAGAATGGGAAGAGAGCAATGCTGTGTTCTGCAGTATATTTTCTAATTCCACCTTTTTGTTTTCCTGTTCTTTTCTGACCCCAACAGTGGAGCTTGTATCTTTTCCCTACAAAGAATATCAGGCACCCCAATAGATCTTACAGTGGAGAAGCTCTGACTGACTTTCAGGCTGTGAATTTCCTAATCCAGTCGGTCTGCAATGTTTGTACATTCTGGTACCTGGCAGAGATGATTCAATTTAAGGCTTATTTGTTGCAAATGTGGTTGCAGTTTGAATCCAGCCCAGCATAGTCAGCTTGCAGTGTGTACTGTTATTTGGAGGGGCACAAAGTGTATTTGTTGAAGAAATATATACTCTTTTATCAGCCTAAGAGAGAATCTAACTCTGATCTCATTGTAGAATAAAATGCAACAACTGAATAGCTTGCTTTTGTGCTTTGTCTGCAGTGCTCCTGAATGGAATTATGTTGATCCCAAACAAAAACAGGCTCTGGATAAGCAAGTAGATGATGGAGAGTTTTGGTGAGAATTGTTCATTTAGCTTACTGTTTTGGACATTTTATGTGTTTTAGGCAGTCCTTTCAGTTGGATGGAGAAAAACTGCCAGCACCAAGGGGGTTAAAAATTACATGCATGCATTGTTAGCCTCTTATTTATCTCCCTTTCTATTCAAATATTACCTTTTATTAGAGCTTGCATAACTCGGTGCTTATCCAAAATATAGAGACCAGATGGTAATAAAATTAATGAGGTGGCAAGAATGAACCTTAGCTGCTCTACATTTTGAGGTTTGTGTTTGATTTGGTTTGTTTTTTGTTTTTTTGGTTTTTGTTTTTTCCTAAATGCAACACACTAATGAAAAAGTTCAGATTACCAGCTTGGGAAGAGTCTGTTTACTCAGACTTAATAGAAAGGCTATCCTTTCCCAGTTATGTGATTATATGGATCAGTAGGGAACCTATGTCACCCTGTCCTAGACTGGAAAGATAAACGGCCACCGTTTTCCAGTGCAATCAGCAATGTGGGCCATAAGGCACTGGGGAGTAGGAACAGACCTCTGCTTGCAGCATGAAGCAATCAAGGTCTGTCACTCACGCAAACCTACTAGGAATGATAAAAACAAACATCACAAACAAACCACCAAACTGATTCTGCTTTCCTACAGAGTGATACTTTCACAAGGGCTGAGTCTTACTCCCTTTAAATGGGATCTCCTCACACATATTGTTTCACCAGTTTCAGTGAATTTACTTATGAAGCATGATCCATGAGGGATTCCCCCAACTGCAGATGACAGGAAATGCTGTGACTGAGTCCATAATGTGTAACAGCCATTGAGAAAGACCGTCTCCAGAAGATACAGCTCATTTAGGGAGTGGGTAATTTTGTTTCCCAAAAGCCAGTTCCAAGTTCCAGAATTCAATTAAATGCAGCTTTGGGCAGCTCTGTAGTACCAACATTTGTTGCCCTGTTTGGAGAGGTGCCCAGTTGCAGCTGACTCATCTGTTACAGGTTGATGGACTAATGCTGTGGTCTTTTTCTGTGACAGGATGGCATTTTCAGATTTTCAAAGGCAGTTCTCCCGCCTGGAGATCTGCAACTTGACTCCTGACACACTGACAAACAACACGGTCAATAAATGGGACCTGACCCTGTTCAATGGACAGTGGAGACGGGGTTCAACTGCTGGGGGCTGCCAGAACTACCAAGGTGAAGACCCAGCCAAATGGGCATTTGATGAAATCCCAAACAAAACGTTTGAAAAATAAATGCTTGTGGGCTGAAGGGAGCTTTGGTGGGAAAGGCTTGGAGCCGCAGCAATTTCTGCGGGGTTTAGACAGTAAGCAAAAGCTTGGCAGTCTAAATGAGGATCTAATTCATGCTTATTTCCTCATTGGGGATTACCAACCCACTAAGCAGTTAATTTGTGGCTGTATTCTTCTTTTTTCCTCTGCCTGCCCTTCCTGCTTACATGGCTTTTGCTACTGGCTGGAATAATCCTCTGAAGGGTTGGGTAGGCCAGGAAAGTGACGCAGGTCAGTGGCAGTGTTGTTTCCCAGTCATTTCTCAGGTTAAACCTCTGGAGAGGCTGTCTGGCATTTGGCCCTCTTGCAACAGTAACAGCCTCAGCCAAGGACATTTCCGGGAGACAAATGACTGTCTGGAATTATCGGCTCCTCCTCTTGGTCATTAGTTCCCAGGAAATACCTTGGTGCTTTGATTTCCCATGGCTCCAACTGATACTCAGCGTAACTGTGAAAACATAAACCCGTATCCTTCAATGGAAAGAACTGGAGAAACTCCAGGCAAAAGTCCTTCCAAAGAGATATTCTCTGTAGGTCTAGTGACAGCCATCTTGGCTACAGTGACAATAAAGTCTTCTCCTTTTTGTCTTGCCTTGGGAATTCTTAGCAACATACTGGACCAATCCTCAGTTTAAAATCCGGTTGGATGAACCAGATGATGACCACGAAGGGAGTTTGAATGAGCCGTGCTGTACTGTACTGGTGGGCTTGATGCAGAAGAACCGCAGGAGACAGAAGAGAATGGGAGAAGGTCTGCTTAGTATTGGTTATTCACTCTATCAGGTAAAGTTTATTCCTGATTTTAAAGGCTTTATTCCCTGTTCTGTTAAGCTGGAATCAATTAGTGATGTGTTACATCTTGACATTCAGCACTAAACTTCAATAAGAACTGGATTTTGCAAAATGATTCAATTTCTTCTCTCCTTTCTTCCTGACCCACATAATATGGGAAGATTCAAATAAATCTAGGCTCAATTTTTGTCCCACTTTAACAGGATGGCAATGTAAAATTAGAGCCAATAGTTTAGCTACCGTCTCATTGAGAGTCTTCTCTTACAAAATCTGAATGGGGGCACGTTCAGGGTGCCTGGCAATTCCAGATAAGTGTTTCTGATTACAGCTTATCCTTACCACTCAGTAGTCACTTTCTTTTTCATTATTATTTGTCCATTGCATTTCAATTTTTTTTTTTTAATTCATTGTCTACCATATGCTATTGTTCTGATTTAGTAATTTTGGGGCTTTTTCCCCTGATTTTCTTGGTGTTGCTTCTGTCTCTAAAAATATAACATAGGGGGAAAAAATTTACAGTGTGACCTCTAATTTCTGTGATGTGAGAGGAGAGAAGCAAACATAAAAATTTCCAACCAGTATTACCATTCCTAATATCACATGTGGAGAAAAGCAATTAGATGTTGTGTATATTCCACTAGATGAAGATCGTTAGCCAGCACAGGTTGGAGCAGTCTAAATGAAGATCTAATTCACGCTTATTTCCTCATCAGAGATTACCAACTCAGTGGCTGACTTTTGCTAATAGATCTTGTGCAAGGAAGAGTTTTCCCTGGTGCCTAAGTGTCTTCATGCACACATGGTTCTCACTGAGCACATGGGGCTGCCACCTCCGTGATGCCAATCATCCTCACCTGTTGGCATCCTGAATTTGCACATTATGGATGTCTGTTTGCTTGGATCACTGAATACAATGCTGAAGAACCTTTTGTGCTTTACATCTAATCCATCCCATCTGCATCCTCTGTGATCTTATCCATAGTAGACTCTTAAGTCACTTAAGTGACTCTTAAGGTGCTTTTGTAAGTCATGTAGCTCGAAATGCCTACTGACAATACCTGTGAGTGTACCTGTCACCCAGCTCCTGCCTTCTAGTGTGCTGATTGTAGGGGACAACACCTGAGGTCTCTAGGGGTCACTCAAGTCCGGCAATCATTGTATGGGTGATATTTTTAAAGACTCTTTCAGGTCTTGGTAGGACATTCTCTTTGGCTCTCACTGGAATCTGTGCTCTCATGGCAAATAATTCTTTTCAAAAAGCTACCTTATGTTGGAGGTACAAGTTAACATAGTTAACATTAATTCAGTTAATTTAAGGGCCAAATCTTGAAAACTGCTACTTGTTATAATCATCTCACAACAATTTCATCATCCTCTAGCTGATTGCTAGTGACAACAGCCTTATCTTTCCATCATATTCCAGTAACAGTAGACTAGTACATTTTAGGTCTGCTGTAATAAATTCTCTGGTTTTGGTTAACAAAGCGGGGCTAACTTCTTGACCTTCCTGACTGAGCATTTAAAGGCTTACTTAAGTATTTCCAATCAACAGGGTAATTCACCACCATATCTGGAGAAAAACAATTAAGTGTTCTACAGATTCCCCTGGATGAAAATTCCTTTTTTCCTTTGGAACACCTCTAGGACAAGATAGAACTTCAAGTATATCTGATACTATAATATATGGTTGTAAATGAAAATTAAAAAAAAAATGTGTCTCAAGGAGGCTTTAGCCAACTTTTTCCCCCCTACTTTTAGATGCAGGTGTATAACAGCCCTTTAACACTGGCTCTTTCCCTTCCTTTCAGATTCCTCAGGAGGTATGTAATTTCTGCTGAAGACTTCTAGCCTCCAGATGGGCCCCTCCTGTTGCACTGGAGAATTTAGCTACCAGGAAGACTTCTTCCTTATTAATGACATCTTACTGGACCAATATCTCAAGTTCTGAATAACCATTTTCAAGGGACTGGGGCACAAGGATTTATTACAGATATCTGACTCCCAATCTTGACCTCATTTATACTTGTTGAAATTTGGTTTCCCCTAAGTTTGTATAACAGAGGTCAGAATTTGTCTGTTTAGTTCAGGTGAAAGCAGAATAGGATCTCTGCACTCTAAAACTGAGAAAATGTAGCCAATGTTGTTTAGAAGAAATACCAAACCCTGTGGATCCATTCGTTTTACAGTTCTGAGCTGGGGGCTCCTGGTAATGAACAAACCCTACTAAACCTTCCCCAATCCTCCCAGTTGTCAATACTGAGGCAAAGAGACTTTTCACTGCTGAAGAAAGAGACCCCAGGGGTGTCTGGCAGCAGGAATAGCCTATACTCATTAGTGAGGTCCAGCAGCCTATGCTGCCAATTTTTCTTTGTCTTTTCAGCCCTTTTCCTCTCTCAGTAAATGAATGTGTGGCCATGAAGCAATTAATGATGTTCTTTTAGCAACCTTGCAAAAGCAAAGGGAAAATGAACTTTATATATTGAAAAAGATATGGATCTGTCGTCTTAATCTTTGCAGCTCCACTTAGCTTAATATTGAGTGAGGGGAAAGGATGAAGCTGTTAAATAAATACCAAATTCGATCTTATCCTCAGAACAAAAGAGGAAAAAAAAGGCATATTTTTCTAAGTTTACAGTGGAAAAACTGATGGTTATACAATGTTTAGTAACATCTTTATATGCTCTGGTCTTAGACAGAAACCTTATCCCTATGCAATGCTTCCCACCCTGTATCCCACACAGCACTTTTCTTGTGTCATTGAATCACACTTTTTGAAAGACATCTTTGTGGAGCAAAAGTCATGAATAGGAGTTTTATAGCAGAGGTGTTATTCTTAACCTACTGTTTCTTCTTATATCAGTGTTTTACTTTATGAGCTGTGCAATGTTTCACTTCCTTGAGAGTACATTGGTATTAAGGAAAAATTAAGTACTTTTTTCTGCAAAACTAATAGAAGTTGGGCAAATCATCTAATGTGGCCTCAAAAGGGTCACCCTTGTGACTGCTACTCTGTCCTGTTTGCTATTTTTTTTTGTCTGTTTAAAGAAATCGAGGACTATAATTCCTGTACAATTAGGAGATTTATTCCATACCATAAATTGCTCAAAAATATTCTGAAACAAGCAGCCTGTGAAAGCAAAAAATGCTCAATACATGGACAACTTACAGTGTACTAATTTGATCAGATATGAGCACACATTATGATATTTCTATTTATTTTATATTACCAATTGTAACAAGGCATGTGAAAAGATAATCTTTATAGAGAGAGATCCTTGCCCTTTCTAATTGTCTGCCTGTTTCCTGTGACAGAACCCTGGTGGTTATCTTTGAGCCATCACTCACGGATTTATTATTTTATGTGAAGGAAAACTTGAGCTGCCTTTAAAGCGCTGAAATTGAAATAGGGTGGCTGGCTTACCAGGGAACTGCCAAATGATTTCTAACAAAAACACGTTTCCCACAGCTGGAGAATGACACAGATATTCATGCAAGCCGTGCATTCTTCGCAAGGCAGCAACCAGCAGCCCGGACTGATCCTTATATCAACCTGCGTGAAGTCTCCTGCCGCATGAAGTTGCCCCGGGGAGAGTATCTCATTGTGCCGTCCACTTTTGAGCCTTACAAAAGTGGAGAGTTCTGCCTGCGAGTTTTTGCTGAGAAACAGGCTAAAACACAGTGGGTACCTTCTCTGTAAAACCTCCTCTTCTCCTGGTGAGGCACATAAAGGAAAAGCTCGGGTGTTGCACCCACACTCTGTGCTCAGTCTTTGCTCTTAACCAGCAAAATAGGCCCATTTCTGGGGCTAATTTTCTTACAGAGTCTACCATATGTGACACACACACCTATGGAAGAGAGTGATGCCTCTTCAGATGGCCTCCACAAAGCACTCAGGTGGTAACTAGATCCCTCAGGTTTGTGAAGTAGAAGTTAACACAAATAAAGAGTGCAGGCTTTGGGAGCATGACGATGAGGAGATGGTTTTAAAAAGGTTTGTATCAATAGCAGCCATGGAATGAAAAAACAGGAGTCGGAATGCAAGGCAAGGACAACAAGGCTGGATTTCCCAAGGGAAATATCTTCAAAGAGTTGGGGGAAGCAGAGGTGGGGATGGGGAGTATTGGAAGCAGGAAACTTGGGGGCTTGTACTACGCTTTTGTTAACATCTTGTAGTCAAACAACTTGTTTTGCTAATTATTTTAAAGGCAAGACTTTACAGTAGACTCATAATTTCTTGTTGTTTTATTAATTTTCTTTTTTTTTTCTTCCTTAGGATGATGGGTGATGTGGTGTCTGCAAAACCATATGAGGTTAGATGGCTTAACTGGGCAGATCTATTTTTTTTTTTTTTTTTTTGCTAGAAGACTTTTCCTTCATAATGGGGGCTAAAACAGGGGCAAGAATTTAATTTCTTATCTGACCTGGGTTTACAGTATGTTTTTGTGCTCAGGAGAAATATTTTTTATTTATCGAGGTTCTTTTCATATATCCATGTCTTAGTTTCACGTTCATGTACCTGGGTCACATAGCACAAAAACTGCACCTTTGTAGACTGGGCTGGAACACATCAGATTGTCTCTCCCTCTAGCACAGGTAGGAGAAGGGGGGAAGGGCACAGAATGATCCTTCCCAAAAAACCCAAAGTCTTCCTGAAGCCTGCAAAAGCAGACTTCCAAAGAACTGCTGAATTGCTATGGCCAAGTGCAGCAACATTTTCCCTGCAGCTGTTTTATAAAACTACCTTGGTAGCAGGAGAAAATTTTTTCATTAGCCTTAGGAAGTATTTACTCTCAAATGAAGCCAGCTGGTTGTGATGTAAGTAGTGCCTGTGTTTTGCCATGACTGCAGAGCAAGTGCTCATTTGCAGTTGCTGTGAATAGACCCCTGTACAGTGTCTTTACGATATCCACAGCTTGCTTTCTAGAACCACCTCGTTAACCACACTCTTGATCATCTCTGTCCTCTAGCCTCATGTCGATAACAAAGATATAGATGATGAGTTCAAGACTCTGTTCCAAAAGCTCTCTGGAGAGGTAAGTGGATTAAGTGAATGAAGAAGATGAAGACCTGTCTGTAAAGATTATGCAAATATCTGACTTGCCGATTCCATTTGCTGACTGGTTTTCAAAAAACCAAGTATTTCTCCCCTTTTATTAACTCACAGCTTCAGTTCAATTTATTTTACAATAGAGAAGATTTTCTACATTGTTCCTCTTATTGGTGCAAAATGTGATTTTTTTCCCCTCAGTAATGCAGGGCAGGGAATAACTTTGAAAATAGGGGTGATAGAAGTGAGGACTGTGAAAATATTATCCCATGGTGAAATAAATTACCTGTGGAGTTATCGTATAATTCTGACAATTGCCTACCTGGCCAATTCCTTCCTTTTTGTTTAGCCCCAGGAATCGGAAAACTGTTGGCTGAGCTTTTTCTCTATTTACTGTATTTGAAAACAGTATCTACAAAGCCCTGCTGAGCTAGCCTGTGGCTGTCATGTCAGATTTTCTCTTAATGAACAGGTGGCCACTGGTATCGGAGAGGGAAAATGTCTAGTTAGTTAGAAAGACCTTTCTGAGTTTTGGGAGGGCAATTTTAGTGTTGTTTGGTTCTAGTTTTCATAAGCCTGGAAAATCTCAAATGTTCTCCTGAACCTCTTTATTCAGTCAAACCTGTTAAAAAGTCACCATTTACTGAGTCATGTCACTGTAGCACCTAACAAACCACTTATTTTCCATTTGAATGCCTAGGAAATATTAATGGCTTTTGAAGATCTTCTCCCTCTGATATCTGAGGGTAAATGTGTTAGAAAAAACTTAAAGGGTTTGCATGCCCTAGATATGGAAGGGAGATAGTCTCTGGACGTCAAAGGAATATATCTTGTTTCAAATAATTTTTGTGTTGATACCTAAAGTATGTCTTGCTTTCTGGCCAGGACTGTGAAGTGACTGCAATTGAACTTCAAACCATCCTAAACCGGGTTTTGGCGAAGAGTAAGTATCGTTTTGTAGTTCCCATTGGATGGAGCTGGGAGCAGGATGTCTGCTGACAAACCCCACCTCTGTCAGCTAAGGGTGATGAAAAACTGACCCTGTGTCTGCCCCCCGATGAGTTTCTCCTGGATTGTTGAACATCTAAATATAGGGGCAGAGGGGAAGGGGGGGAAGTGGATGTAATACTACCTGGCACTCTCCTTCCATGTGCTGCCAGAAGATGTTCTGCAGAGGCACAGTGTTCCCTGTACTTTCTTTGGAGAACCACCATAGGAGATGTGGACAGATAAAGTCTCAGCATCACCAAACCCAATAGCATTCCCTCCCCCATGCAAAAAAAAAAAAAAAAAAAAAAAAAAAAAAAAAAAAAAATAAAAAAAATAAAGAGGAGTCATTAATCAACTGAAGGGAAATAGTGGAAGAAATGACAGAGCATTTGCTTTGCTGCCAAGATTTTAAGGTGGCTGACATCTCCAAGGCTGACTGCAGAAAAATATCTTTCTAAAAGTATTTCTGACTTGGGCTTTTACTTCCTTTTTTTACAGGAAAGGATGTTAAAAGTGATGGATTCAACATTAACACTTGCAGGGAAATGATCAGCCTTTTGGATGTATCTTTTAAAGGTCATTTCAGCACCTCTAAGGTTTCTGGATCTCCTTTGCAAAAATTCCTGACAAGATGGGCTAAGTTTACACTTCAATTGTCCAGCCACGTGGCTGAAGGCAAAAAATTCAGCCAAGCAGGTCTATCAGCTCAGGGTGGCAGAAACCTGAACCATTTAACCATCAGCTGCTTCTCTCACCTGCTCTGTATGCCTCATTGCTTAAACTTTTCCCTAAAAATAGGAGAGAGAAGAAACAGGGACTTTCTGCCTGGATGCACCTGTGCTATTTCAATTGCCAGCCTGGGGAGCCTTTCACAGGGGGGAGGCTACACGTACCTGCTGTGCCTCCCTCCCTTCTGCTCAGCTGGGAGGGCACCTGGAAGCTAATAAGGTTTAAGTAGTCAAGGGAAAAGGAGAGGTCAAACACATGTGCTAGTGCTTCTTTGATGTGCTGAGAAGGTGCACTTGGAGGATCAAGAGCCACGCTGCCAGGATCATGCTGATGTTGGTCTCATGGCATGATCATATTGAGGCCAGTGGTGATTAGCTGTGGATCTTATGGATAATGGGCTGTTAGGAGAAGTGATGCCATTCTCTACAGTCCACAGGCTCCCCAGGCTAAAGGGAAACTCAGTAAGTATAGTGTCATGGACTCCAAATCCCTGTTTCTGAATAATTTCCCACTGGAAAGGATGTTCAAGGGCCTGAGGGACATGGAGGAAGACTTTACCCTCCTACTGACTCTCTCTTTCCCTGCAGTGCCTGCCCCTGGTTTCTAAAAATTGTCCATTGTGAGACCAGTCTCTTTTTTCCCTAAGGACTCTAATGTACTGTTAACTGTACAAAATGTGAGTGGATCTAATCATGCTTATATATTTAGCAATCCCATATATCATTCCTTGAGAGTGCAGATAGCCTAGAAATTCTTGGCATGCCTTTAGCGAAGCAAATGTAAAGCTGTGGGCATGTCTGTGGGAGATGGAGATGCATTACAAATTAGAACTAAACTGGCATTAAGATGACACTGTGATGGGTGATATGTTTTTATCAGAACTGATTGTTCTCCAGTTTTGATTTTTGAACCACGCCTTAACATGACCCAGACTGATGGGACCGGCACCTTGGGACTTATAGAATTCAAGACACTTTGGATGAAGATTCAAAAGTATTTGGTAACATAACATTTCTGACTGTCTCACCTTCCCTCTCAGCTCTGAAGTACAGATCCAGAACCGAGACAGGGTTAAACTATCACAGGCAGAAATATTTTGAAGCCTTCCTTCTCCTGGCTGGAGTTTGTTCCAAGCCACTCAAATACCTCTCATTCAACAGTGCACAAGCAAATTCTCTTTCACCTTGGCTCCACCACTCTCCATAATTTGCAACACCTTATGGAAATACAGATTAACCCTCTTCCATTGTTGGCAAAGACAGCTCTCTCTGCTGCCTGCTCTATTAAAGCTCATATGGACATAGCTCTGCTGTTGCAATATGTTGCATTGCTGGCTGAGCGTAAGCAAACGCAAGAAACATATTTTTAGGACCTACAAAAACCTGGCTTTTTATTCTTTAAATCTTGTAGAATGCTGAATTATTTTTCTGGCAGAGCATTTAATATCCCAAGAAGTTCACCTAGAATCAAGCAATCTGAAGGAAGATCAAATTTGGACCTTCTTTATGTGACATCCCTTTCAGACAAGCCTGCTGCCACCATACTTGATGCTGGTCATCACAGAGCATCTGTCCTAGAGTTTGAAGCCCTGGCTCTGTCCTAGGGATTGTCAGCAAAGCAAGCCTTGAAACCCAAATTAAGTATTATCTGTAGGTCTAGGTAGCATCTAATTTTAGATAATAAACATGCTGGCAGCAGAAAGCATCTGTCATCCTGTCCAAAATACAAAGCAAAGTGGACTTTCTCTCTTGCAGTGTTTGCCAAATGATAGATATTTTCCTCAGTGGCCTGTCTGCCACCATGTAATATGAAGGCAGGCAGGCTGCCAGCCGATGGGAACATGTTACACAGTCTGCCTTCCTTGCCGGTAGCTACTTGAAATGTTTCTCTTCCTCATTAATGTTTCGAAGAGTAGGAGCTTGGGCTGGTAGGGGCAGCCCCTGTCCCAGCCATCAGAAACCCAAGGCTGTGTCTGCATGGCAGCATGTTTGTCCTGGCATTAATCTAGCTACATGAGCAGGGAGGATGGCACGGCACAGGCTGCGGAGTAGACTAGCAAATCAAGGTTAAACCCTAGAGGAGCCCTCTGGTTAGTCCATTTTGGCTTCTAACCCCTGATGAGCCTTGTGTTAACATGTCTTCACTGCTGCTGTGACCCAGCTGGGAAAGCCCAAGCCTTCCTCCCTGTGCCCACGCCGTCACGCTGCTGCGTGGGCACACACTGAAGTGCTCTCTCTGTGTTCCCTCCTTCCCCTCTGCTGCAGGCAATCTATAAGAAAGTGGACAGGGACTACTCTGGTACCATGGACTCCCATGAGATGCGAAATGCCCTCAGAGAGGCAGGTGAGTATGCTGCTCGGGGACACTGCCAGATCACCAAACATTGGAAAAACAGTGGAGGCTTTTAATGGCTTTTCTTCTCTCCCATCACCTAGATCACAGCATTGCCAGTGCCATTCTCCCTTCCTGACAGTCACATACTGCTATATCCTTTTGCTGTTATATACATCAAACCCTGTCCTCTGTTCTGCATTATGAACCACTGGTACTTTTGTCCATGCTGTGACTGTTGCTTATCCATGTGATTATTACTTGCTCTATTTTTGACCTCATTATTTCCTAATCTAATTGTCCTCTTTCAGAGCTGTGCCCAACCTCTCTTTTGCCATCATTTCCTTCTATCACCTTTCTCTACACTAGAGAAGGTGCAAGCCTGATCAAGGCATGCCCCAATGACGTCCTCTGTGATGTGTACTATTAACTTTTGTAAGCAGTGCTTGCAAGCTCGGGGGCATTGAGAGGAGCACTGTTTTTTTGATTTGTCTTGTGCTCAGTGGAGTTTATGTGAATGATCCAGAGACAGAAATAGCACTAATATGGGCCTGAATAGAGCCCAATATGTTATGTGAGCAATTGGCTCTGCTGCAATCACCGTTATTCAGCTGCAGTGCCAAGACTCGCTAATTAGGGGTTTATCTGGGGAACATAGGACTGGTTATGCTGTGAAACAATGTGAAATATGCAGTCTGACAAAATGCTGTGGGAGATCTTTATGGCTCTCTTCACCCAGCACAATGGCACAACTCCTTTTGGAAAGGACCCACAGAGATGGGTGATGGAGTCCAACGGACCTTTTAGAAGGAATAGTCCTGACCTTCAACCAGGTCTGCCTGCAGCTGCAGCAGCCCGTGGATAAGTCACATCAAAGACAGCACATTAATGTGCTGTGTCAGAGATTCCTGTGCTTTCCTGCCTTCAGGTTTCACGCTCAACGATCAGGTGCAGCACAGCATCGTCACCCGCTACGCCTGCAGCAAGTTGACCATTGACTTTGATGGCTTTGTGGCCTGTATGATCCGCTTGGAGACCCTGTTCAGTAAGTGCCTCTGTTCATCAGCCAAGGGGAATTCCTGAAAACTTTGAGCTAGCATTCAGTATTTAGTGTCTTTTAACTGTGAATGTAGCAAATGGAATGGAAATGTCAGGATGCCAGCAAAATTGTGTCAGGGTCCATCTGTTGAAGAATTCAGCGGAGAAACAGCAAAAGCCTTTCTGTCTGAATGACCATGGACAGGTTTCCATAACATGCAATACCATTTTCCTCTGGTTTAGAGTCAACAGAAACCTGTGGTCAGTGCTCTGGCTCCCACATTGTCCCAGTTCCTGTAAATGGTACCATCTATTGTTTAAAGTCCTTACTCAGACCAGATTTACAGGTTTGTCTCCAGACCATACCAGATGCTACCACATCAGATGTTATAGTTATCATGCTGCCAACTTTTAGTTTGCTGCTGTAGATCTATTCTGCCCCATGAAGCAGCTTAGAAATAACTTGTAAGAGGAAAGAAGAACAGCTGTAATCCTACAGAACCAGTCTAGATTTCCAGTAGGTCATGGCAAAAATCCAGACCTTTACATTTTGTTAGACAATGATTCTCTACATGCCATACTCTGTGGCTTATATCCAAGTTTTTTCTTCCCTCTCCTACATTTCAGAAGTGTTCCATCTCCTGGATAAAGACAAGAATGGAGTCATCCAGCTCTCTCTGGCTGAGGTAAGGCTGGTCAGATTGAAATACCACCTTGTCAAGCTGCAGCAGTGGACCACACTAAAATACATTTATTAAAAATCACTATTATAAGTGTTTTAATCACTATTAACATGACTCAAAGAGCAAGTTTATATGAAAAGGATCTTCAGCTGAGAAGGCCTGTCTGAATTAGTAGAACGAACATTTACCTTATATGAGCAAAAAAATTAAGATACATTCAGGGCTCCTAAGGCTGATTGAAAAGATGCTTACACAGTGCATTTCACTATCTTCTTTTAGAGGGCAGTGGTCAGTTCATTAGAAAACACACAGCAGGGAACTATTCTTGTCTGGCAGAAAATGTACTGATCAACCTGCCAGAATTAGAAGAAACCTTTTAAGATGCCAGGTCTTTTTTTTTCCCCACATGGTTTTTAATGCAAATTTCTCCTGTTGAAGCTGTTATAAAAGCCATCAGCCTGAGTCTTCCCTATGCAGAATACAAATACATCTCAGGAAACAGCTGGAAGGAGCCCCAAGTGGTCCATTCAATTAGTCCTCTCAGCTGAAGATTGGCTCGAAGGGAGGAGGATGGCTAGGAAGCCCCTGTGACCCTCAGTCACAGTTAGTGAAATCTAGCTGAAATTGTACATTCCATGCACCCACCTTAGAATTTTTTGAGGTTGAAAGTTGAAGTTTTCTTCGTCTTGCCCCGGAAAACTGGTTTTCCTTTGAAAGAGACCCCACTTGCAATGTCTGAGGTTGATCCTGGCAATAGATTTCCCTGAAGTTCCAGAGCAGATGGATCCTTCGTGTGTATGAGATTAAAATGCAACTGCAGCCTTTCCCAGCTTGTTCTCCCAGAGCCATGATAGAGTGCCCCAGTGGGATTCTGTAGACCTTCCAGATGGCCTGACTCCTTGTTCTGTTTCTCCCTCAGTGGCTGTGCTGCACACTGGTTTGAACCACGGTTGATCAATTCAGCAGAGACCTCTGAGGCTCTTCTGAACATGGAACCATTTGTTTGGCATCTTCTTGTTACAAAAAATGAGACAGGAACTTTTTTTTATTACTGGCAAGTTATTTTAAGCCACTAAAAATGAAGTGATCTCCTGTCAGCTATAAAACAAATGCAATCTTGAACATAGAAAGATAAACAAATAAACAAACAAACCCCAAACTGACCTCTTTTATTTTTCCTGCCCAAAGAGTACTGCTCTGTGTCATGCTGAAATCTCATGAATTGTGACTTAGCACATATGGACCCACGGGGCTTTCATTTGACTTCTGACTGTGCATCGAGGTTCAGCATTGTTCAAAATCCTGGAAGGGATCTCCACTGCCTGCAACATCCAGCATATGCATTACAGAGAGAAACCCATGCTCAACATCGTGGGCAAAATCTGTGTTGCTGCTCTGGCAGCAGACAATTGTCCTGTTTGGCTCTGCCAGGCATCTGCAGAAACTGTGGATGAGGCGCTTGGAGGCAGATGATGAGCTGCTGAGCACACAGAGGAACTGGGCATAGACATAGACCTGAGCGTGAACTGGGAATCAGCAAAATGTGATGGCACTCCTCCACAAGTCTTGGCTCAGTCTTCCAGGAGGAGGAGAGAGGATGGTAGGTCATGTGCAATTTTCTGCAATTATTTCAGCTGAGATCTTCTCCTATGAATACTTGTCCCTATGCACGCCCAAAGATGGGATTTGGAGTTTTAGTTTCGTGAGTGACTGGAGCTCAGAACCTCAAGAAGACAAGGGCAGGGGGAGGAACATAAAATGCAAATATAGGGGGTCTAGGAGCTTGAGTGTGTGAGGAATGTGCTAATGTTGATTATTATTTAAAGAAGAAACTGAAGCTAACTGGCTTCAACTGCCTTAAACTTTACACTGGCTAACAGTGCTATGCTCCTCTAAGAGCTTGTACAACGTTTGTCCTTTAAAAAAAACCTCTCTACATTAAATTTCACAGTATTATAAAGAGTAATTGCGTAGCAATGCCATCAAGATAATCTAGCAGTCTTTATTAGCAATCAGAAAATATTTCTGTAACTTGCAGTAATGATCTAATGAAGCCATGCATGTCATGGTCATGATATGTATTTGACACTTCTCCCCAGGAGTGGTAGGAGTAGAGGCAGAAATCTGTGTCCCCAAGGCAGATGTGGGGACAAGACTCTGTTTCTTTTTCTCTTCAGTGCTGTGTTTGAGAGGCAGTGTTCAAAAATCCTGGACACAGGATCCTCCACACCTGCTTGTTCCTAAGCTCGCTCTTTGAGCAGGAAGAAAGTTGTTGTTTGGTTCCAGTTTCCCAATGCAGAATTCCTCATGACAACCCCCAAATCTCCACTTGCCATCTCCCAGCCCTTTTTTTGCTGCTGGCTACAGCTGTCTAATTAAAGGGAATGTGTGACCTGTTTCAGTGCATGGCTTTGCCTTTCTAATAAATGGTCTTTGCTGCTCATTTAGAGGTCCTCTCCCAGTTCAAGTTGCAGGATAAAAGCAGCCAGTGTAGGAACCACTTTCCCCCTGCTGTCCCTCTGCCCATATCACTGACCATGACATGCATGCAGCTGTCACAGGTTGCCATCAGTTTTTCAAGTTATTCTGCAGATATTTGCCTGCAGACCAACAACAGACGTCTATGTACCTCCAGCTGCCTGGAAGACAGAGCTACCCCGGGCAAGCTGAGGTCTCCAAAACCTTGAGAATTTTCTGATGAATGCTCTGCCTGTTCAGTAAAATGAGCATGTCCTTCCCTGCCCTATACCTTGAGTATGCAACACATCTTACTAACCATGCAAGCAGGGTGAGCTGACTGCTTGCAGCTTCAGATTTGCTTTCTGCTCACATGTGCTATTCTTGAGTTCATTCCAATTACGGTCAGAGAGGCCTCTCTCCATAGGACTGGGAAATGCAAACATATGCAGAAATCCACTGCATGCTCCCGCTTTTTCTCCCTTTACATCAAGCCAGATGCCCCCATCATAATAATTTTCACAGTTATCTCAATGGCTCTCACCCTCCTGTACAGGATGGCCAGAGTGCTGCACTCCATCTTCCTTTATCTTTGGGAAGCAGGCAGCTCCAGAGGAGCTGCGTCCTCTTTCATTTGTTCTTTGAGCACAGCACTTGGCTATCAGGTCTGAGAGAACAACTGCTCAAAAATAAGCCTTTTCATGGGATTGAACGCGCTCCTCCTTTTTACTTGACGCATCTGCAAAAAGATGATTAATGTCCACCTGATTTTCCTTCCTTATGCTGCAAGCTGAGCAAATGTCTGCACTCATCAGTTCTCTCAGTTAGTCCTGATGGGGCTGAAAAAGCTTTTCAGTATAATGCCTGCAGCGGCTCCTGTGGAAGTGGTGGGGCACAGTGAGCTGAGCCAGGGCTTGGGCATCTGGACTCTGCACTCTTATACCCTGCAAGTTGGCTGTGCTGTGTTTTTGGAGCTGTGAAGCACTGCAGCTCTCTTTAGATTTGAGTAGCTCAGTCGTGGGGAATTATAATGCAGGCACAAAGGTTCATGAATTTGTGATATGTTCCCTGTCACTATGAAAACCATGTGCGTGGCATTCTCAGCGCTTTGTAGATATGGTGGGGCAAAAGGGACTCCCACAGAAACTCTGCTACAGCTCTTCAATCTTTCCTCTCTCCACTTTCCCATAGAAATGTTTTCCTTTTCACTGCAGCCTCATGAACTGGAAACTTGAACTCTGTATCTTGCTCCTGTAAAATGAGATTCAAATTAGACCACATTCAGAGTTCCAAATACCTTGTGCACTAATTGCCTTGTGGTTGTCTATAGAGGAACTTCCCATGAGTATAAATCCTACCCCATCAGTATCTGACACCAGCTTTGCACCAGAGTAAACGTCTCCATCAGGTACAAGACAATCACGGGTATTTGGGACTCTAATTATGAGCTACAAGAATAAAAAGAATCCACATTGTATGTG
This sequence comes from Lophotriccus pileatus, assembly GCA_035583135.1. Classification (NCBI taxonomy): domain Eukaryota; kingdom Metazoa; phylum Chordata; class Aves; order Passeriformes; family Tyrannidae; genus Lophotriccus; species Lophotriccus pileatus. Next base: position 17,571,378 of record JAWWES010000115.1, read on the forward strand.
CAATTATGTATCACCTGCTCACCCTCCCAGAATGGGAGATTTACAGAGGGATCTCTCCTTTCCATCACTGCAGGCTAATGATCAGATCCATGGCGTATGAGTAAGTACAGAAGGAGCAGTTCTTTTCAAACTCCTTTTCATTCTTTACTTCAGACAAGCCTGCTAAACCTGGCTCAATGGTACGTTTTTGTTCTTCATTTCCATACAGTTCCAACAAACCGGCAGGCCTGGAGGCACTAAGATACTGGAGTCACAATTTTCTTTCCCTGTTTTTCATATGCATCCAACATCCCAGCCTCCTATTGTCATTATCCCAGGCTAAGCTTATAGCTTGGTGATTCAAATTCCATAAAAGCAGGTGAGATGCTGGGTGCAAAAGGAACCTGAATTCCAAGGCTTTCGAAGTTTCTCCACCGCTAACGATGTCCCCAGTGATAGTTAAAGTAGTGTCCCGCTACTGCGTGACAAGCTTGTTGCCATGGTGTCTGTCTCTCTCTGTATAACTGGCACGTACAGCGTAAAATCCTCTTTCTTTAATAAAGCAAATTACTTCACTTGTTACTGTTGGCCACTCATTAACTGAGGTTTTGAAGGGGAATTTTCATTATCATCCTCAGTTGTTCACTCCCACCCAGTCAGGACACAAGCCATACTCAGATCACGGGGTCTCTACTGTTCCAGACCCTGCACATCACCATCAGTTGCTGAGGTGGAGCAGCAGGAATAGCTACAATCCCTGGCAAAAATTACCCAGGTGCTCTGCTCAGGCCACAGGCCACTTTGAAGGCAGCTCACATAGCACAGGTATGTGGGGCACAGAGTCCCAATGAAAACTTTTAGCCTGTCCATGCAGAAATCACCACAGATCTTTCCAAAGATGTGTCTTCATTGCATTGTAGACACATGAGTACATTAAACATATTACAGTATAAGTGGGTGTTTTCTCTGTGTCTTTACTCAACCCCGTGGCTCCATGGGAACACCACTGAACTTCCCACTGCAAATGCTGCTGCCCTGGCGTGGCATCACAGACTATGAAGAGAAAATAAGCAACCAACCTCCTTGCCATTAAGAACCTCTATTTAGACACAAAAAGGAAAAAAAAAAGATTTATTTCTAGTTACCTGTAGCTCACATTGCCTTTAACAGCTCCGAAAGAAGTCAGGCTACTTGTTTGTCTGATGAAGCTTTCAGAGGAGAAAGAGAGTAGACCAAGGAAGGCAGTGAGACATTGCTTTAATGGTAAAATCATGGAATCCTTTTGCCACAGCTTAGTTAAAGACAGCACAGGATTTGACATATCCAGAGATTTTTTGTTTCTGTGTCTGATTTTCTCAGCACATCCTATCTGCTTAATTAGCCAGCACTCCTAGGCCAGTTCTTGGGCATAGCTCTCTGGATACCTGAAATTCAAAGTTATCTGCCTTTAGTGTCATCCCTATCTGCTTGATCAGAAAAGAAAATATTTCTTTCTTATTTAAAGAGATTTATTTGGTAATCGATATGAGTAAGATATCTTGGAGCTGTCACTAAGCCGGGTAGATTAAAACTCTGTGTGTTTGTAAAACTGTGTGTGTTTTCCCAAGCTGTAATCACGCTCTTAGGCCACTGTGTAAATTTACACAGTACACATGCCGAAGTAGGTATGATCTCTTGGGGTTTTAAAGGGGCTTTGTGTCCAACACCATTTATGGGAAATTGTGTTTTGCTACTTTTTATTTAAAGCTCATCATATTTGCTCATTAATTTGCAAGGAGTGGAAGCTCAGGAAGAGTGGTGCTTGTCAAACACAGGATTGATTACTGGTGGTGGTAGGTGTTGTGGGAGGCAGTGGAGCATCCCATAGGATCCCTGTGATGGAAGGCAGTGGTACTGCCAGGGGATGTTCCGGTGTGCAGGTTGTGTCACATGAAGGATGCTCCCCTCTGCTTTGGGGGAAAGAATCTTCTGCTGAGGAAGCCTTGCCTGAGAGAGCGCAACTGTGAATACTGAAAATTAGGAAAATGTTTTCAGTTTCAGAAAGAATCACTGTGGAATTTATTAAACAGGAAAAGAAAAAAGAGATTAAAGGAAAAATGAGAAAATTATGGAGTACCATCCTGACCTCTAATTTGTAAAGCACCTTTAGCCAAAAACCTGAAAAAGACAGCTATCTGAAACAGCAGTAGTAAACTTAATAATAACGAAGTTGATTCCAGCAGAGACTGCCAGCCTTCTACATGTTAATTTAATTTGAACTCCTCTCAGTTTTGGGTTGGGATTTTTTTGTGTGTGTGCTCTTATACATGCTGATTATGTTTGAATTTCAGACATGCTGGTCTGGTGCGTGAAAGCTTGAATGAGAAATTATCCAACTAAATTTTAGTGTCCAAGCTGACTAGAGAACAAGCAATGAACAAGCTTTATGGAGAGAGAAAATAAAATTAATTTCACAGTTTATACATTGCATTGTATGATGATATCGGTAATGTGAGTAACAAGGAAAAAATCGTGATCTTTAAAATTATGTGGCTCACACCAGAGATTTCCTATGTGTTCTGTCAAGTTAGTAGAAAGGTTAAGTGCAGCTTTATGAATTAGGAACTTGCTGCTCATTTCTCTTTGCTAGTGACTTCCAGATTATCTTTGGGGCATTCACTTCAGCTGTCCACCACCTGCATTTAGACCCTGATTCCAAAGCTGCACTGCTCAGATTTGCTTGTGTTCAGTTGCTGCCCGCCTCCATTCAGAAGTGCCATAGATTTTGTATTGCAGCTGCTGAGGTCCCCTAAAACTGTGTTTTTCTAAATGTGGAAAACTATTCACGATTTGACAATTTTCTGGTTTTGGCATGAAGACTCAAACTTGGCTTGGATTTTTGTTCAGATTTTGGCTCAGACTAAAGCCTAACCAGGTATAATAGATGACCCTGACACTGACTGGTTTAATTTTGCCCATCTTCATAAGAATCCTTGAGCCATCTCTGTCCACAGGACTACAGATACTGTTCTAATCTAAACGATATCTCTCTTCAGTACCTGATGTCCTAACACATTGTGTGATACAATGGAGCTATGTAGTGGTGATATCCTATTGTCTCTAGGGGGGTACATCTTTTTAACACTTTGGAAACAGTGTATACATGAGCATGTCTTGAAAAACATGGTATTCATCAAATCATGGTATTGCTTCTCTGAATTCCTACACATAGAACAGATGAAATTTCCTCAGATGGATTTTTTTTGTTGTTTTGTTTTCCTCTGAATAAATACTTCTGGTTTGGAAGTATTTTACTCCTGGGAGAAAAAGGTAAGTAAAATACTGTTGTTCAGGTCTCCTTCATTTCATTTGAAAGTGGCTGGCAGCATAGTGATAACTGGTTTGAGGATTACTTGGTGTTTCCATCCCTAAGTACAAGATCATTGCATGGAGGGATGGAGATAGCTAAATCAGAACTTAGCTAGACGATAAGTGAACCTGGCTAGACTGAAGAGGTTCACTGCACTGAGCAAAACATGCTCAACGTGTTTTGATATTGGTTTTGATTAGTTGAAGTACTCTGTTATAGGTAGTAAATTATGCTCCATGCCATTGGAGTGGTCAATAGAGAAATCTGGGAACACAGCTCATTCAGAGACACTGTAAAACCAATTATAACACCAACAGTTTTTAGAAGTACCACAGAGCTAGACACATCTCTGCTGCACCATGCCTTCAACCTGCATTCCCTATGTATACATCTAATTAATTTTCTTAATTGCATAACAGTGCACTTCCTAATTACACTGGGGAACCACTCTTGGATTGTAACAGGGTCTTTATCTATTGCTCAGATTATTCTGGTTGTCTCTGCATCGGCATATTCCCCAGCCTAATTTTGTGCTAGCCCGTATGTCTGTGCACACAGACTACTTGGGGAACGTTTGGCAGATCCTTCAACTGATGCAGCTACATCTCCAAGGACCAGATATATACCCTTATTCACACTGAGTTACTAGCTGAGGAGTGCCATTGCTATCAATGTGGAGACATTTACTGCGTGATGTAAGGGTGTTGTTAAGATCTCCTATAAACAATAGCCAGAGGAAGACATTGGCAGTGCACATCCACAGTTTTATTGGTCCTACAATACCCAGGAGACAGACTGTGTGATCTTGAGTACCACCTAATTTGGGGAATAACTAAGTCCTTGTCAGGAGATGGCATGCTCCTGAAACAAGGAGCACAATCCGTCCCTAAATTAGTCATTTTCACTTGATGCTGACATCAATGACATACCTCCAGACACCTCCACTTATCCCAGTGTTGTAACTGGAATACACTACAGTGTGGCACCACCACAGCAGGTGCACTTTTGTGTTTAACTCAGCTGTGCACATGACTGAGGTTAACTACCTGAAGTTTATTCCACATTTTTCAATGGCACCGATGTGCTTTATCCCAGCATTGGTGCCAGCACTACTGGAAGGTAGCTGGAATCTGTATCCTTTTTGCCCTATCCCCATATTTTGCTGAAACCAGCCAAAATTTCATACTAATGCTTGGTATCTCTCCTCCTGTGTTTTCCAATTTTGTAAAACCTGACTTCTTAGCCAGCGGGTTAGCAGGAAACATCTGCTTCACTCTGGGAGAAGAAGGTGTTCAATATAATGTTGAAGCAACACACTTAAACCTGATCAAAGGAAATATATTTTACAAAACGCTAACTAAAATGCAGAGCTTACGGTTACTGGATGTTGTTGGTCTACAGTATTTGGCAAGATGAGAAAAGGGATCAGACATCTGTATGGACAAAAAGGGCAATCACTGTTTTTGTTTAAGTTGTTATTACTAAAACATCTTTTGGAAAATTACAAAACTTCACGATTTCAGACTTTGAGCTGACCACTAATATTAGAGATTGAAAGCAAACCTGCTGTGAAGTTTAAAATAACCTTCCATCTGTGTGCTTACTCTGAAATAATCAATCCTGGACGCTTTGAGATAGAATGGTCCACTGGAGTGACCACAGATCACTTCCAGGAGACCAGTTCTTGCTTCACATTGCATCAAGTAGACTTGTACCCATCTGCTGCGCAGGCACCACCAGTGCTTTGTACTTCATCACTCTGCGTTGCCAGTAGTCGCATGTCTTTTTAAAGCCTCTGTTTTACTGTCACACAGAAGAGAAAGAATGTGTTCCCTCTCAAAAAGATTTCACTTTTCTTCCTCCTTCCTTTGGTGCCTTTACTGCATCTTAAATAAACACAACTGAGTGGTAAGTTAGACTTTTATTCCTTATTTATAGATTTATAAGGCAATGGAGACTGTGAAAGGTATTTGCAAAGCCCAGTTCTGGCCAAGTATTGAATTGGCTGAAATAATGTTTGACAAGTAAAAATCACTCTAAAGCAGAAGACAACTTATAGAAGCATAATTAGTGCTTGAGGGCACTAAGAAATATATTAAAAATATTTCACATAATCATGCTCTCTGCCAGTTGAGAAAAACTTCCCTGGGTCTCTAGGGCTCCCTTGGGAAGCACAGCATGGGAACAGCTCATGGCTCTGATTTTCAGATCTGATGATAATGGCGACCCTAGTCCCCCAGATCACCTGAAAACATCCCCTCCTAACTCCTGTTTTCCAACAGCTCTAGAAGATTACGTGTGGGATTGAATGCAAACCCACTAGAATTTAAATAGCTGTCCTGACAGGGATCAGTCCCCAAAGGGGGAGCATCTGGGTGCCCAAAGGGATAAATATATCTGTCTGCAAATGTTTTTTAGTGATGATATACAAGCTGTAATGCTTCCTTTTCATCTAGCCCTTTCAATACAATCACAGCAACACATGGCTTTGGCCTGAGATTTTCCCTGTCATTCATTCCAGCAACCAAGATCTGTGAGACAGATCTGCTTTCAAATTGGATAAGACGTGTACCAGGTGCCACATCCATGAGTACTGAACAAACAGTGAAATCCAAAAATTACCTTTCAGCGCAGCCTGATTAAAACCAGTATAAAACAGCAGCAAGGGCTGCCTGGGCCTCAGGATCCATCTTATTGCTTGCCCTCTGCAATGCACTTCAGAGAGCGTTGCCTGTGGCTTTCCCACCACTGTGCTTTCTGAGCGCGTGGATGGAGGATGGCAGGCTGTGAAAGCAAAGGCTGGTTATGCAGTTGCTTTCAGAATGGGACTTGGGACATTTGGGTTGAACCCTCAGTTGTGCCACATTTGAGTGGCTTGATTTTGAGAAAGTAATTTCATCTCTTGTTGGGGTCCCCAGTTCTCTAATGTTTGCTGTCTTCAACAGGTTGGGTCTTCCATCTACATGAACTAGACATAAGATGCTGCTCAGCCCACATGTCTGCAAACACTGTGATTCAATAATCAGGTTGGAATGTCTCTTAATATGTGACAGTTTGCTATACTGGAAATGCAATACCATGCCTCTTGGTGTTGAGTCCTCTTTTAAAAGGAAAACATTCTTCTGCATGCAGGATGGCAGTCTTCTGTCACCCATGATGCCCATATGAAATTATATGCTCAGTTTCCAAACAAGTGAGTTGTTAACTTTCTGAGTGATGCTCATCGGCCTGGGTAGATGTCTCAGACCATCATGATGAATACAAGTTCCACAAAACAAAATAGGCCCTGATGCTTGTTTCAGCCTGGACCCTGAGTGGCATCTTTGCTTAAAGTGAATTTACGGAGTGTAAATGTTTGGGTACTCAGTACACGATTTCCCTGGTGATAAAGAAGGGAAATAAAATCTGGACCACACTTTTCAGGGTTTATAGGAGTAACAGGAATAAAAAGCAATAAAACATGATTTATCACTGAAGTCACAAGCTTGACTCTAATACAAGCAAAGGTCAGAGCAGCTAATAAAAGAGTTCATTCTTTCCAGTGCAGATTAGGAGGGTGCTTTAATCCTCAAAACAACCTTGTTGAATATACTCACATATGCCAGTGCCCATGGCTAGCTCTAAAAATAATATGCATGATTCATTTTAGTTTTGTACATGAGTTGAACTATGAGGATCATGACTCACTACACAGCGAAGAGTCAAGGGGATGTCACCAGTACGTACTCAGATGAAGGAGTTAGTATCACTTGTTTTCAAAAGCAATTTCAAGGCTGGAACCGTTTAACTGCAGAGATTCAGTGAGTACTTGTGCATGGCAGGACTACTGAAATGATGATGTGTCAGCTCCTTTCGGCGGGACCCAGATATTTTTAAGCAGAACTTTTCTGGAAGTTTTACTCACAAATAGAAGACAACTTTACCTCCCCACGGGCTCTGCCATAATGTGCTGGGTGCTCTCGTTCAGCTGGTGCATGCTGCTACTGGAGAGATACGTGCTGCCTTGGAGTTCAGAACAAGCTCTATCAGAGGAGAATAAAGGTCAAAGATCCTCACAGGAATGAGGGTCCAATTTTAAAGCTCCTATACTGAGAAACCTGATTTAGAAACGTGGCCAGAATGAGCCAAATATGTATAAATGATGGAGAGGTGGTGTAAAAGTCTCCTCTCCCAGAAAGACTTGAGATTTGAGTGACATATTCTGATCTATCCTTGCTGAAATAGTCTCATTTTAAGGGTTGAAATTCTAGTGGGTTTGGGGTGGGGTTTTTTTGATTGGTTGGTTGGGTTTTTTTGGTGGTTTTTTTTTTTGGTGTTTTGTTTTTGTTTGTTTTTGTGTTGGTTTTTTTTTTTTGGGGGGGGTTTTTTTTTTTTTTTTTTTTTTTTTTTTTTTTTTTTTTTTTTTTTTTTTTTTTTGTTTTTTTTTTTTTTTTTTTTTT
>JAWWES010000115.1:17579244-17609619 GCA_035583135.1 Lophotriccus pileatus
GTTTTTTTTTTTTTTGTTTGTGTGTTGTTTTTTTTTTTTTTTTGGTTTTTTTTTTTTGTTTTTTTTTTTTTTTTTTTGTTGGGTTTTTTTTTTTTTTTTGTTGGTTGGGTTTATTTTTTTGGTTTTAGTTTGGGTGCTTTTTTAACATGTGGAATTCATTATGTCCATTCCTATCCTGTATATAGTATTTTCTCTCTTTAAAGAGACATGGAAAGAATGCAAAAGCTACTAGGTATTGATTTTGTTGACACTGAACTTTAAATTAGAGATAATTTCTGAGCATATGTAAAGAAGGTTTTGAATTTGTTCTAAAAAAGGACTCCAATGAAACATGTTAAAATTGGTAGGTACCACTTAAAATATAAGATAAACCTTATGATAACCAAATTTGAATATTATAGAGCTACATTTTTGTCTTTAGGAAAAGAAAAAAGTGATATGACAGGGGGCTCAAAGATGTCTGACAAGTCAGTGAGAATAAAGCATTGCCCCTGGCTTTCCAGGTGGCTGTATCCTTTATTTCCAGCTGGAAAGTGGTGCCCCTCACTTTGTATGCAATACAACCACGCTGCCACTGACTTCCACTAGTGCTGGAACTGTCTTACAGACATGAGTGCAGAATTGAACTATCAGCACCGGATGGATCCCAAGCACGACCCCAATCCCAACTTGCATCAACTGCTTTGAGGTAAACCTCTACCAGGCACAGGTTTTGGGTGAGCCCGGGTACATAGCTGGGGGAGAGGAAGCAAGGTCTGACTCTGAGTGGCCTCTCACAGAATGGGTCAGGTTGGAAGGGATCACAGTGGGTCATCTGGTCCAACCTCCCTGCCCCAGCAGGGTCATCCCAGAGCACATGGCACAGGATTGTGTCCAGACTGTTCTGGAATATCCCCAGTGAGGGAGACTCCACAATTGACTCTATGGTCAATCTGTTCCAGTGTGCAGTCACCCTCACAGTAAAGTAGTTGTTTCTCATATTCAGGTGGAATTTCCTGTGCATCAGTTTCTGCCCATTGCCTCTTGTCCTACTGCTTGGCAATGGTGTGCCCCAATGCTGGCATTCATGTCTTTATTATATTAATTTCTTAGTCTGTTTTTGTTTGGGTTTGGTTTGGGCTTTTTTAATTTTTTCTTATTTGTTACATGTTTTGTGTATGTGACCTGAACACTGCAACATAAAGTTCAGTTGGGTAATTTTAATGAAATTTTGGGGGTTGGGAGAGAAAACTCAGGATGTGTTTGAAGAAAATGCTCCTGTTTCACACTGTGTTGCAGCAACTGAAATTGAATTCTGATTAATATTGTTCACAAGCAGTAGTAAGTGACTGTACTGACCCTTGATTGTCAGTGGTTTTTTACTGTACGTCAGAGGTCAAACAAGTAAAAAACCAAGAAGATGTGGCCAAAGGGCGTGAAGGGAAGAAAAAACGGAAGGGGTATTTATGTACTACGTGTGGCATGTACATGTCTGCTATTTAACTACAGTTCCTTCTTGCTCCATATGCTCAGGAAGCCTGAAGCTATCTAATAACCCTGTCATTGGGAGAGAAAACACAACACTGATCATCACAATCCCACTAAATAAGTAATTTTAAATTAATTATATCACATCCTAATAAGACCAGCTCTGATAGCCTCCTATCTTATCTTGGATCACTCTATCAGGACTGAATATATTACAGATAAAGCCAAGTGTGCTTGAGCAGCAGCTGATGCTGAGTGTCTCTTTGTGTCACCTGCTACTGGCACCTCTCTGACCTCCTGAAATCCTGATGAACAAGACTCACTGTGCAGCGAAAGCCAGCAAATATTTCTGTTCTCATCTAGCACTGCCTAATGCCATCCCACAGCTGCACACACCTCCCACTGAGGTTGTCACGGGCACCTCAGCTATTCCAGATTATCTAAAGGCATAGAGGAGTGCAACCCAAATGCAAGCCTGGAGCTGCTGACTCAGGTCTCCTATATATGTATACAACTGCTCCAAAGCAGCTCCCTTGACCATTTTGATAAGCCCAGAGTCTGCCGGCTGATAAAGTAGCCCCTTTATTTTGATGTACCGATAATATGAACGGCACTGACAACTTGGATAGAGGAGGGTTTCAGTAACAGTCATGTAGCAGAGTGGGCAGAGGGAGATCTTGGAAAGCTCTCAGCTTGCCTGTGTAACAGCTACTTGAGAAATGATTCTTCAAAATGCTCGTTTTGTCAGTAAGTGCCTCTGTGTTGAAACAAATCAGTTTTACTGCATTTTCAGTCTCAGAGGAGAGCTGAAGCAGAATGGGAATATCAATGAATCAACGTAATTTTTTCCCTCAAAATTTTAATTTACAGGAAAAGTGTTTGAAATCAAAATATTGACATACTTTTAATATAATCTTCAAGCAAAAGCCCCTCGTGGTTTTGCCTTTTAAACCTTGATTTAGAATAAAGGAGAAGCAGGGATAGTCAAAGTAATGGTAACTCTCTTGGGGTAGCAAAATATTGCCCACCAATTATGGCCTGGTATGCTACAAACTGGACATGAATTTCAATTGTAATTAAGTACAAAGCGCGGCAAGTAGCTGCCATCACAAACTGTGTATGAGACACTACATTACAGCAATCCTTCAGGTCACTCTCTGGGGTCATTCTAAGCAGAATTTTCTCCCTTCAGACCAGTGATCACTCTTGCTGATGAGGTCTAAAAGAAGCACAAGGTTAACTAATGTTCTTCCCTTTTGGAGACGTTTTTCTCTCAAGAGAGAGAGTAGCAAAGTTCAGGAGGCACAGGAGTTTCAGAATAAGCTGCAGGAATCAGACCAAGTTCCTTGGGATTAGTATCCTCCCAGCAGTCGTATTTTCACCCTAGGAAAATGAAACATTGCCCGATTAGCTGTATTTTATCACTTGTAGTATAAGAGATCTCCTCTCTCAACAGCTGTTGATAGTTTTTGCAGTAAAATTTGCATCTATTTAAGATAACTGAGCCTAATGATTTAATTGGCTGCTGCTATTAGATGTTTTCAAAAAAGTTTGGTCTGAATTCAAGGTTGATAGAAGGGACAGGAGTGAATTATAGACTTGAGTGTCTAGACAAAGTAAATGAGTTTCAGTATCTGCTCAGAAGGGCAGTTGTAACAGGATGCTCTGCTTGAAATCGGGAGTAAAACAACTCAAACAATATCCTGTGTGTGAAGGTATCAGTGGTGAATGCAGAAGGGGGCATCATGCTACTCTTGGTGTTGAATAATGCTGAAGCCAGCCTAACTCATCAATCCCTAAGCTAAACATCCTGATAGTGAAGATATGGCAGACCTGATAAAGTACCTGATACAGTACAAGCAAGTGATACTACTGATAACTTATCTCAAGATGCTGGGCTGACACAGCTGGCCTGGAGACATGACTGAAGATAAACGATTTATAATATAAAAGCCCAGACCCACTTTTTAATGGCATGGTCTTCTTAGAATCATGGAATGGCTTGGACTGGAAGGGACCTTAAAGATCATTTAGTTCCAATACCCCTACCATGGGCAGGGGCACTTCAACTAAACCACTTTGCTCAGAGCCCTGTACGACCTGGCCTTGAACACTGCCAGGGATGGGGCATCTGCAGCTTCTCTGGGCAAACTCTGCCAGTGTTGTCTTCTAACATAATCCTTCTTGGAATGTGTTTGGAGATTCCTCCCTTGAGTGGGGATGCCCCTCAGGTGTACTCCTCAAGGCTGAACAAAAGTGATTTGCCCATGGTTGTTGGTATGAGGAGAGTAGCATTAATATCTACTTACTAACTGTTTTTGCTACCTGCAATATAATTGCTTCAACATTGCACTATACTAATAGTTATAGCTACCTATACTGTGTAGCAAGTAATTCTGATTAAGATCTTTTAGTCTAATTATAATTATTTATTTTTATATTAATATATTTGGTTTGCCATCCTTAATCCCATGGGACAAAACTGTATAAAGGTTCAATTACACCTATAGTCATAAATCCTTTAGTCATAAACCACTGACAAAGTCTGGGGCTGAGATTAGACTAGTCACAACTAGACTCCTGTCTGAGAAGGAGATTTAGAAAGCGGAGGGTCCTTTCTGCATCTTGTGACTCAACAGGAGGGCTTCTGTAATAATAACTTTGTCTGAAGCTCCCATTCTGCCCACGATAGCAGTATAATCAAAGCCAAAGTTATGCAAATCAACAAACTCTCAACGCTTCTATCTATTAATTTTTGAACTCATGGGAGGCCTGAATACTCCTAATTAGAAACCAAAATGGAGGTAGGAGCTGCTCTAACTTGTGTTCTAGCTCACGTAACCCTGCTGTATTTCTGCATCACGAGTAGAACTGAAACAGAGGTGTCATGACCTTCAGCTCTGACTCCTTCTCTTTAGCTGCTAACATAGGTTGGGGACACTCGCCAAATGGCTCTTTTACAGAGCACATTGAAGAACTACAGAGTCCAGGCAGATGCTTTATGTCCTATGCAGTAGGACTGAACAGGAACCATACATTTGCCAAGGGACTAACCTAAAATGGACGTTTTTTCTCATTCACTTCACACAGGCACAGTGGTCTTCTCTGTAGCATTAGGGTCTTTTTCATTATTCTCCTCCCTGGGCTACATAGTTTTCACATCTTTTTCTTCGTATGGATTTTTTGTCATATCATCCTTGTGTGAGACAGATCTACTCAAGGAAGCAGAGAGAGCTTTAGTCTTGCCGCTTGGATCTGGAGTCTGTATTCAAATCTTTGTGATCTTATGAAGGGTCTGAGGGCAAGATGTGCATCACTGTTGGCTCTGGACTGTTGCTGGGGGCATAATGCCTCTTAGGGGGACTCAAAGCACCTCTCAGTTGATGCTTTTGTATCTTTGGTTCTTTCCAGCAAACTGGGTTTTCTTTCCCCACTGTGCATTAGATTGTTACATGCAACAGTGCTGCCTAGCCCCGGATGTTCCTTGGGAAATCCTATTCAGCTGGAGAAAACTGCAGTGTGTCACCTTGTGTACGGGACTGACTTCAACCTACCCCCAAGCTAAACAGCATGCAGGTGGAGGAGGCTGTCTATTTTAGTGGTCCTGTACAAAATGCTTCATGCAACTGCTTAGGGTTCATGAACTTCTCTGAGAACAGCGACTGAATCTGGATCTTCTTGTAATAAAGGAGGCAGTTGTGGCTCGACTAAGGGGAGAGGTGTGTTCCTAAATCTCAGTGGAAAATGCTTTGGGAATATTGCTCAGAGGAGACATCCTGGCAGCTCAGACATGGGTAGTGTCATAAATAAATGGCAGTTAATTCGAGAAGGGGAAAGAGGAGATGAAGAGTGTAAGGAATGATAATCAGAAGTTAAAAATCCCTAAGGAAAATATCATCTCAATGTTTAAGGTCAAAGTAATTCTATTTTCAAGCCACATCATTGCCATTATTAAGAATAAAGACAAGAGATAATGTAAATAGTCTTGATACCATGTTTTCATTTCAGACTTGATATAAATACTTGTATAAATCACTGTCATTCAAGTGCCTCCTGTACACATCAGACCCACATTGTTTCCATGCTTTTTTCATTTCCACCACACCAGCCTACTCCTACCTTGAGCAAGTCTCCCCCTGTATCTCTGTTTTCTTTCTGTAGAATGTGGGTGATATTACAGCAACCTTCAAGGAAATAATGCCCTGAAGGTACATTATCACAGTGAGCTCTGTGAACACAGCTTAAGGAAATATGCTCTCAAACACAAGGTAAATTCAGGTTTAAAATGGCTTTGATGACAAGTTGATCTAAAATTTCTTTTCCACTTGCCATTGTCTTTTTGGGGTATTTCAGAATCAGATTCCATGAAGGACCCTGGAGCAACAGGCAACACAATGTGGCCGAGGACTCACATGTGCTGGTTCACATCAGTGCCCTTTAGTATGTAGGGCTGTCTGCCAGTCAAAGGCTCCCCTCATCCAAACTCAAATTAACTTCATGTCATTCAACAATGCCTGCTCTGCATGCATCTGCTGCTTCTCCTCTCTTGTTGAGACTAATGAGGACAGAGCCCACACATCTTGTTAAATGTTTATCATAGTGTTCGCAGCCACGTTCTTGGAGATGCTTGAAAAAAACCCACAAAAACAACAACAAAAAAATAAGACCAAGCTCAGCAGGTACCCTGAACTTATAAGAAAAGGGGTTCCTATGTTCATGGAGGTGTTGGGAACACCACAGCATATCCTGGAGGTATGAAAGACAAGAAGGTGATTGGAACTAGGTGTCAGCATGGATTCAGCAAGGGAAACTGTGCTTGCCCAATCTATTAACCTCCTGTGGTGAAATGCCTGGCCTGGTACATGAGGAGAGTGCAGTGGCCATTGTCCACTTCAGGAAGACGTTCCGTGCTGTCTGCCAGAACAGCCTCATGGAAAAGCCTCGTGGGCTGCTTCAGCAGATTGTGAGGTGGGTGGAAAACAGTCTGAGTGGCTGGGTCCAAAGGGTGGTGGCCCAAAGGAACCAGCAGTGAAGCCCAAGGCATGGGGCATTACCAACAGGTGGAGGGAGGTGAATCTTCCCCTTGGCTGTGTTCTGATTCCCCTCTGATGTGTCTGCCATCCATCACATTCCTCAAGAAGGAGATGAGATGCCACCATGCTATGTGTCTCTTTGGTCTGAGCTCTGCCCTGGAAACTGTGGTTGCTGAGCAGTGGAAAGGAGGAGGTGGGGAAGGAAGAAGAAATGATGGATGATGGCAGCAGCAAAGATAGCAATTTCCTCATCCTGGTCTGGCCCACTGGCTCCTGCCTTACCATTTTCAAGTCAGTCAGGGTGATACGTCCCGCAGCAGGACTGCGTGATGCAGTGCAGTTGTGGTCCCTGTCCTCTCCAGGGTTTGGCAGCTGCAGTCAGGAGGGGCTCCAAGCCATGCCCACGCCACCTTGGGAATGGGCTCTGCCATCTGTCCAGACTCTGAACAGGGTGTGGGCAGTGTGCCAGCAGGGAGGGATGGGGACATTTTCCCCATCCTACAGACCTTGGTCACCTTTTGGTCCCCAGAAGAGAACAGAAAAAGCAGAACAGAGGGATTTAGGGCTTGGGCAGTGCCTCTGTCTTGCCTCACTATGAGGCTTTGTCCTGCTCCTGTGTTCTTCCTTATGGAGCAGGACTGTACAGGCACATGCCTGCCCACATTCTGGGAGGCAGCAGGGTCCAGTGCTGGTTCTTCTCTCTTTCTGCAGTTGTGGGTGGGCACACTGCTGGGATAAGGCATCCAGGGGGATGCTCCAGGTGCAGCTGGAGGTGGGAACGCAGCTCCCCAGCTTGGGAGAGGTGCCCATGTGGCTGCAGGCAGCTCTCAGGCAGAGCTGCCTGACAAGAGAGGAGAGATGGTTTGGGCTCAGACAGCTCTCTCCCTGTCCCTTCCTGGTGCACAGTACACCATCAGGAGTGAAGAAAGCCTGAGTGATCTATCTCCCCGACCTCCATCAACTTTGTGGAGAAGGGGATAAGCTGCTGCTATGCTGTGAGTGTTTCTGCTCTGGGCTCTGTCCCTGAGTGCTGCTGCTCCAACTGAGCAGCAGAGGCAACCCTGCTCACCTTCTCCCACTATTTCTCACTTGCCCAGTGGAGGACATTCTGTGCCAGGAGCCTGGGGGACTAGGTAGAGGTGAGAATGGCTGTCTCTCATCTGCCTCTGGCTCTGCCAGGGTGCCAGCGATGTGTGGCCAGTGGGGTGGGCTTGTGCAGGAAGGAGGGAGAGAGGGTTCTGCAGTGACACTTAGGAAACATAGAGGGTTGGGGAGCCACCAGACACATTGGCACAGCCTTCCTAGTGGTGTTGGGAGGAAAGCTGACATGTGGGTCTGAAAGCCCCGGAGGGCAGAAGGTCCCATCTGTGCCACACTCAGGCTGCTGGTGCTGAGTGGCAGGTCACCAGTGGTCCTTTCTGCTGCAGGGCTGCTCTCAAAACACAGCCTGCCTCTTGCAGGATGATGCCAAGAAAGGGTTTCCAATGGCCCTGTCTGGAAATGGCACAGGATTTTGCTGCTTACCAGGTGAATTTTGGAAAAAAATGCAGGATGGGTCTTTTTTTCTCTTGAACCAGCATGTCTGCAGGACTGAGGAGAACGCTGCTGTTGCTGCTGCCCTTCACCTGGAGGAAGTCAGTGCTCATCATGCTGCAGCAGGAGAGAGATCAGCCCTCAGGACCCTTCAATAGTGTTGAGCACTCAAAGTGCTGCCTGCCTCAACTCTGTCCCCAGATTCAGGTGGATGGGTCCCTGCTCCTCAGATGAAGCCATGAGGAGCTGAGTTCACTTGTCCTCTGTGTGCAACTGGTGGCATCTTGCTCTCTTTTCCTTTGCAGCAGGACGGATCAGCAGGAGGAGAAGGAGGGGGCTGCCCTAACCCTTTGCTCTATGGTGGAGCCCATCTGCTGCTGCCCAGGCTTTTGCTGGGCCACTGTCAGAGATAAACTTCCATGTGGGGTGGTTTAAATATTCCCCTCAGATTATGCATCCCCCACTGATCACACAGAACTGCAACTGGAAGATTTAATTCAGTTGCACACAATGACTCAACTAAATGTTCTGTTGTCTGCAGAAATGTAATTCTACAAAGGAGCTTAAAAACCCCCAGCTCTTGTGAACAGTGCTAGGTTCTTTGCCCTTGATGAGAATGGTAATGCTCCACACTTGAAGTGAACCATTGTCAGGATGCACTGACTTGTTAATATTTCCAGACATTGGCAATAAGAAATGGAGCACTGTAAATATCACTTTTTCCTGCCTTTGTGAGTCAAATGCAGACAGGGCAAAGGGAAAAGATCTGTGACAGAAACAGAGCTGTGAGGGTGATGAGAGCTGGGGGCCTAAAAGCTCCAGGCTTGTGTTTTCACACAGCTACTCAAACTAGTGCCAGATGAATACAAAATGCAAGTACTCTGATTTTCTGTCATTTCTTACCCATTGTGCATTTCATATAAGGGGCTTTGAAAACAAGAAGTAAGGGAGAGCATCTCTGGCATGAAGGTGGAGAATTGATCTATGAGTGTGGCTTTCCCTTGAGGAAAAATGACTGTTGCCCATAGCAAGCAGTCAGGAAGATGCACCTGGTACAGTGTTAGGAGATGGGTACAATACATAAAATGAGACTAGATACATGTGAAACTTTGAATAGGATGGAGAAACCACTGATGGAGTTGCAGTTGCAGTGGGAGACCTTCATAGCAGAATTTTGCACAATATTACATATGAAGATGAAGAAAAAGGGGAAACAGGATTGTTTTCCTTTTAGATCCAAGGTTTTTGGGTTCTTTTTGGTCTTCACATCCAGGGGCCTGCTGAAACCTCAGTGTCTGAATATGGAGAGATTTTCATTGAAATGCTGTACCTTTTAAGGCAACACAAAGCCCAGCCTTATACTTACAGGGCTGGTACAATGCACAGACACAGCAGACTTTGAGAATGGTCACAGTAACCAGACAAGATATAAAGAGTTTTTAAATCCCAGTAGCCCAATGGATAATAATGCTGGAGGCAGGTTTATGCTGTAATTTGTATTCAAAGGCTGAACGTTAGAGAGAGACCTTTTCTCGTAGCTAGAATTCAGCTCAGGTCCACTATATACAGCTGGAAGTTACCAAATAGGTGTGATCTCTTATCACCTTATTATTTGAGATCAGACAGTACAAGGTTTAATTTTCTCCAAAATAGTGAGAAACACATGAAATCATTAATCACAATAAATGAAAGGAAGAACATCTGCACACAATATATAGTTCAGTTGTGCACCTCCTCGCCAGAAGATGTTTTG
Organism: Lophotriccus pileatus; assembly: GCA_035583135.1. Taxonomy (NCBI): domain Eukaryota; kingdom Metazoa; phylum Chordata; class Aves; order Passeriformes; family Tyrannidae; genus Lophotriccus; species Lophotriccus pileatus. The sequence continues at coordinate 17,589,031 of JAWWES010000115.1, forward strand.
GATATAAGCAAGAATGGGCAGAGGAACTAATTAGACAGAATCAGTAAGAAAGGTCTCTCATGGGCCATTAAGCTCCTAGAAGCAGTAACAGCCTCCAGAAGTCCCTGAACTAGTCACTGTCAGCAAACAGAGAGTACACTAGAGGAAGGAGCATGCTATGCTTATCCCATTTTTTATGCTGTTTTCCTACACACCTTTCACTGTTCAGACTCAGAGAGAGGATGCTGAGCTAAATGAACCTTTGGTGTGACCCCATGTGGCTATTCTCATGAATTATACAAGACATGGTTCATACATGCTATGGATGCAATTCACATTCACGCAGAGCAGCAGCTTATGGCCTTGCAAATTCTGCTGGGTATTTACAGTGAGAATTTAAGCAGAACCTAAGTGGCTGAGTTCATGCATTCACATGATCCCATTTCACCCTATCTGAAATTGCATACTGCCTCTTCTGCGACCGCTTTTCGGCTTGGGTGCAATTTGATATGCAATTAGTCAAACATCCTCTCCTGTGGTACCTGTCCTGTTGTGAACAATTAGTGTTTCATAAGGGAGTACATTCTGAGGCTTGAATCCTGGGGATTCCTGTCAATTTACGTTGACACTATGCTTACAAGAAAAGAGCTGACAGTCCAGCTGGAATTGAGTGTTAGCAGCCGCAGAGGCAGCCACACACCAGCCCACAGATGGTCTGCTTCTTGCTCACATTTTTAGCTTTGCCTGTCTTGATAATCCTTTTGTTTTTATAGAAATGTTGTGCAAGCTACTGAATGCGTACGAGTGTTCATAAACACATTTCTTAGCCCTTCAGCTCTGGGCTAAGACCACAGGCAGAGTTACTAGATATATTAATGCACAGCCCATGGGAAGGAAATCATCAGGTAGTTAGTTACACACAGGACATTTTCTTCTTACCAGAGAGGAGGGGACCAGCTGGTAGGAGGCTGACCTGATATAGTTACCACGGTGGCCAGATTGCCTGAATGTCAACTTCACTTGAAGAAGGGACAACTTGGGTTCACAAGGGGGATTCCTATTATGAGTTTGCTCATAATAGTGGTTCTCCAAAAAATCCTGCTTTGTGGTGATGAGTTTTTCCTCTACAACAAAACCTGCCCATGAGTACCTGGGTATCTTACAAATCCCTGTAGAAATTACTTATTAAAAAAAAAAAACAAACAACAACCAAACAAAGCAAAACCCTTCCCAAATCTGCCCTCATCCAGAACTAAATTTTCTGGGGGAGGGCAAGAAGAGGTAGTTTTTTTGGTGACCAGAGTTCACATGTTTGAAAAGCTATCAGATGCTGTCTTTTCTTAGCTTTGTAAAGCCGTTTAGCTGTGTTCTATAAGTAATTGGCTTTTAGTATTCTGGCTAATCAGATCCCTTCTTGGTTTATCCTGGACTAATTAACTCTCATCTCTTCAAATTATTCCCAGTGCAGCTGATCACCTAAAAGACCTGCCTTCCCTGTGCAGCAGCTGCTGTCCATTGCTGATAAGGTGAGACCTTCTTCATCATGAGCTGTCTTCACAAGCAGAAATAGATCAAAATGCTAAGCAGTGCCAGAATAATGTACCAAATAGCAGCCTTTTCTTTAGCTGCAAATTTTTCCTCTCTGGGGAACTCTGCCTACAGTTCTGGATGCTGTTTTCCTATTATATGGGCTGTAACGTGTTACCAGGAAACAAGACTCCATGCACATGGGACAATTCAGCTTGATCAAGCATCTTTGCCCTTCAGTGGCTGATAATCTGTGTGTGGTAAAAGACTATAGTCCTACACGGGTTATCGGGTGAAATGTGCAACATCATTTTCCAAGCATGAACAGCATTCCTGGGTTATATGTCATTGTGCTCCTCTGTACCTCTTAGACAATAGCTTGGATGCAAAAAATGGTTAAATTAGTTGAGACTGTAAGACACAGCCAAAGCAACAAACCAATATTGAAGCATAGGATTTGTTGATTCAGAGACCTTTACAAATGCCAGGCACAAACAAACACCACTTTTTAATGCTAAGAGATATAATGAAGTGAGATGTTCTTTGGAAAAGAGGGAGCTGAGACCACTGAAGGAGTTTGGGTTACACATGCTTATGAATGCCATCCCAGGGATTATGTGTTTCCAGTGCCATAGTTGTGAGTGTATCACCAGCAGCTCCCCCAAAACATTCAGAAGAGTCACTGAGGAGCTATAATAATCCACTGTTCAGGAAGCTTTTGCTAATCTTTTGCTCTCTGATGCTAAAAGAGAAGATGTGTTATTATCTGCACCTGAATTCCAATCCTGAGGCTCAACATCATGTAAGGGAAGATGACAGCAAATACTTGCTGAAGCTATTTGCTTGTCAAAGCAGCCTCAAGTGATGTCCATCCAGGAGACTAAGTTGCTCTCTCCACTCAGATGGCTACAGAGAATCCCTTGCTATCTTTTCACATGACCCTTTCTTATTATTGATATGTCGGCATCAGGCTCATCAATATTAGCACCTCCAGCACTGGGATCGGACCCTGTTAAAGCCTTGACACTGAACTCAACTTTCAGAAGGGGCCCTTTCCCTGCAAACCATCCAAAATGCAGTTCTGAACAGCTGCAGCAATCAGTAGCGTGTCTGAAATTCATCTCTGGATCTGAGTGTTGCAGCACGGTCTGCAAATCTGTCTGTTATTAACCTTCCAGATGGCAAGTTGAGGAGATATCCCTCCAAAGATGGATGTACAGTGAAATATTAATTAATGGTCAATGACCTTTAGGAGTGAGACATCACACAGTGAGACATCACATCGTGATCTATGTGCTATGCCAGGCATCATACATATCTTAGAAAACTGCTGAAGTGATGAAAAATATTTTTTTTCAGGGTGGGACATTTTTCTAATTAGATATCAGCAATCTACTTCAGATTTGAAATGTGTATCTGCTTTTCTCTACAGGATCTTAACACCTTCTCAGACCTTTGGCAGACCACATCAGGATGATTAGATGTTCCCCAAATGTAGATTTTTCAGTCTCCAAATTCATCCTCTAGCTTTACTTTTCCTGAGACAACCAAGAGAAGTTAGTCCACTAATTAAGGTTAAACAGAGAGGAACTTAAGGAGACAGCTAAGTGGGAAGAAGTTTTAATTTTATGTTTTTCTTCTCTTGCTCGCATCCTTCCATTTTGTGTCATCTAAAATTTCAGTCACAAAATCTACTCTTCTTCACTGAGCTTCATGACGCTGTTGAGCTTGAATGGTGATCTTGCTAATACTCCACTGTTCCCATATGTTTGTGCCTCTTGGATATGAGCACAAAATCTCTTTCCAGGCAAAGTTTGTAAGTAATACGGTCAGCTCTTCTCCTGATGATGTTTATATAATTTTGTCATGATGTCTTGTCATTACACATGAAGGTGAAGGGTAAGTTCATGGCTATTCCTTGAGCCAGACTCCTAGTGAACCCCAGATGCCAACAAAATTGCCATTAGTTTCTGTGGTAAATAAGTGCATTGGTTCAAGGTCCTTGTTCAGAGTGAGTTAACATTTTTCTCATGTTTGATGTAGCCAGAGTACTTGTTCTTGGGGGGTGGTTATGAGATAACTTGTGTTGTGTCCGGATCTGTCTGTAAGCCTGGATTAATGAAATAGATGTGCATTATCAAATTCTGCTGCGAGATAACACCAAGTCTCTATGTTAGCTTGGAGCGTGAATGGAGTGGGTTCACTTCTGTCTAAGCAAGGCCTGCAAAGATGCAGTTTACAGTTTACAGTTTACCTCCACTCTGCTCTTCTGTGTGACAGAAGCAGCATCCAGGCTGCTGGGCTGAGTGACATGAGCCAAGGCTTCCACTTTTAGAAACAGCCATGTGTCTTCTTGAATAGGTTGCTTTGCTTCATTCTATTCCCAGATTCTATTCAAAACTGCCTTACTCCATGTCTTCCAGATGCATCAACCCCAGAGTCTGAAGTTTCTCAAGGTCAGTGATCCTTTTTCTTAGGGTTTTGCTTATAGACGTGTCCAGACCACAGGGAAATCACTGAGAGTACATCAGTCTTACTCTAAGCACTGGGTTGCACGCCAGGTCTGGTGATCAATACTGAAGAAAGAGGAGAGGATTTCTGCAAACAAGCCTGATCTCACCTGCTGTACAGCCACAAGGAGGCATGGGGACTTTGGAGTACTTGGTTTACAGGGAACTGCTCCACTGACGTAATCTGCCTTGCGTGTCAGCTATACATCCCTTGAAGGTGCAGTCACACTAATTTGATAGTTTTAAGTACATGACTCTTCTTGGCTGCAATTTTTTTCGATAAAGCAGACATAATTTGCACAATGCCATTTAAAAAGGATACAGATTCACCTGTATGATCAGATTACTTCTAGTTAGTTTGAAAGTGCAGGAGGCAATGTGAAAACTGGAGTTTGGGACAATTACTTGATCCTAGCAAAATAACTGGGTAGAAGGATCTGAATGGATAAGATTTCTGACGTCATTTAGTCATACACACCAACCTTTGCCCAGCGAGACTTGATCTATTGTGAGAGCCAGGGGATAATTAGATTTCTGTCTGCTCAATTTTTGAATTGTTATGACTCAGCATGACCAGTTCAGCTGAACTAAGTTCCCCCTGATATTTAGGGATTCAACTAAAGAAAAGTCCAGCTCATTTTAAAAAAGGCGAAGTAAAATACAATATCAATAGTTTTTTTTCACAATGAAAAGGAATTAATAACATGCAAGCTCATCCAGCTATCTTTCTATTGAAATGGTTGTAGCAAAAAATGTTCCTGTTAAAAAAACAAATTGTGTCATCATACCACTATGGCATTCCCTGTTTACTCTATTTAAATATAAAATATTTGTTCTGTGCCATATAATTCAGACATATAGACTTTGAAAGGAAATAAATGGTCTGAGTACTGAGCTATTCAAATTCCCTGTTACAACACAGAAAAACACTGATGTCTTTCATCAGTGAGTGTCCTCATAGCAGTGGGAGCCGTGATACACCCCACAAGAAACTGCAGACTTATGTCCCTGTCCAGCAAATCTGCAGGGCATTATCTGGGAGAAGACCAAGATCTCAGCACTAGGAAGTATGAGATCTTCACTATTTACTGTAAACAAAACACTACAGATGAAGAGGGAGAATGTTAAAATTTTCCTAGATGTCTAATGACCCTATATGGATTTAAATTTAGAATATCTTGTCCAAGATACCTAGAAAAAACCTTATTCTCTTCAAGTCCAACTAGATGAGATTGTTGAGATATATATGAAGTAACCTTTTTACTCTTTGTTCTGGGATTTGCAGTATAATGTGGGGCAGTTTTTTCAGAAGTTATTTGAATAAGTCTTGGTGAACTGCACATGCATAGCAGCCTTTTTTACCTGGATGTGAACTATGATTGCTTTTTTATGTGTTTTCTGCTTTAGGCTTTTTAGTGCTGCTGAATATGAAGACTTGTAAGGTTTCAAACAAATGCTTATTTAAATTAAATGTAGAACTACACCTGTATTTTGTTTAGCTTTGGGGCTTGGGTTGGGTTTATTTGCTATATGTGTTTTAGACAGTGGGGAGAGAGTAAAGAGAAAGAATCAGCCGCTCGCTGGCTTCTCTGTCCAAATGAATTCATGCCTGACTGCTTCACAGAGGGTATTATATCCACTTTGCTGCCATAGATCAGATTCTTCAGTGACTGCACCCCAAACGGGACATAAACATTGCCACAAATGGATATTGTTCCATAGCTTCTTGAGTTTTCAGAATCAAACTTACCATTCCATAGTTGAGGACATGTATTTTTCTGAGATATTAAAGACATTCCAGATTTATCTCAAGACTTTGTAGGAGAAAATGAGTGTGGCAAGCTGATGTAAGAGCTGGTATCTTCCAAGCATACTTTGTTGTTTTGATCAGGAACTGGTGGATCATTTCTATGAAAATAAGCACATACTCATTCCTAACACAGCTTTCCTTCTCATCAGAGTCAAACTTTATAGACATTTATGCAAGACATAAGCATGAACACTATAATGTGATTTGGTTTTAATGGATTTCCTCCTCTTGCAGTTTGAATGGGGTTAATTCAAATACTAAATACTGTACGGTGGTCAAGTATTTCTTCTGTTGTGTGTAAAAAACTTTTACTTTACCGGTGTCTATGCACAGCGTTCAACCTTCCAATCTGCAGTTCTGGCAGTTGAGCATGATGTGAAGCACTCTACATCGAAATGCCCACTCAGGGATTCTCTGAGCAGGCAGCACACTTCCTTGGTCCCTACAAATGACAATGCCCACCGTGGTTATGCTTTTCTCTTCACAGCTGGAGTCTTCCCTCAGATCCTTGAGAAGGTTAATCCATCATCACAGGAAAGTAATAGGAAATTAATTGTTACAGTCTGATAAACAAAGCTGGCAGCAAACCTTTTAGTGGAGAGCAGGGAGGGCCAGTCTAAATACCAAGAGAATTCAGCCAGAGGGAGAGACTTGGTCTCAGGGCAGTAACCAGTCCAGCTTCTCTGAGTGCAGAAACTCTTCTATTTTAGAATTATTGACAAAAATTGCACCCGAACACCAAGAAATAAGAGCTTACAATGATGCCAGAATTATTATCACAGGTGGATATGTAGTGTAACAGCCAGAGCTGATAAAGATACTGCTGAGGCTAAAAAGAAAGTCTCATAGAGGAGAAGACCTATGATGCTGTCTTCCAGACGTGTGCCTTGGACCATGCTCCCTATAAAGGCAGCCACACCTAGTGGTGTATTACACTGTCATTTTGATTTCATGTTTCTGTGTTCAGCTCCTCATACTATAGTGCAAACAGATCTAAACCAACTGGTGAGAATTTGGAAGAAGGCAAAGACAATGATCAAAGATCTAGGGAAAAAAGACATGTAAGAAGATACTGAAGGAAGGGGGAAGGTTACACTGGAGAAGATTGAAGTATGATATAGGTTAGTTGCTACTAAGTCTTCAGCTACTGCCTAGAGAGAAGTTACAAAGATGGTGGGAATATTCTGGTTTCCATATCCACAGTGAATGTCACATCCTTCTGTGGGATACCACAGAATCACATACCAATGATCTAGAAAGTCACAGAGGACCTCTTTGGGTTCTTTCCAATCCTATTTTCTGTGATTCTAGAAGAAAGGTGCAGGTGTGTGATATCATTCTCCTTCCCATCAGTAGGGTGTGATTAGACACTATTTCCTGTCTTAGGAGTTGGTTTAATGGTAGTTTCTGTTGCAGTAGCTCTAATCACTTCCAGGGAGGTTCCTAATTTGCTCTGCTACTAGAAAGATCAGAAGCCACTTTGTATTTCTCCTTTTCTAAAGCCATCTAAGATGTTGCTTGATCAGAGTTGAAGTGAAAGTAGTGCTGATATGAGCGAGAAGCACTATGAATGATGCTTAGGCAAAATGTTAGGGCTATGAACATCTTTTTTTCTTAAAGAACCAAAGTAGAGGCCTAATTCAGTAGCAGCTAAAATTGTTGTTCAGTTGAAATTACAGATCTGTGGAAAATGTTAAATGAAGGTATCATTCCTCAGCAGTTTTAACAGTGTAGTACAACCATGACAATGATGAGATAAGACACAGATATGGGTGACAGTCGAGGAATTAAATCTTCTCTAATCTGCTTGAGTGTAAATCCACTTACTTAGGCTGCATAACCCCAGAGAGTGATTCCAGGGTAAGAAAACAGAATTTCACCTCACTGTACTCCTTTTTGTTGTTGTGTTTTTTTCTTTATGATTCATTTCCTTGTAGTCACAGCAGAGCACAGATAAGGTGAAACTGTAAATTGTATATTCTCAGAATTGTATATTCCCAAGGACTTTTCTGTTTGTAATGCTGGAATGTGTACTTACCTGTGATCAAGCATAGGAGGTACAATAAAGATAACCTGTGCTACTACAAACAGGAGCAAAAAGAGTGCAGGAAGATTTCAGTAACAATCCTCGAGCTACTGAGGCCAGAGGCAAATCCCCATGAATTACAAAGGACCTGTGATCTTGGTTTCCTGCAGGTGCCTAAAGCTGTCCTGGCAATCCTGCCTTTGCTTGGATAGCAATGAGAATAGATTAACTAGTGAAGGTTTCAGGAAAAGAAAGCCTCTCTCTACCAGGACAATTAACCAGTTGTTTCTTCTTTTGTGCATGCTACTTTTACCTGTAGAATCAGCCCATTGCAGGTTTTGTCTGGAACCAGCAGCAATGGCTGGGATGTTTGCAGCTCTGTCCCAGCCACAGCCATGGGCTGCAAAAGGAAGCAGAGAGATGGGATGCCTGGGATGGGATGGGAGGGCTTGAAGGACATGGATGCAACATTAGTCCCCCTGCTCACAGAATAATTAATCAGATAATTATAAATCTTATTTTGGGATATATTCTGTATAGGCCATAAATTCTTATGAATGAAATTGCCTTAGTCAGCACTGCAGCACGTTAGCATTAAATTACCATGGTGCATAATCCAGAAGGTAAAACCTCTAAATCTTTTGAAAGGTTTGTTCTTCTGACTACTAATTTAACAATCTTGTAAGAAGCTGAGATATAAGAGCTTTCTGGCAGAGAAATAGAGAGGAGGCAATGAAAAAACTGTCATGTACTCCTCTGAATCAATTGTAGTGTCTAAATTACGTTTCTAACGAATTATGAAAGGTGAGATGATTTCTCTCATTTTCCTTTAAGTTAACCTGGGATCAGACACTGTGATTAAATCTGTACAGAGCCCTGCTTCCTTATATGTCTTTTTTTTTTTTGTGAGATATCCAGGTTTTTTTGGCAGGATAAAATATATATAAAGTCAGGATTTTAATGTACTGCATGTGCATTGTTGCATTTGTTTTTCATGTCTTGTTTATGGAGATGACTCAATGATTATCAGTATTTGATGAGCATCTTCATTTCAGTGCTCCCTCACATATCACTTGGACTTTGCTCTGTTTGGGTTTCTCACTGGTTTTGCAAATCATAACCTAAAAGCTTGACACAAAGTCCAAAGAAAGAAATAAGCATATATCTTTAGCCTTGAATGACTGAAGAAATAGACAACATACTAACTCAGTACAGGGTCTAGGTCATGCAGCTGTTAGTTTTGCTTTTCCTATGCTGATATTTTTCCTCAGGGAATTCTGTAAATGTTGCCTAGAAACACCTGTGCCTCAGAAACATCTGAAGCACAGCGAAATAACCGTAGAATCAGGTACGTGAAAAAGCCCATCTGTTCCTACCAAACTGAATTTGAGGACACAATTCCCATAAATACATTTGTACTAATCAAAATGCTGTTTGACCATTTTTCTCCTCAAAGCTCTTTAACTATGGCTTACATCACCCACAAATTTACTAGTCAGCCTTAAAAATTTAATAAGTGCTGTGCATTAGTAGAATATTCTGCTCATTCCTGAATTGGTATAAGTAAAGGTTTTAATTACTAAAATTATGCAGTTACAAAAATAATTTAATGAAATTATTCTTCCCATTTGCATTCATGGACTGCCTGTATTCAGGCATTATGAGGCGTGGTAAATTGCACTGAACTGTGGTAAAATAATTCTCGGTGCTGTAACTCTACCTGAGGACTGAGCACTTTTATGGTTTCAGTTCCCAGCAAAATCAAACCACGGGGAAGTGCGCTGAGTATATTGTAAGGAGGGTCAAACATAATGTATGGCTTTTGAAATCACTATCCTTTGAGTTTTACTGATGGACCTATGATCTTGGCATAGGTAAAATTACTTCACTGTCATAATCTAAAAGGAATTGGCCTCTGCTTTCACTGGAGTCCTTCATGTAACATCTTTTGCCATTGCTGGTGCAGAACGCGTGCCTTGCAGATGAAGGTTTCTGGATGATGCTTTAATTAATGTGCATCCGCTCTAATCTGAAATGATGTCTGTTTATTTCAAAACTAATTACTTCATTATGCTTTCCACTGCTAAAAAATCTTTGTGGCCTGAATGAGACTGCAAACTCTTTGGGGCAAAGACCACATATAATGAGATAATGTTATGTTTGCTAAATAATGCATTAGGAAGAAGGCTTGTGAATAAAATATATGCTGAAGTTTTGTAACTCAATTTTGGTTATAAGTGGAATTTTAAAATTTATCCCGCATTTGCAGTGATAGACAATCCTTTTCCTCAGATTTATAAATAAATCATCAGCTGAAATACAACCTGCTACCCAAACAGTCTCAAATGTTAGAAAAATAATTTCTGACTTGACTGTGATGGACCGAACAGAACTCCTGGATTCAAATCAGTTGCAACAAAATTTCACATATACAATCTCCCTTTTCTTCACAGGGTTTGTGTATGAAAAGAATTGCAATATCCTCTGAGACTATTCCAAAGGCATTTTTTCCCTAAAAGTAAAGGGTAACAAGGATAACTTCCTAATCTAGAACATTCACCCTACATCAAATCTAGTCTGGACCCTTCCGTTACAGGTAAAGCTGAGTAGTAAACCATGGAGTGGTAATCACTGCTTGCAAGTATTCAAAATGGGCAAAAAGAAAACAGACTTTTATACATTTTTAGTGTTTCAGAAGAACTGGTTTCCCACAGATGAAATAAAAACGGTGAGACTGATAGTGAGAAAAATAGAACAGAAGGAGCAAATGTGAGGAAGAACTGTGAACTCTTTCAAGAAGAGCTCATTAAATAGCCAAAAAGCTGTTACCACAGTGCCAAGGAAAGTGACAGTATTGGCTGATAGGCCAGCCAGACTCTGTGAACAAAAAAAAAAAGCAGCAATTAGGAATAAGTAGTGATGTACAATCAATAAGTAAAGGTAACATATAATAATCAATTATAGATGAGAATTTGTGAAGTGTGGGGAATGGAGAGGGGACAAAAAGACATGACAGTGAACTCTTTGAATTCCTTTCTGGCTGGGCACAAAGCAGCTTGGCTTTTCATCGGGGACTTTTTTGTGGGTAGCTGCCATTGGGCAGGACAGTGGTAGCTCCCTACAAAGTCAGAATTGGGGCTGGTGACCATCATCACCCAGCATGGAGTAACTAACCCCTTTGAAAAAGGTCATGGGCTACTACAAGCTTCTCAATATCGAAAGCAAGCCTGAAGTTTGTTGCTCCAAAGAAGAGAAGGAACCACGTCTCCAGAGAGGGCTGTCCATTTCTTCCTGCCCTTTCCTCTCATGACTGAGCGAAGCCTTCCTACTTTGTCACCGGCTTCTCCCTCCCTTACACAGGTGCTTAGCAGAGACAAGCTGGTGGCAGTGGCTTGCAAGGGTGGGGACTCAGAAGCCTCCATCTCCTTGCTGCTGTTGTCCCTGGAGGGTGCAGTAGACTTTGCACAGAAAAGGCAGGAACATGAAGAAAATAGGAAGGCAGCATCATTTCGAATCCATGCTGTTGCCACATGCAGTGTCACTGGCAGTCTGCTGCCGTCTCCTTCTCCAGGCTATAGAGGGTTTGCTCTCACTACTGTGTCTTCTGTTCCCAGATTATCACAGGATAACTCACTCCAATTCCAAAAGTGCTCTTTTTCCTCACCCCTTCTCCTGCCTTCAATTGGTCTCAACTCACCGCTTCCCCTCTTTGGACCAGAGAGGGGCAGGACAGACAATGAAGACACATACTTTCAGGGCTGGCATGGGCTTTTCCTGACCTTCTTACACACCTCCTTTCAAGAGCTGCTGATGTTACTTTTGATTGGGGTTTTTGCTTGTTTGTTTCAGGTTTTTTTTTTGTTTGTTTGGTTTGTTTTGTTTGGTTTTGGTTTTTTGTTTGGGGATTTTTTTTTTTTTCTGCTAAAGGAGAATAGCTAATCGAACCTAATCTAGTTTAGTCTTCAATTCAAGCTAATCCTGTTGTTGCTAGGAATTTCAGGGTGGCAACAGAATGCAGGAACAGTGATCATGTTTTAGACAGCTTTAGATTTATTATCTCACCTGAAAAGAGCTGACAGATATTTAACTACAAAAATGCAGCACCAAAAAGGAAGAAAAGGATCACATGCAGGAAGAAACCTGAACAAACCCGAACTGTTGCCTGTGCTGAGAGCCAGATGAACAGCTGATACAATTGGCATAACTCAGTGGTAATGTGGCTATAGCTGAAGAGAGCTATTTTTATGTCTATGAGAAAAAGGTAGAAAATAAACATGGAAATTAAAGATAAGAATAGCTCCAATCCAAATCTCTTTTTCTTCAAAGTCTGCTAGTATCAAGTGCTGTCTAGTAGACTTTTCTTTCTGGTCCCTTTCTTCTGGCTGCACTAAATGACACTATATGGCTGTTGCTTCACATTGTGGACTTCTGGAAAAGTTTTGCAGCTTAATACTGTGGTTTTTAGTATGTGCATCAGAACAGATGAGAAAGAAAGTTACAAAAATTCTACGATACAATATCCTCTTGCATCTTTTCCATGGTTTTGCCACAAAATGAAGTTAACGTACAAATTGCTGTATGCCTATCAAGAAACAAAAAAAGGTGCAGATATGGAATACATAAGGTGAATGTAAATTAATTCTTACCAAATTGTGTTATGAAGTTAAGGTTTTGCATGGCATTCAGTTAGGATTCAATATAACAAATCTCAACAATTTAGAAAGTCATTATGCAGTGTTATAAAATGGTGACATTTTAACTTTTTCCATTATTCTACCTTTAGGACTGTAAAGGTATGGATATTTGCACTGAAAGCGTTCTCAACCAGCTGCTCTATTTTTGTCATAGCCTTTCAAAGAATATGTTTGAACACATCTGCTTCAGCTCTCTCATTTTCCTCTCTCATGGGGACTCTACTGCAATTCCTTATTCTTCTTTCCTTGTGTCCTGAAGGAATATATAAAGCTGCTCTTCATGCAAGGAAAAGGTAGTGCACAATTTTTGCTTTTCTACATAGGTTAGTTAAATGCTTCTAGGCAAACACATTTTGCATAAACTCTGCAGAGACATGAGATGCAAGGGCCTGAATCCAAGGGCCAGGGAAGCTGATTTCCTCTGCACCTGAGTGGAAAGCTCAGCTGCTTTCCACGTCCCTTCTGGTTTGAAAGAGATCCTTCTTATCAGAAGCATTATGACAGCTCACACACTTCTGTGAATCCAGTACACAGAGGTACAACCCTACCTAGGCAAGCACAGGATCCCTGCTGCTGAGGCTGAGCCCACATCTGAAACACAACTCCAAACTCCTTGGAATTTTTGCTAAGAAATTGTGAAGTGCCCTTGAGTTAAACTGCAGCTGAGCAGGGGTCTTCAGGTTGCAATTTTGAATGTAGGTACCTTTTGGAGGAGCTGAGTCCAAGGGCTTGCTTGTAGCCGTAAGTTCCGGTAGTGGTAGGAAGGAATTTGTGTCTTGCTGTCCCTGTACGGTTCCCTGTGCCATGGGATTTGCTGCCCACCCCAAAGGCACAGTGGCAGTCAGATGTGTGTCTCCTCAGTCTGCTCTTGGCTGCCTCGGCAGACTGATGAAAAGGCCTTAAAAGTGGAATCTGAGAACTTTTCCAGTGGGTAAATGGATAGGGCTGAGCACCTTAATTTACACAGACCAGTGAATAATGAACTTGTGAACTGGAGGTGAAAGACACTGGGGTCCTCTTATGCAGAACTTCAGGTATCATAATGCAAAGAAAATGAACTGTGCCAAGTGTGCTGTGGACATAGAAAAATTCATCATGAGTTTATACTTACGGATGATGAATACCATACAGATTCAGAATGGTGTTGCAAATCAAACACTACACATTGCATTTTGTATGTGCTAGCCTCTTCTTCACTGGGAGATGAAATGAAAAGCACTCATAAACAATTTAAATTGTTTCATGTCCTGGTATTGTTTCATTCTACATTCTTCTGCAGGAAATTACTGTCTACTGGAAAGCAAGGACCAAATGTAGTCAGAAGACTACTGACAAGTTTAATTTGGCTATTATCAGAAAAGTACAAAAATCTCCATGTGTTCAGCTGAAGAATCCCAGTAAGTGTGATTTAGTCCAGTTCTCCAATTAGCCAGGTATCATTTTTTTCTGTAATGTCCTCTAAACTATGTTGATGGAAATATAAATATAGTTTTCTGTTAACTAAAACTTTTCAACAGTTATATAGGTCAGTAGGAAACAAAAAAGTAGTTCAAACTCCACCCTCCCTATGCTTCCAATTTTTCTAATGAAATGTAATTAGCACTAATTGGTAAAACTACACTGATAGCTGGTTATTAATGTTTGTGTATTGGTCCGAGATGTGAGTTTACAGCTCTCAGTACTAATGGCTCAGTGAAGGAAAAAGAATTCTTCTTTCATATTCCTGTCATTTTCTTCAGGGCGCCCCCTGCTCCCTTCAAACAAGAGTGATTATTTTTAGGGAAGGGAAAGCTGCTTCTTAAATCCTGACTTTGTGAGAAACTGAATGCCTTCAAGTCTCCTTTGAATTTGGTAGGAGTTGAAAGGAGCCAGCACTACTCAGCATCTGCAGAATCAGGACTCAACAATTTTAGGGCTGCTTTTCTTGAGCCATCATAATTGTTAGTGGTTCAGAATTCATCAAAATAATTATCTTCCTAATTGCTTACCTGTTCTTGAAAGGACACTTATGAGGAAAGCCTCTATTCTAAGCAATCACCTTAAAGTATTCTGTTTAGAATAATTGCTTTCCTGCAATCCCTGCAATTACTGAGTGTCCAGCAATCACCCTCTTCAGGATGAGGTAGATGAGCAGGCCTTTTTAGATGTGGATGAAGTGAAATGATGAAATCAAGGTTTTCAATACAGATCTATCCAGAGAGGTATGTGGAGGGGGAAGCCTCTTCCAGAATCAAGCAAAGGCAAGGTCACAGTGAAGAGGAGGGCCTCCAGAAGTACCCTGTTAGAGACCAGAGCACACTTGGAAATAGACTGGGAAACACTCAGGAACTCATTCATTCCTGAATATTAACAGTAAGACATCACCATCAACACATAAGAAGATAAAACTTTTCTTTGAAAAGCCTCTATTTATTCTTACATGATTTAATAATGTATGACTCCCCAGGTCACCCGAGCACACCTTATTTTTGTGAAATCTCAGTTCATTAATATTTCTAAGTTGAAAGAGAAATATAGCACTCTCCAGGTATGAAGAAATTGACTGAATGTCTTATCTGATATATTGGGAATTCAACAAATGAGTTTTTATTTGAAAATGCTTGACAACTTGAACTTGTTAAGAATACAAGTAATACAACATATCTTAGGCCATTATGTTCCATAAGGACAAGGTCATCATCAAATCTTAGCCCTCAATAGTTTTGTGCCTTCCAAGGCATTCAGAACTCCCTTTAGCAACTCCCTGCATTTTGTTAGATGATGCTTGAGTTATTTTTCTTAATTTTACACGCAGAATTGTGTTTACAACATGATGCCTGCGAGCCCGAGGTAATAGTTCTTCCTTGTGGCCAATGAAACATGAAGCTGGTCTGTGTTCAAGAGGTCTGGAGGATGTATTGCAACTATATATACTTACAGTCTGGAATGAGGTTTTGCAGCCAAATCTCAGTCCCAGTCATTGCCACTTTATATTTTAAAATAATTAATTGTAGACTTCTGTGTTAAGCTGTTCTTTTCCCCGGAAAAATGGACTGACCATCCGTTTACTCATGCAACTGCCACTAAAATTCCCTGGTGCCTTCTCTTTTACAGTCTGACAGTGCCACAAATAAATTCTCTCACTACCCTCAGCTAGAATCCCGGCTACTTCCTTTTCACCCTTTCTGGAATCTAATTTAAGGATGAGACTTACCTACCCAACAGCCACACAGTTCCTTCTGACCTTGTTTTTGAGCAGGTAAAACATGGAGAAGGAATATCTTAATGCAGTAAGTAAAAACCCCAAACACTTAATCACAGGAAGATGCAGTACCCAGTATTTTGAGTTGCATTTTTGCTAGCGGATTAAAGATGCCCATGACCGCTCTTACGCACTAAGGCCAACCAGAGTGTTAGGTAGCCCAAGATAATGCTGTGATTAAAATTTAACAATGCAGAGAAAGGAGATTTGGTGTCCTAGAACTGTTTAATGTACTTAGGTAGATGTAGCTTCAGTATCTATAGTATCTGTACACTGACAATAGCAAAGAGATACAGGTTTGAGCTCCTCCAGACCACGGAGTTTGGTTTCCAAGCTCCTGGATGAGAGCTCTAACTGTTGTGATGCCCAGCAAATGTGGGGGGAACGACATTATTCAGACACGGTTTGCTCTGTGGAAAGCCCAGGCTGGCTGGCATCAAAGAGTGCTCTGAATGTGCAGGTCACACACAGCCCCATGTGTGTCTCCTGATTCCAGTCAGGCTCAGGCTCTTGAGCTGCTGAGCACGGGGCACTACTGGAATAATGCAGTAGTGGGTGTTCAAAGGCATCAGTAAGAAGTGATGAACCGAATGAATTTGGGTATATCCCAGGCAAAGAAATAGGTGTTTCAATTATGGGAGGAGAGTAGAGTCGTATTGCAAATTTGTACTTAAAAATCTCCTTTTCAGCTGACTCTTACCACACTGTCCAGGTTTTGGCTGGGATAAATTTGATTTTCTTCTTAGTGGCTGGTAAAGTGACAGTGTTTTAGATTCAATATGAGAATAATGTTGATAATACACTGATGTTTGGGTTGTTGCTAAGCAGTGCTTATTCCAAATCAAGGACTTTCCATTTTCCCATGCTCTGCCAGCAAGGAGATGCACAAGAAGCCACCAGGGAGTACAACCAGGACAGTTGTCCTGAAGTGGCCAAAGGGATATTCCATACCATGGAGAGTCATGCTTAGTATATACACTTGGGGAACTTGACTGGGAGCCACTGATGGTTGCTGGGCATTGGTCAGAGGGTGGTGAGCAACTGCGTTGTGCATCACTTGTTTCTCTTGGGATTTATTCTCTCTCTCTTTCTCTTTCCATCCTTTTAATTCTAATTATTATAATCATTAGTATTCTTATTATATTTTACTTTGTTTTGATTATTAAACTGTTCTTATCTCAATTATTAAACTGTTCTGATCTAAACCCCTGAGTTTCTTCTTTTTTTTTCCAATCCCCCTGCCCTTTCTGCAAGGGGATGGTGGAGGACTGAGAAAGCTCTTTCATTCCCTAGCTCTTTTTTCAAGTGAATAAATTTGTTCCCTTCGAAACAGTACCTGTTGGCAGTTCTGGAAATAATTTAGTCCAGACACCTTCCCAATGAGAAGTGTGAATGACACTACAGCAGATTTGGTTCCTCCTGTCCTCCTTTTGCCCTGGTTTTGTGTCCTTAGGCATCCCCAAGCACCTTCACATGCCACGGCAGCAGCTGTGCAACACAGGTTTACACTGCAGGAGCACTGCTCAGACTGGAGATGGCAGGGACTCTCACAGTGCCTTGGATGCTTTGAAAGACACTTCCTACACCTTCACACAGAGAGAAAATTATTATATTGTATTAAGGACTTGGGGCCAAAGGCTGTGTAGGGTGGGCATGGTCTTCTTATTTCCTAGTTCTGAGCAGAGTCAATGCTGCTGCTCTTGTCACTTGCCTTGGAGTGAAGGGCCATTTTTTCAGTTGGATGCATTTAACAGAATTTTTCAATCTAGCCTTTTATCCAGTACAGATCTCAGAATAAGATAATCAAATAAATGAGTGCACGTGGGAAGATAAAAATAAGAGAATGAAATAGATGAATGTGTATGGCAAGATAAAAATAAAATCCTGCCACTACAAATATACACACAATTGTTTATTTGTGAAGGCAATTACAAAACCCCAGGAGAAGATGAGCTGTAAGCCCACAGAGAGGCAGAGTCTAGCTGGGATGCCCACCCTACACTTGCTAGAAGGAGCCAGGAGCCGGCTGTGTGCACCAGCTGGAGGGGAGCTGAAGCCCTCTCCCTCCAAAGAGAGTGAAGCTGGCCAGAAATGCCTCTCACCACATGGCAGCACCCACAACCTGCCGTGAGGAAGCAGAGATCTCCCCCCGGCTACCAGCACCACCTCGATGTTCATGTGCCCAAACAACAGGAACCTGCGTCTGGTGGGTGCAGATGAATGCTGGCACTTTCCATCTTCATTCTGGGGGTGGCTGCTAACAACAGGCATTTTTAGCTGCAGCAGCAGTGCAGGGAGATGGAGGCAGATCCTTGAGTATGTGCGGAGCAAAGAAAGGTCACATCATCTCTCTGACTTGTTTCCAGCCTGTCTGCTCCAGCATCAGTGAGGGTTTATCCCCACAGGAGGCAATTCAGGGTTAGTCCCTGCAGGTTTGAGGCACATCTGTAAAATTATTTAAAATACATAGTGGAGGGGCAACCAAGTACAGGAGGGCACAAAAATCACGACATCTGTGACTGTGAAACACTGGGGCTGATCATCAGGGGACAAATCCTTCTGTATATTACAGTCTGTGCTAGGTAACGGCAGCTCAGAGCTTCAAGTCCAGCCTGCTGATCACTGCTCTGGCCCCACTTAACCTCAGGAGGATGTGCTAAAATTGATTACAGATGTCAGTTTTGGTCACTGAGCTCTTGTAGCCCTTCAGGCTATCTACCCCTTCCAGAAATGAAGTCCAAGCCAAAGCGAAGTAGCTCTTTTCCCTCTGCCTCTCTGAGGCTGGGGTTGCCTCAGGCTTCATCCTCCTCCACCTCTTGCTGCTCCTCACTCAATTTAGGCTTTCCTGGGCTGCAGAAGCCCTTCCCTGCTCTTGGCTGACAGGGATGCCTGCCAAACTCTTTCAGTCATGGCAGGCCACCCACCCCTGCCCCTTCAGCCACTGCCACCATCTTGCATCCTACGTACATGTGCTGCTCAGCAAGAGGGGAATTTTCACAGTTCACTAAGACTTTGAAGAAGAGCTGCTGCACAAGAAAACCTTGATTTCCTGGTGCTGTTTAGAGCAGTGGTACTCCCACTCACACAGGGTGGCTGACGGGTGCCTGGAACACTTAGTTGTCCTTCCTCAGGCTGAATGGTGTCAGAAGCACAGATGCACACATAGGATTAAATGGCAGAAACAAGGGTTAAGTAGTACCTATCACCGCCAACAGACATTATTTCATTTGTCTCTTCCTCCTTGGAAGGCCAGCGTGTATCTGGGTGCCCCCAGCCACATAGAAGACAGATATTGCATCCAGCTCTTTGCATTTTAATTGATGCAGAAGATGAACTGGCTGAGGACATTGTCTTTTGCTATTTTGATTTTTAAAATTAAAGCCTTCAAACCATTATTGTTACAGATAACAGGAGTTTCTGCATTATTGCTCTGTCCTGCCACTTGTAATAGTCAATGGCTTATTGCTTCTAAAGAACATCTCTATCATATAACTGTGCCTGTTTTGTATTTGCGTGGCTTAAGAGAGCTACCACTAACCTAAACTCCCTCCCTGGGCTGGGTGTGGAGGTGAACACTCACCTGGTCAGGAAATTATTATTGGCTGAAAAGGCTCTATAGTTTCCAAATTTTCCTGTTTAAAAGGAGTAGTGAAGTTATCTCAGGGATAATGCATGCTCTTAGCTGAAAATTGGCTGTGTACTTTTCCTTTCTTAACAGAATACCTGTATTTCACTATGAGATGCCCATTTTCTCCAGGGGAGATAAAGAACTATGCTTCTTACACTGGTCTTTGAACTGATGCGTTATTTGAGCTAAAATCCCTCTTGAAGAATGCTAAGTTTTAAGTTGGAGGAGACAGCATCAGACAGCTGAGACACTTGAAAGGAACTTCAACTTTACGAGTATTGACTATTAGCATCAGCTATTTCCACGTGCTGTTAGTAGACCCCACATACTCTTGGTCTGAATTTGCATGGAGCCCTGGTATGTTTCTTTACAAATACGTCCTCTCTTGTCCCTTGTTTTCATCTCCTTGTTGTGACCCGGGAGTGTGCCACACACCTTACTCTGCTTCACCAACACCACTTCTGCAGCCTCTTCGGCTAGAGGGCACCCTCTGCTACTTCTGAGCAAGGGAAGACCTGCCATGCCCTGCTGAGGGCAGAGGGGCAATATCCCTAAACAGCACACTGTGAATAGCGCCAGGAACTGTACCACAGCTGCTGAAGCCACGAGACAGCGTCTCTGATTCAGGGATCAGTGGCAGTGAATTTCACAGATTGACTAAATCCAGCTGGGTGCTGCTTCTCAACAGCAAATTGCTTCAGCCGGCAGGCCCAGGCATCCTGCCCTTCTCCAATGGCAGCTGATGGGTGAGAGTACTCTGGAATACACCTTCCCACTCCCAAAAACTCTGAATGATGTGGCACTGGCACCAACACTTGTAAACTGTGTCTCATCTCTACCGTTATGCCGACGTGACGAAGCATAATGGCATCCTAAAGATGTTCCCTCAGAGGTGCCCACCATGAAACCCCCTTTTGGGGTGAAAACGACCAGAAACCACTGGGAGCGAAGCCTTAACTTGGCCCTCCTCCGCCCTTGGAAGCGTTCGGGCGTCCCGCGGAGCGGGGCAGCGAGTCCCCCTCCCGCCCGGGCTCCCCGCCCGGCAGCCCCGGGGTGCCGCCCGGCGGGACAGCGCTCCGTGCCGGGCGCGGCGGGGCGCCGCAGCCCTGCCCGCGGCTGCCATGCGTGTTCGCCGCGGCGGGGCTGCCCGCGGTCCCGCAGCGCACGGCTCCCC
>JAWWES010000115.1:17610111-17648229 GCA_035583135.1 Lophotriccus pileatus
GGTCCCGCAGCGCACGGCTCCCCGCGGCGGCGCTCGGCTCGGCGGCCGGGCGGGCGGGCGGCCGCGCCGGGCAGGTGCGCGCTGCGGCTCCCGCTGCCCCCCTCGCAGGTAGGGCCGGCCGTGCCCGCGTGTGCCGGTGTGCGCGCCCCTGGGTGTGCGTGTGTGTCTCTGTGTATGCTTGTGCGCTCCGCCCGGCCCCGGCAGGCTGCCGAGCCGCAGCGGCGCAGGCGGCGGCATAAGCCGCGGAGGTACCGCCGGCTCTGGCGGGGGGGCCCCCGCAGGTAGCGGCGGCGGCGGGGACCCGGCCGGGGGAGCTGCGGGGCCAGCAGGGCGGCGGGGAGGGCGGGTGCGTGTCCCGGGGCTGGCGGGGGGCGGTGCGGGGGCAGCCGCGCCGCGGGTGGCGGGGGCGACCCGCGGAGCCCCGGGCAGCGGCGAGGCGGAGCGGCTCTCTCGTTGCAGGTGGCGGCGAACCGGATGCCTTTGGCGGGCAGAAGATGTATCATGGGAAGCAGGCGAGCGGCGGCGGTGCCCTCCCAGCGGCGCGGCGGCGGGCGCTGGCCGCGGCGCTGTGGCTGCAGCTGGCGCTGAACCTCGGCCCGGGGCCGGCGGCGGGCGGTGAGTGAGTGCGGGGCCCCGGCCCCCTCCTCCGCCCGGCCCCCGGCCCGAGACACCCCCTCCCCGGCCGCCCCCGCAGCCCCGACCCCGGGGGAGCGGGGAAAGTTCCCCCCCGAGCGCACCCGGAGCGGAGCGCCGCGCCGCTTCCCTCCGCGCCCCCCAGCTCCCCATCGGCACCGAGCGGGGGGGACCCCCGGGAGGAGGGAGCCTCACCCCGGCCCTGGCTAGGGAGCACTGGCGCGACGTAAGTACAGCTTGGTTTTGAAACAGCGTAATTTTTCGAATTAGGGTTTAGAAAGGAAAAAAAAAAAAGAAGACCAAAATAAAGCCTTGCCCCGCCGCGGTCCGCTCAGACATCTCTTGGGTGACTCTTAGTGCGAAATCCTTATGCAGCTGGGGAAAGCAGAAATTTGGGGAGGAAGCAGGCTGCTCGGGTCTGCGAATGCAACGTCCTTCAGCACTCTCCCGGTGGAGGAGAGACCCAGCCTCATTTGGCCTTTTTAATTTTAATTACCTTTTTACATTATCATTTAAATTATTGAGCCTGTGAGATATTTTCAGCAGGTACTTTTAATTATGAAATTATTTTAAATTGATTCCATAATTAGACTTGGATTACTGGAAAAGTCTTAAAGTAAACTGCTTTGCTGCAAAATGAAGTTAGCTGTGATAATGAGAGCAGCTTCACGTTTCTACTTTGGTGTGTTATTATATACTTGTGTTGGGGGAATAAGCCATTTTATGATTGAATCGCATCGCTAATGGCAGACAGAGCCCAATATAAAAATTGCCTGGGGTTGTTCTCATGCCAAAGTCTTATGCCAAAATTTTCTAACTTGAATGCCTAAGCCCCAGCAGCTCCAATCCAGATGTGTTTTCAGTCACTGAATATGGACTTACAGAAATACAGCTGAAGAGGACTTCAAAAGGTCATCTTGTCCATCCTCCTCCTGATGTGATTCAGTCCTAGTTTTCTCTCTGGAAATGATAATGCCATTTTCCAATAGAAATCCCATGACTGCAAATGTGATTCCAGCTACAGAAGCTTTTAAACTGTTGCAGTCACTATGAATCTCTATTTAGAAATCAATGACTCTTTTAAATTATTATTTATTTTGTTTTATTACAACTGTGTTACCCTTGGTTTCCTGGCCAGCTCGTGTTTCAGTGTGGTGATGGCATCCTGCCTGTCCTGTGCCTTTTTCACAACTGGAGTTGTGTGTGCTCCTATCCTTCTCTTAACCTCCTTCTTATGGCTCCATTCATAAAAATGAAACTGTTCCAAAGCCCCCTCCTCCCCGAGGCTCTGTATATCCTGCAGTTTGATTGTTGGCGTTTATTTAGCCGATTAGTGCAAGCGGTTCTTCAAAATATTGTTTATATCTCCCTCGAATGGAGTAGTTTTCATCACAGCCTGCCATAGATTCTTGTGGTGTTGATCATTATTAACACCGCTGCCTTTCACCTTGGTCGTGTAACTAATTCTGTATCAAATTTAATTTGTAAGGTATTTTAGGATCTTTCAATAATATATTTTTCTTTGGTCCGGAGTCTGAATGATTTTACTGATATGATACACTGAATGATTTTACATGGGTAAAATCACCAGTAAAAAATAATCATTGCTGTTCTTATTATGGCTATTATTTTCCAATGTGGTTGTGCTTGGAAACTGGGCACCATATAAATGTCAGCAAATATACAGTTCTTTCATATGGTAGAATATACAGTTGTTGGGTTTTTTTTCACCCTGAGTCATTTGAGTGGTAAAAATAATGAGCTTTGTAATTAGATCAGAGGACTGTGAATTAGCATCCCTCCTATTTTAGGCTCTGTTGTATCTGTGAGCGAGCTTACTGCGCTTACACAGCTTGCTGTGAAGACTCAGCTTTTGGCTCTGCAGCCTGTGACCTGGAGTTTGGGAACTTGTAAGCAGCTGTTGACATTGATCAAAGTTGTGATTTCCTGGGACCTTTGAAAATTTCCTTTTTTGTAGGACTCTAATTTTATGGATTTGCGTATCCAGACAGAAGGCACATGGCATTACTGGCTGCTTTGGAAAATGTAGCCCCAATCTCTTTCTATCTTCTCATTATCTGTTAAATAAGGATAATCATACTTCTCTCAGAGATTTGAAAAGAGCTTTGATGACATTTAATGAAAATACTATGGAGGTGGAAAGAATTTGTTTCAAAAGCTTTAGAAAAACAGCAGTGAAAATATGCT
This sequence comes from Lophotriccus pileatus, assembly GCA_035583135.1. Taxonomy (NCBI): domain Eukaryota; kingdom Metazoa; phylum Chordata; class Aves; order Passeriformes; family Tyrannidae; genus Lophotriccus; species Lophotriccus pileatus. Next base: position 17,612,953 of record JAWWES010000115.1, read on the forward strand.
GAAATAGAAACTATTTCACATATTAAAACATGAAAATGAATAGTTTAGGGTTATTTTTTCTGTAAAGCAATCCACAGCTTACATTTTGGATCCCATTTATAGTTTCCTCCCTTCCTTAGCTGATACCAGGATTTGTCTCCTGTAATAATCCTGTCATGACTTGTGTGACTCCGTCTGTTTTGTATCTGACTAAGCTCTATTGATTGTCACGTTCTACCATTTCACCCCAAATCAATACTATTTATAAGTCTTTTTTTCTTGTCAATAACCCTACAGAGAATAACTCTCTTTATTACACTTTGACTTTCTCAAAAGTGGATCTAGCGAAAAAAATTTGCTGTAGAAGTGAACTCAAATGAACAAACCTTTCAGCTATCAGTATACCTCCCTGATGTATTTAACTCTGCTGATACCAAGCATAAAGTGTATCTCATGCTTTAGCTTGTGGCTTTCATCTAATAATTTTTGTTTGCAGAATCATAGAATCGTTTAGGTCAGAAAAGACCTTTAAGATCATGGAGTCCAACAATTAAGCCAGCACTGCCAAGCCTGCCATTAAACCAGGGCCCCAAGTGCCTTTTCTGGGTGTCTTTTAAATATCTCCAGGAATGGTGACTCAACCACCTCTGTGGACAGCCCATTCCAGTGTTTGACAACCCTTTTGATGAAGAAAAGTTTTCTAATACCCATTCTAAACCTCTTCTGGTGCAACTTGAGGCCATTTCCTTTTGTCCGCTCACTTGTTACCTGGGAGAGGAAACTGTCCCCCACCTCACTACTTTCAGGTAGTTGTAGAGAGGAGTAAGGTCCCCCTTGAGCCTCCTTTTCTCCAGGTTAAACAACCCCAGCTCCCTCAGCCTCTTCTCATAAGATTTGTGCTCCGGACCCTTCACCAGCTGCATTGCTCTTCTCCGGTCACGCTTTAGTCCCTGCATGTCCTTGTAGGGAGGGGCAAAAGAAGAAAATGAGAAAGGAGGAGCGGGGTGGGAAAGCTAGTATGAGGAAAAAGGAAAATGTGTCATGGATAGAGCTGATGACAGGTTACTTTGAAGTCTTGAAGCATTATACAGATTTCACTGTGAAACCTGTAGTATGGACATAACAGCTGTAACAATATATTTTCACATAAATTTCAAATTCCTGGAATTATAATAAAATTGTGTAGAGTACAGAGAAATCTAAAAGGAGAGGGAGAAAAAGTTCGGTAAGCTTCTGGTTTTGAGGTTTGTCATGTAGTCTTAGAATTTTATCATTGTATCAGTACATCTCCTGGGCATGTGTCTGTTTTGTTGCCCTGGGTCAGTTGGGTGAACTCTGTTCTTCTGCAGTGGCTTCTGGACGGACCCACGGAGAGTCTCAGGGCTGTGGCCATGCATCTCTGTAAGGCTTGGATGGGGCCAAGGGCTGTCACCTTGTCTTGCCTCTTGGCCTCAGCTTTCTGGCTATCTTTTGTGTTGTGTTTAATCTCTTCGGTCTTCTGCACAAAGGCAGACTCCAGTTCCTTCAAAGACTGGATGGCTCCAATTTATCTGGACTTTTCCTAAGTCTGTATCATGCTTGCTAGATTGCTGGTCGGTCAGACCATGAGCTTGGTCTCATGGAACCACTTCCCTGCGGGATGTGCCACTTCCCTGTGGGATGTGCCACCCAGGAGACTCACCAGCACTGAACAGACCTGAGGAATGTGCCTTGGAGCCTCTGCTCCTGTTCAGACATCCTGAGCACCTTTACTGTCATTATATGATGCTGCTGGATTATGTTCAGCTTTGGATTCCCTACAACTCCTAGGCTGTTATCTGACCAGATGTTCCTATCCCATGTTACTGCTTTCTTTTTTTTCTGGCATTGCGATCAATTTGCTGTGTTTTCCGGGTTGCGTGTTCTGCAGGCAACATCCCTGCACGTCGATGGGTGCTTTGAAGCTGTGAAGTACTGTACATCATGCATGATGGTAAGGAAATCCGTCATGTTGTGAAGCCTTAAAACGTATCGGATGTTAGTGATACCATGAGGAATAGTGGTGGGGTTTTTTTTCTAGACCAAAGCTGAATTTTAGTGCTCTGTGATTGTATTGCTCTTGATTGAAATCTTGGTTATGCCTTGGTTATAGTATCTAATCACTGACTTTGAATGTACTGGCCACCGAAAACACATCCCTCAGGTTTTTGAGGATGGTGGACTTGTTTGCCTGGGGTGATACAAGTTTTTGTGTGTGCTGATGATGCAGGCCTACCACAGGGCTTACTTTTTGGTAACCCGCAGTTATTTTTGGCAAGAGAAGCCAGTCAAAGATTCACCCTAACTGCCTTGCGTGTGTTTCTGGGACTGTAAAGGTTTTGTGAAAATTCAGATTGTTTTCTGATATCCTCTCACTAAGTCTGTAGTTAATGTATTTTACTCACTCCCTCTCGGTGCGTCTGCTTCGCTTGTCAAGCAGAATAGACATTTCAGCCTTGAGTTCCCTGCACATTTGATGAAGTCATCAGTTATTTTGCTGGATTGTTTTTAAGCTTCAGTTTATTGGAGAAGTTCAGTGCTTTGGAGGGAACAGATTTTCCCCACCATGACAGGATATTATTCTCAGTCCCAAATATACCTCATGCAACCTCCATTCCCCTCTCTGCAGACTTAAGCTGGCAGTTCAGTACCATTTTGTAGCCACTCTGATTGCAAGCGGCAAGGCCAGTGACATCGTAGGGTTGGAGCTCATCATTTGTTTTAGTGGCACATCCTTCTGCCTATGGCCTTGAGAGGGGTGGGCATATGTGATAGATTGATCTTAAATCAGTTTCTAGCACCCTGCAAGAAGGTTTATCCCTGATGTACCGTGGCATTTGGAGGCTGAGGTTGACTTTGCTTCTCTGCTTTGTTCCCTTAGTCCCAGGATTGCAACAGAGTATCTTTGATCTCTATATTAGGGATGATTACAACTTTAGAAGAATTAATTAATTATGCTTTGCTTGATTTTCTCCTCTGTAAAGTAGATAAGGGATGTATTTTGTGGGCATGTTATGAAGTAGTTTGAGAACCTCCCAAAGAAAATGTTACAGGAATAAGAAATGGGAATTTTAACAAAATACAAACTGAAGTTTACCAAAGTAGAAAGTTCTTTAGCATTTATGATTTTTGTTGTTGCTATATGTGTGGTTTAATAATTAAATATTCTTAGCAGAATTAGGAAGTTGTTATCTTTTTTTGACTTTTACGGATCATTAGAGATTTTTTCTACATCTTTGATCATGTACTCCATTTTTTCCAAATATTGCCTAACTCTGATTGCAATTCATTTATTTTTATACAAAAATACACATTATTGAAAGTAGAAAACCTTGCATTTGTGCTGTGCTTTTCTGTAAGGTTTTAGGGATGAAAAGGACAACAAAGTGTGGCCTGAATTTTTATTTGCTATATGCCAGTGCAAATGTGAATGAAGACTGGGCTATGCTTAGTGGTGAACATTGCTTAGTCAGAAAATGAGCTCGAGGGATAAAGTGGTGTAGTGTGTACAATTTGATTCAGTAAGTGGAAAAATTTGCTTTGCTAACATATTAAGGGGACTGAAGGTACAATTATCTTACAAAAGTCAGCAATTTAACTGTGAAACCAACATCTCCTCACTTGTTTTTAGATCTTCTCAGCTACTTTCTTCGATATGGCATTATGAAACCAATTACAGGCTGTACATCTACTAGATTTCACAGTGGTGTGGCTTATAACAGCATATTTTAATATCCGTGCTTACCTTCTGACTATCTTATCCATTGCTTCTGTCAACACCGAGTTTGGCCACCTGCTTTTCAGAGGGGTCTCCCAATGGCTTTTCCTGAACAGCGGGTCCGCTGGTGGGATTTTATCTGAATTAGGGCGTTTCTTTCTCTGTGTGCTGTAAACAGTGGAAGCAACTGTTGATGCCATCTGTGCTCCCTGAGATCCTGCGGGGCGAATGTGTTGGCTATGTTTCCACGTTTGTGACCCTTGAGTCTTTTAAAATAAGTAGTGTCCATCCTGAGTTGCTCTTCTGCTTGTTGTTAAGGGATGGCATCAAGCTTTTGTTATCTAGGGAGGTTCCAGTATTTATCAGGAACATTTACATATTAATTGATTTTGTGAGTATGACCAACTTTAGAAAGTAGTGTATGGGGCTTTTCTGCCATCATCCCTACTTGCTTTTGATAAGCATATCTCATTAAAACCATAATTTGACAAATATTCTTGCTTGTGTTAGCTTAAGAGTAGCAATAGTGATAAAAATATTAATTTTTTTTCATATAGGTCTTCTCATCCATAGAATTCAAAGGACTTTATAAAGGAACTAAGTTTTGTTATATCCCTTTGTAGATGGGGAAATGACTATAGAAAGATTAAATGTCTTGAAGACAACGTTTCACGTAAGAAGCAAATGTTGCCATAGATAGGGAAGAGATCCTTTGGATCTTCATTCAGCACGGTCTTCTGTAAATAGAACTTAGGGAAATTCCTAATCCACATTTTTATGGCATGGCCTTTATAATAGGATTCTTTGGCCGTGACTGTCTTCTAACTGAGATGAGCAGCTGATTTCCTATTCACATAAATTGCTACTTAAGCAAATTACAGAGGGAGTTTTTCCAGTGTGGTTTATTTGCTTGACTCCTTTATGTCTGAGATAGCACATGGCATTTTTCCAGACACCAAAAACATCTTCTGAATAACAATCACAAAAAAAGTTAATGTTATAAGTTAGGGTAGAGCCCTGAAAAATGTTGTTATGCATGTTTCTCATGGTGGAAAGCACATATTAACAGGACTGGTATTTCTGCCTTGTTCAATCATCTGGTTCATGATCATAGTTTACATGAAAGGGCAACTGTAGAGAAGTATTGCATGTGATTTTAAATTAATTCTAATGTACTTGAACAGTTAGAGGGGAAATGAGCATTACATGACCAGGCAGCTCTTTGCAGACTGTGGCAGGAGTGCCATTGCCTGATATCACCCATCCCACTTTAGCAATGAGTGGATGTACAATGTGCTCCCATAAAAAGATGAGTTCAGCTTACAAATGTTTGCTCGTGAAAACATAACGTGTAATGCAGAGGAAGATGAAGGACAGAAGGATGAAACAGGTATGGTGCCTGGTCCCTTGATGCTTACTGCACATGGTGAAGCAGGACTAGGGGTGCAGCAGAGTTTCTGTGTAAAGCCAAATTCTGCAAGTAGCAAAAATTTAGAAAATATGGGGGAGAGGGGGGAAGTCAGGAAACTGAAAAGAGGAAACAGGGCTTGTAATAGACTGAGGAAGAAAATAGGTTATGTTACTAAAGGTTAGATTATGTAGAAGTTGGGTTATCAAGGGTATCATGAGATAATATCCTAAAAATAAACTTGCCTGTACGCTGCTAAAATAAAAACGGGATATGGCATACACATGAATCAGAGGAATCATTATATCACTGGACTCCCATTCCAGAGACATAGAGAATACGCTAAAAAGAAGAGGTTGTCTTTGAAAATGCAAGGCCTTCAGATCTTTCTTTTGGTACTGCAGAAAGGCAGAAGCACTCATAGTTGTTTATCTGTCAGGAGACTGGAGAACACCATACAGATTCAAGAGAAAAGCTGCCATACGTGCTGGGAGGGAGGAGAAGATGCTCAGAAAAAGAAGCCTGTAAACATGGGGTTCTGTTCTCACTTCTGTCATTAGCACCAGTGAGTGTGTACACTAAAAAACTATGGAGCAGAAATTTCATTTCCATCTTTCAGGACGTGGAACAAAAGACTTAAGTGCAGAGTCACAGAAATAGGACTGAAAAAGACCTCAGAAGCACCTATAGTTCATCCTCCTGCCCAGCACAGAGGACCCACACATATACCTCAGGGATGGTATAATTTGAGGCTTTGTGTTGGAAACTCTACAATCTATCCCTCTCTTAACTTCTAAAAAGATTTTTCTCAAGTCTAATTTGAATAATCTTTGCTGTAACATGGGACTGTGAGGATTTACATCTCTAGTGTGGGATTCCCAAGTGTTACTTCCTCCATTGTGCTGTGTCTTTAGCCATCTTGGCTGCTGCCATCACCTCCCTGGGTCAGGCTGGAAGAATCCAGACTGCTCCAGTCCGGCAAAGTGTAATTTAAAAGTTAGGTATTAATTAACAGTCTGGAAGCCAAGGTTTAGCTGTAACTGCCCAATGTTCATATGTTTCTACCAGCACAGAAGGAGACGTTGTGATTCTCGATGGTGGAGCTTCCATTTTTCTAGTTTAGTTAAGGTCACAGCTAAGCTTGTATTTAACATGCAATGAGATGCCTTACCAGCAGCTATCAAAAAGGTCAGCTTTGCCTGGCTAGTTTGGAAGGGCTTGCAAGGATTTTCCAAAGTCACACTTGGAAAGGATCAGGAATAAATCTCAGAGCCCTCTTATAAAAGATGCTTATTTACACAGTCCTTTCTCCCTGGGGATATTAGACCAACTCTTTGTACTTGATCATGATGTAAACAGTATGGTTATTGCCACAGTAAATTGCACCCAAGTGAATTTGTGTTTTATTTCTGTAGCCTGAGTGAAGTTGTATATACTGAATAGCCCCGTGGTAATAGATTAGATCCACACAAAAGCCAGTCGACAGCTTAAGACTTCCATGTGTGTTTGCAAATAAATGATTTTAACTGGAATTTTTAGAAGTAGCTACTTAAGAGCTGACACCCCTAGTGCCTGAGATCCAATTCCCAGTAAAATGGTTGCTAATTGTGGGTATCCAGAAAGATTGTGTCATTCAGGAGTCTGGAGTGGCATGGGAAGAGTGTGGGGGCAGGAGTTGCTTGATTAGGCTAAAATAGAAGTTAGAGATATTTAGAGCAACATTAAGAGCTGAATTAGCTGGAGGTCTGCAATGGTGTGGGGACTGAAGTCAACAGGACTACTTGCTTGTGTAAATCTTTTAGCTGAAAGAACTTCTTTTATGTATTTGTAATACTCTGTAAAACTACCATGCTATTGCTGTGTTTGTGTAAGAATGATTTGTATTCTGAAAGCCACAGGTACTTATGAGACAGAGAGTCATTTTTTTGTATCTCTCCACTTAGCTGACATTTCTGGGGATATTTTGTACACATCATATTGCTCAGAGAAAACACAAATGATCCACTTAGAACTGGAAATAAATAATAAATAATTTGGTCTCCTGTAAATTTGACTTATAAAATAGCTTGATTGCAATTACCAGCTTTGCAGTAATCTTGAAGGAATTAAGATAAAATGGTTTTATCATGAGCAATAGTAAAAATGAGAATACACACACATTTGTCTTGATCTTGTAGAGTGTAGAACATTCATCTCTCCTCTGAAGGGAGGCCATGACTCCCAAAATGTACAGCCATAGCTCTGGAGGAGCACCACACTGCTGTGACCACAATACTAGATTCTGCTCTGTGGCTCCTTAGGTTCAGAGATAATAATTCTGAGCAGTTCTTCCCCTCGCTCTCTCATATGAACACTCCTTTGTTCTCTTCTCCAAGACCAGAGGTTCTTCTGTGGGTCCAGGGAAGAAGTACGGAGGATACATCCTCTCTTTTCAGTAAACATAATTCCAGGTTAATACCACCCGGAGTCACATGGGTGAGCTGGAGGGTATGACGTGGCTGTGACAGCACAGTGCCCACATTTTAAAACTCTCCCTCTCTCTCAGCTCTGTGATTCATGTACCAGAAAGCGGGGATGTTGTTTCAGACTTTGCTCTCTTCTCTTTTTGAAGAATGGCACTCAGAAATGTTTGCCCACATGGAAGAATCCACCTCTCCAGTCTAGCAGAGTCAATCCCTGCTGATAGCCGGTGTGTCATCTGTCACTGCTGCCCTTATCCAGTGTGTCTGTCTTAGAGACCAGCACAAGAAAGGTACAGTCTAGGACTGATTTTGTCAAGACTAGGCTGGTCTGTAGAGGCTATTTTAGTCCAAAGGGAAAATCCCAGTGAAAATATTCACCAGACAAACTTCATGAGTGATTGCACAATGTATGTAGATAAAGCCCAATGCTATTTAACCTACGATCTCTTGGAAATTAGGTCGTGATGGGGCACACCACTGAACTGTGACTGTAAGAGGTGCCAGTGGAAGAAATTGCAGAAAAGGGAATATGGGTTAGCAAGGGTATCTGGTTATAAAGGAGGGATGAAGGAGGGGTACGTAGCTGTCTTTTATGAGGCAATGCATGAATGCACTTAAGCATGCTCTTATCAATCTTACGGATAGGTGGATGGATAGGTAGATAGATAGATAGATAGATGCATATATGCTGGTTAAGAGTAAAAAACTAAAATAAACCCCAGCAACCCAGCAATGAAATGGCAAAAAAAGAAATATACTTCCCTCATTGGCAGTCATTTCAAGGTTCTTATGCTTGTTCTTAACATTTACAAGGTTGCTTTTTACACTGAAAAATGGATGAGCGTTGCCTCTAATGCTTCTGTTTAGGCCCAAGAATGATGCTGGATTCGTGTGAGGGATGGAGAGCAGAATAGTGTTGGGTATATTTAGATTCTATTTCATTTTTATTTCATATACAGTAACATTACAGGGAAGGACTTCATTCCTCATTTCAAAGAGAAATCCGTCAGATAAATTACATTCACTGTGGGGAGAGGAATTTTGTCAAAACCAGGATGAAAGATGCCTTTCTGCAGTAGCCTTGATGTGCTAGGAGGTGTGTTTCCTGGATGCTGCTGATAGGTGTATTTTTTTAACTCGGGGTTCTGTGTGTGGCACAATTTTCTTGGTTCTTCCACCAGGCTGTCTGAGAAACCTCGTACGTAGAGCAGGTAGATCTACGCGGCTCAGAAAGGATGTTGGCCAGGCCAAGGTTACAGAGATCTCATTTGATAAAGCAGACTGAGAAAAAATACTATTTAAAATGTTTGTGGTTTTTTTGTTTTTTTTTTGAATACTAGCATTATTTGAATAATCATAAATACAAGGGGGCACTCATTTAAAGTAGCTCAGGACTACGTCTGCTAGAGATTTTGCTGCGGTGCGTTAATATCATAGGTAAATGAGTCATGACATTTACCATCCTGACCTGTTGATTTAAAGATATGATTTAAAAATGCAGACTTTCAGAGAAAATAGTTATAAATCTGATCTGATTTTTTATATATTTTATAAATCTGATCAGATAATTATTTTTTTTCCAAGGCAACAGTATAACAGCACCCAGATGTGGCTGTGTAGTCATCATAACATTTGCTGTTTTATGATCCCTTTATGCCGCACTTAATTTCACTTTAATTCTTTCGTTGTTTTATTGGAGAGTAAAAAGTCCTTTGGTAGTGTAGAAATACATACATTGTTATAAAAAATATTTTTCATATGCTGGTATTCTCTGTCCTTGCAGTCAAGTGATTCTGTTATCATAAAATCTCCTCTGAAGTACAAAACCAAGGCAGTACAGAGATCTGCAGCAGTGTTTCAGAGCCAATGAGACTGGCAGCTTACTGTGAATGTTAACGCAATACTGCTTTTTGTTAGCTTGGAAATACCATTTGCTGTTTTTTCCCTGATCTGAACGTCTTTGGAAATAGGATGATGTAGGGATTTTCCTATTCATCAGCTTTCCATTTCTCCTGTGAATTTCCTTTTTCACTCTAAGGCACTCATCCAGGCCATGGGGACTCTGGTCACCAGCAGCACTGCCAAATCTCCTACTAGAGCAAATTTGGATCCTCTGTATTATCTCCTACACTTGACCTTGTGAATGAAGGACACAGAGGTGAGAGGAGTTTGTATGAGATGAAGAGATTTGGTCTCATGAAACAGTTCTAAAACAATGCTCCACCTCAGTTTACATGCAGGGATGAAAAAAATCTCCCATTTCTACAACACAAGATGATGCTGGTCCTTCTGGTTGGATGTGCAGCCTCTCAGCATCTGAAGACCACTCCTTCTTTCTCCCTTATATCCTTGTCACTCCATACTTCTCCCCTGACCAATTTTCAAAAGTACTTGCCTGAAAATAAAACAAACAGGTCAGCTAGTGCATTTTCTGCGAGATTCTTGAGAATCTACAAGGCACTTAGAAAATGTTTAATATATCTATTTTTGTAATTTGGCTCCTGTTCAGCCTTCTCCAGGTCATCTGGTCTCTCTGTCTAGATCTTTTAGCTTTTAAAAAATTTCTTCACAAACACTTTCTAACCATTTGCCTTGATTTGAAATACAAAAAAAAAGAGACCAAAAAAAAAAAAAAAAAAAGAAAAAAAGGCAGGGATGTGCTAGATGGGGAAAAAGGGGATTGAGGGATGTACTATTCAGAGGTTTATATAAAGCTTCCCTTTTTGTCATAGCTGTAATGGTAATTTCAGTCTTGACTCTCTTATTGAACTTGACTGTATTCATTTTGTTTGTTCCTGGGCTATCTTAGTGAGTTTTGAAACCAAGAGCTGGTTGGTACCCAGTTCCTGAGTGTTCCTTACTATCGTTTCATTATCTGCAGTAGGAAGGGAATGATTCTGTAGCTCTAAGCCTAATGACCTGAATTTGTAAAGCTGAATAGCAACACTGCTACTGGAATGACTCACTATTATTTTTAGCTCTGAAGGGGAGACAGTGGAGCAAAGGTTCATCTTTCCATACCAGCTGAATCTTTTGTTGAACAATCTGATGTTGCTGAGAGGTTTAACATTCATGTTTCTCTTTTTAATCAGACTTCTGCAAGATGCCATGCATTTGTTTGGTTTCTGCTCATAATAGGCTTGCTCCTTGAGAGAATGGCTCTCTGCTCTTCTGGTACAGTACAGATCCTTGCCTAGGACATAGACTTTGCAACTGTTACTAGAAACAGCTAAAGTAGAAACTGTGACTGATTTAACTGAAACAGCAACACAGAAGTCTGTGGATTGGGTTTGTCGTATTCAAAGCATTTCCCTTCAGAATGCTAATTATTTTATGTTTAAAGAAAGATTTTCAGAAGTGAGACGTTTGGTGGTACTGATATAATAAAGGAAAAATCACATTTTCTCGTGGGATAACTGCTCCATATTCAGCTTGGAAAAGTACAGTGATTTCTGAAAGTTTTTGCTCCTAATCCTATAGAGTGCTGTAAAGTCTACTTGCATGGCCTCTGCATTTCTGCCAGGCTTACCTGGGAAATAACTGGTCATTACAATCCTCTGTTGCACCCAAGCAGTTCCAGTTTCTAACATTGAATTTTTAAGTAAAAGTGACTGGTGGTACTGTCAGATTTGAAGAAAAAAAACATGTTTGCACCTTAAAAAAGCAGTGAAGTGGCTTTGGAGTTTAAGAACTCCTTTAGAGTTAGCTTAAGCACTGAAATAAACTTAAGTCCACAAACTTGCAGTGAAACAAAGGCCCCGAGCTGTTGTGAAGTTACAGGGCAGCCCACAGAGGTGCTACAGCCTTTGGGACACTTGCTAAGAGTATGATGAATACAAAAACCTGCATTCAGATTATGTGGGGTTTAGTTCCTAGACTGTAGCTCATAATGGTAATACAGCGTACTTGATAATGAGATTACTGTTTTTATGTTAAGTTGAAGAAAAAAAGATTATTTTTTTTAATAACAGTGGGAACCTGCACATAATGAAACATTTTGATGGGGAAAAAAAACTTACCAGGATTTAAATCTAATTTGAATTACTTCTTAAGAAGGACATATGATGGTGAATGTCAACTGAGTGATGCTAGTATGTTCTCTGTAATGAAGCCTCGTTCTGCTACATATGGAAGACTGATCTGAGCCAAAAAGGAAAGTAAGGGCAGAGAGTAAGAAATACGGGGGAAGAATGTGCCTTGCATTATTAGGGGATTGCAAATTCAGATAAAGTAAGACACAGACATTTTGTCAAAGAAGTCGGGTATGTAAGTTTAAAGCTTGCTCTAGGCAGTTTAACTTAGCCAGCACTTCCAACAGCTGATAACCTAAAATGACACTGACCTTGGCAGACTTACAAGGGTAAGCTTTGCACAGGGATGAATTATTTCTTGATCAGTTGCTCAAGTATATGAGACACAGTCCAGCATCCCTTCAGTATTGATTAGGGGTGGTTGTTTTATCCCAGAACAAACATACTGATTGCAGCTGGTGGAGGTATAATCAGTCTCTCTGTACATTTGAGCTCTTCTCTATCCATTTTATGATATCCTGGGGCACAGTGATGCTACTGAGCTTGTGCTGTGCTTCTCTCTCTTCTTGCTTTCTTGACTCATTCCTTTTTAAAGCTGTAATGCAGGGAATAGGAAATACTGGGTTTGTTCAGTAAATACCTGTACAATCAGGATTTTTGACCAGGTTATCTTTTTCCTGGCCCTGTTGCCTTAATGTTCAGGGGATGCTTCATGACCTTGGCGTGGGGACACGCAACTACAATCGCACAGGTAGTTTTCAAGTATCATAAGTGGCTGCTTTGAGGTTGTCGATGTTTAGAGACACAGTGGAGGCAATTTAGCTACAACGTCACTATTTTTAATCCATCCTCTGTGTACTGAATCACTGTACCTCTTTCTAAATCTGTCAGGGTCTGTGGGTGGTAAATGCTGCTAGGATGTAAATCCTTTTTCTTGTGAGAAGCTACCCAGCCTCAGGAAACAGAGCTTGGCTGTACCCTTCCAATGCTCACTGTAGTGATTTCTGCTGGTGAAATTGGGCAGCTCCAGAGTCATAACATGATGCAAGCCCTTTCCTGGAAGGTCATTATTTGTGGCCCAGCGGACAAAGCTTGTTGGTTTCTTGTACTAACTGAATGCTGTCAATGATGGAAGCCCCACAGATAATCTCATTTTAAACTTAATAAATCAAAATGCCTGTGATTAAAACAGAAAAGCACAATAAAAAACCAGCCCCAAAAATGTTATCTGATACCTATAGGAAAGTGACAGCTGAAGTGTCCCTTCTAGATCTTCTGTTGAGTGACTTGTTGGGTTCATAGATACTCTTGCACATGCTACTTTGCCCATCTGTTCTCCCTGTTTCCTCAGATCCCCTGAGCAGGCAGAGAAGCAAAACTCAGATGACTTCTCTTCTCTCTGCTCTTCAGAGAAAAGAAATTGTGTCAACTGCAGTATACTTTTTGGATGCAAAAAACCTTGAGATGGAAGGTAAAAAACCCCAGATAGTATCCCTGACATGTGTAAGGCTGGTTGCAGAAAGGTTTCCAATCACCTTGGCGCCTCGGTTTTAGCAGTGGTCATTGAATTATAGACCTGTCGGATAATGTTTTTAGACAGCTGTAGTTTTTGTTTGCCTGTTCCCCTGTTAGACATTTAAATAAAGGATGTAATGCTGTCATGAGAAATGGCTTAATTTATATAATTTTCTCTAACAACATGGCCTTTAAGTCAATAACATGTTGTAAGACTCGAACTCTTTGTGGGCTAAATCTTTGTTGACAGCACATGATTGATTCAGTTTTGCAGATGGGACAGATTTCCATGTTGTGTCTCAACCTGTCTTTTGATTACTTGCACACAGACCTAGCCACTGACAAACCAAAAATGTTAATATGGATGAATGCTCACACATATGCCTTACACATATGTGAACACCCACTCCTTTATGCACTGCTTCAGGAGAAAATATACTCATACACAGTAATCCTGCTCTTTATACATGGGTAATACGGAATGCAAAGCTATGCAGCCAGAAATAGGAGCAGGGGTTTGAAACGTCGACTTGCAAAAAAATCGAAAATGCATGTTGAGTGGCTGTATATTCAGGAGGGCTGAGTACAACAGGGATTTGTACTTGGTCATCGATCCTTCTTCCTTCAGGAGGTCATCACTTGTTAGCTCCAAATATGAAGCTGGTTTCACCTGAAGGCCTTCTCGTACTGTACTCTTATGGGATGCCTGTCTGTCTCATAGCCCTAGGCCACTTGACACTAATTCGTAATAATTGCTGTCAGCGTTGAAGGGAAAGCCAGTACTGCATCAGCAAAGAGAGTGAATTGTTCTCCTGTCCCTGGAAGTTTTACATTTAGCAGCCAGTTGTCACACAAAGCTGCTTCTGTGGCCTCTCCTGTGGATTTTCTGAATGCATGGTTCAGTGAAGACCATGGGAGTTGTGCTGTGGATTGCATCAGGAATAAAATGTCATAATTAGATTGAGGAATTAATTTTTCAAAATTTTAATAGAACAATTTTTTTTCACAGAATCATAGAATATGCTGAGTTTTAAGGGATCCATTAAGATCATGGAAGTCCAACTCCTGGCCCAGCACAGGAGCACCCCATGGATAATCCATTTAAGATCATACTTCTAGAGATACTGTACAGACATCAAAAGCATTTAAAAATGTAAAATTTAACTCACTTTTCAATTATCTTTAATGCCAATTTAGAAGTTGATTTCTGTTCAGTAGATTTCAGTTGTAGAAGGGTAATGCCTACAAAACAAACATTTTCTGCCCTACCTGATCCTGTAACTTATAAAACTGAGCAGGGGAGACCCTGGGTCTCTCTGACGGCTAGATTATGTCTCCAGTTTATTTGATCAACTGATCACTTGCATTTCTTTTAGGTTCCAGAGTTTGTCCCCTAAGCATTTATTTTCCCATTTAATGAAAAATCTTTGCCTGGGACTGAGCCCTGACACATGAGGTGGCATTTCAAGGTCAAGTGTTAATCATATAAAAAACCCCCACTGGACACCACTGATTTAATTGAAGGACTTCATTTTCAGAGATGATTTATCCCAAATTTCTAGTAAAAGTCCATGAAAGTTGCAGTTTTGCACTATCTTTTGAGTCTGTATTCTGATCTAAGACACCTTTAATCATATGGCACCATTAGTGGGGAATAAGCTCTGGCCACTGTACTGAAATCTCTGTAAAATGTGACCATCTGTCCAGTGTTCTGCAAAGGCAGGAAATATTAATTCCACAGTATTCTGACTGCTCTGGATTTATAACACAGCTGAATCTCACCCAATATATTTACAAAATTGAAGCTGATGTCTATTGAAAACTGCACAGCTCAATAGGGCTTTGCTTTCTGAACTGTTTTACCTTTGTATATTACACAAAAGGAGTATATTTTAAAATAAGACATTCAGTACAAATTTGCATGAAAATGGTACTGTTGCTAAAGGGTTTATTATGAACTGTTATATAAATAATCTGCTTTTAAACGGACTCTAAATACTTATTTATGCAATGTAGCAGTTGAAAAGTTAGTATGTATTTTAAGACTGACAGTAGCTTACTGTGTTCAGCATCGTTGCTTTGTACAGCAGAACATTTTTCACTTAACAACGTATTTGAAAAAGCAAAGCAAATACCAAGAGACATACTGTGCACACACACTGGATTTAAATATAAAGTTCAAGTCACATAATGAGTCAGCTACAACCAGGAAAATATTAAATCTGACAGTTTTTTAGTAAATGGTCTCCTATGCCTAGGCGTCACAAAGGTTATTTGTCAATAGATAATGCTGTATATGCTACGAGTTGAATGAACTAAGCTGAAAAGGTTTCTAAATGGATACATTTTAAGAACTGGAACTACACATCAGAGCTACAATCCGATCCCCTTAGCCAAGCCCATGAGAGGACTCATCTTGAGCTGCGCTGTTCAGTTCTGCTTACTCTGTCTGCAAAATTGCTCACAGACTTGGTTGCTTGCTAAACAAGGGCAGTGCTCTTGCTCTTGTCTTGCTCTTTTAACAGCAGTGGCTCCTAATTTTGTCCTTCTGTTTTTGAGTCCAGCGCCTGACTCAGAACTGAGAACCTCTACAACAGCCTCTGGGTGAGGTCACGAATCCCTTGCTACCTCAGATGACTGTGTCGTATCAGCGGATTCACCTCTCATTAGACCATTATTGACTCTTGCTCCAAACATCAAGTTTAACAGCAAAATTGCAGGTTTTTAGTAGGCAGTGGAATGATCTTGACATTGCTCCAGGCTTGGGTTTGTGGGATTTTTATGCAATATACTTCTATAATGGAGTGGAATATTGTATTCTACCTACTCATTCTTGGGTTCTTCATGTAAATATATACTCAGATGTTTGCTGGAGGCAGTGATTTCTTAAACAAGTTGTATTTATTTAAGCACGGATCTTCTATCCACTCCACTAGAGCAGGTGACAGTTCCTAAGACTGATTATTCAGGATGAACACCTCTCCCTTAGTCACAACCTACGTGAGTATGTCTTCCGTATGTGCAGGAAAGCACTTCTGCCATTCTGAAGTGGTCACCTCTCTTGCTCACAGATACTGTCCCTGCTCTGGCCTTGCCATGTGAGTCCTTCAGGGACTGCTCATGCCTACAGGTGCCCTTAGGATCAGTAGCCATAGTGTTGGATTTTGTCTTGTTCTGAAATTCGACTGACCACATTGAAAAGCTGCTGTTGGAAGTAAAGGTAATGCCTGTCCACGGTGTACCTCAAATGGGCTGACCCGCTGAATGTTGGACTTGTCATGCTAGAGCAGCTGAGATGTCCCTGTGCACTTCAGTTCACTGGGACATAGTGGTGAGAATCCCTCCCATATCCTACCTGCAGGGAGAGTATGTTTCAAGGGTGGAAGGCAGTGGCTTTATATTTGAAATCTGGAGGAATAAATAGCTGAAGTAATTGTTACCAAATTGTTGTTCTATTCTGTTTTGAATTTAATATATGATTTTTTTCCGTGATGTGTTAGCAGTGCCAAGTGGAAAGACTCCTTAGGCAAAAGATTTGACTGTTTAGAAATTATATTGGTGCAGAATAGATATAACATCTAGAAGATTATAGTTTCATCCTTTGGGCATGTCCCTGTGTAGGCTGAAGCAATTAGTGAAGCTGATCTCCTACCTCAGTTTCCTTCATGCCTTGTACATATTTTATACAAGATTTTGGTTTTATAAGCAATCATTCATATGTGGTTTCTGATTGTTCTGTGTCTGACTCTGGAAAGTTCTGCCTTGTATAACAGGTCTGGAGTTGGTGAGATATTAAAGATTTAAATTGTGAAATATGTTAAATAAAGCACATTTTTCTTTACAATCATCCTCAAAACTGAAGACTCGATATATTCTTTGTTTTGAGTGCTTCTTGAAGACTAACCCTTTCTAAATCATCTTCTTCTAAATCTCCTGGAAGGAGGATGTGATCACTTGTAGCTTATTGTCTGTCCTTGCACTAGGTACAGTCTTTTGAGATGCAATGAGGCCACTGGTAATCAATCCTGCATTCATTTTTCAACAAAAGAATTAATCTGACTGATATTCAGTAGAATTTTTCATTGAGAGAGTAGTGCAGAAATAATGTGAACCGTGCACTTTGACTTTCACATTTTTAACCTCAGTTTGCTCCAGTGCATCTGGCTAATCTGTAAAGATGTTCAATACTAGAACTTTCTGTGAAAAGAAAGGTCAGGAAAGCAATCACTGACCATATGTATTCCTCTGCAATGTATGAAGCAAGAGTGCAACACAGCTGAATTTTTTTACTGATGCTTTTCCTATTTATTCTCATTGAGAAAATTCCTATAGAAAGCACTAGATTGCAACATGAACCTTTTGTTTCATTCTGGTAGTATAAGTTTTGAGATCACAATCATATTCATACGTGGTATCTCAGCAGAAGAGGTGGAATTTGGACACCCTTTGTCACCCGCATCTGTTGTAGTTGCAGGTCTGGTCTCTGGCATCTTGGTCCTGGGAACACTGAGGGACTGCAGCTGCTGGGGCCATAAAGGAGCAGTTACGGGAGAAGGAGCAACTTCCACAGTTCTTGATTTGGAAGATCAATTTGATTTTGGCTCCTGAAACAAACCTGTCACGCTGAGTCATTGGGAATGTGTTGTTCTTTCCCTTAGTTATAAACTCTGTAGCTTCCTTTTCTGTCTCTGTGTATAGTGTGAAAGGGTAGTTGAGCCAGAAGATGAGAAAGGTGTAGTGTGCTTTGGCTGTGACTTCAAGTCATGGAAGAAGTCTTTATAATTACAGAAGCCATCTGGATATTGAGTAAAAATCCAGAAGACACTTCATACTGCAACATGCTACTGATTCCTTGCCTTTGATTAAAACCTATCTTCACAAGGTAGCAAATTCTTTAAAATATTTTCCTTTTCAAGGATTCACTTTTTCAGGATAGCCCAGTGAAAGTTTCATCTGTGTGTTTGAAATGATGGATGTATAAAGTAGAAGACTGGTGGTGTTTCATAGGAGGCATAAAACCTTGTGGTGTTCACTGGTATTTATCTTTTCTCATTGTACGGGACAGAACTGAATCTTATCAAACTACACCAGGCAGATGTTTTCAAAGCAGAAGACTAGCTGTCTGTTCTGGTCCTATGTGGATGTCTGAGAGGAATGTTTTAAGCCAGGGTAGCTGGAAGCTGAGCACTCCACTTTAGGTCTCATGTTTGACTCATCAACACTTCATAGTCAGCTGTAACAAATTCCACTGCCTGGTCTAGACTGAAGTATCTTTTTTTGTGTGTTTGTTTCTTTGCTATTTGTGCATCTACATCCAAGTCTGGTGTTGTGCAGGCACACATTTTAAAGGGGAATTCATTTTCAGATACTCATAAATCCTATTAGTCAGTCTAGGGCTGACCAGATGGAAAGCAGCTATGCGGTGAGGGAGCTTGGGTCCCGATGGACAACAAGGTTGACCATGAGCCAGCAGTGAGCCCTTGCAGTCGAGGCAGCCAACAGCATCCTGAACTGCATTAGGAAGAGAGAGACACTGGGGCACGTTTCATGTGAGGAGAGGCTGAGATTGCTGAGACTGTTGAGCCTGGGGGAGAGAAGGCTCAGGGAAGGTCTTACTGATGTATAAAAATAACCTGAATGGGGAGGACAAAGAAGACAGAGCCAGGCTTTCAGGGGTGCCCAGTGGCAGCACAAGAGGTAGTGGACACAAACTGAAACACGAGGAGTTTCCTCTGAACATCAAGAAACAGTTTTTCTCTGTGAGGGTGACTGAGCACTGGTTGCCCAAAGAGGTGGTGGAGTCTCCATCTGTGGAGATATTCAAAACCTGACTGGAGACAGTCCTGGGCAGCCTGCTCTAGCTGTTCCTGTTTGAGCTGAAGCATTGGACTAGATCAGAAGGTCCCTTCCAACCTCAATAGTTCTGTTACTCTGTGATATACCACAAATCAACACACATCAGAGGAAGCCTCACAGTCAGAGTTGCCTGTCAGCCCTGTTAAGGACACAGGAAGTGTGTGACACACACTGTGTTATACAGACATTCTGTGGTGATGGAATGACTGAGTGTGATGGCACAGGCCACACCCAAAGCACGTGGACTTAAGTAAAGTTAGGGGCAAGGCTGAGGTATATACATAAAGAAGCAAATGGAGATCTGAGTCCTGCTATTTGAATATTTAGGTGTATCTAACAAGGTTTCTATACACACATGTGGACATTTTTGCTCATGTTCAAGAGCCTGAGTGATTCCAGTCCGGAAATATGGACTGAGAAATACTTAATTTTGGCCACATGTAATCTACCCATCCTCCTCTTCCTTTCCTATCCGTTCTAGCTTAAGTCCAGCACTTGGCCAAGGGAAGCAATTTAACAACCCTTTCAGTACAGAGTTAAAGATCTATAGTGCAATGTAAATAAAGGGAATGACAGAAAAGAATAAAAAAAACCAACTATAAAGACATTAGACATGGTGGTGCTTTTGTGGTTCGCTGTTACTGTTACCACTATTGTTATTACTATTATGACTGACATAGTTGTTTTTAATGTAGTCTGGCTACCATCCTCAGCTGAAATTAGGAAGTTTGTTGCATTGGTGTCTTGATGAACACACAACATGACCGTATGCTGCCTTGGCGCAAGTAGGACCAAACTGCTAAGGCACAGCTCGTATTCTTCAGTGTCCTTGTCTTGCTGCTTTCGTGATAGGAACAGATGGCGTAGCAGGAGTGTTCCCAGCTTGGTTAAAACAAGATGCAGAAGGTCAAGTGAACTGGCTTTTATTGGAATATGCTGGCTATTACAGATAGGTGGTGTTTAGCAATCAGTTCTAGGTGTAATCCTCTATTGCACAGGTAGGGTCAAAGGTCTCTCAAGTATGGCAAGCGTATGCCACACATAAGCGAACTGAGGTTTTTAAGAAGATGCAAAGTGATTGATTTCATAGACATACATGCCTTTTGAGACATTTCTTCCCATATCTGGTTCTGAACGTGTGGATACGTTTTCATCGTGTAACAATAAAATGACTGCTCTGTTGGCAGCATCTCATAGTTGCTTACATAAAACCCATGATGGCCTTGAAACCTTGCATCTGGATAGAGGGATAAAGGAAGCTGTATTTTAAGCTCCTGATGCAGTGACCTTAGTTCAACGATGACAAAAGATTCCTGCCATTTAAATAGATATTAAATGGCCTCACAAATGTAAAATCTGTTGCTCAGATGTCTGCATCACGCATCTTCAAGACCTTTCAGAGTCTCATCAGAGGTGCCAGTTTTGGATGAGATTGTGGAAGCTGACCTGTGTTTTTTTGTTGAATTTAACTATTTGGGAGCAGACAGTGCTGCTGGAATGATGGGAGAAATTTGCAATCACCTTCTACTGTGTGTACTGTTATTTGACTTCGTAGCACTTTACCTCCATTCCAAAAGGAAAATCCTTTTATTGCTTTTTAGACTGTGTTCAGTGATGTTTTCTCACTGTATTTTGGCCTTCTGTGTATGCTGCTAGAGGTAGGCTAATTCATGTCGGCATGTGATTGCTTGCTGTACTTGTTCCTGAAACTGGGGGGGGAGGGAAAGGGGGGAATGCTAGGAACAGATCTGCGAAATGATTTTATCTCATTTTCTTTTTGATTGCTTTTGCATTAGACTGATCTATATTCTCTTCTTTGTTCTGACGTGCATTTCTTGGTCTCTTAATTTTCCACATAAAATGTAAATAGTTACTCACTGATCCGCACGTATATGAAAAGGTAAAAGAGGTCAGTGAAGAGAGTAATGATGAGAGGGAGAGGAAAAGTGCTTTTGAAAATATGTTTCTAGTTTGATTAGGTTTTGCCCCTGGTTCTAAATGTGAAACCTTTGCGACGTTTTAACTCCTGTAACCGGCTTAGGTTATATTCCCAGTGAATTCCATCTTCTGGCCAGCATACCATTAAGCAAGCATTTTCTAGTTCATAACTGTAGTAGAGACAATACAGCAGACTTTGTGTGACTGTGAGATGGTCTGTTTTTTATAATTATCTTAATTGGTGTAGTAAAATATATTTCTTTTCCCTGCAAATGTTTCCTTGGTGTATCCTGAAGGCAATCACAGCTACAACAGTATTACTGCTGCTCTGAAAGTCACAGCTGAATATGTCAGTGGGAGTCAAAGTAAAAGGTGCAATAGAAATGTTATGAATTATTATTAAGATACATGAGAGAGCTCTGCAGGGAGGAACTGGAACATCTTGGGAAATGGTCTGCAGTCAGCCAGCTGGGAAAGCTGAAGACAGAATGCTAATAGAAATGTTTTTAAAAATCACCATGACATCAACATTTATATCAAGTGCCTTCTGCTAGAGCTGGTTATATAACTGTGATTATATTAGGTGTGATGAGCAGCTGTGTAGTCAAGAGGGGTTGTGCTGTGTTGGGGAAGGTGGAGTTGGCAGTGATCCCTGTAGCTAAAGCTGCTTCAGTAGGAATACTTGTTTTTATAACTTTTTACAGAAACATTTAACTGAAATTTTCCATTCTTGTTTTATCTCTGACTTAATAGCTTTGGATTTCAGGAAATGTTAGAACAAGATTTTAAAATACCTAATTGTGTCCAGGGTGTTACTTCATAGTTTGCCTGTACAGAGTTATTTCACATATGTTAAAGAAAGATAGGTTCAACTGATCAGTGTAACTGGTGGGGGTTCCAGTAGCATATTTGCTGAAGTCATGGGGGAAAAGAAATCCAGAACTGAGTCCCCTAGTGCAAGAGAACCATCTTGAGAGAGTATGGTAAGTACCATATATCATCTAGCAGTTAGTCTGGTATTTGCTTGGCAATATTTTTCTCCATTAGTAGGAAGAGAAAGGGAAACATCCCAGTTCCAGACTAAGTAAACTAAAACATAAGTTCTTGTAATTGTGAAGTAAAGCCCCTCTGGCAAAATTTCTTGGTTAGAAGGAGGATAGTTAAGAATAACAACATATAAAGTCTTTATATGGCAAGTATCTTCTCAGAAATGACATAAGCAATTCAGAAGTAGTTCAGGGACTAGAACAAGTGATGAATATTTCACTAAATGTACTGTTGGAGATGCTAGTTACAAACATACTATATCCTTTTTTTATCCTCTAAGCAATATATGCTTTAAGGCAGATTTCTTCTGAAGAGCCATGGCAGGAATGGGATATAAAGTGCAGATGCTACTCTGTAGAAGTGTATTTTTAATATTTCATACTTTTAATGAAATTTTGAAGGTCAGCTGTCTAGGGAACATGATAGGGTTATGCAAGACGTTGAGAGGTCTGAGAAAGCTCTGCTGTCATTTCTGGAGAACTCAGGTTTCATCCCTCTTCTTGGCAAGGCAGCTGTGACACATATGAAAACCTGTGTTCACACAGACTTCACACATAGGAAAGAAGCTGTATGTTTTCTTTTGCAAACTCCATTAAAAAGTTTATGTCTGGATAGTGAAAATTTTATACTACTACCCTCGTGTATTTGTATATTAATATCTGGTTGCAAAAGGCATGCTCTTGAGTAGCCTGAATTGCTTCTAGCTACTCACTGGGGCTGAAGAGTTGCTGCATTTTTAGATTAAGCAACAGTTAATCAAAATAGTTCTCACCCCAGTCAGATTTTTGTCCTTCCTCTGCATGCTTTCCATATTGACAGGAGGCAGTTATGCCATAAATTACGTCTTTTGACAAAACTTTATACTGAAATAGAATTTGGTCTTAAGGCAAAGTCACTGCTTCTTGGAATTCAATTTCTCAGCTATAATTATTTTCATTAATTTCTCTGTCACTGTCAATAGCTTTTTCTTCTCTAGAAAGACATTAGAGGCTCCCTCTGGTGGCTGTGTTAACTTCATTTGGCTCTTGTTTTTTAAAAAAAGCTGAAAAGAAGAGTACCTCCCATGACTGAAAGCCCAAACCAAAAGTAACAACAATAATAATATCAATAAATGCATCTGTTATACAGGAGCAGGAATGTAGATTTATAGTGAAGAGGGAAAAGGGAATTTCTGGCAGGCATAGCTGAAGGATTTGCAGCACCATGTAAGCATTAATTTAATGCATTCATACACCATTGCTACTGCTCGGAGAGGAACAGGACATGATTTTTACTGAGTGAAAATTCGGCCTGTTATCTCACGTAGCATGGGAAACTACTTTGATTTCTGACTTTGTTCTAACAAACAGAATTGTAATGCACCGAGGTTTTTCGAAATAGTGATGCAGTCCGTTGCGCTCGAAAATGCATCACTCAATTCCCATTAGTTACTTATTTTGTGTTTATTCTTCTCCCAGGCTTTCTGAGCATATGTAAAATAATTCAGCAGTTCAGTGCTGGTGTTTGTTAGGAATCCATCTGGCAAATTGTCTGGATGCAGGAAGTTAAAGCTAAATGCATTTCATCTCACGGACAAAGTGCACGCACCGTCTGTTGCCACAGCTCAGCTGCCACACGCTCCCTAGGTAAGCTTGATGGTGCAGACACCAGCTCAAACAAGGCTCTGTCAGCCGAAGAGGCAGGACTGACCTCTCCTCCAGTTGCCAAAGCAGGGACTGGTTTTACGTAGTGCCATTCCTTTTTGTACACAGGGAGCTTGTCCTGTCTAGTTCATTCATTTTCTGTAGCTCATGAGCAAATATTCATGAGACTTCAGGTTGAAAGCTGCGCTCCTCACTGTTCATGTTCTGCCTCACCCCTTTCACCCCACAAACACAGCAGTCTGTTCCAAGTTACACAAAGACTCTGGTATCTGCTTTTTTCTTTTCTCTTTTCTCCAGATATGCCTACTAATTTAGGCTGTGGGGAGGGACTTAAGATAAGGATGGTTCTCCTAGGAGAAGAAGGTATCCATCAGTGTGAAAAGACTGGAAGGCTGCTAAGTCAGAGGTCGTGCGCACCTGCCCTAGAGGGTTGGGTACTGTTTCTTTGTCCTTTACACAAAGGACTCATTTGTGATAACTCCACTCAGGGAAACAGCCGGTCAGTTCACACACATGGCCTGAAGATATGCATCTCTGCTGATCTACCTGTGCTGAGAAGGTGTCACCTACCCTGAGCCCACTAAAAGGCCACACTTGGACTTTACTCGGTGGGTTGAGGGTCTCCTTTGCTCACTCCATGGGACTTCTACCACCCAGGCCTCTACCACCACCTCAGCGGATCAGGACTACAACTACCATTGCAGCTGCAGCGACCAGGTCTCCTTGCTGGATGAGGGTCAGTGCTGGAGTGAGGCTGCAGTGCTGGCACAGGCTGTTGGAGCAGGGCTGGGACTGGAAGGACCCACAAGACACCCGCAGGATCCAGCAATGAGACCTGGTCGCTGCAACTCCTTGTGCTGATTAGGCACAAGATGATGCATTTTATGAGAGCAGTAGGTCTGAATGCTTGAAGGACAGGCCTGCTTTGTGAGTGGGAAAGATCTTTAGGTCAAGCCATGTGCTTCACACCACATTTCGATATCTCAGTGTGGGAACTCGTAACTACCTCTGGAGGTCATTCCTGCCTGATGTGTGATGATTGATATGTCTTTGGTGAGCAGCATGTGGGCTACAAAGTGGCTTGAGTCAGAAATCAGGAGCAGAGATCCTGCTTTTCATGCCAGCAACAAGTATTTCTTAACAATAAACCAGATCAGATCAATGGCAGCCTCCCTGTTTTTAGGTACGGTGACATATTCACAGAAAATTAATCACAGATGAAGAAAGTGTTTGGTTTTTTTCCAGGAATAAAAAAAAAAAATTAAGTAAAAGATTAACATTTTCAGGCCAAAGTTATGGTGGACGCTTTCTTGTCTATGCCTTTTAACAGCCTAAACTCAAAGACCTCATGGAGAACAGCCCTCAAAGTGGAAAGCAGCTGGTCCTGGGAAAGAATAATTTAAATAAGTGGGGTTTTGAGGTGGGGTTTAAAAGACAGTTGGACATAAATGGGGGAAAAAAGGGGGGATGGGGAGGTGTCATAAAAAGATAAATTCAAGCTTGAGAAAAAACTAGGCAACCAAAAGTATATCCTGGGGAGAATGTAGAAGAAAAATAGGGTACAGAAAGAATGTAGAATGGAACATGTGGTGAGGAAGAACAGGCTGAGGGGCTTGAACTTCACAAAGAAAGGAAAGGAGAGCAGTGAAGGGAACTGGGGCTGTGCTCTCACCAACCAGAGCACAGCCCCACAGGGTCTCAGCAGAGCTGGGCTTGGAATGGAGTCCATGAATAGCCCTAGAAACAGCCAGAGAATGAACCCAGTCAGAGCAGGAAGAAACAGGGCTAAAACATGGGTCCAAGGTCCAACCAGGAGACAGGACTGGAGACAGGAACACCTGCAACATAGCTCAGGCAAGGTCTGAGAGCCCAGGACTGAGCTACCTGGAGCTCAGGGGCCATGGGCTGAGGGTGTGAGTGTGGGTTTCCAGGTGGGGCCAGTCAGTGCCATCAGGGTCTGTCAATGCCCTCGGAGTCCTGGCAGAGACATTACTGGGAATAACACAGAGACACTGGATTCAAGGCAGTTCTAGAAAGGCACTTTTGGCACCAGACACTAGATGTCAAATCATGTTGGGTGACTCCCATCAGTCAGAATGAGAAATGTAATTTTAAGAGAGGTTTTTGGAAAGAGGCACCCAAAAGAGCCAGAGAAGAAAGCTGGGTGAGGATAGAGGAGGTATGGAAACAAAGATTGGTAATGATGAAGAGCAAAGGGGTGACATAGTGTGGTGGTCAGGGAACTGATGCAGGTATCATTTTTTTTCCACCAGCTTTATCAACAACCAAGCTTGGAGTTTTATTCTGAAACTGGTTTTGAGTTATTTGGTGCCAAAAGTACCCATGCATTTCATGTGTAACAAAGACAATTAGTCTTGCCTAATCCAGCAAGAATTTTGCAGATGAGGCACTGATACAAGTTGGCCAAGAAGTTGTGGCTGCCCCATCCCTGGAAGTGTTCAAGGCCAGGTTGGATGGGGCTTTGAGCAACCTGGGTTAGTGGAAGGTGTCCCTGCTGATGGCAGGGGAGTTGGAACTAGATTGTCTTTAAAATTCCTTCCAACACAAAGCATTTTATGATTCTGTAATTTCTGACATTCCTAAGGCAGTTCATCTCTGGTCTCAAAAAAGGTTCAAGATGGACACATGATGAAAAAAAAATCTTTCTAAGGTGGTCAGAAACTGAAAGTGGGAGTATATTTAGGTGTGTTCAGCTTAGTTTTAGTCATTATGTAATATGACATATTGAACTTGGTACCGGCTGACTGGTGGTTGGCTTTCTACTCGCCACTGTTCCATTAGCCCATGCTGTATATGACTTCTGATTACATTCAGTGCCCCTCATGTAAACTGGTGATATATACACCTGTCTTCATTTTAAGGTAATTTGTAGTCTGGTTATAGGAGTTAGAAAATCATTTCTAATCATAAGATTAGAACTGGCATGCTGTAGCCACAATAACTACTGGGAGGCCATGCCTACTTAATAATCTGCTTAACTAACTCAGTTATTTGGGATACATTTATAGAAAGAAGCTATAAATGTAAAGTGTAGATATAATAATTAGGAAGAACAAAATTGTCTAAATAATCCAACTGCTCTTGTAAGTCAGGAAGCTTGATGTGTTGTTCGTATCAGGGAGTCTGCAATTCACTGAATGCTGGAAGGCAGGCTCGAAAATCTACATAAAAAGAAATGGCCAAATATTTTGTAAAAAGAAAGTAAGATTTGAAAAGAGAGACCCAGAATTAAATCAGGCAACCTATTATGTGCGTGGCTGGAATCTGGTGTAAGGAGGGAGCCAGACTCCTGCATTTATTTAAGTCTGCTTACTATATAATTCAGGATGGTGAGGTAAACTAAGGATGAAGCATTAGCTTCAGCATAGGATGTCTTATTCTGATCATTGGAGCCTAAAGTTATTAAAAGAACAAACACAGTTACGACATCCTAGGGGACTGCACACACATAAATCTGGATATGCTGCCCGTTTCTCGTGAAGCATATGTATGGATCTGTGTGCTGCCTGCTTTTTATTTTAACTAGGTTTGCTGCAACTGTTGCTCTGAAAAGAACCATCTAACGCTCTGGGGAAAGAGAAGCTGCAGAAATCCTCAAATGAATATCTATTAAGAAAAATAAGTTTTAAATAAATGGCTTGTTTATGTGGTTAAAGCTCTTGTCCCTTGAATAAGAACAAAGAACTACCACTTTGGTAGCTCTAGACCTTTCCTAGTTCCTAGTTAATCAACTTACAGTACCATAAAAATTTAATAACAGCTTATTCTTCCTCTAGTTCTTCAAAATGAGAACCTATTTTCATGATAGGTAGGGATGTGAATGATTTCTGAAGAACAAAAGCCCATAATCTTTAAATTTAACTAATATATGTGATTTTCAGATTGGCTTTTATGAAAATATTTTGAGCATCAGGTAGCTCAGCAATAGCTATTATCTGTGCACATGAATGCCATATCTCTCAATCTTTCAACTGACTAATAGTGGTGTGTATATGTTATATAAAGTGTGTCAGACTTAATCTGACAGTCTCAACTTCCATGTTGTCAATGCTGAGTACATTGTGGAATGTATCATTTTTAGAGGTGTCATCAGAAAAAAAACCCACCCAGGTTCTTCTGATCCAAAAGGGTAGGCCATTAACCCTTGGGAAGGCTCTCACAGTGTGTTGCCAGCCTCCAAAGTTGTTCTGCCAGGCATCTTCCTGGCGCTGATGCTCTGTTCTTGTTGCAGGCACTGCCTATCCTCTTAGCTCTGTTGTGTGTGACTGAGGGTTTTTCCCTCTCTTCCCACTTATCCCTCTCCAGTTCCATGTTTTAGCCTCCTGGGAACCATATTGGGCTTCTTCTTGTGTTCCCTTCCCCCCTCACTTACATCCTAGTGGTATCACCATCCAAACAGCTATCAATCAGCTTCCAGGCTAACATATTTTTGTATGTTGCTACATCCCATCTCTGTACCTTTGCCAAGTCACTCCTGCTGTTCCTGCTCCAGTTTCTTCGGTTTCTCTTCTGTCCTCAGCTTCCTTCTCTTCTGTATAAGGTCACTGCCATATAACTGAACGGGATTGACTTTCAGTATTTCCCTAAAATGCTATCTGTAATACCCACAGATTAAAGGGAAAAAAAAAAAGAAAAAAAAAAGAGAAAACCCCAGGATGTGGACAATCAGGGACTTGTTTCTCTCACTTCAACAACTCACAAGATTTTAGAGTTTTTTTAAGGTAGTGAGGTTAAAAACCTTGGAAGTATGATATCAAATAAAGCATAGCTCTATTAAAAGAAAGATTGTGTCAGGCTAATCTGCTAATCTCCTGAGACACAGCTGGTTTTCCAGAGATGGGAAATGCAGCAGGTATTGTCTGTCTTGACTTTTCAAACTGCAACCAGGAAAGTGTTTGTGAAGATTTGGATTCATAGAAGAATTGAAGAATTGATGGGAAACTGGCTAGAGGGGAAACAGATTGTTTTGAGAGGGGAAATACTGGACCAGAGGGGACTTCACACACTAATAATTTTTTGATGATGCCACAAAAATTGAGAGTGTGCCAGTGGAATTCGTCATTGACATTTTTCTGGAATTTTTTTTTAGGGGTTTAAAAATGATGGCTGTGTAGTGGCACAGTGTTTTAATTGCAAATTTTTCCATCTTGGTCACTGCCTCTTCTGGGACTTTGCTCTGAGTTGCTTGCTCTGATGCTGTGAGCAGCCTGCCGTGGCTTATGGCCATTGGGCGGTGCTTGGGGAGGATTGTATGACGACAATGGGCACGCGAGAACTAAGCTGAACACAATTGTGAATCAAAAAGAAAGGGAAAAAAATATGCTTCTGCATCATCTTAAACTACCACTGATTTTTCCAGTCTTTCCAGTATGGACAGAATAACTCACAGGAAAGAGCACTCTAAATGAGTAACTTAAGTTAAAAGTGTTTTGGTATGGTGATAATACTTCATTATTAGTGTCCAACTGGATTCCTGTTGCCTTTCTATACAATTTAGCAAGACAACTATGTTTCATTTTTCTTCAGAGAATGCATTCTCATGAAGAGAATCAACAAACTAAAACCTGTGCTTAATGCTAACAGTAGTAGCAGAACATAGAAACATACAGTCACTTTTCAATACAGAAGGGAATCAGAAGTTCTCCTTGGGTCCAGATTAGGACCAAAATCTATAAGGGTGGGCTTTTTTTGTTTGTTTGTTTTGGTTGTTTGGGTTTTTTTTGTTGGTTTTGTTTGGTTTTGTTTTGTTTGTTGTTGTTGTTTTCCAGTGGATATTATCTGCATGCTTTCTAAAAGCTTTATTTGAGTAGAAATGCTTTGCAGTGTGATGTGAAGCAATTGTGAAAGGTGCAATGCCAGTCCTCATGTGGAAAATATCTGGTGACCCAGCAAAGCCACCTTGTCTTCCTTTACATCTTCTAGACCTGTAGGTAGATAATGTCACCACTTTTCAAGGCTAACCAAAACCAGCAAGCAAAACATACACAGAGGAAAAGGATGGCTGCAATGAGGTCCCATCTATGAGGAAAGGTCATGGTTTCATAGGTGGGTGCATATAGAGAAAAATCACTGTAGGGCATAAGAGCTGTCAGAGTACCCAGAAGCATCATAGGATTTGTGATAAGGAATCAGTGCAAAAGCTGGAAACAATGTCTGCTCTCCTGTTTTAGTTATGCACCAGTTTTTTAAATCCTGTGTCTCTCGGTCTTCTCTAGTGTGCAATTCATATAAAAGTTTAATATTACAATATTCACACATTAATCCTGATTGTCCCTATATCCAGTTCTGCCTGGTCTTGGGAAAGTATAAAATCAATTTATATAGCACAGCTGAAAAGCAAAAAATTGTTGGATTACCATACTGTGGTATACAATAAAAATACAGTATTATCTAGGGAAGTCTGTAGTTGATTAGAGCATAAATACCAAACCCCCAACTCATACCCCTGAGTATTTGGTTCCTGCATCTTACAGAAACAAAGATCTCTGCTGAACAATGTGACATTTCATCACTTTGGATTTGCTATGATGAATAATACTATATGCTATTGGCTAGAAGAAATATTACTATAGTAACTAGCTCATAATTCTTTTTTTTTTTTTTTTTGGCTATATTTCCTAAGGGTTGCCTGTCTAGACTAAAATTGTTTAAACTAACTCACGGTAATTAGTTTTTTCCAGAGTGCTAAAAATATGGGACAGATAAACAACAATACTTAGATACTGCTTTTTAAAAACAGAGCAGGCCCATAATATTCTTGAAATTATGGCAATATTGGTTTATTTTATTTGACACTTTTTTATTAGTAGCTTTCTATGTCATTATTAATCCGGTTTAGTGACCTAAAGCTGGATTCCCACATTGACAATGTTGCAACTCTAATGAAATCCTCAGACATATAATATATAAAATGTTACATCTAAAGATGTAAACATAAATGGGGTTGGTTGGTTTAAATCCAAGTAATGAGCTCACTTATTCATTTGAATCAGTAAAAAGAAAATCTTGGCATAAGCGATGTATTAATATTTTATATTTTGTATTTGTACATATTCAATTCCTTATGATGATTCTTATAGGTCACCAGTCAACAAGCACATGTTGTCAAATACCATCTTTATTACAGTGCTATATTAGGAAAATGAATGGGAGGATGTGTTAGGTATGTGCCCATTTATTGAAGCATATATAGAGCTTAGCATGCCTTTACTGCATCCTTGCTTTTGTTGTGGTAAAAGATGTAGTTTGATTATTTTTTAAAAATTGAATTGTTTAAAAAATTAGTCATCCATGTCAAAGCATGTTTGTCAGGAATTAGAATTAATAGCTATTCAGTGTTTGGATGAGAAGTGTGGAGCTACCATTTCCAAGAAGAAACCTTTTAAGGTAGTTTAAATTACTTTATGTATAATAAATATGCATAAATAAACTTACTTAAGCACATTTTATATTTTAAATTCACCTAGAAACACAAAATATTATTGGAAATTGAAGAGGTTAACGTTTCTTTTTCACAAAATAAAAAAAAAAAACCCTAGTTTTATACTTTTTAAATTTCTTAGGGCTTGCAGCTTGAACAGATCTAGTCATTAAACTGAACTAGCTGAATAAATTTAGATAAAGAAAATATTCACCTTATATTTGCAAAAAGCTGGCCAGAGTCTGTCTTCAGGTTTTTAATTATTTCTGCCTTACACTTGATTTGAATTGACCTCAGTTTCGGCCTCAGAGTACAAGTTTTATTATTTTCAGTGGCTTTGTGAGAAAACTAAATATTCCATTTAAAATTTTAGGAACTGGGGGGAGGTTGGGGGATTTATTGTATGTTAAATTGGCTTTTATTTACTCTGAATCATATCCCAGGATAGCCATGGTAACTTTCTGTAGCAAGAACACAGAAGAAGGGAGCTCTGTCAGCAGAACCACCAGCAAATTTACTTTCTGCCTTTTGTTTTTCATTTGAGTGATGGGAGGTTCAGAGGATCACAGAGCAGCATATGACATTTCATAAGGGTTCATAAATTATGCAGTCAGACTTGTTGGAATACAAAAGGCTGGAAGTAACAAGTGCTTCTTGCATTATAAATGAAATGGCTTATTTACTATGATGACATAGCCATGTTAATTGTGAGAAGTTATGATTAAAGGGATAGGCCTGCGCTGTTTAAGATGTTAATTAGAAGAAACTCATTTTCGAGAAGAAACAAATGCATCTTTTTAGTTTGCTGAGGATTTACTGGAGTGTTTTGCTGATTATATTCTGAACCATCTTCCTTTTCCAGCCAGTTTTAAGTGTTTTTTTGTCATGTATTAGCCTAATGTCAAAGCAATAAAAGAATCCTGTATCAAGGTTCACATTCAAAATTAAAAATGGTGATCGCCTCCATTGGTAGAAAATTCGGCTTGTTTCCTGATGTATGACATTGGTCAGGCACCAGCTGGGGTATGCTGTCATCCATGAGTGTTGAATAGTAATTGGAGTAACTAATTGGAGGCACGACCCCTGAAATAAAGATGCTGGTTATTACATTTGCAATCATCTATGCGGGGCCCTCGAACCTGCCCTGCTGACATTGCAGCTTGTCCCCCGTTCTCCCTGGGGATATTCCCATGCAGAAGCAGTTCCTTTGTGGTTCCTAGACCTGTTTTGTCCTCCATGGGTATTTTGTCCTGCTTATGGCTCTTATTTTCCTTCCCCTGTGCCCACTCTGGAGGGAGCAGAAATCCTTAGGCTTTCTAGGGAGATGTCAGTTTGTTTTAGCACAGAAATGCCCAGGGACTTGTCACACCTGAGTAGAAATTTTAAGGTTGAGCTGACCATTACTCTTAGGAGCATCTCTGAGTGACTGCCCCTTTCCAAGTGCTCACTGAGAAGAGGAGAAAGGGAGGTGGTGAGCATGGTGGTGGGCAAAATTTGGGAGCATAGAGGTCTTAATAGGAGGGTGCAATAGCAGGTGGTGAGTTGGTTTGGGGTGGGTTGGGTGTGAAGTAGTATGGAGAACACAGTTGGAAGGCCAGGGTTGTGAGAGAAGAGAGGATGAAAGATAAGAAAAAAGAGGAGTTGCAAATGAGGCAGCCTTTCAGCCTTTTGAATGACCAGTTGCCTCTCTTGGAGCCTGTTGCCCTTTGTGCAGGGCTTGCATGTTCATTTTTCATTGTGGATGGGTGCGTTTGGTGCTCAGGAACTGCATTACAACTGATTTTCTTTTTTTCTGCTGTGACACTTGGGTGAGGAGAATGAAGCTTAATGGTGTTCTTCATAGATCAGCAACTCTAGATCAGTGTCTTAAGCACAGTACCCGCCCCCAGAAGTCTTTTTTTGCTTTTTTGCTCTTTTGTTCTGTTTCTTCTACAAAATAATTTGAACTTCGTTTCTTTCAGTGGCTTGTTAGGCTCCCCTGGATAAGGCTCAGCCAAGTGAGGAGGGAAATCCAGCAATGCTGGGAGTTGGGAGCATGATCTGCAAGGATAGCAAGGGAGGTTGTGATTCACATCTTAAACAGGACAGGATTTTACGAAGCTGCTGAAGTCTCAGGGAAGCTTAAGAATTAGTGACCCCTAAGGGATTAAAGAGAGTTTAGATTTTAGCAGGCATTTCACTAATGAAATCATAGGTTTATAAATTAATTTCACTTCCAAGGCTAGATGCTAATCGAAGCACATCCTTCCTTTTCTTGTTACTGGGGTACATGGATAGTTCAATTAACGTCATCAACAGCGAGGAAGCATAAACAGCCAGAGGCACAAAACCGCGGTGCCTGCGCGGCTTTCACAGAAACGGGGCAGAAATTCATGAGGGATGAAAACGACTTTTCCTTTGCACAAGACAAGCAAGCCCTTGGCATGTTTGCACTTGTGGCCCCTCTGTTTTAGTCCCAGAATGGCTTTTTACTGAGAGCTGGCCTAAGATAACCTGCTCCTGCAGTGTTTACAGACTCCTTATAAAATGTGTGTGCCGGCAGTTTGGTCCTGCTACGGGCTGTGAAGCCTTTCTCTCCTTCTACCCCTGACCAGGATAGCAAGGACTTGCTGATTTAGTGAACTCAAGTGTAGGTGCTGCTGTACAAGAAGCTCGTTCTCCTTCCTACTGAAGACAAATACTGAAAATAATAGTCTATATCTTTAATATTATTACACATTATGTGTCACTTCCCATTCACTGTGTGTATGTAACAAACTGAAATGATTGTGATGCCTCTGTTCAAGAACGAGTGGAGCCAGTTCTGAGCTGACATCCATTATCAGTATGTCAGTGAAATGTTATATAGCAGCCTTAGAGGCAAAGAAGTCCATCAAATCTAGATTAGAAATGACCTCACCATCACCATGAATTTACAAGGAGCTGTAAAACATGGAGGTGAGGGAAGAGGGAAACAAGGAAAACCAAAAGTGAAACTGAGAAAAAGAAGCAGAGAAATACACATTTATGGGATGAACTGAGGGATTCTTCCTCCTGCCTATTTCAGGCGTGTCTGAAGTTCAGTTGTGGCTATCATGATTTCTTGTCATCAGAAATATGTAATTTTCTTCTGCCTTCTGACATTTCAAGCTTTTCATCAGGGATGAGATGAATCCTTACATGTTTAAGAATGTACAATGCTGAATTCTAGAAATAGTCTGATCAACTTATTTACAATGGTTCATTTTAAACCCCAAGGAGGGCATTGTTTATTTTTCAATCTTCTGATTAATTTGACATCATTTATCTAACTGACAATACCAAGAAATTTAGGTAAATTTATAATCTGCTTGTGTTTCATCTAGGTTAAGAGCATTTCTGTTTTCTGATGACCTCTGTTTGGTCCAACAGTAGAAATATGGTAAATACCACAACCCAAATATATTCTGTATCAACTGCATGCTTTACTGGTGGTGATAACCTGATGTACTCGATAACCTTATCAGAAGGCATTATTCTTCATTATGTTTTACGCAATATCCATTAAAGGTGCTGCAACTTGGACTAAATATTAAACGATTTTGGTTACTGAAATGGTCAGTTCCAGCAGTAATTGTGTAGTCTTTACTTTAGGGATTTAAAGCCATACAACAGCATACCATAAAGTTGCTGATACTGATGTAGTGTTGATTATGATGGCTGCAGAACACAGTAAATTTTTACTGTATGGGTAACATGAAAATTTACTGCTTTATTTGACAAGTGTGTTGTATAGTTTTTACTAGTAGGTGGTGATGATTCCCCATTCCCTCTCTGCAACCGTGAAAAAAAGTCCAGCAGTCTTCTTTTCCCCAAAGATTCATAGAAGGGTTTATAGACAAACAGAAGCCATTGTAGTTCTAAGTTATTTTTTATCTTATTTGATATACTTTTTGCTGAAGGGCAACACTTTTCTATTATAGCCAAAAGACTGGCTTTCGCTTTTATGTAACTTTTCTGGTTCCTTACAAAGACTTATCTTGTGGCTCTGGCTGAAAAGTTTTTTGGCTGTTTTCATCAGGTTCTAAAGGGATCAAAGCAGAAGATGTCTGTAGCATCTCATCTATAATGTAGGATTACTCTTATCATTAGAAAAATACTGTATCACAACTATGAGTAAGTAAAGTAAGTAAGTAATGGCCCGTCTTCACGAACGAAGAGCCGGGGAAGGTCCTTACCCGCATATGCAGACAAGGCCTTCGA
>JAWWES010000115.1:17648329-17706784 GCA_035583135.1 Lophotriccus pileatus
TCCCTGACCAGGAATCGAACCTGGGCCTCGGCGGTGACAGCGCCGCATCCTTAACCACTAGACCACCGGGGGCTCCCTCAACTAGAGTAGCTGCTCTTAAATGCATAGTTTTGAAAAAGGAGAGAAACGAAAGATTGTGAGAAAAACCGCCACCAATTTACCAAGCTATATCTCACTGAAGACATATATTTACTAATTTTTGATAGGGTGGAGTTTAACTATATGAGATTGTATGGAAAGGATTATTATGTAAAGGGTCCAAGTCTGCTATCATTAAAAGGAACTGAAATTGTCAGGGGTGTCTCGGTGATATTGTTCTTGAATATTGTACCAGAAATTTCATACTTAAATTGGAAAAGACTGATCGACTTAGCTGTCAGCTAAATAGCTGCTGAAACATTCAGCACACCTTTTGTGCAAGAGAGGAGCAACCCTGGTGAAAATCAGAGCAGTTCCTGGCTTCTATAGATGGTAGTAGTTGCTCCTTTGGAACACCTGGAGTGCCCTCAGTGTACTGGGAGATCCTCAACACGGAGGCCAGTGACAAGTCCCTGGGCATTCCTGTGGGAGTGTCACTGCACCTCCCACGCACATGTCCTTGCTTCCCTCTCAGCCAAAGCACAGGATGTGGTGGCACAGCACTGGCTTCACTGCTTTGTGCCTGGATCATATACACCTTCATAAAGAAACCTCCCACTGATTTCTAGGACTAAGATTTGGGCCAAGTCTGCTGTTGGTGTCTGCGGAGAAAAGATGGGGTTATGATTTTGTATGCTTTACTTTCATGATCTTACCATGAGAAGTCACTGTATTGCATGTGTAATCTGCCTAACTGGCTATTCCCTGAGGCTTTTTCTTTCTTCCTTGCTTCAGGAACAAGCCAAGGAAGCAGTGATCCTCTGCCAATTCCTTGTGTCATCTCTTATTCAGTAGCTGAATAACAACTGGCTACTGACTTTGTAGAAACTAGAGGGTGCATAATTCAATTTTCCCCATTTGTGTTCCAGTTTCTACTTGGGAATTCCCCTTGGGGTTAGATTTGTCTGCTCACAAACTGCACTCAAGAACCTAAGAGACCAACTTAATGCAAAAGGATCCCTGGGAGGAATGAAAATCTTTGCCAGTGAAAGGTCACCAGGAAAGTGGCAATAGGGTTGTAAAATTAGCCTGCACCAGGGAAGAAAAAATTGTTGCCTTCTATGCTGTGTTTTGTGCTGATGGTTACAAAATCTCTAACTTTGCATATTTGACTTGATGAAAACTGAGAAACAAGCTTGGCTCATTTTTTTTTACCAGGCAAATTGTATGTGACCTCAGCACATTTCTCTTTTCTGTTGTTGTGGAGGCAAAGCAGTAGGCAGTTGTGTACTTTCCCCTGATGCAGCTAGGAAGAAAGAACATATATTTCAAGGTGCGTTATGACATTCCGTGCCTGACTGCAAATTCTGAGATTACTGAAGTAACAAAATTGATCTAAATGTCATGTTATCCCTTGGTTTAATGGAAAATAATTAAGATCATTGCTGGCGTTATTAAAGGATGTGGGTTTGCTGTCTGAAGCATAAGAAGCTTCTTTTTAATCTCCAGTAAAAATGGACAGCCCTTCTCTGTTAATATTTCCTGCGGTGTGTAATCCCATGAATGTAATGACTGTACTTCTCCTTGCTTGTCATGTTAGCAAATGATAGAGAGTCTCGGGCAATTTGCACTTGAGGACTTGAGCTGTGAAGTTCGGAGATGTGTTTGACTTGGTTACTGCACTGACCCTTCAGTTCTCATGATTAACTTTACTGGATGGAGGAGCAAAGCCCCATAAGAGCAGATGCTCTGCTGCTTCAGCAGAGAAGGAATGCTAGCAGAATCTCTTTAGGTGAAGAGCCGTGGGCATTGGAGCACTGCAGACGGGGCAGAAGCTGCTGTAGGCGATGGCTCTCTCCAGCACACATGGCACATAGGCATTCCTGGCCATCAGGTCACCTCCTGGAAATTGTAGCCTGGTTGGGGAGTTCAGCACAGGACCTGGGCACACATAAAATCAGCGATGTATGGAGTCATAAAGATGCAATCTGCTCTGGTGACCCGACAGTGTTCCCTGCCTCTGTGACCAGGAGCAGGTAACTGGACATATGACACAGTGGATTGGTGTGGGCCTCTTGTATTCTCTACTGGCAGCTGTCAGCCAGGGCACTGAATGGAGACATTCAGCATTCAAATGCAAGAGCCTTTTATCACCTTCAGTGCTCTCCATTTGGCTGCTACAGTGTCACAACAAGCCCTTTGGTGGGAGTGATTCGGAGGGAATTATTTAGCCTCGGGAAATGGACATTTATTTTGAAAAGTCCTTTATTGTAATATCTTCCTTTTCTCTGACTGTACCATGGAGGCACTCATCCTTATCATGCAGGAAGTAGCTGAGGCTCTCTGATAGTATTCTTTTAAAATCAAAACATTAAAACTACAGCGCAATGATTTTCACATTTTCCAGGCATCCCTCCTACCGGCATTAATTGCCCCCCTGCTGTTCCTGTTCCAAAGCTATTTGCTTTTTCAGTATGCAGCGCTTGTTCAGTGCTGCACTAAACCTTTGTTGCTTTGCAGTAAAAAAAGCTTCCGTTTATGCAAATGGCATTGAAATGAGTTTGATAAAGTGATAAACAGTCACATTTAATGATTGCAACTGGTGGGGTTTAGTTTGTTATTTTACAGTTAATTTTGGGAAAGTAAAGGGCTTTACAAACTCCCTTCTGGTGTCAATGCAGTGATACAGCACTCCCATAACTGTGTTTTAAAAGTTTAGTAGGGCCAGCAAGCTGGTGTGATGGGGGGGGGGTCAAATACACCCAACATCACAGTGACCCTTGCCCCTGTGATAGATCTCCCTTCAATTTTGAAATCTCCCTGTATTTACCAGTTCATCTCCTATTTGTGTTACTGTATCTTTGGATGGCAGTTAGGCTTCATGCCCCTTTATTTATTTCCTCTTCCTCTCTGCTTCTGACACATTATTATTCTTTCCACTGACTGTACCAGACCTCCAAAATCCCATAGTCCCCAAAAGTAATTACAGATACATTACTGAGCAATCCCACTGGTAGGTTGGGTCAAGTGCTTTATTTTTATCCAGGTCAGCTACCGAGACGTGTGGTTGACTTTGCTTCTTTCAGTAGCTGCATGAAAAGACAGGAGTATTTCTGTCACCTGAGTATTTCATCTGTAGCTGGGGCTTAGTCCTCTCCTGGGTCTGGAGTACCTGGTACCCAAGCAGGGTTGCTAGTGGTCAGTACTGGGAGCTACAAAGTCCCAGTGCTAGATAGATAAAACAAGGAAAAGCACGACTATGGCTGCACGAGGAGTAAATGAACGCAATTTGATTGTATGTTTCTCTGACGTAGGGTTTGATGACCTACAAGCTTGTGCTGATCCTGGAGCTCCTGAACATGGATACAAGACACCCAGCGCAGGTGTTTTCTTTGAAAGTGTGGTGGTCCGGTTTCATTGCCAAGAAGGATACAGGCTTAACGGTACTTCCAAAAAACTTTGTGTGAGACACTTTAATGGCTCCCTGAGCTGGAAACCAAGTGATAAACCTGTGTGCCTACAAGAAGGTAAGTTAGTTTTCTTCAAGCAGTACTCACTTGTTCATATACCATGTCTTTATATCTCAGGACAAAACAGAAAAAGGCTGGAGTCCTTTTGTGTCTTATTGGATACATACTTTAGTTTCCCATTCATAATCCTCACTTGTCAGTTAAATTTGTACCATGAGAGATTTGTGTGTGTGCATGCGCACGTGTTGAAAGGGACATAAATGTGGGGGGAAAAAAAAAAAAAAAAGATAATCCATGTCTCCTTGTAACTACTTACAAATTAATGCAGAGGAAAGAAACAACCTCCACTGTAAGTAAACTGTTGATAACTATTTATTAAAGCTGCCCACTTAATATTTCTTCCTCCAATGTTTTACTAGAAAAACAAAATCCATTTCCAGTGCTACTGCTCCTGCTAATCAGGAATTTTAAACAATTGTGTTTTATAATGTGTACGTGAGTCAAGTAGAAAAATCAAATATGCATAGACAGCAGAAGTTTAAAGTCAGGGTAGAAGTTTACTTTCAGATAATTCAGACAATTATATCATAAACAAAAAAAATATCAAAAATTGATTTTTGTTGTATTCTTTATTTGAAATTGTATTTGGTTTTAAATAATCAGGACAATAAATTACTTTCTTCTTCTGGGGTTTAGATAGAAGCAGGATTAATTTGAATTTCATAGGTGTAAATTTTGGCCAAGGTACACGCAAGCAGCACAAATTATTTATTACACCATTATTTATTACTACATATATTGAAGATATAACTTGTCCTTGTTGTTGATTTATTATTGGTCAACAGAGCTATTAAAATCAACAGACATGAAAAGTGTTAGTTAAACCAAGTGTGCATACATTTTAGTGTTGTGACTTCTCCACCAAAGTTGTTAACCATTGCCTCATTGTCTTCAAGGCTGAGCAGGATAAATTCTGTTTCACCATTTAAAATCAGATAAATATATGGGCTTCATTCAAAAGTATTCAAAGACTTAAGTGGCTCATAAACACACTTACTGCACAGGATCATGCATCACTCTTACATGCATAAAAACTGCAAGTGCTTATTTAGGGTAGTGGGTGAGTGAGTATGAGAAGCCTGTACCAGGACAGGGATGTTCAAAGGGATGTGCCCCAGCAGGATCAAGCAAGGCCTGTGAGGAGCATGCTCAGGAGGTGCATGAGAAGAGAACGACCTGGAACAATGGCCTGTGTGAAAGTGGTGCATGAGATATTGCAGAGAGTAGCCAGAGGCAGCTGGTAACCAGTCCACGGGCTTTCAGGTAGCTGCCTGTTGGCAAGAGAGGTCTTGGTAAAATAACATCTCCTGGATATGTGTGAGGCCACAGGCTCCAGGCCTGTGAAGGGCAAAGTTGTGAGCTGTCCCGTGGTTCTCACTGAGAAGGCAGCTGATGTCTGAAACATAAAGGCAGAGGGTGGCCAATAACACCTCATCATGTGGCCTCATGGGTCAGCTACAAAGAAACAACCTGATGCCTTTAAAATAACATATATATGAAAATCATGCCATCTCCTGTACAGACATTTTTTCATAAATGTCCTTGTCTTTCATCTCGTGGTTATTTAATAAAAAATACATGTACAGTGACAGCAGCGTCTGTCTAAACTGGCTATTCAAACTACCAGAAAAAGCTTTAATGCTTGGAAAACCTGTTTTCTTAACCACTGCAAGGAGCTTCTAAGAATTTTGATACACATCTTTGAAATGTTACCTGTATCATCCACTGCAGTTGTTAAAATAAGCATTGATATGTTTTATTAAATATTCAATATTCAGTGCAAATCTGTGGAGGAAGTTTCTGATCACAATGCCATCAAAAGCAAAACCGTCACCAATGTCAGTGTGTTCAACAATTGACCCAGGTGTTTTCAAAAGAAAGAAATTGGAAGATGAGAATGTGATGGATGATGTGACAACAGTTGCTTAAGTGATAATAATTACTTTCCAGCACAGAACACTTAAAAAGGATTGCTACCCAATGCTCTGATCAAGCAAAGCACTTAAGCTTGAGCATAACTGTAATTATGTGATTAGTCTTTTTAAAGTTCTGTGCGTAGAATTAGGCATATGGGAAAATGCTTTCTACTATTTGGACCAAAGGGTAGGACCCTGATTTAGGATTTAGTGAAGCAAGTGCTTAAGTACTTTCCTGATTTACATTATAATAATACTCAGGTATTATTAAAACAATCCTAGGCTTTGGCAGTAGAAAAAAAGAAATTAGATTACAGAATTAGTTCATCTATCCAATGCACAGTAGAACCATTGATTCAGAAGAAGTACTAAACAAAGGCTCAGTGGCAGTTCATGAGATTCAAGCATTTGCTTAAGTGATTTTTAGAGTGATCCTTTTGCATACTGGGAGCAGAACCGCGAGAGAGGGGCATGGCAGGGAGGTGGACAGTGTAGGAACGTGGCACATCTGGAGAACAGTTAAGAAAGAATAATAACAGGGTTTGTAATTCTCAGGTGTCTAACGACATGCATAAAAGTCTACACTGCAGAAATTCTGTAATGATATATAGAAAGAAATTTGAAATTTCCAACAACTCATGGAG
Organism: Lophotriccus pileatus; assembly: GCA_035583135.1. Classification (NCBI taxonomy): domain Eukaryota; kingdom Metazoa; phylum Chordata; class Aves; order Passeriformes; family Tyrannidae; genus Lophotriccus; species Lophotriccus pileatus. Next base: position 17,654,498 of record JAWWES010000115.1, read on the forward strand.
AAGGAAGAAGCTAATGTTGCACCATTCATCATTACCTATCACAAGGTGAAATAAACTTTATGCTGCATTTACCCATTGACAGTGGGGGATGCCTGCTTTGTGTGCTGCGCTGTGCTCTAAACGCCTCTCGTCCCGGATTATATAAGTGTCAGATATTGCCAGCTGAGCTTGCACACTGAAAACACTCAATACTTTGGAATTCATTTATTCTCAGGAGTTTAGATTCAACTTAGGATAATTTTATGTCTGTATGTTATGTATGTTTAATTGTCGTTATGTGTTTGCTAGTTTGTGATCTCTAATCACAAATGGATGTTATTTACCAAAGGAAGTAAAGCAACCTGTTCCAGAGTGTAATTGATTTTAGAACTAATACGTTTGCCTGGAGCTCTTCATCCAATCAATTTGATTTTATAGGTCTGTCATTTCTCGTTAAGAGGCAGGAGATTTTAAGTGTCAGTACAAGAATGAAGTTGCATGACTAGGTGCCCAATAAATGCCCTGTCAAAAATCTGTGTGCTTCGAGTTATGTTCTCTTGTTGATCTACAGCATGTTGTGACTGTAACTTCCGTCAATTTTAATATGCTTATGCACATAAATCGCAAACCTCTAAGGTGGGAATTTTGTATTTACTGTTTAAGAGCAGTATATCAGGTTGTTCACACTTTAATCTCATCTTCTCCCACTGTGATAATGTGGCTGCTGAGGCTTTTACCCTACTTGGAACAAATGTTAGCTCTTTCCTATGAGATTGAATCTAAATTTATAGTCTACTTGGAGATGGCAACCAAGAGAAGAGCAGTGCCCTTCTCTCCCTGTGCTTCTTCAGGCAGATGCCTTTGAGATGTCCTCAGTGCCTCCTTCTCCCACTGACAGGGGAGGTAAACTTGCAGTGAAAGTAGTGGACTGGTACATAATTTGGCTACAGCTCTCCTGTAGGACATTCAGCCCTTGTTTTTCTTTGCCTTTGTCCATGGATCTGTGAGATGACTGAAATATTTTTATTTCCCTATCTCTTAGCTGTCTTGCCAACTGTTTGCTGATTCTTAAGCCTGGTTATGAACGCTCTATGTTTGTAACCAGGCTGCAGAACAATAGCCACAGGTCTGAGGTAAAGTCTCTCTGCAGGTTGTAATACAAGCAAAGACAATAAAGGGAAAGTGTTATTTAATAAAAACTAAAATACTGTGTTTGCCATCCACAGAACTATCCTAATAAAACACTACTATGGATTTAACACTAGTAAAAAAGCAAGAGACAATATTGATCTTAAGTGTTTACTTTTAAGAGCAAAGGGTCCAGATGAGCTATCCTTTCATTAAACCCATTCTTCATGATGTTCCTTTTATCTCTCCTTGCTGTTTCTCTCTGTTCCAGCCTGTCAGTCGTGTCACTAGATGTAGTCAAGGCTAATTCAGAGACCACTCCACAGTGAGATGCATAGGAGCAGTGGACCTCTGCATTTGAATCTATTTACAGACTACTGAACAAAACAGTGCCAGAGCACAGACCAGGGCACTGTTTTTCAATTGCACACACTCTTACCATGTTAGAAAAGTCCCTAATGTGGGTTTGGCCAACTTCCAGTAGTACTCCAAGCAAATCCTTCAAGTACCTTTTGGATTAGCATGGAGCAGGGACAGTTTTTGGATGGTAAGGACTCACTTGCAATAGACACAAGCCATCCCAAACCAGGGATGTGGCTATCTCCGTGGTGTTTAGGTCATGCCTTCCTTCTGAGTTGCTGTTGGGGCCCAAGTGCCCCTGGGAGGAGGCAAGGCAGTCCCTCCTTCCCCATGGGCAGTTCTGAGAGATGATGCATGGTTTACACGTGAAGGAACACAGTATAACTATAGTGATCAACAAATTTTACTCTTCAGACCAATATTCCTTTGATGCAGGACATACTTGGTTTGCTACAGGCTAGAGCTCCTATCGTACAAAAGCTGCATCTTCATGAAAGTTAGGTCAAGATGAGCCCTTGCACTTGGCAGGGTGTTGAGCCTGCTGGCTGTACCCCAGCTCTTTCTGCCCCTCCAAGATAAGAAATGTGTTCTTTTGGCTGACCCATTTTCATACTCACATGGTAGATATAAGCAGATCATGTAAAACTGCCAGCAAAGAGTGTAAGTCATAGCCTTTGCTGTTCAATGCTGGCTAAAGACCATGTATTTCCTTAAATGGTTTAGCAGCTTCCACGGATTTGCTGAAAAGTACTTACAATAAAGTAGTTTATTTTCCAGGACAGGACATTTTAAAATTCAGTCACTTACTTTCAGCTTTTCCAAGCAGAATTGGTGCCAGTTAATCCAGTTGTTTGTGGAGAGGTGGCTCCTGCAATTTGTGCCTGACTAAGGGCTAAACAATATGAATTCAGCCAACGGGAAAACATTTGCTTGCAAGGCATCAGGAGAAAGAGCTGTAATACTGTGGTCCAGTGGTCTGGCATTTAGCTGGGGCTTGTAATAAGACTGTTATCAAAGTCAGACAGGATTTTGCAGGCAAAGGACAGTGGGTGCAGTGGAGCAACTTATCGCTGTTCTTTGCCAACATCTAGACGATTGAAACGATTCGATCTGTACCTGTTACTTGGAATAATGGGGATGAAGTCGCTATAATAGATCATAGTTACAGAATCAATTTCCCCCACTTTGAAAGTGCAATCTTGTATTTTACTTCACCATGTGTATACATACCTCCTTTATTTGTATAGCAAGAGAAAGCTGTTATGTCAAGAGAGCGAGCTGTTCATTGATGTTATCTTCTGGCATCTATCTCCGACCTCCTCCTGCAGGTTCTCCATCTATCTCATCCCATCCTCAAGGGTGTCCAGGACAGCCTCTTCATGACAGTATTTAAGGCTTAGTGTGAGGCATTTCTTGCGGAGCATCCTCTGCTGTCTCATCTGCTGATTAACTTGCTAGAGAGAGTGAGAGAAAAGTGTTCGGTCTTTGAAAGTGATGTCTGCACCCTTATCAGTGTATTTTATAGCCTCCTGTTAGGGTACAGATCCTCCCAGACTTGGGCATTTATAAATGAATAAATTGTAAGAAAACTTCTTGCTGCAGTTTCTCGACTTGCCTGACAGGCTTCCAGCCCTTCCCATTACCAGCAGCAGGAGGCACTTGCAGCAGCTGCCAAGAAGCTGAAAGTAAAAAGAGAAACGGAAGAACTTTTAACTAATAATATGTTCAGGCCCAATACCAAAAGTTAGCTAAGTACAATGTATTTTAAAAAACATCCTTGCGATAGGAAGGCACAAAGGAAAGTATTTTTCAACTGGGAAAGCAATATTCTCCCACTTCACGTTAGTAAAATTTAGTGATGGGATCTCAGAGTAATAGATCACCCTAGTTTGCCTAACTTAGTAAATACATTATGAAATACATTTGTGTGTGCTATGCTAAATGACAGTTTATCTTGCTTCTACTTGTGCTTCTGTGGAAACAAACAAGCTGTCACTGTAGCTTTATTTTGTGCATACTCACAATTAATTGCTAAATAAAAATTTAGATTTGCCTGTTCCTCTTTAGCAAGAGTTACCCATGAAAGTGGCAGAAACTTTCTCTTTTATGCAAATCTCAAGGGATGTCTGAAACTCTTTTTTTTCCCTAATAAATATTGCATTCCTGAATGAAGATAATTGTCTCTCATGGTAGAAGTATTGGGGGAAAAATAGCATAACGCAGGCTTATAATATGTCTAGTGTCTTCCTTTTATTTTAAATACTTCTCGAGTTTTGGTGCCTGGAAACTTTTATCACCATTTCTGTCATGGATTGGCTGCTGGCAGATAAACAGAAATTCTCTCCCAGTATTTAGTCTTTTCATCTGTTCTGTTTAATCTCACTTTGCATTTTTGATGAGGATGAACTTTGAGTCACCTGGTCTATTCCCTCATACCCTCTTGGCTTGTTTCTTAATTATTCAGTATTAGCAGAGGGATCCTTCCTCTGCCTCACCCTTCCAACTTTCCCATCTTTCAGTCTTCTGGCTTTTATTCTGTATTTGGTGTCTTTAGCACTGGTATGTACAGAGAAGTATATGACTGTCTGATACATGTGTCACAGACAGGAAATAGAGCCTGTGCCTTTATATCGCTACAAGTTTGTAGTCCCTTGTTGAGGTCTTCTACAAGCACTTGAGATGCTGCTCAGGACCTTAAAAATTGTGTCCTCTAAAGGCATATGAATGCAAGCAAACAAAACTATCTGATTTAAAACATAATCAATGAGATTAATGTGAAGACATTCTCATAACAAACTCTGTGGAATGGAGCTGGATAAACCCTTGTAAATGTACCTGATTTTCATCTGTGTCTCTGCTAAAACAGCAGTCCTTCTGTGTCCCTCGTGCCATATCTGTATTTTCTTTTGTCCTGTCCTTAGTGCTGTCAGTCTGCCTTCATATGGGACCTTGAGATAGACACTGTGGTGTAATTTGCACTCATGATGAATGGAGGGACAAAATTAACAACAGTCTTCCTAAAAGCTCCTAATTTTGTTTGTTTAAAAAAGGCTGGGGAAATGATCCATTATTATAGCACCTCGGCTTCTACTGCAGTGCTACAGACTTTGTAAATTGTGGTTAACTAGGGAAAGGGCATTTTTACTGAAATGCATGTATTTTCGAAACAGTTTAAGCAGCGCACTTAAATTAAATGCTAACTTTTGTTTAAGAGCTTGATTACTGAATAGTTAGCCATGTTTTTTTAATTAAGTTACTATTTCTTTTTTTCATGAAGTCACAGATTGCCTTGTTCCTCATGTTGAAGATGCAGAGATTCATAACAAGACATACAGGACTGGCGATAAGTTAATAATCAGCTGTCATGAAGGATTCCAGATCCGTTACCCTGACTTAGACAACATGGTTTCCATATGTCAAGACGATGGAACATGGGATAATCTACCTTTATGTCAAGGTTTAGTACTCCAGCACGTCCTGTTTTATAGCTCATGCATCTTGTGATAGTTTGCCAATATTTTTTCCTACAGTTGTAAGAATGTCAGTGATCTGATAAGCTCCACAGTGCAGTATTTGAATAATGCTGCTGCTAAGATTCTTTAATTTCTCTTCCCTGTTGCTTACTGCAGGAAAGAAGATGCTGCTTTCAGAACATACCCATACTTGAAATACTATTTTAAATATTGATTTTTGTTTATGAATCTAAAATTTGACACAGATACATTGCATTAAAAAGAAAAAAACAACCAGGGTAATCAGTCAGAAGTTCAGCAAAAGATCTGATGGGCAACTGACATTTTTTCACTAATTAATTTGGGGAAAGGTTTAAGCTTCTAGCTGCAATTTATCTTTCTTTGCCTTGTGCAGAGGGCAGGGGTAGAGGAGAGAGGCTGGAACCTGTTCTTCTGTCAGAGTTTTCAGCAGAATTGTTGATTAGGTTCACAGTCCATTAAACCTGTAGCTATTGACTGAAAATTCAAGGTGTGCACTGGAGTGATTTTGGCCAGAAAAGCCATTAGCTATAGGACTAGTATTATCAGCAGCATGGGATCCCAGCCCAACTGTGAGAAATGTGACTGTGAGAAATGACTTGGGGTAAGCCAGCTTTAGTGAATGGAAATTCAATAACCCTGGGCTCCATTTACCTTCACATTTCTATTATGCATGTGTTAATACCACTGACTTGGTTTTAACCAATTCACATCTTCCTAAGAAGCTTGGCCCACTGAACAGCATCAAGAGATTTTAACTGTCTCTGCTGAGGAGAAAACTGGGTTAGTCTTAACTTACCTCAAACCCTTATGTCAACTCCTAAAGCAAACAGTTCTCTGTAGGCACTTGATTACACTGTCCCATCAGTTTGCAGAGTGAGGGCAGGCAGTCAGGGGAACTGGGACCCTTCTCAGGAGAGACAGCACATCAACAACATCCTGTCTTAGACTGTGGCAGAAATTTAGGCGTATTACCAGGATAGCTCAGTGTTTTAGATGCACATGTTGTATCTGAATAATGCTAACAGCAAAGGAGAATTTTCATGAATCCGTAGAAAAGTGGACACCAGTTTTGGGGTATCTTGTCAGCAATGGCATCACGTGTGGTGGTATGAAATGTACAGCCCTTGTTTGAGAGTGGGTGCACCTCACATCTAATTAAAGTAGATTAAGACTCTTAGGGTTAGGTGAGATGAATACTCAAAAGATTCATTTGCAGGTACTGTATTTGGCAAAGGTCCAGGTGCAAACGTTGGGACAGACAGTATTAACTGCATAAGCAGAAGATCCCCAAGTACCCCTTGGCTTGTTACTTCCTTCTTGTATTTGTACTGTGAAACACAATCAACTGCTCCTACTCAATATTTGGTATTAACTGCTTTTCAGAATAAAAGCAATGCTAATAAAAGTTAAGAAATCAATTGCACTAGACCCAAGTGCTGTGATTACCAGACAGGCAGAGAATAGGCAATTCAGATTCAAGTGTCTGAAATATTTTGCCAAATTCTTGCTGCAAAATTGTCCCCAGAATTTTTTTTTTGCTACATCAAGCACTAACAGGATCAAAGCCACTTGTCTACTTGCACTAGGTAGCCTGTCAATTACACTTCTATGGCCCTTTGATTACAATAGGCAGGGGAGTCTTATGACACTAAGATGCCTTTTTTTTCTGCCCGAGCAGTGATAAAGGATTATAGACCATATAAGAATCCAAGCTCTATTTTTGCAATGAGATAATAAAATTAATTACTGATCTGGAATGATGTGAATTACTTGGCAAAAAAAGAAGCCAAAAGCAAGTTTTCAAGCAGCTTGAGTTATTTGGAGACCTAGGAATTTTCACAAATGCTTGGCTGTCATACAAATTCAAGTAAATCTCTGTCCTGCGTTACAAGGAACATAATGAGCATTAAAAGTCTGAGCCAGCAGGACAAAATTTTCCCTGATACAGTTCAGAGAAGAGTAAGCTTGGTCTTGCTTGTGCAGTCTGTGCTCTTTCCGTCCCACTGGAGGGTGCTTATGTCATCCTGCTCAGAGGACTGCTCAGTTTGCAGGAATTAGTGTTATGTGTGGGGCATACCTGATCAGGGTACGAGCAGCAGCCCATAGATAGGACACTTGAAGCTTTATTTGAGTAGGGACATAACCAGCCAGTAAAAAAGCAATCAAAACCTTTGCTCTGGCAGTACAGCATGCTGCAAAAAGCTCTCAAGGTTTTTGTGTTTTTTTCTTTGGGTTTCGTTGCTCTCCCTCAAAAGACCACTGCAAGGAAATGACTGCTTGAAATGCTATTGAGACTTTTTCTCAGTTCTCAGCCTGATTTTATTTTCCCTCTCAGGCTTAAAATTAAGGGTGTCCTATGAACATCCTTCACAAATTCCTAGTAGTGGCAAGAGACCTATATATGGATTGCCATAATGCAGCTTCCATTAGTCACATAACTTTAAAATGCTGTTTTTCATTCCGTGATTACTAGTCATCTTTTCTCCACATTATTGCAAATTAAAAAATCAACAGTATTAAGTATTACCCAGAGGGTCATTTCTAAGGCCATGAGGAATGACACATTCAAAGGACATGCCATCTATTAAATTCACAGCTCTCTCTTGCCCCAAATATGGCTGGTGATCATTTAACCATCACTGCTCAATGCTATCCATGATACAAATCCCTCAAAAGTAATTCCAGAAGTAGAACTGGAATGTAGTCTCTGATTCTGACTACATTTACAATTTCTGGTGATAACAGGTACCTTAATTTTTTGATAACCTAATCTGAGACCTTGTTCAGTGTTTATCATGGGACTGCTCCTAGGAAGTCATATTCCCTTAGACTTTCTCAAACTGGAATTTCAAAATCATTAATTCAGCTTGCAAATCTTTTACAGTCTTGTGCACTTTGTCACAGGAGCAGTTTTAATATTTAAGACAGTTTATATGTCTGTCACTCTTAGAGGAGGAATAAAACTCGTGGTTTATATAAATGACAATCTTTATTTATTAAATATCCTACCTCAAAAAGAAATTGCCATCTGCAAAACTGGTGAATGTTTGTTAAACAAAATGATGTCAGTTTCAGTAAACCTTTCCTGGATTTTCCTGGGAGTGAATCCCACGCTAGCAAAGTGTGTGGGCTTAACAATAAAAGGGTTTGAAACAGGATAATGAGGCATATGTATCTGAGGGAGATCGTGCAGACATGCCATTCATAGTGGAGAAGATGAAAAATATCTCACTCCTCGATTTAGAAGTTGTAACTGAGATGTGTGAAGATGACTGAGATAAGCACTTCATAATAAAAGAAACCTCCCTCTTCTTAATTTGCAGGTTGCCTGAGGCCATTGGTTCTTCCTCATAGTTACATTAACATTTCTGAGTTCGAGGCCTCCTTCCCTGTAGGAACAGTGGTGTATTACCAGTGCTTTCCTGGATATAAACTAGAAGGGGCAGAGATCCTTGAGTGCATGTATAACCTTATCTGGTCAGATAGCCCACCTAGGTGCCTTGATGTGGAAGGTAAATCTCTTCTTGTTTGCTTATGTTTCAATTTTGCAAAACCTGCATGCTCTATATGATTTTAACTCAGGGCTCTAACCACAGTTCCACTATATGTGATGTTTCCACTGGCTGTGCAGAGCCTATCTGGTTTTAATTGCATGCAGCCTTCTGTGGATCACGGCACCATCAGCTCTTAGTGTTCCCTAACCAATGCTTGCTCTCTCAGTGTCCAAAGTGCAAGAGAGAAAGCTCCCAATGATGATTACTGTGCCCTTAAAATGTAAATTCTTTGCTGCCTTTCTAATCAAAACACTGAAGAAGTTAGGGAATTCACATTCCTGTACAGATGGTCAGAGTTCCTGTACATATGGATATATTTCCATGATATGTAAAAAATACTCCATAGAAACTCTTAGTTTGGGTTGTGCCAACTGCAAATATTATTCAGTGCTACATGATGCTGCACACTTCAGTATTTGTTGTCTCTCATAGTAGTTAACCTTAAAGAAGGATTGGCAACTAAAATGACAGAGCTAATTTATTGATTAGGAACATAAAGACCATTCAGTGTGAAACAGAGGTAAACTGTACCAAGCCAAATGGAATAACCTGTGACTAAACCTGCAGTGCTGGAACGGAGGATATTGTAGAGCATTTATATTTGCATCCCATACATTTAGAACAGAGATACCAAATCGACTGCTCTATACACTGTCAAAACTGCGTGAACTACCCTCCTTCATCGTCATACCACATCTTGATTGAAACATCCTAGGGAGCCATCAGAATCCAAATACATCCTTTGCATTTCATTCCCCTAAAAGGACTACGTTTTTGTTCTATTTCAAGCCTGTATGAAGCTATCTGTATGTAGAATTTAGCTAAAAGCAATTATAGGATTTTATATGTGATGCTTATGTCACTAAACTAAATGCTAAGCATTCTGGAAGTGCAAAAATTTGCCAAAAGCTTCAACAAAGTGAGACACTGCACAAAAATAGTTAAATGATCCTTATTTTTAACTTACAGTTCAAGTTCCAAAATACAAAAATGCCTTTGCAATTTTGGAATGGCAAAACAAGATGGTTTTTTTAATTTATTTAACACACCATAAAAGATTAATCCGCAATCAGCTCTATGTAAGCCTTTTTTTGGAAGGCTTGTCTGTTGTTGTTTATAGCATGAAAAATACATTAAAAAATCAGAAGGGCTCTGTTAGGCTTAATCCAAGCAATACAGCTGATTTGATAAAAATGACACTTCTTCAGTTAGGAAGGTAAGAGTATTAAAATACAGAAACTCAAGTGTTATGAAGCAGAAAATGTTCTGTTTTACCCCCACTTAAAACAGATGAGCATTCCACCTCCTATCAAAATACCCAAGAAAACTCACGTCCTCATTGTTTATTGCTTGTATTATAAAGTCATGAGAGGCTCTTCTTCTTGATAATTAAAAACATGAGATAAGAACTGCTGCCCTAACAAGTCCTACATTTTAAATAACATGTCAAAAGTCATCATCCCCACTCAACTATGATGATCTGTGATCGGGGGATCGGTGTGTGCCAGACGTTGGGCCAAGGCCATCTAGGATGCCTCCTGAATTTTGGTTTTGGTTCAGCCTCCCTTTTAATCACTTTCTTATGGCTGTCTTTAAGTGTCAAAACTTTCCATGGTGCTTCCTTGTTGGCATCCCATCGGTGTGTGTGTTGAGTGAACCACAGGAGACCAAAGTCTAGAGCATAACACTTGGAAGAGCTGGTTCTGCTCAGCTTTGGGGCAGAATAGAAAGCAGCATTGCTGAAAGGTCACCCCTGACAGGCCCCCCCTTTGTGAACTCTTCTGTAGGGCTGCTTCAGAAGGTATGTAGCAAATTTCACAATTAAATCCAGATAGGGTGGATCAACTTGAGATGTTTTTTTCAAGTGATTTATGCAAGGAGTGCTAGTCTCCAGGAATCTTGTTACAGTCCACTACTCTTAATTAGTGGACCAAACTCCTTCCCTGCATATTTTTTATTCTGCACCTTGCATTCCAATGTCAAGCTCATTTTTCAGCATTCCTTTTATGTGTGCAGTGTAATCTCACCAAGCAGTATTTTTCACAGAGGAAATCTGCAAATAACAAATTAATTCCATTTATTTCTCTCCATGTTCAATTAAAAGTGTATTGTAATGACATTTCCTGCTCAGTATTTTAATATGGTGATGATTAAAAGCAAATGACTGTTAGGAAGCTATTGCTAACCATTTTAGAGCTTTTATTCTCCCGTAAGCAATGCTGCTTACAGCTTTCTCATTCAGGTATATGTTCTTCTTGAAGTCTCTACAAAAGGAATTCTACTAAATTTGTGTGTAGTCACCAAAAATAGTGTATGTCAATCTTGTGAATTTTCCCCTCTTTGTTAGACCAGATAAATTCTGAATGAAGGGTTTGTAGCTCCATTTAAATGAACGGTTGCACCAGGACCACTCAGCTCCTATCACACAGCAGGCTTTCTAATGCTTTCCAGTCTTATCCTCGATACTGTCAAGCACGGAGCTTCCACCAGCTCCGTGGTGAGAGACTAATTTTTGCTGATAGGGAAGAAGATTTTTTTTGTCTGATCAATAAAATCAGTGTTGCTTTAGTCACAGCAGTGCACAGACACTGTGTCACCCGGTGCTGCAGTGCAGCCAGCAGTGCAGAGCTGTGCACTGGCTGCTCGGAAACAGCTGTTTGCACCCGACCAGGGCAGTGGTTATGGCTCAGGCAAATAAGGATGCCCTCAGCTCACGTTGCCAAGGATTTGCTGGTACCTTTAAGCGCTTGTACCTTTGCCAAATTTAAAACATTTGGATTGGTTTTCTAGTGTCTGCCTCAAGCAGAGTAGTTTGGGAGACTTCAGTTGAAACAGCTGTATCAGAGAATGACAGTAAAGGAAACGGTGCTGCTTTACCAGTGCAAGAAAATTTTGCAGTCATTTAGGGGATAAGATGAAGCCTCTTAACACTGAATTTTCTTCTTCTTTACCTTTCTTAATTTCCTCTCTTTCTAGTGGAATTCCATAACTATGCAGAAACTTTTTACACTTTCTTTTGTACTGAAACTCAGTAGACACTTCCAAGAATTATAAAAATCAAAGGAATTTTTTTTAATTATTTATATGATTTTTAAATTAACAAATTTAATCATCCATCTGGACAAATTGATGTCAGTTATTGCCTTCTGTAAAATCTGATATGCAAAACATGGGTGCAAAATTAATGGAATTGAAGAATACCACATGGGGTATAAACACAAATTGTAAAATAAATCAAATGGCTTCCAAATACATTGGAGGAGAGCAAACACTTGAAAACATATCTACATGGAACTCGGTCAAATGAAACATTTAAAACTGGGAAGTGTTTTTAATACGATACTTTAAGGTGAATGAAGATATTACATGGGATTTGGAGAAATTAAAAAACAAACGAACAAAAAAACACCCTTGGCCATGAGTACTTTGGGAACGTGATCTGCATATGATTACACACTTTGCCATCTGGACACTGTATTTTAATTTTTCATGCCCTTTGGAAGACTTCCAAGATGTAAGGAATAGTTCTTATAAAAAACTGTGTGGGAAGCAGGCAAAGAGAAGAAAGGTTGGAAGAATTTGATTATAATGCTAGAAAATAAAAAAGTTGTATGATAACATCATTGGGAATTCCCTGCTTTGTATTTAAGAGTAAAAGGGAAAACTGGCTGCTTCAATTTGCAAACAACAGACATGATCCTATTATCTGGAATGTCTTGTTTCAGCATCATCCCAGCTGAGCAGATAAGCTGGTCCTGCAGGAAATCAAATATATTGCAATATCATAACTTCATTCTGCGTGCTGGGACCAACAGAGGTTGAACTGAGGTTAAACTTGAAAGAATATAAAATATAAAATATTTCAAATTTTTGTAGGTAGATTCAAAATTAAAATGAAACAAGCATGAGGAATAGACTTCAAAGGGGAGATTCAATGAGTAGAAGAGAGGAAAAACAGAAGAAAATTGAAGGCATTACAGAACTCTGGAATATAAAATTACCTCGTTGTGAGGGGAGATGAAGAGATACAATGCTAAGCAACCATAAATTACAGAAAGGATCCTGAAAATTACTAGAAACTATGGAAGAAAGATAGGAGAAGGGAGGAATTAAAAAAATTGCACAACAAAGCGAGAAAAAGTTCAAGGGAACCCAAAGCCCCTCTACCTGGAGCACCAGGAAATTTCTGGAGAATAAAAGGCGTTTAGTCATGTGAAAACCAAAACCAACAAAGTATGCTACAAATAAAAAAAAATGTTCTGGAAAAACAGGTAAGAATACAGAACAGAGCTTTAAAATTTTACTTCTCATAAACTTGTGGACAGACACTCATAGAGAGAAGCTGATAAATCTGACTTAGAGCCTAGAAAGTAAAGACCGTGAAAGAGGAGGGTGATATTGATGAAATAGTTCAAAACAAAGTAGCTGAAACTTTGTAACCAATTACACGCAGGACAATTTGAAGGAAATCTTCAAAAAAATCTTCATTCTAACAGTTGCTAATGCCATAAACAGTGATTGACACCGAGCTATATGTTTGATAAACTAGACCCTCAAATTCTTTTAAATTCTTGATGGAACATAAAGCAACACACTGAGGAAAAAAAGATAGAAGTCATCCTGTAATCAGTTATGTTCAGGAGACAGAATAAGTAAGCAATCCTCAGCTTGAGATATTGTACATTGGTACGAATGGATTTCTCTCTGTGTTTCTTTGTTGACATTGAGAAGGCTTTAGATAAATTCCGACATGACAGACTGATGTGTATCCTCAGGGAAGATAATGTTGATGCAGCAGATCTCCAACAGATAAAAGTCCTGTAAAGGGAGCAGAGGGCAAGCAATACAAACAAGTTATGAAACACTGTGGTATTAAGAAATTAAGTGAGGTAGATACCAGGATTCTGTTTTATGTTTACACCTACTCAGCTTGAAAGGCAGGAGGGAGAATAAGTTAAATATTGCTCAAGTGCCAAGGAGGTCATCCATGTTAACTGAGCTAATGTTAACATAAGACGTATTGATAGCCTTGTTTTTAATGGCTCTGACTACAGTGGTGTTTCAGAATAGATTCACTGCCTACAGCAATACTTGTTGCAACTCAGGAACTACAACTAGCAGTAAATGTTCAAATAGCAGCAGACAACAATATTTCTAAGCACCTTTACCAGGCCAGCACCTTTATGGTGATGCCTAGGGGATAAAACAGGTTGATAGGGTTGCAGCCTGGGGGTGCTTAAGTCATAGAGAGTAAGTGTGATGAAGTTTAAAAAGATAGTTTTCTTTAGAAAAAAACTCATTCAGTAATTCTACATGTTTCCGCATTGTAGAGAGTTAATTCATTTGTCACCCAGGAATGCAGAAATTATACATATCCAACCACCCTATATGAGTATGGAAGCTGAGCACTTTACCTTGGAATATCTGGATTTTTGTGCTGTTGGAAAAGGCTGAATTTCATCTGTATGCTTTTACCCACAGTTGAAGAGGTGTGGAAAAAACGTGAATTCAGAAGGAACACAGAGACATGAAATAATAGTCAGAGAAATTGTGTTCTTCTGTGGACTTACTGCTTAGTAAATATCCAATCTCTTAACTCCAGCAGGTGTACTGCAAAGTGAAACACAAAGAAAACCAGACCACAATTTGAGACAGAATGGATACACAACAAAGTGGGCTTTTTGCAGCTCTTGTTATGCGGGGTAGGGGGTTTAGAGAACAGTCTCCAAGTTGAAGATGTTGTTTGAAGATAAATAGCATTATATTTCTAAGTGACTGCTCCTTCTTTTGCATTGCAGAAATCTTCTTTGATCTTGGCAGGGATTGAAATAGATGCCTTCTCCACTGTTCATAGTTTTTCGAGAAAGCAACAGAACAACATCTTGTAATCTGTTTCTTTTATGTCTTCTGTTTCTGCTTGATGCACAGGACTGTCGCAGTAAATCATTGTTTTACACCTGCTCTATCACCTCTTACCTTTCGGAAAGTCCTTAGCATTTCCAGAATCAGCCAGACATCCCAACTTTTATATGGAGCCATAATTTCTGCCCTGAAGTTCCACATTAGCTGCCAGATGTGTGTAGTGTTTTCTCCATGGTGCTTTAAATATGCGGCAGATTAGGTGGGGGAAAGCATACAAAATTCCTCCCTGAGGGTTGTTTTATAATATTGATCTTTAACTGTATCTGGTAAGACTCACTGAAAAGGAAATGAACACTACATTGTCTACCTTGAAATCAGGCCTTTTGTGCTTTATGGACACGGTCATTAAATTTGGCAATCGCAGAACATCTTCCACAAATGGAGGGAACTGTAGCTGTGGACTCTGTGCATTAGGCAGTCTACTCGCTGTGTAGGTTTGTTCTTTCCAGAGGTAAAAAACAATATTTAAAGGGTGGCAGTTTCACCAATCAGTGTAGGCAGGCACTTGAGAACTAAACATAAATAAGAGAAACTGATACTCTTCCGTATCTTCCTAGTCTTGTAAGCTGGTTTGTGAAATTACAGTGCTAAGATCACCTGCTGGGAATGGGACCTTGTGCTTTTCCTTATTCCAGGTGGTACAGCTTGTTTTTATCAGCTTTCATCCAAGACCTGGAATACAAGCTTGCCTATTCCAGCATTCTTTCTCTCCATGAAGCTCAAGGGATTCTTTCTTATAAACAAAGAAGAAAAAGCTATTCAAAGAAGAGGGATTATAGTAACATAAAGGCACTGATATATCCAGCTCACAGGGAGCACTGGCTTCTTTGGATATCCCTGACAGATGCCTTTATCTGTCTGGTTTTCTTAGCCAGCTTTCTGACAGCTCGCTTGCTCTCTCTCCTCCATCTCCATTCTACTTCTAAGCACTTTGACCTTTTCCAGACCTGAGGTTATCCTGTGATGTCTGTCAAACTCTCAAGCCTTGACTTATTTTGGAGTTCTCTAATTTCTTCCTGCAAAATGTCTGTGTAGTTCCCAGCATCTGCTTCGCAAAGTCCTAAAAAAGATCATTACTGATCATAAAGTCAACCACTCATGAGAAAAGGAGGAAACAAAACTAGAAGCAAGTGATGAAGAAAGCTAAAATGATCTGCTATAAATGAGAGCATGGTGCTCCAAACACTCATAGGTGAATAATGAGTATAAATATTTCTGGAATTAAAATTATGGACCAATTGCTAAAAGAAGTCCTAGCTCTCTAACTGCAAATTTGTCATCAATTTTTTGTAGATCTGGCACTGTTTAAGTTATAATTTATAGGAAAAAGATCACTTGGATTGTGTTTCATCCTGTATCTGTTGTGAAATCCATTTGAAACTAAAGACTTTTGCATTGATGTCAATCTTACACAGGTTACTGTGCTGGGAATGGCAGATTGATTGAGGATGAGCATGAATTTGTCATGATACTTCTGTAGGAGCTCAGTTGACTGGAACTGCAAAATGTGCTCTGTAATTTGCAACTCCAGTAAGAAGGAAGTTCTGCGTACAATAAGTGATTGCAAATCACCTCCTGTTCCCATTTAGGAATCAGCTAATGTAAATTATTATTAAAATATGTTTGAAACTACTTTTAGACTGTTTCATTTAGGCTCATACAGCTGGTTTCAATGATAGCAATTCGCAGTTAGATGGTGTTTGTCAAAGCTAGACCAGAGAAGCAGTTTTTCATTAAAAACTTAATTATTCCATTCATTTTGCACTTCGTAGAAGGTGAAAAAGTTCTCATTGTGTGCACATTGAAAGGCTGACCTCACTATTGTAGCTGGTACAGAATTACCAAGGAATGACTGTCTAGGTGTACGTCAAGCAGCCTGGAGACCTGGGGTGTGTTCCTGACTGCTGGAACATCTGCTTGCTGAATGGTCAAAAAGAAATTGCTTACCTGTTAGGTGTCTTTTCAGAAGAAAACATGTAAGTGGCATTGTGAAGGTTAAGTAATTGAGAAAGACTAAGGTTGAAATGAATTTGGATACTATTGGCTAAGAATACAATATTTTTAATAATTCTCTCTGAAGGCTTTCAAGAAGTAAATTTGCTGACAACTTCAGAGTTCAAAGTAAGCATCTTCTATCTTCATTACTTTAAGTCATATTATGTCAGGCTTAATAGGAGTTACTTTATATATGAATGCTCACTTAGTTTTTTCCACTAAACTTTCTGTTCTTTCATTACTCTTGGTGCTGTTGTTTTGCTATGGGAATGAATAATCAGAAAAATTCCTCAAAGCATGTATCCACTTTCAAAACACAAATTCACTGGCCTCCAACTTTGTTCTAGTACAGCTATAAGATGCATAAAGTCTCCCTTCACAATGCTGGCAGCATTTGTTATAGGAATGTATCGTTAGGATATTGTTAAGATGATGTTCATGATAAATGAAAAGTTACTCTAGTAATGCTTCATGTTCTGCTTACATTCCCAAAGAGTGCCATTAAAAATAAAGTCTCATTAAGCAGCTGTTTTAGAATGAGATGTTTTGACAGGGCTTATTTTAAAGCAACTGGATTTGCTACTTCCTTTTACAAACCTCTAAATTTCTTCTTCAAGGTTTCAGTTGTTTATGAGCAGTTGAGTCCAATAGTTTTTCTTCCATCCTACTTACAGTACTGGACTCTTTAATGGGAATTTTTGTTTTGCAATTTTAGAATTAAAATACTTTTTCATTTTCTACATTTGTATGAATTGAAGTCTAAGTATAGAATAGAAAAATTCTTTTTTTTTAATATTCAAAGCGCAGAAGTAATTTTCTTTGCTTCCTCTTCTTCCTGTTAGCCATCCACTCCCCATTCCCCCATGAATTTCCATATTTGATATTTCTCTAGAAATACCAATCTTTGTCTACCATTTTTTGTATTGAGACCTTTTTGCCTAATAAATCAGCGAATTCTCTAAACAGCGCAGTGTCTTTTGGGTTTAAAAATCCGCAGCTAATAGCTACTCTGTTTTTGAACACCACTGATTTAATTCCTTTTTTTTTTGTTTGTTTGTTGTTTTCTACAATCTCGTAACTGTTAAGAAACATTTTCATTTGTGAAAGAGACTAACACTTGTGTTCCACCAACTGAACATAACAGAAAGGTGTTATATTGCCCTCCATACAGACTGCCTTATAATGTGGTGTTATGTCTATCTGAGAGGAAAAGGAGCTTGAAACTGGGGCCAGGTCTGTTAGGTGAACTGGACAGGAATTCTTGAGGTATGTGAGAGAATGTCTTCTTGGTTGATTATTTATTTTATTCTGAAGGTCTGAAGGGTGATGACACTGAAGTAACCAGGGAACCAAGTTTTATTAGTACAGTATTCATAAAAATAGCCAGAAAAAGAAACATAATCTTCATCTTCTATATTCCTGTAAAAACAAACAAACAAAAAAGAATTTTCAGATCCTACATCTGCAAGCGTGTGTTTGTAAGAAGGATCCTACCTTAGGCCCCAGAAGCCAGCCAGTAAAGCTTCAGGTGGGGACCAGGCCACCCTAGATGGGAAGGGTCAGACCTGCTAGGATATATACAGCTGTGGTCTCATGGAGTAAATGACAGCTTGAATTAAACATTAGTTGGAATGCAGTAGCCAGATAACAGTGACCAGATTTCTGGTGATAATTAGTGTCCAGATATGTACAAGAATGACAAATGAGGGTCAGGAGAAGCTCTTGTTCTCTTCCAGTTTGTGAACAAACCAGACAGTGTGTCCCACTCTCAGATTATTATCTGAGCAAGATACACCAGCATTTTCCCCACACACTGGCAGGAACTGGCAGGTTTTTATCTCTGTCTTTCTCATCAGGAAGTTTCATCTTAATCTGTTCTCACTCTTTGCATAATTAGCAGACATTCACGATGTGTTTGGAAGTGTTATTTTTTATTAGGTGCAGATATCTCTAATTCTGTCCATCCCTAAGTCAGACAGAAATAGCTGGTCTTGCACTGGGGTTTTCTGCTAACCCAGCTAACCAAGCAACTAATGTTCTACATGAAAGGTGAACTAGTAGATAGAGGAAAAGAAAAATATACTACACAAAAAAATCAAAGGTAGGAAATAAGCTTCTTGCTTATTCCTACTCCTTTTGTTTGTAAGTCAGTGACCTGTATCTCAAGACATTTTTGCTACAAAAGCTGGGCAAACCCCAAATAATTTACCACTTGTCTTCTTTGACCAAAGACTAAAACCAACTTGCCATTGAACTGATTGACTAAAAAACCCATTTTGAGTGCTATGAATGTCTGTAACTCCACTGTGGTCTCTCCCCCAGGGGCTTTTAAAAAGTCATATGATGTCTTTATTCTGTGCCATTGATGTGCTGATGCCAAAAAATCTTCCCTCCCTCCTGCAGTTTCAGTGTCAACATTTCAGAATTACTGCAGTATCCTTTGTGCTGTGGACTTTAAAAAGCTTCTTGACCATAGCGGGTAGGAAAAATTACTGGGTGAACCCCATTTATTTCTCCAGTGCCTGGGCAGTAAGCACCCACAGCCTGTGCCTCCCTCACTGTCCCCCTGGTCCAAGGGATACGGCTCTTGCCCTGCAGAGACTGTGATGGAGGGGATATGCCATGAGGCAGACCAGCCTCTGCCTCTGCTCCAAGCCAGTATGCCACACTGTTTGTGAAGCAAAAGGTTTTAAGCTCTTCCTGATGGTTCTAATCCACTGTTAAAATTAGTCAGAGCAGAAAGCCCACAGAGGATCTCAGAGGAAAGCCCTCAGCTCTAGCAGCTCCTAAGAGCAGGCAGGGAAGTCCACCAAATCAAATCAGGAATTCTTCCCTTCAACTTACTCGAGTAACAGGACTTTTGAGCATCCAGCAAGGGATCTGTTTGCCATATAAACACAATTGCTCTTTGTTTTTGATGAACGATTCAACTTTTCAGCTGAGAAAGCTCAGCTTGGTGTAAAAGTTCTTGTAAATGCCCTTGCAGTCTGTGGCCAATTACTCTACAACGGATCTGGAGGCCTGGGATCACCTGCTGCAGAACCACCAGCAGACACAGTCTGAATTATGTCCATCCCTCTGACAACATCCAAAGTTAAGGACACATACGTGGTCTTTTAATGTTGGTCATCAGAAGATACTACTGGATCATCCATGCCGGGTGTTGTAATTACTGTATTAAAGTCTCAAAGGCCTTATAAAGTGAAGATGCTGAAAGCTATTGGTAGTAAAGATTTAATGTCATAATTAAGAACAGCACATAGGGCTGTTTTTTTAAGCTGTGAGAACTTCCTGACATAGAATTCCCTTGTTTCTATGATTATCTATTGTGCATACTGCTGTTGCCTTTGACAGTGAAAATGTACTTGTCAGATTCACTTTTATTTTAATCGATTTGTGGCTATTTTCATTCTGTGAGTTTGATGCATTTGCCTGAAGTCCATGGTGTTTAATTTCCAAATACATTTAGTATTCATCACTGGGAATACTAGAATTTTGATTTCCCTAGAAAACTTCAGTGGTATTTGGTTTGCCTCTGTATTTGATCTGGCACATTCCTTTAATCTGTTAACCAGTATCCTACACTGGCATTCAGCATAAACAAGAGATCTGACCCTGTAAGGTGACTAGCTCTGCACTAAAAGTCTTCCGTCACTGGGAGCCAAGAGTGTTCAGTGGCCCTCCAGAATTGTACATGGGGCCTAGTTTGCCCATGGAAATTTTGATGGATCCTGAAACTGGATGAACATACTTCTGTTGTTCACAGTAGGTGGTGAGGGATACCCTGAGTGAGTTAGAACCCTGACTCTTGACAGTCCAATTGACATAAGAATGAAGCACTGTTTCAGCTGAGCTCAAAGCCCTCATTTTCAAACCTGTTCCATTCCATTACATCTGCTGTTGCAAGTGTTTGATGCAGGAGCTGTTGGCAGGTATGACTGCTTAAAGCTCGGCTCTAATTCATGACTAATGCTCAGCAGTGCCATAAAAAAGAGTCTGCTGGAGTTCCCAGGCAGCACCAATATATGAGCATTTCCCCTGAAATATGGACGTGTTAGTGGAAGGGCTGCCACTCTTTTTTACTACTGGGGAAATATCCTACACAAAGAGTGATGCTCTTGTTTTGGGGTTTTATAAAATACATCTCCATTTGCAAACAGACTGACAGCTCCACATCTGGGTTGTCTCCCCAGTGTATTACTTTTAATCTGCTTGGAAATGTGTCATTCCTGAGCTGATCCACATTGCTGGGACACCAGCTTTGAGGGATTTTTGATTCAGAAGGCTGTTTTGGCTCTCCATGATATTAAGAGGTTAGGGATGATGCAGCAGGTACATTGCTGAAGGGGAAAATTAGTTTCCCTGAGTGTTGCTCTTTGTGATAAGGAGTGCTCTACTTGCTCATTGCCAGAAAGGTACTGGGTGTGTACACATCTCTTGAACGTGGCTGTAGCTTGGCAAAATTCAGTAGCAAAGAAACTTAAATTGCTGTCTTCCTTTGTTCTCATGCTCTAAGTGTAGGTAGAAAAAATATACCAGATTTCCTTATGGCAGGCCAGAATCATGGCTTTTACTGATCACTTTACTTTTTAATAGAAGAATGATCCAGACAAAAGTTGCTTTTCTACTATTTCAGTCTGACACCCTTGTCCTAGTCGTAAGGAAATTGTTTTCAGTCTTGAGTTGACTTCCCAGTAAAGTATTCCTCTTTCTTGTGGGCCCAGAGACTTTGGAAAATATGCAGAGCACTGAGGATGAGAATTTTTATGTGAATTACTTGCTCTGATTTCAAGTTATTATTAAGCCTTGCCAGTGAAAATGCAAACAAAACCATGTCTCCAGGGGATGGGGAACAGACATTGCTGCACATTGTAATCAGCCTCTCTTGAAGATTCATTTAATATCTTGTGTATTTTTTTATGAAATGCATTATTCATGTAACAGGATTCACAGAGAGAAGCAGCTGAATTGTAATTTCTGGGAAGATTCTTCTTCCAAGAGATGTCATTTTCATTATTTAAATCAATGCAGTAGGTCTTGCCTGCATGAGGGAGGCATGAAGTGAAGGGAACAGCCTGTAGATGGGGCACTGAGCCAGTCAGCTACTGCCTCTGAAGAGAAATAAAACAAGCCATCCAGTAATTTAAGCCCCTTTTGGGTCAGTATGTAACCATTTGAAACATCATTACGCTTTGTAAGATTTTTTTCCTCTGTGTTAGAAGCACTTAAGAAAACAGTAATCAACCAACACTTACAACTTGGAAAAGTTTCCTCTCTTATAAAAATACTGCTTGTGAGCTGCTCTCCCCACTGCTGTTTTCTAGAGACTGCTCCTTCAGTTCTGCATTGAGTCCATTGGCCTGAGCATGTGAGATTACACTGCTTTTCGTTTCGGGGCCTACAATAAAAGTCCCACATGTTTATATTGCAATTCTCTCTTATTTACCTAACCTTAAGTAAACCACTGTACTTAATTAACACAGGCTCAACCTCTGTTTTATTTAAGACCTCATTCCACCAGTGGTCCCACTGAGATCACTGGGGCTGTTCAGAAATAACAAAACACAAATACCACCAGTAGAGTTTAAGCCCAGCTTAATAACATTACCGTGATACGGGACTGAATGTGCCTAAGCAACACTAGGTGCTTAAGCATCTCTTGCAACGCTGCTGATGGCAAACTTATTTTTAAGAGTCAATATTTAGGAAATTAATTAGTGCATATAACCATTTAATTATGTTAATGAAACAAAAAACCAGGATGTTACAGCTGAATTTGAGATGCATTATAAGGACAGTGATTCTGCTTATTTTGACTGTCTCCCTCCAACCCCATATAGCTATCTGATGGGTATGTGCCCCCTTTTGTCTTCCTCTCACCCTCCTCTTCCCACAGAGGACTGGAAGCTTACCAGATCTCATCTCTCAGGCCTTTAAACAAGCAGGTGACATCAAAGCTTGCTGGTGTCAGAGCCAAAAGTGACCCCCTGGCATGTGTTGCTTTGCAGGAGGCATGTGCAACCATCTGCTAGTGCAGATGGGCACCGGGGCTCCCTGGGCAGTTGTCTGCTACCACTGAGATGAACCCAAAACTGCAGGGAGCCTAAAGGGAGCCTGAGGTGTGCCCGGTGCATTTTGACGCACTGAAGCTTACCCAGCAGTGGGTTACTGTCTTTAATTAATCAAATTAAAGACATTTTGTTAATGTCTTTCTCCTTTTCTCTTTGTTTGTTTGCCTAAGTTTGTCCACTACCTCCAATGGTGAGTCATGGAGACTACATCTGCCACCCGCGGCCTTGCGAGCGTTACAACCACGGGACGGTGGTGGAGTTTTATTGTGACCCTGGTTACACCCTCACCAACGACTACAAGTACATCACCTGCCAGTACGGGGAGTGGTTCCCCTCCTACCAAGTATACTGTGTCAAAACAGGTGAGGGATTTATGGTCTCGTAATCCTATCTTCCTGTAGTCCCCCTTTTTGGAGTGAATTTGTAGGTCTGTAATGCCTGGTGAACTTCCTCTATTTCGTGGTTAAGTGATGAACATTGATTTTAAGATGCTGTTAAATATAACACATTTCCAAGATGCTGAATGGTCCTAAACCATTTCGATTATTACCTTCTCAAGTGTCTTTTTAAAGCATCTGGATATTTTTTTATGTATCTAAGCTAAGGTCATTATTGAATGTATAAAAAGACAGTCAAGGGGAAAAAGCAAGATACAACCCCTGTGACAGCTTAATGTTAAGGCTGCTTTTGGTATATGGCATTGGGTTTATGTGTGTTTCTACAACATGCATAGAAAAAATGCTCTAACTGGCACTTTTGAGTATTGTTGAAGTATTCATGCAAAATAACAATGGTAATAATCAAGCACAACTCTTGTACTGTCTTTTTGTTACAGAACAAACCTGGCCAAATACACAGGAGACCCTCCTGACTACATGGAAAATAGTGGCATTTACTGCTACCAGCGTTTTATTAGTACTGCTACTGGTTATTTTAGCCAGGATGTTCCAGACCAAATTTAAGACACATTTCCTTCCACGGTTTGTACTGTTTTCTTTTTTATTTTGAAGATTGATGGCCTTGATTCAGTTTTCACATTCAGCGCTCTTTGCTAAAGAGATGGAGCAGCTCACAAGCCTTGCAGATACTTTCTTCTGCTCTGAGCAGAAAGAAGTCTCTGAATCACTGGTGTGGAAGGGCACCCCCCAAAAACCTACGGTAGTCCTTTCTGCAACTAAGATAAAAGGCAAAGTTTGCCAGATTCACTTTGGGAGTAATTACGGCTCTGCTACTGAGAATTGCTGCTTCTGCAAGTAAAAATAGCTGACAATATTTTTAAATACTTATTTTCAGGTGCTGGGGGAATTAATTTTTTAACTACTGTAGACTTAGTAATGTAAGTTTTAAGAAAGAATTTCTTTTTTCTCTATGGACAAATTTATATTAAAAGTTTGCTTTACCTTCATTAGTATTATTTTCATCATGATTCATAAATATCTCCTGCATCTTCCTTTATTTCCATAAAATACCATGCAGCTATGAGCATTGGTCATTGATTCACATAGTACTCCTCATGAGACAGGTAGGTATTATTACCTTACATCTGAAAAAACAAAGGCAGACATGCTGAGTTTTAGGCCAAGCTAGAACTGTATCAGGGGTTAGACATGTTTCTCGTTTTCAGTCTGTTCAGTTTGCTGCGGACCTTGACTTCCCTCTTACACTTGCTTTTTCTCATGTCTTTATTCTACTAGGAGCAGAAATGAGAGCTGAAAAAGCTGTATGTCAGTAAATATGTCCCCATGCCAATGCAGCAGAAAGGACTTTGTGTTCTTAATGTTAAATATATGCAAGCTGTATAAGCAATGTGTAAATTTATATCCATAGAAGTGTTAATATATACGGTGTACAGGGAGTAGTATACAACTACCTATGCATACACCTATATCACCAGGAAGATCTTTGGGGTGATGGGCTGCACTATGGATAGGTCTATAGACTGTATTTATATAGCTTATTGAAAGGCTTTCTGTCCTCTCCTCTTCAGATATTTTCATGACTTAGAGGTACCTAGGACCAATTTCCTCCTTCCAGGACTGTACTGTGATTTAATTGGCTACTAAACAGACACTTCAGGTTTAACAGACCTTCCCAATTAATAGACATGTTTTACTTAAAAAAGAATACAGCTTACTACTGGTTAAGGAAAGGAAGCCTCCATCCTTTGAAAGGAAGACCTGAAGGAGGCCACAAATCTGGCCACCAGATTTGCCTGTCATCCAGCAGTAGTCATCTCAGTGCCCGTTTACATGGGCTGTAAACACTTCTGTGCTCTAGCACACATCTTTCCAGGGGGTTCAAACACTTTTGGCTGGTGAACTACATCTGTGATCCTATATCCATGATACCTACTGTGCACAGCATAGCAACTGGTGCTCCTTATCTCTTCCAAACACCTGTTTTCCTCCCTTCTTGAAACTGTCCTTCACGTTACTAGGTTCATTTTTCCGATTGTAACAGATTTCGCCTGTCAGTCCAAACAGAGTTTTGCAAACCTGTGAAGCAAACATTTGTGTGAATGTTAATGGCCCTGTAGCTTCATTTTGCATGACTACAAAGTGCTGTGTTTACTGAAGTTCAGCATTTGCTCCGAGGTGCTTCTGACATGCTCCTTTCTCTCTGTGATAACTCATCTGTGTTTGACGTAGAGGCAACCAGGAGGGCTCCATGGGTGACCCTGACTTCGTGGTGGTGGATGGTGTTCCTGTCATGCTGCCCTCCTACGATGAAGCTGTAAGCAGCGGTTTGAATGCTCTGGCACCTGGATACTCAGCCACCACAGACCAGGGGCACATTTTGCAGACAGAAGATCAGAATCCTCCCGCTTACCCTGGCCCCAGGATTACAGACACACTGCCTAGCGAATTTGAGACCTGTGACAGTAGGTCGAGTTCCTCTGAACTGCTCCAAAGTTTGTATCCATCCCTGACATGCCAAGCGGCAGCGCTTCCCGGTTCAGATCGAACTGACGTGTCCCGTAGCGCTGACGGGGAGGCTGCATCCACGAGTCCGCGGATCGATATTACGGATGGTGAGTCTTGCATAGGTGCCATAGGGGAGCCCGTAAACAGGAGACATCATTTGTATGTGCTGGTGGAGCAGGAATACACCTCGCTGACTTGCTCATACTTTCTCCATGTTTTTGTTCGCATCTTAATTTGGCCTTCTTTTTGAAATCATACAACTCCATGGTCATAGGGCTTTGTGCCTGTGGTATGTCCTTGCTAGCTCTGGTGCATGTGATTTGAATCCCAGGCCAGAATGTTTCTGTCCAGACCCCAGTCTCATCAACAGGGATGTCAGGAAGCACCTGTGTGTGGCAGTGAAGCCAACCATCATCTTGCCTGTGCTGATTTGTTCATCTGCTCCTCAACTCCTACACTCACAAATCCCTCACACGCCATGGCTTTCACAGCAAAGAACAGGTTTTTCTCCTTGGAATAGAAAATAAATCATGTTTTCATACTGGGTCAAAATTAGCGTCCTTTATTATCAAACTCATCGTGTCTGTGCACTGAGCAGACGGTTCCTTCCATCTGAAGCACACGCGCATTAAGCCATGGACGTGGAACTCGCAGCATAAGGGGAATGTACCCACAGGACCATGTGTGAGGAGGGAGCTTGCCATGTGTTACTGCCTGCATTTAAATCGAACATGGGCATGCACTGATACCATTTCACTGAGTTCTGCTGGTGTGCTGCTCAGAATGTTAAGGAAACTGGATAGCTTTCCTTGGAGACATTTAGTAAGAGAGGCTCATACCTTTCCACAAGTCACTGAGCTGAAGCCCAGGGTCCTAAATTCAGTGTGGGTGAAGGTCTGGGTGGAGGAAGTCTTCTTGCTTAGATTAATTTTAGTGGTATCACAAGAGGAAGAGGACAGTTAGGAGGAGAGGAAAAAATTGTGGTAATGTCAGTAAAAGTAGTCCCTGGCTACTCTGAATGCTGTTTCAGTGATTGATGTAGTAGCAAGGATGTTTGCATTTAGGTTTTTGTGGGCCTAACTTGTTTAAGAAAATCTGAGTAGTTTTAGTAAGCTAATTTTAATATAGGTGTCAGAGCATGAGCGGTCTAGAATTGGCAATACCTCATGTCTTGTTCAGATATTTGCAATGTCCATTTATGTTTTTGTAGAATTGCTAACAATAATACTCTGCAAAAGCATAAAGGGAAATTACAGTCATTGCTATTTCTTTGTTTCCCCTAGAGATTCCTTTGATGGAAGAAGACCCTTAGCCTTCACCGAGTTGTGTCTTCATCGCTTTGCACTGTTGGGTGATAAGAAATCATGAGGATTTAGAGACAGAAAAGACTATCTGTGGATTTGGGGAGGGTATTTTCCTACTTATCAATCTTCCATGTGATGATGTCACCAGATTGGGTGTATGTCTTAATCCACAGCAGGGATAACAGCATCAGCATTTGGAACAACAGCAGTTTTATGAATGAATCCTGGGGATTTGATGAGAGCAGATGTAGAAAAAGAACTGTGGCTTTTTAGAAATGAAATGTATATCTGCATCGCAGAAAGTCATATGGTTCTGTAAGAAATGCTATTGGATTTTGATACTAACTGCCTCACAAAAGCATGTCAAAATATGTAAATTTGCTTATAAAGACTGCTTTAAATGATGAATAGACCTCTAGTTTATGAAGAATCCTTTCAAGTTTTAAAAAATACCAGTACTGAAAAACACACACACAAAAAAAGGGGAAAGATCCTCTTTGGCTTTCCTATGATAACCAGGAGGCTTTTGATATAGTTGTTGGTGATTTTGGTTCAGACCATGTCTGCAGAAAATATAACGGAAATGATGGGATTCATATATACTTTGATGTATGATAGCTATTATATATATAAAAATATATATATATTTAAAAATTCTTAAAGAGAAGGAAAAGGAAAGACTCCCAGGTCACACAATGATCTGGAGATTTTTTTTTTTAAAGGTAAGGCAGAATTTATATCATAGACAATATTCAAGGTAAAGTATCAATATTTGTATTTATGCAAGACTTCTGTGACTACATTGCATTTGATAAACCCTGCTATAAAATAAGAGATCTAGAAAACGTTAAAAATATGAACGATGTGCTTAAGAAATGTTGAACCATACTGCATCAACCTTTCTTAAGCTCTTAAATATATATATATATATATATATATATATACATATATATATATATATATATATACACACACTGGAGTAATCTACAGTCATAGCCCAGAGCACTGCCTTGTCCCTGTACATTGTGGTAGTATTCTGAGCCATTATTGTAGAATACTTTATTAAAAAAAAAAAATAAAACTCAGTTTCAGTTCTTTTGACTTATTGGACTGTTGTGACGTTGGCCTTTTTTTTCTCTTTTTTTCCCTTCCTCACTTCTTTTACCAGCACCTACCTGAAGGCTGAGAAGGCAGCAAAACACCTGCTCTGGTGCATTTTCAGCTTTATATCCATTATCCAGCTGCAAATGGAGAGAGTGGTTTTGGTTAAGCAGAGCACACAAAATGGGTGCAGCAGGGGCACAACTTCTGTAGGTGCTACATGGCTCTTCTCTCCTCTGCATGCTGTGCCAAGCATTGTGCTAAAGCCTGTATGGTTCACCCTTGTGGTGCTACAGGCTATTCGTTCTTTTTCCTGGCTGTTTCATACACTTACTGAAATCCAAGCAGATTTTCTCGTCTTATTTTTGGTCTTGAGCGAATGAAACATATGTTGAACTGGCAGTGTTTGAAGGAATAACTAGCTGTGTGTTAATGACAGAGATTGCCATCATGTGGGCTAGTCCAAGCCAAAGGGAAAAATAAGACTGAGTTCTGACTTTATGTACAAAGTAAATTGATAATATCTCCATTGCCCTAAATAGAGGATCACTACAAGTTGCTCTGTTATTCTTTCATGATTGTTTAATGATTTCTTTGTATTGCGATAACACCTAGTGGCCCCACTCATGAGTCAGGCAAGTAGAATTATAGATGTGCTGCAACCATTCAAGAAAGTGTTTATTAGCATCCTGTCAGCAATTGCATATGACTGCAAGAAGCAGAAGGAGACAAAAGAACTGTGTGGTGCAGAAGCAATTATTAGAATAATGCCGATTATTCTATGGTAAGATAGATGAGAACGTAGGAATTGGTATTGAAAGATAAGACATACTCCCCATTATTCTCCATTCCTGCTTACACAAGATTTGCAGTTTTTTCTGCTGAATTGTTCAATTGCAACTGTATCTTCAGATTGATCCCAGAGACGTATCTGTCAGGTCTTAGTACTTTTTTAGCTACCCCTTCCTTTTTAGGCCCCATGCTTTCCAGAGGTGTTTGCATGACCAGCTGATGTTCAGGATTGTCACTCCAGCAAATAAGACAGGAGTGCTGTGATAGCAACCTTGAATTGAAGCACATCTCAAGCCTACAGTCAGTTAAGTGATTTCTGTTTCACAATGTCATTGCAAAGTATTGAATTTGCTTTAGATGCCTTATAAAATATTATGAAACCCGTCTTTGCTAGCCTTTTAACAGCTTGTGAAATTTCATTCCTTATTAAATTTTTGGACTTCTACGTCTTAATTTCTTTTATGAAGGCTTCTGATAAATGTTCGGAGCTCAGTGGTTTTGCGGATTTACACTGCTGTATGTATTGTATTGCAGTCATTTTGTTAAGGGAGCCAGACGTAGTAACTTAAGAAATGTAAATTTATGACTTATTAGACCATTTGTATTTTAAAAAGTGAAGAACTGCAAATACTGTAGAAAACATGGATGTATTGATATTGTTTGATAGCCCTTTGATAGCACTGTACAAAATACAGATTTTAAAGGTAATAGAGTTTTTACCATTTTTTTGCTGATGATTTATAAGACTTCCAGAAAGGCTGTTTTGGGGAGATTACTTGTGTGGTTGAGTTTGGGAGTGTTACATGCTTGTGCATTTGGGGAAAACAGTTTCTGATGCTATTTTTTTTTTTTTTCCACATAGGGCTTGAATTCTCATGAGAGGACTGCCCACCCCTTGATCTGCACCCGTGCCCCCACCCACAAGCAGATGTCCTGGGCTAAGGGCTGCCCCCAGCTGCCTCCCCAGCCTTCACAGCAACCTGGCCACCCTGCCAGCCTGGAAAACTCCACAACTCCCTGGCCTAAGACCTCAGGTCAACCTCGAGATCTCCCTGAACCCTCAGCAGCCAAACCTTCAGGAGGGAGGATGCATTTAGGGCCTTGAGAGACTACAGAGCTGGTAAGATCATGACAGGATATTTGCCATGTAAATGAAACTAGACGGGCGGATGAGCATATCTTACGCAGATTAAGCTGTTTTCCCTTGAGTTATCTGGATGTGAATTAAAACAGTCCCTGGAAAACCCTTGCTGGTGAGGGGAGAAGCAGCATGTTAGTGAGGATGGACAACCCGTCTGCTTTCAGCAGAGAGAGCAAAGGGTACGTACTGAGAACTCCAGGAAAAAAAACCAAGAACTGGCTTCACCCTGCCAGTATTTCTAAAAATGAAAAAAGAGGAGGAGAAGTGTGTCAGCCTTCAGCACTGACTTATGAACGAGGGCTTGACCTGCAGAGTGCTGGTTGAAGGGTGGAGATCCAAGGTCTCGCAGGAGCTCTGCAGGGAGTGAATCATAACCTGAGCGTGAGTCAACAGGACCTGGCTGTTGTGAAAATGTTAAATGTCAATATGAGGATGTTTACACAGAACTGTAACTTATAAAATGCATGAAGCAATCCTTCAGCTGCACTCAGCACTAGTAGGGCCTCAGCTAGAGCAGTGTGTCAAATGTTGAACAATTTTTTTCTCTTCAAGGAAAATGCAGAGTAGCTGGAGGGCAGCCAAGCAGAGAGAACTGGAAGAGCCTGGCCTGTCCTCACAGGTCACAGATCATGTGTTCAGTGTGAACAACAGAAGGGAACACAGAAATTTGGTTTTCTGTAATAAGCATATTTTGCAAAGAAGAAGGAATTTATCCATATAAGTAGGACAAGAATAATAGGCTTAATTGAAGCTTGAGAGAATTAGGTTAGATATTAGGAAAAACATTCTAGTCACAGGGATGGTTACAAGGAGGGAAAGGAATCTGCAAAAAAAACACTGAGAGATTTTTTTAAGACTGTTCTAAATAAAAACAGGCCAAGAAAACATTAGGGTGAAATGAGCTTTGAGGGCCCTTCCCATTCTGTTTCTTCATGATTCCCAGCTTGTGAGAACCAAACTTGGCTGATGCACAGTTTTGCCCACAGACTAATTCCAAACTGATGGTACTAGGCAAACTGGTCAGCACTCATCAGAATCACAGCCAGAAATACTCTCTTCTGTCAAGTAGTGTGGGCTGAACTCCAGTAAAATCCTGTGAATTAAACTCTGTTGCGTTAAAGTGACATTGATTTCAGAATTCTGTTCTGTGACAAATCCAAAATTGGGATTTTCTGGTCTTCATGTCTATCTTAGGCAGCCCTTCTAATACTCCGTGCGCATTAGGTGCAGTAAATCCTCTCTTGCCAATTATCTGAAGACACCTATTGACTTCAATGAGAAACAGCAGCTCAGGCAGTGGAGCGCAGAGACCATTGTCATGTTTATGCAAAACTTGCCTCACATGCCCCAGAAGCTGTTTGTTCCTCCCTGTGCTTTGCTGCGGATGGTAGCACAGCTTAGCACGTCAGCTGTCAGAGAACGAGTAGGACAGATGAGAGAAGCACATCTCAAGCTCCTGTTCTTGATCTCCTGTGGATGCCCAGGGAGGACTCAGGGGCAGAAGGAATTAGAAAGCAAGTAAACATCTGCCCCAAACCCAGGGAGATGTCCCATTGTCAAGGGCATGTCTGGTCCCCTTGACACGGTTCCCAAAGGAATTGCAATACACTGGAGAGGAGGCATTATGGTGGAGGGAAGACAGGCCCTGCTTCGCCTGTCACTCTCTGATGCCAGGGTGTGTAGCCAGAATAGACAGACAAATCCTTCTCTCCCCAAATAATGTATATAGTTGACTTCATTTCTCTCCTCACTACCATTATATAGTAGCCTACAGTCCACTCTTTCAGCCCTACATTTTCCAGGACAGGAAGATAGGTTATTTAACAATAACAGAAAAGGCATTAGCCTGAGATGGAATTATTTCCTGTTCAAGTGTCAGAGCAGACCTTTAATAATTCACATAGACCCCATACAGATGGCAGTCTTTCCTCAGCAAGGCCAGGGGAAGCTGCTGCATGGGGGCATTTTAGAACCTAGGAAGACTGGATTCACCTGATAAAATATATTAAAGAAAACCTTGGAAAAGGAAGAAAAGACATTTAAATTTGAATGAGGTCCAGGGGACATGGATAAGTTCCCCGTGTTCCACAGTAAGAACAGAGGGAGCTGTTTGTTTAATACAGTTGGTTCAAAAGAAAGTCAAGAGGCAGAGAGGGAAGACAAGCTTCTTGGTTTGGTGGTCGAGCATCTCTTTTCCCTCACCTCTGCATTTGTGTCATCAGACTGGTTTTGCTTGCAATAAGGGCCTTGGTTTTGGTTTGGATCCATTTCTTCCATTTTATTGTGTTTGCCATTGTTTCTCCTCTGCTTATCCTTCTACTCTCTTTCTCATTTTTTTTTTTTTGGTAACTAATACTGTTGTTCCAGTTTCATCCTGTCACCTCAGTCATGCTGGGAAGCAAAACAAGTTGCTTAATTGCAGCACAGTACCCAGCAGGACATGTCCCCTCCCTCCTAAGAGGTTGCTCTTATTTGCCTTGCTCATTTGTGTTCTCAGCAAGAGAGGACAAGAAGGGACACGGAGCTCCTCACTCTGCTGGCAAATGGTCCATGAAAATGGTTCGAGTGGAGCACTGAGGGGAGCTCACATTGCTCCGTGTGTGGTGTGTCTATATGCCTCAGTCCCAAGGCTATCAGCTTACCATCATTCATTGGCCCAGTATTCACAGGTGCACACAAATGCTCCTGTAAAAACCTTGCAGCCAAGGTTTTTAAGAATTGTCTTATATTTTAGGGTGTTTCAAAGTAAGACTTTTTAAAGACCCCCTCCTTTCTGAAGCTGGTGAGCTCACAGCTTCAGAAAATTGGCACTGACACGGTCCAGTTAGGGAGCACAGGGTGCCCAGCAGGTCACTTCATCTGTCTGCTTCCTGGTGTTCTAATCCGAATTTCTTGTTCCCCGGATAACTGCTTGAACTGAAGA
Source organism: Lophotriccus pileatus (assembly GCA_035583135.1). Classification (NCBI taxonomy): domain Eukaryota; kingdom Metazoa; phylum Chordata; class Aves; order Passeriformes; family Tyrannidae; genus Lophotriccus; species Lophotriccus pileatus. The sequence continues at coordinate 17,687,186 of JAWWES010000115.1, forward strand.
GTTGCTAATTGCTGTGCTGTCAGGTTCACATATTTTCCTTTTTTTTTTTTTAACCTAATGAGGCTAGATTTATTTTTAACGTTCCTTATTACCATCTGCTTCTGACTTGCATCCATCTACTGCTGAGTACATGCTGCTCTTGCCAAAGCAAGTGTCTTTGAGCAGCTCTCTTAGCCGCTGGAACTGTACCGCCCTGCGGGGGGTCGCGTTTGCCACCGTTGTCCCTTCCATTAATTCCGTGGCAGCACATGCTGTTCGCCCGCCTTGTTCAGTGCTCTCGTGTTAATAACTGTGCAACCAGTTGTTATTTCTTTCATAACCATTACCATAGCTGCCTGTTGTTAATAATTCAGGGTTAATTACTTACTGAAAAGTTTAGCAGAACAATTTAGCTTCGCTTAGCCTGTTCACTGAGGAAGACTATAAATGTCTGCAGTCTATCACCAATAGAGCCATTACTGGAGTTCAGTATAATTGGCTTTTACTGAAGTGCTGCAGCAAAAATGAGGGTTAGTCCAATGGGTAATGTCAGCTGCCTGCTTGTACACCTCCTGTTGGGTTTTCCATTGGATTTTGGGCAACTGCTTAGGGAGAGAACTACGACAGTAACTTACAAGGTTTACTTACACATACATTGCAGCACTGTGCTGTGTAGACCAAGCTACAAGAAGTGCTGAAGCCTGGCATTAAAAAATGACAGCTGTGAAGAGTCCAGCACTTCAATTAGGTTCAGGGTGCTGAGCTATCTGTCAGAAATACATCTTGGTGGAGATAAACATACCTACAAGACATAGGTGATGATGTTCTCTCTGTTTATGAAAAAAGTGGGGGGGAAATTTCAAAGAAGCAGCATCATTAAAGGTAATGATGCCTCTTCACTCAGTTTTCTCTGGTCTGGCAGTTTCCTGTTCCCTGAAATTTTGAAGCCAGGAGCTGTTTCAGACAAAAGGCTCTGGATATATGCACTGCTCTCAGTTTCCAGTGAAATGGATGGGAACTGGGACCCCTTTCAACAATGAGCTCTTTCTGACCAGGCAGTCTGGAGTCCCGATCTCCTGATTTCCAGAAGCAGAAGGAAGGCCATGTGCTCCCGCCCAAGGAAGGGAGGGGTTTAGCACTACACTGCTTTAGAGCAAAACTGGACTCTGGACTCTGGAAACTCCACCCAGACTTCTGATTTTACTTGCATTGCACTATTTGTAGTGACTCGAGGCTGACTGGGTGGACTGTAGTACTCTGCATTCATTTAAGCCTCCACAGCATAGGGCTCTGCCTTTGGCTGCCCTAGGCACTGATGAGCAAGTGAAACTAAGACAGTTCCCTTAGACATTTTTTTAAATCCAGCACGGTGCTGTCTTCATTTTTGGATGCCTAAGTATCCTAAAAATGCCTACATATCTTCATAATTAATGATGAGCAAGAAAGTGATTAATTGTTCCCTGACCTTCAGTTTCTTACTTGAAACTATGTCACCAAACCATATTTCATGTCACTAGGAGACAGTAAACATAAATCAAATATCTGCCTGTTCTAGAATACCTAAGGGAGGAAATTACTTCCATCCATGAAGGGAGACAGATTTTCTTGAGAGAATTTTCTACCTTCCAAATTCAGTTTTAAAATGCGATTTCATCCTCACAGATCTGCCTTTGGTTTCCAGCATGAGGGGCATTGCCTCAGTTTGTTTGCAGTCCTGAGGAGAACAACAACCTGCCACTCATCTTCTAAATGCTTTTTTCTTCACTAAATAATTTTAAAACTATAAATAATTTTTAAGAAAAACACCCAAGATAAATTTAGATCTTAGATTTCTTCATAAAGAAAGTTAGTGGGTATCCTTTCCCAATACTTTAATTGATAATATAATTAGCTTAAAAGAAGACTGAACCTGATGCACTTTTCTTCTGTGGTCCAAGACTGAACCAGTAAGCAGAAGTGGCCTTTTCCCCCAAGTAATCAGCAAGAAATGACAGTGGGCCTTGGGTCTCTGAGAGCACCCATGTTTGCTGCTCCTGCTTGCATAAGTTGGACTGCTGGGCACTGCAGTCCCCACTGAACCTGGCATATTTACAGTCCCTGGCAGAACAGGACCCTCCTTGTGGCTGTGCTTTTTAATTTTTTTCCCTTGGTTTGTCCTCTTAGGTTTTTTCATCAGCAGCAATCAACACTATCAGATCATATCAGGATGTCCTTCAGGCCCAGCTGTATGAGGTAGTGAGTATTTTCAACTCACACCAGCTCCAAAGTGAGTGGCATTGAAAACCAGGCAAATTTTAAAAATAAATAAATAAAAAATCAAGCTTAGGAGTAGTCTCATTGTTGTGTTGTTCCCATGCATTCATTTTTCTCTTCAGATTAGTCATGCATTTGAAGAATGGGAAGTTCACAACAGGACAGCCAAATCTCGTGTTCACAATTAGGACCCTGGAAGGAAAAATCAGCATGTAAACCAGAAAAATATTAGCCCGTGATTACACTGAAATCTCAAAGCTTAATGCAAGATGTGTTCATAAGTGCTTTTCCTGGAAAGCAACAGCCTCTGCCATGCAATTACATATTTAAGCTCTGTGGAAAAGATTTGTTTACTGAGTGAGAAAGGCATAAACCCCAGGCTGCTGATCAGAGAGAGTCCTGAGTAGTCATCGGGATTACACAGATACAACAGTTCAAAGACCTTTGACATTTGATGAGTATTTTTCTCTTTTACAGAGTGAAGAGAGTTTGGACCTTAGAAGCAAAATGAGCTGAGGCTTTAATTAGCAGAGCCACAGAAAGAAATGAAGAATGATTGCGGAGAGCAGTAAGTATATGCCGAAAGCTTACAGGGCAACAGATGCCAAGCAGGCTGTGATAGACTTTAAATTCCAAATGTAGATGGACTCACGTGTGCAGATGCCTAACACAAGTGTTCCTATATAATACAAAGAAGACAAAAAAAGCAAAAAAAAACCCGAAAAGCACAAATTTGTGATAACTGGGAAACGCTTCATTTGAGCCTCCACTCCTTTACTTGGCATGATCACAGAGAATAGATTCTGCTCTCTTAAAAACAACAGCTGTTCACTGCTGAAGGCTATTCCTGGATTTGCACCATATACATTAGGGCAAAAGAGACCCAAGTTTATTCTACTGTAGCCCATCTGTACTGGGCCTTGACCCACACAGCTCTGTCAGTGCTGGAACATTGGCCAGGACAGACAGTAGCAAAGGTGACCAGACACAAAATTCTCTCCAGTGTACAAAGTAAATAAATAATAACAGCAATGTGTGGGGTTACAGAAAATGGCAAGCATACCATTTCAGGCAAATGTGATTTGTGAGGTGATGGTTGCTTCACAGGCAGGATGCACAGAAGCCTACCCTCTGCAGCATCTCTTTTCCTTAGGCAGCACGTTCCATGGCAGGAACAGGTGTAGATAAGAGCACTGTTTTAGGGCTTGTACTGATAGCACAAAATGAGCAGAAACTGCTGCCAAGTCAAAACAGGCAGAAAAAGTACAGAGAGAGGCCATACAAAAGTGAAACACATTTCACGTCTGAAAGGTTGGACTCTCAGGTGTGAATGAAGCCAGAAGCAATGTGACATCCTGCTCCAAGCACCTTCTCCAGTTACTCCTGGCTGGCAGGTGCTGTCAGCAAAAAAGCAGGACTGCAAAGCACCACTTAGTGGAGTTTGGCTAAACTGGGCACTAGGTGCGGTAGAATGAGCTGTAGCACAACTGCTATATTTTCCTATCCTGGCAGGTGAGACCCCAGTCGATGTGATTTCCTGCTGTGGGGCAGGAGGCTGAGTTGAAGGTCACCTCTCCAGAGAGGGCTGTGGTGTCAGGATGCCGCTGGGAAGCACAGTCTCCAGCACAGCTCTCTGGCGGGGCAGGTCCCACTATCTGTACCACTCTGAGGCCTCTCCTGCCCTGGACATAGGGGCCAGAGGCAGCAGCAGCAGAGGGGCTGCCACCCAGCTTGGGAATTCGTGTTGCCGCCCAGCAGCCCTTCCTCTTGAATCTGGGTAGAAGATTACTTCCTCCTGGCTCGTGGTAAAATGTGATCTAGTATCAAGACTTGCCTGCAGGCATCTTTCCATGTGAAAAAAAAATGTTAAGGACTTTTTCTCAAGGATGTTACCTGCTTTGTTAATAAATTACTCTGGAGATCCTTAAAAGAATAATATTCCTGGGAGTGCAAGAAGCGATGTGCTGGTTTTACTCTCTCCTTGTCCTTTGTGGTTTTGAGTGGCACAACATGACGTGTCACAACCCATCTGTCATTTTTACATTTGGAGAAGTGGTCAGGATGGAGCAATCCAGCCATCTCGGCTGAATACGCAGTTGTTAACTGACAGATATCCTGAGTGCAACAGGAGTTCACAAGGCTGTTGTGGGGGTGTTGGCTTTTAAATCCCAGCTGCATGCAGAACCTTGGCTTATCATCAGTATGTACAGTTTTCAATTCCGGGGGACATTTCTTTTGGTGTTACCAATGGATTTTGTTCTGCCTTCATCTTCCCTTTTTGTTAACACTGCAGAAACTTATTTCTTGAGGCTCTTTCCTGTCTTACATGATACTGCATGCACTGTGTGATTCCCAGGGGCTTTCCATGGGCAGAGACCTGAGCCTGCACTAGCGCTTTCGTGTACACTCACGTACAAATGCCAGGCAACTCAATAACATGAAAGGTGTCACAGGTTATTTTACTACAGTCCCAGCATTTGAAAGGTATTTAGGTTAGTATAAAACCAGGTTTCAGCTCCAGTCAGCCTTTCTTTGCAGAATACAGGAACAGCTGGCTGGCTGGTGGACAAAGGTCTCCTTCTGCTCTGAGTGGCCTCAGGGGGAAGTTGCTGCTGCATCTGGCTGGCCTGGCAGCAGGGCCCAAAATAGGGATTTGTCCTGTACAGCTGTGGAGGTCAGACAATCTGAGGCTGTATTTTATATAATTCAACTGTGGGAGTACATTTTTCTCCTACAATCTACTCAGACCTGGGCGAGGAGCAGAGTGGGCAGAATCAGCTCCTCTGACACTATTCTTTTGCATATTTTACCTTACTTTTGAGAATCTAAAGCAGGGTAAGCACAGTTCTGACGTTTTTTGCAAAGATCTGACTGTGTTAATTTCAACAGATGAAACTTTGGTTTCAACATGTGTTAAAATGAAAATATCATTTTCAAGCTAAAATGTAACATGTTGAATTATTCTTATATTGAGACTGGTAGAGCACTTTAATCAACTGATCAAACTTTGCTCAGTTAGCCTTCACTGATCTTGCTTTTCTCTTCTTTGCTCAAATTAACACAGTCATATTTGTAACTGAACTCAGTGGTAGCCAGGGCTATAAAGGCAGATAAATGCAAAAACCTGCCTCTCCAAAGTCTTTAGTCTCACTAAGAATGAAGTTCACAGAAGCACACTGAGATCAAAATCAATGCTTCCTAAACCAGAAAAAAAATCATTTGCAGAGGCTCATTTTGGATTCTTCTATATGCATAAAGAGAGAATAATGAACTTTGTACATGTAGAGTTTTATCTTTTCTTATTCTCTCCATTCTGTGGACAAACTGTTGAGTTCACTGCTTCAATAAAAGCTTTCTAAAACACTTTAATAATTCCAAAAAAATTGGCTTTTTTACCTTTTTTTTTTTTTTTAAAGCTATAGGTTTATTAAGAAGATCACAGATTTTCCTATGTTTATTGTGAAATCCAGGTGGGAAAAAACTAAATAATTCCTGGCATTTATTATGATAATTTTAACTGAGACGCATAAGCTAAAGGAACTTAATGGCATTACCCATGCAAGATCATCTCCAGAAATAATGACCTTATTACAGCGTTGATCTTGTGCGGGTGGGAGCCTGCTTTGGGATAAGCCTGGGGGAAATGATTGTGTATTTCACCTGCCTATTGTACATTATAGGTGAGCTCAGAGGTACAATAAGATACACATTTGGTAAGTGTTTTACATGTAAGAAATTGGTAATTTAATGCATTAATCACCAGAGTGCAATTACAGACTTTAATTTAGAAGGTATTAGTCATTCGCCATAGATAACCTTCTGTGGCTCTTAGAATTTCATAGTCTGGGTTCATTACAACTGGCAAATATCATTTGCAGAACCGGCACACACAAGGGGCTGTTCTTTGGGCTTGAAGCACATTTTTTCACTATTAAATACACTCCATTAAATACAAGAGAGAGCACCTGTTTGGGTCTTATTTCAATAAAGATTATATCCTAGTTGCATTTCAAGGGGGCTTATAAAGGTTGCACATTATTAATGTATTTTATTAGCATGTTTAAAATGGAGTGGGATACGCTGGAAATATTACCAGCACATCAGTAGAAGACATCATAGCTAGTGATTAGCCATGGCAAGAAACAGCCTATTAACCTGTCTTTATCAAAATGTGAGACAAATGATTACTTGTACAAAATCTGTTAGAGCATTTACTGACCTTTCACAAATGAACCTTCATATATGGTATTTTCTTGAAATTAGTAGTATGCTTAAAATTAGGTCTCTCAGGGCTTAATTTCAAGAAGCTGCATAAATCTAGGAGACAGTAAAATTCTGTAAGTAATTGTTCCTAATTTTTGGTGTTTTCACGTGTATAATGGAGAGGACATCTTCTTTTCCCCCTCTTTCCTAGTTCCTTATGTGCCTGCTAGGTGTCTAGCTTGCTGTGTGTATGTGACTTGCATAAGACAACAGAGGAGCAAGAAACGTGTTTCTGCTCAACACAGGCACCTTGGCAGGAAGACAGCTTTTGTTTTAGTTTCCATCGTTTCTTGCAGGTGACAGAACAACATGAGATGGTTGTGTAGGTGTGCTTTTTGTCATCAAAATATAACATGCATAACATGCTCATCTGCATCATTTGGAATTACATTACTTTCCCTGTGCAGAAAGGCATTGAAAGATGTCAGCACACTGCTCCAGAAAATACAGCTGCATTAACAAACAACTTAGCTGTTTCTTTTCTCTCTGAGTTACACAACCACAGTAGCTGAATACACTGACATCCTTTATAGAGTCCTGTGGCTTATGCATTTGAAACCTGGAGGTTTTTAATAACAGAATCAAAAAGATTTAATCCAGTCTGCAGTCGGAATAATAGTGAGCAGTGTTCCAGGATAAATCAGGCAATGCACCAAACCAAAAAAGTTCCAGGTTGGATTTTCAACCATAACTTAGCAAGAGCTTTTGCAAAAAATGCTCCTGTAAATTCATGACTACTTGTTAGCAGCAGCTGACTGTACAAAAAGCAGCAGTGAATACCCTGCTTCCATGCTGAAACATACATTATGTATTAAATAAAAAGATGCTTAAAAGGACTATAGCCATGAAAGGACAGCAGTCCTGCTTACCTGCTGCTTCAGCCACTTCTAAAGCTTTTATTCACAAACTGAAACAGGTTTAACTGGCACCTAAACTGTCCCTGCATTCCAGGCTTTGCTTCAGTATAAAATATCCATTTAGGTGTATGGGCAAACAATGAGAGCTGACAGGATCAACAAAATCAGGACCTTGACAAGATCCTGGGTGCCTTCCACCTGCAACAAGCTACAACAGGATTATAACTGAGATATCCACCTTAGACATACATTGTGATGTGTGAACTGGGGACACACATGGTTAAATGTTGATGCTGGTTTTTACTATCACCACATAAAAAGAGGTGCTATGGTGGCAGACTCAGTAGAAAAGAGAGTTACTTATTTACGGCTAAGAATAATCTTGAAAATATTCAGAACTTAAAGTATCCAGTTCCATCTATTCAACTGTAAGAGAGAAGCAGGACCAAATAGAAAATAAGGATTTTTTTATTTGAGCGTAAGTATCACAACTTCACACTGTAAATTTGCACAAAACAATGGGTGCTCCCAGATACTTCTCTAATATTCCATGTGACCTGATAGAATTCTACGGGACTTTTCCTAAACTGGTTTGTTTGGCTCTCTCCAATTCCCTGTGTTTTGTTTAAACACACTGTTCCAAATTACTTGTCTTCAAACACAGAGGTCCTGTTTTCAGGGGCCTTAGAAATACCGTTTCAGTGCCAGGGTGTGTTGTAATCTCTCACCTGATTTAACATAAGTAAAACATATCCCAGGCAACCAGAGAGGTGCATTAAGACCATTAAAATTCATGTATGTGCAGTCACTTGTAAATTCTTAATACACGAGTGACATAAGTATTAGTAATTAAAGGTACATAACCCAGATTAGTATGAAGACGGATACTTTGGTGTCACCTCAGGCCCAGTTTATTCCATGCAAAGCAGAACAGCTCAAGCGGGAAAGAGTGAGAATTTCCTATGTTAGACATCCTCATGGTCGGGAGGGACATCAGGGGTCATCAGAGACAGAAGCAGAGTTCACGTCCTATTAGGAAAAGAAAAGCTCCAGAAGGAGCAACCTGGGTAGGAGAAGGGTCTATAACTCAGTGTGAGCTGCAAGCAAGAGATGCCTTAGGCACTTAATTCCAAAAGAGGCTGAGAGTTGTGCAACCCCAACAGAGTGGAGCCTCATTTTATTTAAAAGGTGAATCTTAAGGCACAGCCCTCAGTTCTACACTTCCAACTGTCCAGATTAGGTCAGCTTTGGTTAACATGATGTATATTGTAGATCCAATGCTTTAGGCTCCTATGTCTCCCATGCAATGTTACCAGATCCCTGGGTCACTGCTGCAAATAAGGCCAGGCAGCAGTGTGCTCAAGAGTTAGCTCAGAGATTGTCAATTTTTCAAACAGCATCAATTTCCAGAAGTTTTATTTCAGTGCAACCTGAAAATTTAAATTACTTTTTTTTTTTTTTAATAAAAACTACTCTGTCTTCTCTTTTACCTCCCCTTTTCATTCCTGGATTCCTCTTCAAAAATTACAGTAACAGGCAAATAAATTACTTCAGTTACAGATCTATCATTCAATTTTAACTTCTTTAGGAAACCTAAGTGTTCCACTTACTATAATGTAACGTAGGAAATGGAATATAATGACCACTAGAAATAGGATTAGAATGTGAGTAGAGGATCACCTGCTTACAGTTATCTTGGGTCAGATAAGTGCACATCAGAGACTCAGCAGTATTGGAGGTAAGGGGCAGAGATGAGCTGGCTCTTTCCATGTGCAAAAGACCAAAAGAAACAGCTCAAGCACCAAGCAGCCAGCAAACACAGATTTTCACTTTGCTTAGACTGAGATGAATCGGTGTGATCATCTCATACAGATTAAAATGTAGCAAAACCCATAAAAGCTTGCTTTTATGGGTTTTGTGCCCCTGTGCCCTGGCTGCATCCCTCAGTCTGGTTTCCCCTTGCCTGCGCCTTCCCATAGAATCAGAACCATAGAATGGTTTGGGTTGGAAGGAACCTTAAAGATCATCTAGTTCCACCCCTGCCATGGGCAGGGACACCTTCCACTAGAGCACGTTGTTCAAAGCCCATCCAACCTGGCCTTTAGGAGCTGCGGAGGATTTTCACTCTGCTGGGGGAAATTCCCTCCCAGTGTTTCTTCTCCCTTGGTGATTCTACTTTTTTTGATTTTTTTTTTTCCCATTCCGTGTGCACCACTCTCCTGCACGCCTTTACCGCAGCACCCCAGCTCTCTCTGGCGCTGCCCCCTTACTGTCGGTCGCCGCGCACTGGAGGGCGGCTCGGAGGCTGCCGGTCTGTTTCCCTGTCGCCGTGATCATTGCCCTCTCCCCGGCGCGGGTTCCCGGCCCGGCCAGCCGTGCTCCCCCCTCCGGCAGCGCTGCTCAGCCATTCCCCGCGGGTCGGGCTCCAGCCGCACGGTGTGTATGCGGGGGATAACGCGCGGGGGGACGGGCGCGGGGGGCGCTCCCGGGGGCGCGGCTGGTCCCAGCCTTTTCCCCGGCGCCGCCCGGCTTTCCGTGCGGGGCCGCTCCGCCTCGGGCCGCCGGGAGGTGGGCCGGGACACCGGGATACGGGTGGGAGCTGGGAGTCTGAGCAGCAGCTTTACAGGGCTCCTTCACAGCCCACGCCAGCCCGAGTGTCGGTGGTCATCCTCCCTTTCCCCTCTCTGTCTTTCCCTTTTCAGTCTCCAGGAAATAAGGATATCCACCCCTAGGAGAATGTTTTGGCACCAGGGCACTTTTGCATTTTTCAAAGCAGTATGTAACTTAGCATTCATTCACTTCCCCTCCCCCTCCCGCCCCCCCGAGGCAGAAAGGGATTATTACCCTCATTTTATGGGGAAAAAGTAGGTAAGTGGGGTATAAAGTCCCCAAGAGGCACAAAGGCATCAGAGACGGTGCTTGATGAGACACGCCTGCCCCTGCCCTTGGAATCCGAGTCCAAGCTTGCAGGATGTCAGCAGTTCCCACCCTGCACTTCAGTACTTCGAGTACTGGAGCATGAAACGTTTTGCTTTTGCAGACACCCAGCAGTGCCCGAGTCTGGCAGGGCTGAGCAGCCAACATCCATCCAGCTACGTGGTACAGGTGTTCTGATGTAGGCATGCTTCTAGCTCAGACCCAGCCCAAAACACAGTAGTGTTTTAAAATGGAGTGGTGAACTGTTACTGCACGTCTTTGATTCTGTGGCTTTTGGCTGGGAGCATTCACCCAAGTTGTGGGAGAGTTCAGTCCTTTCTGTCCTCTGCCTGAGCGTGAATAGGACATATGTCTTCCTCATAATTGGCAACAGGCTAATTTTGGCCGCCTCCAGCTTCCGTGTGAAGCTATGTCATTGTGCAAGAATCTGATTGAGATGGTAAGAGACAGCAACTAGAGGGGAGGGCAAGAAGGGCCTCCAAGGTGTTCTCTAAGGATTGGTTTCTGGGCTGAACATGTGCGCAGTCAGAACATGGAAGCTGCCCAGAGCAGACCTCCTTTCCCTCCCTTGGCCCCATACAAAGCATACCCTAACCCCTCAGTAGGCTGAAGCATGTCTTTGATTTAGTAACTCTTGAACATTATTCACTCAGCTGGAAGAGCTGTAACAGAAGAAGAGAGTGCCTCCAGCCCAGAATAACCAGTGCTTCCAGAGTGAACGGGTGTGTGAGAGATAAAAGGGTTTGGTGTTGCATTGTGCAGAGAACAGAATTAGAGCAGCTGGTTTACTTGATAGATTAATGTGCTTAATGAAGACATAGCTAGCTTTCCCTCCAGAAAGAGCTGGATAGGGAGAGAATTTAAAAAATAAACTGCATAGGGATTTCTGATTTGGCAGTCCCTAGGTGTCAGACTGCAGGTCTTTGTGGATTCAGAAATCAGGTGCATGTCTTTCTACATGCACTGCACGGAGTGTTTAATTTGGTCTCCTGCTTCCACTCTAAATGCCTTTCATGCAGGTTAGCCTGTGTGACAGCTATTCTTGATTGGGTTGGGACCATCTTGTATATGGATAATCAGTACACAAGCACTTGACCTGGAATATATATGCAGGTGAGCCCTAGGATGCTGCTACCATGCTGTGAGTCAATGGAACAACTAACTCACCAACAGCCTCCCACAGGAATGGTTTCAGAAAGGCTACCAGCAACTTTTCTGTCTTCTTCACTTGGTAGGTCTTCACTGCGTCATTGGTTCTGCAGTACAGAATTATGTCAGCCATACCAGTGAGTGAAATTTTCACGTTTTTCTCCTCCACCACCAAGAGCTAATTCAAATTTATTCAGATCTAAAGCCTATTTCAAAGGAATTCAGAAACTATCCTTTCAACATCTCCATTCTAGGAAAGAGTGGAGCAGGTTTCTAATTTCAGTTAAATGCTGGGCAGATTTTATCTCTCTTTCTATTGTATTTATGGTCCTTCCATTACTGGACATTTGCAGCTTGTTATCTTTTGATTGCTTTATTAAAATGTATGCGTAAAAAAACAAAACCGAGCTTGCAAAAGCAACCATCTCTTTGTTATCATTTGTTCCATTTGGCTCCACATGTTCAGGCACCTATCTCCATACCTTTTTAAGAGTTCTTTAATAAAGAACATGTCCAGATTGGGTCCCAGGAGTGCAGGAGGGGTGACCATGCCATTCCCCCTCTGGCTAGCCAGTTAGTCACCTTTGCTGACCTCAGGCTACCAACCCATTACCAGTTTTATGCATGAACACTTTTTCACAGGTATGACAGTGCTGATGAGCGTTATGAAAGGGTTAATTTTGCAGGTAAGGCTGTACAGAGCTCTGCTTGTGATCACAGGAGTTAATTACCATCTGAATGCTGCTTCTCCATTTCCTGCTGCTTCCTCAAGAATTTCTGTCTCATCTGTGAAAGCTGGCCTCCTCTAAGTTAAAAACTTGACTGTCATTCTTGAGACGCCTATCCTATTATCACTTTGATCTCTTCCAGGTGAGAGCTTAAATCCTCTCTGCTTCTAATTATCCTGCAAGCACAAAAAAAAGGACATTGTGCTCTTAGGCTAAATCCACTGTGTGAAAAACACAGTCCAAAATGATAGCTAAGAGGGAAGGGAAGCTAATAAGAAGGAAATGTTTCTTCCCTGTAGTGACTTCTAGTCTAGACCAGGCAGCTCTTACATGACATTTTTCAAAGAAAAAAGGAAAACATGGACTCAGGATGTAAGGTGATAATATCTGAGTGGTGACTGTGACTGCTAGGTGGTTTGTGCAGCTTTGAATGAGCGTCTCTACTGGGAAACAACAGTAGCAACAATTTGAAAAAAAAAAAAAACAAAAACACAACAACCCCCTGAATCTTCACTGCCCTTGCTGAAGCCCTATTTCCTTAGGACCTGGAAGAGTGTAGGAAACCTTGTTGGTCCTCTTCTGAAGCCCTCTGCTTTCATCATCCCCTCCCAGACACAGAGGTGGAGGAGATGGACTAGTGCCCAGCACTGGGGCACTTCACTGGAACAACCAGCCCAGCTGGTTGCTTAGGCGGGGAAAGGAGCAGCCTGGTGCTAATCAGCAGGGAGACAACTCAAAACTCTGCTAGCGGCTAAAAACAACTGAACTGAGGCCAGGACCTGGGGTCTGGGGCTACAGCACTCTCCCTCTGCCTATCCAATTTACTCTTGTCCTCTGGAGAAATAGCTCAGAGCATGGTTTTTTTCAAGTTTATTTTCTTATCCTTCTGGGGACTGTTTTCTTTTAAAGAACTCTAACCCTGTAATTAGAGGAATCACATCTGTCTTTGTGTGTTTGCATTTCATCATATAATCTGATGGGATATCAAAACAAATAAATACAAACAGGAACTACATCATTATCAAAACCAGTGGCTGAATTTTATGGTCCTTCTGCTCTGTCAGGTCATTAAATGCCTTATTGCCTTATGTTTTTCTCCATCAGTGATAGCAATTGCCACAGTACTCACTTGCCTTACAAAATGCTTCCTGATTTTAAGTTGGAAAATGCTATATTACAGTTAAGAATCCTAGCAACTTAAGGGAGATGCTGAGGGGGTGGGAAGGGGCATATTCATTAATCATATGATGAATGAAATAGTTTCTTTTTTAGGTTGTAGTTGGCTAGGGGGGCCTCATGATGAAAAGTGTGTTTACACTGCTCAACTTTTTATGAGCACAAATGCATATATTATGATGGCTTAGAGCCTGGGCAAAAGCTTGGAGCTTTACTTTTCTTTCAGTAAGTAGATTTGATCTAATCAGATAATAGCAGCAATACAAATTTTCACAATAGCAGTTGGCCTGTATCTGACCGGTCTAAGAATAAAGGCTTACTGTTTCCAGTATATCTTTCAAGATCTTTTTTATGGCCCAGATAAATATTACAAACTCCTTGTCAGTAAGGCTTTCTGTTAGATTAAAAGAAAAAGGATGCTCTTTGAAGGTCTTTGGGTTTTTTTTCTAGAAATTTTACCAAGTGCCAAATACAAATAGTCCTTCACAGCCAGTGTATATCACCAGCCTCTGGGAATGTTGCCCATAGCTTTTGCCATAAGTGAAGAGAATATGAATGATATTAGGACATTAGACAAGGATATTTTGTTATGCACTTGAGAGAAGTAGTAGGAAAGATTCTCATTTCCCTACATAATTTTGACATGTGAATATATAGAGAGACTCTTTTCATCTGGATGGCAGGAAAGGACCCAAGATCTGAAGAATGAGATTGAGACACATTTTTCTATTCAGGTGAATTTCAGTGGACTTTAGGTAGCCAAGTCCCCAAAATGTGATCCAAAAGGCCCTTCCTTCAGTCATAAACCCACAAGGCACCTGCCCCCGCCATCTGCTGTGGCTCCCAGTGCATGTAAGCCATTACACAGGAGCACCCCAGTGTGAGGAGCCTTACAGAGCAATTGCAGGTGTTGGGGAGGTCAATACAAAGAATGTGGCCACTGTCAGACCTCCTCGGGGCAGCCTGTGTTGAGTACCTCTAGCAGAGCTGCAGCTTTGAGTCTCATATGCAGGGCAGATGAGCCATGAACATTTTCTTTCAACCTTTGGCCAAGGAAAGGAGAGGTCCCTGATGCTATGGGCCAATTAGACCATTAAAGGAAGTGGAAGACCTGAGTGTTTAGCCTGCCGCAGTCTGAGAAGCTTCAGTCTGGTTCTCACTCAACGAAACTGCTCTAACCACAAGGCTGTAAGCACGTAATCATGTCAGGTAACAGTACCTGACATCTGTCCTGCAGAAACGTGGCTGTGCACACAAGAATGCATTTTCAACGATGGCAAGTGCACCTGGGGAGGAATAACCACAAGTACCAGTACAGGTTGGGTGCTGACCTACTCGAGAACAGCTCTGCTGAGAAGGACCTAGGAATATTGGTGGATGACAAGTTGACCATGAGCCGGCAGTGAGCCCTTGCTGCCAGGAGGACCGGTGGTATCCTGGGATGCATCGGGTTGTGGGAGGTGATTCTGCCCAGCAGGTTGTGGGAAGTGAGTCTGCCCCTCTACTTGGCCCCAATGAAGCCACATCTGGAGTGCTGTGTCCAGTTCTAGGCTCCTCAGTACAAGAAAGACAAGGGGAGGTCCAGCAGAGGACAACAAAGATGATAAGGGATCTGGAGCATCCCTTATGAGGAGAGACTGTGGGAGCTAGGCCTGTTCAGTCTTCCTTCAGAGAAGAGAAGACTGAGAGGGGAACTCATTAATGTGTACAAATATCTCAAAGGCAGGTGCCAAGAGGATAGTGCCAGACTCTTTTCAGTGGTGCCCAGTGACAGAAAGAGGAGCCATGGGCATAAACTGAAACTTCAGCATGAGAAAGAACTTCTTTACATTGAGTGTGGCAGAGCAACTGGAGCAGGCTGCCCAGAGAGGTCATGGAGTCTGGAGACATTCAAAACCAACCTGGATATATTCCTGTGTAACCTGCTCTAGGTGACCCTGCCTTGGCAAGGGTTGGACTAGATGAGTTGAAAAAGATGATCTCCAGACGTCCCTTCCAACAATTCTGTGATTCTGTGATTTTTTTGCTGAACAGGGGTTAGAGGATAAACTTCTTGAATTATTTTGGAATAGAATATTGCTTGCTTAATTATCGTTGCTTAATCCAAAGCACTGGTTTATCTAAAATCCATAACCATATTTCAGCTTTAGAGCCCAGTGTTGAGCACAGAATTAGCAATGGATGTTACTGTCCTCTAATTCCCTTTGTCAGTACATGCCTTTGGCATAATGTTGCATCCAATCAGTATTCCTCTTGTTTTGCCCAATTGGAGTATTATAGTCAACTCCTTGGTTTTCTTTTGCAATTAACTTCCACTTTGAGATACCAGTTTCCACAGTCACAGCCTCAGTGGCTTTGAGCCATTCTCAGTAAAATTGAAAGTCATAGGTAACCAGCCCAACTGTTCTAGATACTTTAGAGGAAGTCTCAGCCCTGTAACATATAAACAACAGAGACCGGTTTCCATTGTTTGCATTGCTTCTTACTCTCTTTTTTTATTTTTGGTTTGGGGTTACTTTTCTGAGTGGGCAGCTAGCACAACAAAATTCCTCAGAAAGATAACTGAAGTGTTACCTTTAAATCCAGGCTAAGATGCACAGTGGAAAGTAGACAGATGCAGTAGGTCATACTAGTGTAGGAGTTCAACCTCATTTATATCCTTGTGTACCTGGTCTATGTCTAAGCCAAAGTATGGTGAAAAGGGAAGGACACTGAGGAAATGAAGATGGAGTAAAGGCAAACTGGGCTTGAAAGGGGAAGGAGAAGAAAAGAAAGAAAGGTTTTTACTTTGTTGCAGTTCTTGTTCTAGAACTTCTGGCCTGAATCAAGAGTCTTAAAATCTGAAAGTCCTTCTAGCTGAGATTATCGATACTGAGTCAGGCTTAACCTGAAACTAAGCAAAAATGCCCTCACTTACTGAAGGTTCTGTATTGGGTTTGTGTAGGTTTTGCTAGAAGTGGGGACTACAGGGGTGGCTCTGGGAGAAGCTGCCAGAAGCTTCTCTGATGTCCTGCAGAACCAGTGCCAGCTGGCTGTGAAATGGACTCACCGCTGACCAAGGCCAAGCTCACCAGCGACGGTGATAGAGCCTCTGGGATAACAGGTTTAAGAAGGGGGGGAAGGAGGTAACTGTGCAATGACAACTACAGCTGGAGAGGGAAGTAAGAATGTGTGAGAAAAAGAACTCTGCAGACACCAAAGTCAGTGAAGAAGGAGGGGGAGGAGGTGCTCCAGCTGCTGGAGCAGATTCCCTGGCAGCGTGTGGTGAAGACCATGGTGAGGCAGCTGTGCCCCTGGAGCCCATGAAGGGCCACAGTGGAGCAGATACTCACCTACAGCTCCTTGAGGACCCACTCTGCAGCAGATTAGTGTCCCAAGGACACTGTGCCCCCATGGGAAGACTTCACTGGAGTACGCCTCTGGTGGGACCTGTGGACCTAAGGAGAGAGGAGCCAATGCTAGAACAAATTTACTGGTGGGACTTGTGACCCCATGGGGGACCCACACTGGAGCAGCCTGTTCCTGAAGGACTGCACCCTGGGGAAGGGGCCCATGCTGGGGCAATTTGTGAAAAACTGCAATCTGTGGAAAGGACTCAAATTGGAGAAGTTGTGGAGAACTGTCTCCTGTGGGAGGGACCCCACACTGGAGCAGCGGAAGAGCGTGAGGAGTCCTCTATTTGAGGAGGAAGGAGTGGCAGAGACAGCATGTCTGAACTGACCACAACCCCCATTCCCCGTCCTCCTGTGTCACTGGACAGAGGAGGAAGTAGAGAGTTTGGGACTAAAGTTAAGCCCAGGAAGAAGGAAGGAGTGGGGGAAGGTGTTTTACAACTTGGTAAAACAAAAGACCCCCCCAAAAAAAGTTATTTCTCATTACCCTACTCTGATTTGACTGGTAATAAATTAAACTAATTTCCCCAAGTCAAGTCCATTTTGCCCATGTCAGTAATAAGTGAGTGATCTCTCCCTGCCCTTACCTAGACCCATGAGTCTTTCCTTGGATCTTCTCTCTCTGCCCTGTCCAGCTGAGGAGGGGAGTGACAGAACAGTTTCAGTAAGCACCTGGCATCCAGCCAGGGTCAACCCACCACACTCCTCCTGATCTTTGTCCCTTTCTCAGTAGCTTTTTCATGCCTGTGTGTTTTGTACCTGCAGCTGAATTCTTTATTGATACTGTTTCTGACTGCTGCACTTGGCCAGTTTCTGGCAAAAAGATCGGAGGTTAACTAACTAGGAAGAATAGTTTTGATTAAATAAATATAAACCAGTCTCTGTTCAGTTAGCTGAATTCTGGACATACACATACAGAAGTTGGCTTAAATACACTTTCAAATCAGTCACAAGACAAGTTGTAAACTGCTGATGAAGGCAGTGTGCATATCAAATTTAAAGTTAAATCTCTAATTTTATACACAAACATCTCACTTTAGAAAAAAATAATAAGGGAAAATTAAGACAGTGTTTGCCACTTCAGTGTCTAATGTTTTGGGGTACAGAGAGAGAAAAGAGGTCTATCTCCTATGCATTGGTTTTACAGACAAGAAATATACTCTGCAGTTGTTGAATCCTATCTTTCCCTTTTCTCTGGGGAGCTTTTGTGCTGCCTGTGACAACTAGTGGTGTTTCACAGAAAGGCATCAGGGTAACAGCAGCACTCATGCAGGCTCCAAGAGAGCTCTTGCATCTTGCTGTCCAAACTGAAAGACCCTTAGCTATGAAGTTAAAGGGAAGAAAAGCCTTCCAACTTGGCAGTAGGATTAATGTTTATCTCTTAATCCTTAATCCTAAAGCAGGCTTGTGGCAATTAAAGATGTGATTCTCACACATTCATCAAAAGGTGCTGCTACTTATTATATATATACCCTACTCTTCTGTGATTCAAGGACCTACAGAAAATGACCTGGACATTTTCATGAAAATTAGCATTAGCAAAAAATGTACTCTTTTTTTCTCCTTTTTGGTGCAGATAGGAAAATTTTACCAGCTCTTTATCTGTCTTTACCTTTTTATCCACTGACCACATCCTAAACACCATATGACTGGTATCCTTGGTCCCAGGACTTCATCTTTTTGGAATTATTTCAAGTAGTCTGTGCATGTGGTGGGCACACAATTCCTCTGGTTGACTGAGCTGTCATCTATGAAGAATCTTCTTAGAAGGATATTATGGTCATTGCCATAGGTTATTAAAAATATTTTTAAACTCTTTCAATCTCATGGGTGATTATATTACCCTGGTCTTCTCTAGAGTCCACCCAGATAGCCAGCACTTCTGCTCCTTTTTTTCCCCAGAACCTACAGCTGACAACTGAGAACACTTAGGCGTGCTGCTCATTTTCATAAGCACACACAGTTCATACCTGTTCCCTCCCACTGGTGTGGGAGGTGTCTGGTTCATGTTTGACCTAGGGTTATGTGGCAGAAGCATAGGAGACTGCTGCTTCTCAAAACCACGTCTGAGACTGAAATTCTCCTTTCAGGTCACTCTTTTACAAAGCAAGCCTCAGGCTTCAGCAAGGACAGAAGCAGGGTATGTAACCCATTCTTTATTTATGCTTAATCCAATGCATTTTTGTTGGGGGTGTGGAAAGGGGAACGGCAAGTGCTTTCTAACTCTCCATGGGAGAGTTGTTACTCTAGCATGAGTAACAAAAAGAAACAGCCTTAGTCCTTCTTTTCAGCTTTACTTCAAGTCTTGCTTTACTGACAGTCTCTCTGGGTGTCCTAAGGCATACACAGCTGTGCTGAGATAAACAGGCACTGCTACAACATCCACTCTCAGATACTACCAGTTCCCATCGTTTTTGCTGTGCTAGTGGAAGTCTCTAGGTGGTTTAAGACCAGGTTAACAAAAGTTTTACAAAGAAGTAAGTACAACAGTGAAACTTCCAGATGACTCAAAGCATCTGCATCTGCCTTCCCCGATCCAGATGCATAGGAGGTTGAGACCAGAGCTAGAGTATGTGCATTCTGTGTGCACTCACTTGATGCCTTTAGATCTAGGTAGAATATCCACCCTGCATTGTAAAAGTTCTTACCATTGCTCAGAAACATGGCCTGCTTAGGACTTCCCACCTCAAAAACATTTGCTGCATTTTTTATTCCACTCCTACTTTTCCCCTTCCCTTCACTGCTTTCTGCTTCTGACATTGATGCAGTAAAAATGGCCAGTCTTCGTGAACGAAGAGCTGGGGAAGGTCCTTACCCGCATATGCAGACAAGGCCTTCGAGCCTGCGCAGTGGATTTTTTAGGTG
>JAWWES010000115.1:17706884-17788358 GCA_035583135.1 Lophotriccus pileatus
CCTCAGGACGTAGGTTTGTTTTCAGAGTGACCTTCTCTTAGATGGATTGCCTTAAGGGCTAACGAGCTCCATCTGCCTGGGGAGGTCCCTGCCCAGGAATTGAACCTGGGCCTCGGTGGTGACAGCGCTGCGTCCTTAACCACTAGACCACCGGGGGCTCCCCATTGATGCAGTAAAAGAAAAACAAAATCCCACATGCTGGGCCCTGGTTCTCTAAACTTCGTTGCACCAGTTTTCAATAACGAAAAATTTCAATAATTGACAGGACAAGAGGATATGGTCTCAAGCTCTTCCAGGGAGGTTCACCTTGGACATCAGGAAAAACTTTTTCACTGAAAGGGTGTTTAAACATTGGAACAGGCTGCCCAGGTAGCTAGTGGAATCACCATCCCTGGAAGTGTTTAGGAAATGACAGGACGTTGAACTTAGTGCTATGGTTTAACTGGCGTGGTGGTGTTTGGTCATAGGTTGGACTCGGTGACCTTGGTGGTCTTTTCCAACCTTAAAGATTCTAAGATTCTATGAATGCAGCATTTAGACATCCCTTCACCTCCATGTCCATGCACAGACATGTAATTGAATGGGGGTATCCTTATTTTGTGGGAAGAATATTCTTCCCGAAAGGTTTTAAAGGCTAACATACAGTGGTGAAGGGTTGTATAAAATGCTACATGACGAGATTCTGTTAAAATCCAAATCTTTGCTGTCCTCATGAGAGCAGTAGGAGGCATTACTTACTGCCAGCATGGCCCCCCTGCTCATGGAGGGACAAGATTTGGGAGAGAAGGTAATAACTTATGTGGAAAAAATTGAGGGGGGGGGGCAAAGAGTTTACAAGTGAAATCTTCCTTGTCAGTAAGCCAGAGCAGAGATGGAATGTAACAACTATTGAAAGATTGTTATGTATTTGTTTAACTTACAAGAATGTGGAAAAGCAAGTAAAAATACAGGGAAAGGTAGCTAAAAATCTTTCACCATTTTCTTGTATTCTAATAAAGAAAATAAAACTACATTTTAAAATTTAACAGCAACAAGATTTCCTAATTCTTCCATTCTAAGCATTTTTGAACTTTTTCTGGCTGTCTATTATACATGTGTCCATCAAATATTGACTTTCAAAGTATTTTCGGTCTACTGCTGCTTTTGATGACGCAGTGACTTTGCCCAACCTTTAAAAACTAGCCATACCATCCAGGCAAATACAAGGAATGAAAATGTAAAAGTCTGAAAGATAAATGTAATTTAAAACTATTTGTGCTAAACAACTTACATTACAATGTCAACAAGAACCAATGTCATAGTTGTCAAACACTAAATGGGAAACCTGGTGCTTTTTTTTCATGGTTCTAGGAAAGAAAAATGTAAAAAAGTAAAGATCTTGAATCACCTGCTATATGTTTAATTTGGTCTTTTTTAATAACCTACAACATTCTGTAGTCACAACAACAAACATAGTTTACTGTTTATAATGTCCCCTTTAAAAGTGTATGCTAGGTCTAAAAAAGAGGTTAGAAAATACAATTATCTTCTAGTACTTGGAATTATTCCCCATAGAAGAAGTTAAAGTCTCTTAAGTGATTTTTTAAAGTACAGTACAAAAACATCCACCCTAGGGCTAATAATTAACTCTGTTCCTTATTATCCTCAATAAAACAGAATTTTGATACTCACTACCTGCAATTTGCTTTTCTTTGCAGCACATCCTAAATTCCGTAGTGAGACAGAATGTGAATGAAATTTGAATGCCAGAACTTCAGAATTCAACGCTCTTATCCTATATTCATAATCTCTTTTACTTCAAGAATCAGATCTTGTCCTAAGTACATGAGAATGTCCTAAAAATGTAAAGATTAGTATTTTAAGTTGCAAGGTATTTGTGTTTCCCACTGGGTGTTTGAGCCTCTAGGGTGAAAATTTGCAGACTCACTCTAGCAGTCACATCTGTTCCAAGTTAGGGTTTTAATATAATCAGATGACTTTGAGATGTTTGGTAGAGTGAGATTGGACTGTGCTGTAATATCCTTGTATTTCCTATGTAGTAGAGAGTCTCTAAAAATTGGCTTGCTCTTTCCTTTGGTATTTGCAATGGGAATGTCATAGTGGTTTCTACTGACAGATTTTTTCATTTCCCAGAAATCCCTTTGCCTGACAACAATAAGCATAAGATGACTTTAGTTCAATAGTACAGTATTCTGCATAGAGGTTCGTACTTGTGCTTTAAAGAAGCAGTGTGCTGAAATCAGAAGAGTAATTGTTCAGAGCCCCCCTTTTTTCCTCTCTGAAGTAGATTTACTTTGCAGACGTTAGGTGGCCACTAGGGGCTTGGTTCCCCAAGAGTTTACACTTACCAATTTTTAAGCAGATTTTGCTGGAGGACACAAAAATTCTTCCACTGGGTTGTCATTTCATTTCAATAAATGCTTGTCTAAAAGCAGAAGCAGATGGTTGCAATCTTAGTTAGAAGGTTGGTTTTTTTTTTTTTAAACTACAGCACACAAGCAAGCACTTCAGGGCTAATAATTTACTCTGTTCTTTACCACGCTCAATAAAAAAGACCTTCCTTGCTTTGAAGAGGTTTTTGTCTTGGATTAAAAGGGAGACAGGCAGACAGATGGCATAATGCAAGGAAAATACAGAGTGGGAATATATTAATAAATGGATTCATCAGCAAGCTGCATAAATTACATTATCCACCTTTTTGTATAACTTAGGAACTTACAGTTCAGGAAATACGGTTTTTCATAAAACACGAAATCTTGCAGCACAGTTTCAGGCTACTGTGTCTTTTCTGTTCCTTCACTGTAAGCCTTGTTCCTGCCTATACTTTCAAAACTGCCTCACAACCATTTCAAGAACAGTTTCACATTGTCAGCGTAGTCTGAGGCTCCAGGAGCCCCAAAAGAGGTCCTCCTCTTAAAAATTCGAGGCTGTTAAGTGCTTCTGTGTGACAGCAATCTAAATTCCAAATAGGTAATAGCCCTCACAAGGAGAGGGCTCAGAGAAAGAGCAGCATTGGCCTGCTCTGTTGAGATGATTGCACTGTACTTGGGTATTCCAAACTGTTTAAACCCGTTTGGATAACTGATTAAGGAATTAAGCTAATACACCAGCATTATGAGTTCCATGGTGCAAATTAAATAGCTAGGCTGAGATTTCAGGACCTACCTAGTGGGGTCATGGTGCCACCCTTAAGGTACATAGAGAAGAGTTACTTCTTAGGTCATAAGAAGTTGTTCACATCTCTTTGGGGCCTGTGTTCTGACCAGACTGCCTATCCGATAGCACCTGTTAGACTTCAGAGAAAGGGTAGATCCCAAACCACCAGTAACTTTTGGTGTGACATTAGTCCTCTCTTCCACGGCTGTTAAAAACGGGCTCTACAACTCACAGCACAGGTAGCAAACTGCAGAATTAACACTCCCTGTTTTCACTTTGTTTCACCCAGGTTCATGATGTTATGTCATCAGCTAGTGCTTGTCTTTGGACTCTCACTAGCCAGTGGGGTGTGTGCATCTAGAAGCTGCTACTCAGAAGCCCAAGTCTCCATATATTTTTTCTGCAACCTCACAGATGTTC
This sequence comes from Lophotriccus pileatus, assembly GCA_035583135.1. Lineage (NCBI taxonomy): Eukaryota > Metazoa > Chordata > Aves > Passeriformes > Tyrannidae > Lophotriccus > Lophotriccus pileatus. The sequence goes on from JAWWES010000115.1 coordinate 17,710,461, forward strand.
CACTTGTGCCGAAGGATACGGTGAAGCTTTTCCTAACTTACAACTATATCACACGAGTGACTGAAAATTCATTTCCATTGCTGGAGCGCTTGTTGTTGTTGGAATTCGGAACGCAGTTGGTCTATCCTGTTACCATAGGGAAAGGAGCTTTCAGGAACCTGCCAAACCTTCGCATCTTAGATTTGGGATACAATAAGATTCTTCGACCGGATCTTGATGCTTTTTTGGGCTTGCCAAGTCTGACTGTACTCCGCCTGTTTCAGAACTCCCTTGGAAATTCCATCCTTGAGGAACGATACTTTCAAGATTTGAGATCGTTAGAAGAATTGGATCTTTCAAGGAACGAAATCACCAAACTTCAGCCTCATCCATTATTTTATAATCTAACAGCCTTGAAAACTGTGAACCTGAAATTAAACAAGATATCCAACCTGTGTCAGAGCAATCTTACCAGCTTCCGAGGAAAACACTTTTTATTGTTCAGCCTCAGTTCTAATCATTTGTACAAGGCAGAAAGTGTGGACTGGGCCAAATGCCCAAATCCTTTCACAAATATTACATTTAACTCACTAGATCTTAGTGAAAATGGCTGGAGCACAGAGAGAGTCCAGTATTTCTGTACAGCCATTGAAGGGACTCAAATCAGTTCTTTAATATTTAGCACTCATATAATGGGTTCAGGGTTTGGCTTTCAAAACTTAAAAAATCCAGATAATTATACTTTTGCAGGACTAGAAAGAAGTGATCTCATATCCCTTGATATTTCTGGGGGTTACATTTTCTCTCTCAATTCTTTTGTCTTTCAAAGCCTTGGTAATCTGGAAGTGCTCAACCTTTTCAAAAATAAGATAAATCAAATCCAAAGAGAAGCATTTTTTGGCTTGGGCAACCTAAAAACTCTCAATCTCTCACGTAATCTTTTAGGTGAGTTGTACGATTATAGTTTTGAGGGCCTACATAGTGTAGCATATATTGATTTACAGCAGAATCATATTGGGATGATTGGTGAAAAATCATTCCATAACTTAGTAAGTCTGAAAATAATTGACCTCCGAGACAATGCCATTAAAGAGCTCCCTTCCTTTCCACGTCTGATATATGCCTCTTTAGGTGACAATAAGCTAATGACTGTAGCTTACACAAGAATAGACACAGTGTACCTAGATTTAGAAAGAAATTGGTTGGCAAATGTAGGTGACCTGTATATTCTTTTCCAAGTTCCAGAACTGCAATATATCTTCCTAAAACAGAATCGGTTCTCTTACTGTGAGAAAAGTGGTAATGCTATACAAAATAGTCAGTTAATCTATATGGATCTGGGTGAAAATATGTTACAGCTTGTGTGGGAGAGAGATTTATGTTTGGATGTGTTTGGGGCACTGTCCAAACTCAAGGTTCTCCATCTGAATAACAACTACCTCAGTGCTCTTCCACAGGACATTTTTAGGGGTCTAACATCTCTAAAAACCCTTAACCTGGCTTCCAACCTGTTGTCTCATCTTTCTCCTGGGCTTTTTCCAGAGAGCCTAATGAACCTCAACTTATCTGGAAACCAGCTGCTTTCCCCTGAGCCTGAAGTCTTTATGACTTTGAGTATTCTGGATATTACACATAATAAGTATGTCTGTGATTGCTCTTTAAAGAGCCTAATAGTGTGGCTAAATGAAACCAATGTAACCCTAGCTGGCTCAGAATCTGACAGGTACTGTGCCTACCCACCTGAATTTGCAGGTGTACCACTGTCGTATCTGGAACATGATGGTTGTGATGAAGATGGACTCCAGGAGGCACTCAGGTTCTCACTATTTATCTTCCTCTCTGTCACCCTTCTAATGTTTCTGGTGTCAGCCATCATTTTTACTCGTTGTCGGGGGATTTGCTTTATCTTGTATAAAACTATCACCAAAAAAATAATAGCCAGCCATCCACAAGTAACAGGTAAAAGTGAATACAGATATGATGCGTATCTGTGCTACAGCAAAAATGACTTTGAATGGGTCCAGAATGCTTTGCTAAAGCACCTGGATTCACAGTATTTGGATAAAAACAGATTTACCTTGTGTTTTGAGGAAAGAGACTTCTTGCCTGGGGAAGAACATATCAATAATATTCGTGATGCCATTTGGAAGAGCAAGAAAACAATTTGTATTGTGACCAGGCAGTTTCTCAAAGATGGGTGGTGTGTGGAAGCCTTCAATTTTGCCCAGAGCAGGTACTTCTCTGATCTGAAAGATGTCCTCATAATGGTAGTGGTTGGGTCACTTTCTCAATATCAGCTGATGAAACACAAACCAATTCGAAACTTCTTACAAAGGGGTCAGTATTTGCGATGGCCTGAAGATTATCAAGATGTAGACTGGTTTTTAAATAACCTTTCTTCCCAAATTCTGAAGGAAAAAAAGGTGCAAAGGAAAGTCAATGGCATTGAGCTGCAGACTGTAGCAACTGTCTCACACTGACAGTGTGTGAATTCCTGCCAAATATCCCATTTCCAGCTGTGCCATGGCAGGAGTAAACAGAAGTTTGGATCATCTTTTCTTGAAAAGACGGGCAGAATGATAACTGATTCAGTATAAATCCTGCAGAACATAGAGACAGCTTGAAAGCAACGAGCAAATAGATGAAAGTACAATTATTTCACAGACTATGACACACATTTGCAGAAGAATTAAATGAATCATAGACATGCCACATTTTGGATGTTCATCTTCAGACAATTCGGTTCTGATTTTCAGAGTACTACCTATTTACAGGTCTATTTCAGTTAGAGAAGGATGCTCATGGTGTTTTTATAAAAAGAGCCCATGGAGTGACCAAATATGCTTTCAGGCACTGCCTGACCATTGGTTCATGGACTATTTCTGTGCTTTCTGAACTTTTAACTTTATGCTCCATTTCAAAGTAGAATCATTGTTTTGCACCTTTATGCTTTAAATTGTTGTAACACAGACTTCATTTGTTTGTTTCCTACTCAATTACCCTCAGTTTCTCAACGGGAACATACAAACTTTGGACTTCATTTGTGCCCTTCCCCTTTACAATTTCTGTTGTCGTAAAGTTACAGTCACTGGTCTACCTCATTTGCTGCTGTTTCAGCCTGGTGCTTTTTCAGTTGAGCTGCCTTCTGCCCTGCAGAGGGGAACAGGCATTCCTTTTGGATCTGAAGCAAGTCTAGGCTTGAAAAGTAAACAGAAGACTACCTCAGTAGCCGTGCAGGCTGTACACCAGTGATAGGGCCAATAGCCCAGTGACTGACAGACAGCTTTGACATTCTGGGATTGGGATTGCATTTTGTAATTGTACTGTGTAATTCAGGTTGTTCTCAGCACATCCTGTGTCCTGGTCAATTTTAAGGTCTTTTCCTGCTTCTACTGAAATGTTTTTCTGGAGTCATTAATGTCTTGTAGTCTCTTAATTGTCTAATTATTTTACCACTGTTTGCACAGGTATGTGCCTTCAAGATGTTATTCAGGGTCATTTTAATGGATGTCTGACTCAGTGTTCACTGATACAGAACCTGCACCTATTATTTTGATTGTGACACACTCCTTGAGTGTACGGTTCATCTCTGTACATTTATTCAACAAAAGACTACCAAAATACTTTCAGGAGGGCCTCAGTGAGGCTTTTTGCTGTAGTGAGGAAGCAGGGATGGGAGGTTTCATAGGTTGTCTGTCTTGATCTTAGCTGCAAACAAATAATACCATCCTAACTGTTTTGATAGAGATGAAGAAGTACAGTCCACTTCACGTGAATGCAGTCATTTGAACATAGATGCGCCTGTGGCTGATCTAATTCACTCTCAGCACATCAGTATACAGGATTTCTATTGATAAAATTGCTACTATTTCTACAGTATTTCTTCCCTCTCAATCAGTGTAGTCATTCAGGAAGAGAAAAATGTCTAAACCTTGGAATATTTCTCAGGCGGCACGGGACATGGGGTTGCAGATCGAAGAAGGGATGGGCTGTGCTGGCGAATCCCTGGGTGTCGCTGTTGGCTCAGGTAACAGCCGGGTTTCCAGAACCCCTCCTGCCTCCCCGCCACTGCAGCTGCTGGCAGTGGGGGAAAATGGTGCTGCAGAGTGAGGGCTAGGAAATCACCAGCAGCCCAGGCCTCCCAGAGCCCCCCTAGGCGGTCAGAAAAGCCACCACGGGCATTTAAGGAATGAGTCTGTACAGTGAATGCAGGTCCAGGTTGTTTGTGCATCTGTACGTGGTGTGAGAGTTAGGGATTTTAAAAGCACCCTTGGAAATTGTATTTGAATGATTGTCACAACACATTTTTTTTGTCAAGTGTTGATTTAAGAACCCTTTCCAGCAAGAACCTTGCTGTAAACTTACAAGACACTCCTACCACTTCAGGTAGTTAAAACTTACTGCTGTTAACCTACATGTGCAGGAATGACGAGTACATACAGGAGATGTCTTTTAACTATGGCTCTTCCATTTCATTTGAAATGCTTCTGTCTACCTCATGCTTATGCCACTGGTGGGAGGTGGGTACATAAAGGTTGCATTTACTTCAGTCTTTGGAAAGGTCTGTCATTTTACATAAAGATTTTAATAAAACTTTTGCATGGAATTTCATTGTCTGCCTCTGTGCTTGCATACCATTTTGGAAAATTATAGAGATCACATCTGTGCCAAAAGCAGCTGGGAAAACTTCTTTCTACCACAGAGGCAGCTTAGAAACATAGAAGCCCAGCCCCCATCTGCGCCTTGCAAATTCTGTTGCAAGGGGTCTACAAAAAAGCAGTAAAAGGCTTTTTGGAGAACATGCTGTTGAACCATTCCTGATTGTGGAGTGGTCTACAGGCATATGAATAACTGCAGTGTAAAATTTTAAAGAGATCCAAAATATCTTTCTTTTTTACTTGGTGTGAAACTGTTCCAAGCCTGAGATGCTCAGAATAAATACAGTTGGTGCAGTCTATCTTATGTGATGAAAAATCACCTTCAAATAGATGCCAGAACCCTGAACATCACCTCTGTAGAGTCACCTATCTTAAATGACAAAGCCTGGGGAATTGTCGAGAAAGAGCTTGTGCAGACTATACTCCTCTGCTCAGCAGGAACCACAAAAGCATCCTGTACAAAAATGGAGAATGACTATGTTTTATGAATTAAGGCATAAATTGAGCCTTAAATTGAGCCTCAACCTCATAACTATTGATTGGATTTCCTTCAGGCTCGCTGGGAACATTACTGCTCTATTAGAATTTTATGGCTCCTTAGTTAAGGATACTCTCGTCAGTTTTACTCACCTTCCTCAGTGAAAAACATTAACTTGTTGGAGGGTGTCCAGAATAGGGTGTGAAGTGTGGCACTGGCTCTAAAGCAAGCTATTAAGATGGAAGGTGGTGAATTTATTTGCAGTAGCAGCACAGGGAATATTCAGAGGACAGTGACTCAGTGCCCCGTGGTATCAGCTCAGCTATTCAGTGGTAAAAGCCTCCCACCACCATTGCAATATATATTATAAACATTAACTGGTCAAGCAGGCAGTGTTGTTCAACAGCAACAGCTATCCAGCCTGTCATAGTCCAAGGATTGCAAGGGCTCTTCCTCAGAATCAAGGCGCTCGGGACCAGGAGCCAGATTCTACAAACATATCCCTGTGGAGAGTAACAGAAGCCAACAGTTATAAGCTTACATATTATTTCACATTTTACATTATTATTATTTCACATACAGTGAAATCAGGCACCTTCTCCACTCTGACATGTATACTAGTCTCAGCAAAGTGCAATTATATTTGCTAATCCCAATCCCTAATCCCTCCTCAGAGAGGCTGTTCCACATGTAGGTAGATACATCACCTTGTTAATTAACAAGGCAACAGATCTAACTACTAACAGTTGGTATCCAGCATTGCTCCCACCCCACTAGATACACTACCTGTGTGGAGAACACTAGGATAGATGAGACTGCAAAGAGTACAGTCTCGAGTGGGACGCTCCTACATTGCTCAGAATCACTCTGCCTTTAATTTTCTTGTGTCACATCATTAACTTAGCTCCTTTGCTGACTTCTGGGTCTTTTTCAGCAGGACAGCTCTCCTTCTCACTGCCAGAGACCATCTGAATTTCAGATCATGGGATCCCACTTCTCAATTTCATGTGGTACTGATTATTTTACCATGGCTTTAACGTGTTCTCTTCTTGCTGGAGCTGCAAATAGGAGCAGCCCAGTTAAATCACACAGCAAGGCTCATACCTGGCAAAATACTTACAGATGAGGAGCAATACAAAATTGAGTGGCAGGAGTGAGTGGTGAAGATGCTGCACATGGAGCAGAAGCTTCACATGTGAATCTCTGGCAAAGCAGCAAAGTTAGGAAGGTGTCGTGGGTTTGTCTAGGTGACAATTTTTTACCACACCCCCCAACCAAATTGTTCTAAGTTGAGAGAAAGTTTATGCAGACAAAACCAAATCTGATTGCGGAGAAATAATATTAGAATTTATTACTACACTATAAAAACTAAACAACTATATCTACAGTAATTCTAATTAACTAAAAGCACTATATATTTACAATTGAGTCCATAAAAGTACTCCTTTCCCCCTTTGTGTCAGTCCAGGAGGAAAAGTAAGCAAATTTTCTAAGTCACTCTGCAGCACTTTTAAGTTTCTTCTCTGTTATTTCTGAGACAACAACTCTGACTCTGGAACAGTTTCTCTCTGGCCCTCTTCTCCTCTGTGTCGACGAGCAGGGCTGAGCCTACCTCCCTCCTCAGCTAAGGCCGAAGACTGGGGTTACCCAGGCTGCTGTAGGTCTTCCATGGACACTTGCAAGGGGACACTTGCTTCTCCATGGTCTGCAACCACAGGGTCACAGGGAATAATGGCTTTTGAGTCCACCTCTGTTTCCTATGGGGTCCCTTCCTATGGGAATAGTCTTTGATAGACCTCTCCAATGTGGGTCTACCCCTCGGACAACAGTTCTTCCATTCTCTGCTGTCCCTCGGGGTCAGCAGCTGCACCAGCATCGATTCCCCACTGGAATTACTCCAAATCTTACCCGAGCCAACTCGCTCCAGTGTAGGTCTCGGACATGGGTAGCTGCACTGAAACGGATCCCTCTGTGGCATCCCAAGGTCTTACACCGGCCTCCTTGCACCAGCGTAAGACTCCTCTGTGTGGGCTACAGTCCAGCAAAAATTTCCACAGAGTTACATCTTTTGTATCTATTCCAGCGTGGGCTCCTTCATGAGCTGCAGGCGAGGTTGTCTCTGTTCCCCAACAATCTTCCATAGGTAGCAGGGATGATTTAAATCTCTGTGTTTTCCCTGCTGAAGGGAGAGAGAGGGAGGGAGGAGAAGAAGGAGCTGTCTTTCCCCCCCACTTCGGACTTTCTCTCTCTGCTTGCTGCAGCTGTGACCTTGAAGGCCCCGTTATCTCTCTGGCTGCAGTTTCTAAGTTTCTTTTGCAAAGTCCTTTTAAGTCTTCTTTTTTCCTCCTTTACTCCGTTGCATGTCTGGATGAAGGGGGGTTTCAGTGTTGCCTCTACCCCCCGGCCCCTGGGGGGCCTGCTGCCTCCTCCCTCACATGGCTCCTCAATTTCCAACTGCGCAACAACCTTCTCTTCCATTTTTTCTTAAAGATGTAATTGGCAAAAGGCGCTACCAAAACTTCTGATTGGTTTTGTCCCAGAAATTCACCTGGACAAACCACTTACAGTCCCCCAGGGAGGGGGAACCCTTGCTAACCCACGACAGAAGGGTACACGTGCTTAAGCATCTTGCCACAGAAAGGGGACTTGGGTGCCATGAGAAGAGGCAACATGGAGACAGACAAGGAAGAATATACATCTTTAGGGTCTGACTCTACAAACATGAGCCAGCACAATGCCCTGATGCAGTAAGCAGATTCACCTGAAAATGGGACTAGCACAAGCAAATATTTGCAGGGTTTCTTTGCACTTATACAGTACTACCAACAGCAAGCAGGCAGTTCTGTAAAAATAAGGCTTCCAAAATCAGAATACCGGTGTAAAAAATCCTCCAAAGATTAGGAAACAATCATACATGTCTGGTATTTGATGCTGTAACACATTTTTCACTTTCTACAGGATCATAAGAAGGTTCTTGTAGTCCATGAATAGAAAAGACTTTTTGAAATAGTCCAAGTATTTCAGGACTTCTGCATAGCTGTGGGGAACATCTGAATTAATCAAGCCTTGAATAAAGAACTTTAGGAAGGTGATGAAGAAAAGACAGGCTGGCCTTTCCAGCCCTCTCTGGGCAGTGGTCTTACATCACATATATCCTCTGGCATTCAGGCAAGATGTTTTAGCTGTTTCTATTAAGTGGGAGCAGCAAAACTACAGCCTTGACTGCAATGAAATAATGGGAAGGAGAAGTGGCAATATGAACACTTCCCACACAGACAAATTGACATCAGCAGACCTCACAAGGCCTCTTCTGGTGGTTATTCCATTAGGCTGCTTGTCAGATTCTTAGAAGGTATAACACCTTTGGAATGCCAAACAGCTCTTGTATGAGTGCTTTTTCATATACAGCTTTTAGTTACCTGTTTCCTGATTTGTCCCTCACAAAGATGAGCTGAGCATCCTGGTCTTCACTCTCACTGTACTGTTCCTGGCAGCCATCAAAGATTCCATATACCTGGAACAGCACTGCAGGTGCTGCTCCATCATTATTTCCTTTAGCTAAACAAAAGCTGCAAAGTAAAGTTTAGAAGCTGATATTTACCCAAAAGGCCACTGTGAGCACTGACTTGAGTGACAGAAAACTGTATGCCAAGGAGGTACCAGGAATTTTAAATTCAGCCTTATTAGTCAGCCTTGCATCTAGGAACTATTGTTGGGCCAGGCCAACTCCTATCTGATTGCTTCTTGCTGCTAGTACAGATTGACAGGAGTCTTCTCTTCCCTTTCTAACCTTAACTTTGCTTTTTGTACTGTGTATATACTGTGTAGTGGGTGCCAAAAACAGGTCTGCATTTCCTTTCCCAATATGCAAAAGTCAGTATGTAGGCATGACATGAATTATTTCATAGTGCAAAGACTATCTATTCATAGCAGACTCTGTTTGTTTCAGACATGCACTTTTCCTTCCTTTTAGATAGCCTATTGTTTGTCTTTTTCATTTGTATTAAAAATAAAATCTTTGACAACTGCAAGCAAGAGAGAAAAAATATATTTCTTCTGAAACTAACAATTCTCCAAACAGGAAGGTTCCTTTTTTCCTGTTTAGACATTATGTTCAAAGAAAGGAAGTTGGGATTTTCAATGATAATAATAATTACATGGCATGTAAACATCAGTAAGTATCAAAGAAGGCTTTACTCTCTATTTCATGGGTCCCAAATGCTACGGTGCTGTTCAGTGTATTTTTACCAGTTCGCTAGCCTCTTGCAAAACTGGATTTATAAGCAGTCATTGCACTGGGTTGCTCAGCTGTGTGCAAGATTCCACAGTGAAAGAACAGCATGATCAGGGTGCCTCAAGATGGTATAGAGGGCAGTGATGGAGAGGAGTTGAGCAAACAGGGCATTCAACACTCCTGAAAAGCAGGCCTTGAATTTTTCACTCTTTTCCTAAGGAGAATTGCCTTCAGGCTGCAAAGTGAACACATTCCAACTGCCTGCTGCAAGCATCTTCCAATTTTCAGTGTCAGCTTCTTTAATTTCAAACTTTGCTTTGCAACTTCTTTTCGTAACCTCCCTAAGTTACATACTGTCATCTTTTGTTGCAAATGGATTTGCACCTACCTAGGCAAGGACCATTCTGTGCTGTGAGGGAGGGCTGAGAGCAGGTGACACTTGGGACGCTGCATGGCAGGAATATCTGTGTGATTAAATGCAAGTTAGGAAAGATCTACAAACCATTTAGCTAGGTATGTCCACCCTACTCATTACCCAGACTTCAGAGAAAACACAGGGATTAATCACAGCCTTTCCTCTGAAGTGTGGGCTACATTTTTCGTGCCAGAGGCAAGATTTTTAAGAAGATGCCAGCTCAGTCTTCTGCTGTAGAATCCAGTGCTGCCCCTGACAGACCTCATGGCCTGAGGGAAAATATAGGTTGGTGTGGAACAAAGAGAAATCCAGAATACACATCACCTTTACAAAAATCCCTTGATACTTTTCAGGGACACATCCAACAAGAGGAAAAATGTAGGCTGCTGGTTAGTACAAAGCTGGTGGTATTTCACTCAGTTCTGTCTTTACAATTCTTTATCAGGAGAAATCTGGAATGTGAGTTGATGGAGAACAGACTCGAGCTGGGACCAACAGAGCTTGGTTAGTTTAAATAACGAAGGAATTTCTTCTTTTTTGTTCTTAAAGTAGAGACAGGCTTTAGAAAAGCCCATGCAGTTTTCTGTCCTATTTCCCATTTTTGTTCAATTCTCCTGGCCCAGGTTCTGTATGAAGATGGAAACAAATCACTTAATGAAAGAAAAGACAGGCTAGAAAAATCTGTGGTCTGATGTGAAAGATCTGAAAAACACAGAGAAGCAAAACAGATGCAGGAAAGTTATATCTGAAGCTAACAGAAGTTTTTTGTGTGAAGAAAGAGAAGCTGCACTACTACAGAGGGCACTGTCCCTGCCAGCTCATTGTCTATTCATATTGTAGGTGCAGTGACAAAGAATGATATGAGAGGTCAATAACCTGAAACTTTTAAAGAAGCCTATGGAAATCACCCTCTTCGTGCCTCACTTCTCAACCTTTTTCATGGGAGGACAGCAAAAGCCCTGTATCCTAAGGCTGCTGTAATTGTAAGGATACTAAAATTGAGAGACAATTAAATGATATGCTGATGAAGCAATGAAAGCATAGAAGAGAGCTTAGCTTTTTTCAACTTACTTAACTCCTCATAAGAGAGAAATATATGGGCTTGTCCTAGGGCCATGGAAGTCACATTGGCACTTGTCTTCACGCCCAGAAGAACTTACACTAAGAGCAGACGTTATTTCAATTTTTTTGCTAAAACTGGAAAATCTTTCCTATTTAGCATGACTTCTGAAAATAAAATAATGTAGTTCACTAGAAAGTGGGAACCTACTCCCCCTGGGTGTTCTTCCTTTCGAGTATTTGCTCATACTTCTGTGGCCGTTTTTGCTAACAGTGTCCTTTTCATCAGTGTTCTTCTCTGAAGAGACTCATTCATAATATTCTTATTTGGGTACACAACACATTTACCCCCTTGACACTTCAGAAATCCACAGTTCCATTCATACCCCAGCACACACATCAGAAGGCTGTTTAAAAAGCCCCAGGAAGTTTGCTCAGACATGCTATTTTAGGAGACCTGGACTGGGTCTCGGAATTTTACAATATTTAGAGGATTTGGCACCGTGACTGTTTCCACACGAGGACATGTGTGCCGTCAGAATGTGTACCATACACCTCGTGAGAGAGGGATAAGCTACCTGAAAGCTATGCAATAAAGAGGACGGCCTATAAAATGCTTGAGAGTAGCTGTAGTAAATAATTTGGGGAAGGTTGACCCAGTCAGCCAACAGCCTGATCCTGAAGAGAGAGACGGGTCAGGCTGCAGGGGGCCAACCACAGTGAACACGCTGGGGACACATTTGCTGTTCCCTTCCTGTACTGTGCCCTGTGAGGAGGGAGTGACAGTGCATACAGAAAAGGTTAGCCTGTCTGAGCATGGGCTATAACATCATTTGATGTTAGCTGAAGGGACAGAACTAAACCATCTTATGTTACAGCACTATAAAGCACACAGCCACAAAGCCTGGCTTTCCTCTGCACAACTCCAATAGGCCAGCATATGTGTTATGGTCCTAAAATGGTCAGAAGACAAAAGGGCTGCCCAGCCTTAGCAAGCCTGAGGAATAAGAATGATGCAGTTTTCTACAGAGCTCCACCATACTTGCTGGCAGCGGCCAAAGGCACCAGAGAGGCCACTTTTTAGTCCATCCTGCTGACCCTGTGGTGAGGAGGTGGCAGTGAACACTCTACTAGCTTTATCCTTCTCATCCAACAGGCAGCCTGGGAAACCTGCTCAGACACCACTGACTGACTTCAGGGAGCAGCACCAGGGACACTATTATTGGTAAACAATCATTCTGCCATTCAAGTTACTCTCCATGGCTCCTTGCATGATCCAAGTTTTAGGAAGGATCCATGACTCATCTCAGGCTTGCATATTCTCAGTATTTGCAAGCCCTTAGGAAAAAGGCCTGGCACTATAACTTAGGGACCCATAAGGAATATCTGCAGAAAAATATTTTACAAAGTAGGTAGCTGCAGGTAACCATTATAGCTGGGCTGTTCTGCTTTCTTGGTTTTCAGAGATAGGTGGTATTTCTCATATGTCTGATCTCCCATGGGAGCAGGCCATTTGTTCAGGAACTGGCTCAGACTTCAAATTCATGAGACATAGCAATGGGTGATGAAATCCACTGAACAGACCTACGTCTCGCAGAAGCACAACAGCAGCTCTTCTCAGCAAAGCCTCTGTAGATTTGCCACTTCTCAGATGACCTGAGAATCCAGACTTTTTACCTTAATAACTTACTGCTCTCTGACCTCAGTTTTACCCCTTCAAAGGAAAAAGCTTAGCAGGAGAGACACTCTGGAGGGATACAGCTTGTACTTCACATATAGAAAAAGTAATTAACTTTTCTTTCAGTGACCCTTTGGTAGCCCTTACACCCAGGCTGGACATCTCCCCATATCCTGTTGACTGTATGTCATTGGCATGACAAAGCAGCAACAAAGCAGCACATCCTGCCTGAACCTATGAACCTTAGGCCAGACCCTCATCTTTAGTTCCAGGACATGTGCAGTAACAACGCCTGATGAGCTACCACAACGTGTTGGTGCCTTTGCCACTGAAATTTGGCGTTGCAAAATATCAGTCTGTTCTCCTGGGGTGTGTATCTGAAGCCAGACTCTTCACTGAAAGCTGCTACACCATCAAAACACCATCCACAGCAAAACCAGCACAGATTTTAAACAGAAGCTGTTGGGTTTATTCCAACTTCCTGCAAAGACTAGAGGTGTATTGAGCCTCAGTTTTCAAAGTGGCATCTGGGATCAATGCAAACCTTTGTCACAAGAGGTTCAAGGTGCAAGACTCAGCCTTGCCTCCCACCGAGAGCCAGCAGCTGCACACATTTTTGACAGACTGATAGCTGTTTACACAGCAGTAAATATCTTCATACTCCATCTATTTATACTTTCATGTCACTTCAGAGTTTTTTATTTTAAATTTTATTTTAAATCAAAGATACCAAGAAGGCTATATAATTCTGCATGTTACTTCACAGTTTGATAGAGAAAACATGACCTAGGAGGGTAAGAGTCTGAGGAGTGAGATGTGATTGCTTTAGCAGGAAGATTAATTAAATAAAATTCCTCAAGAACTAATCCCTCCTGCCTAGCTCCCACTTGGCTTTTGTGACTGCTCTGCATGTTTCAATCTACCCACTGAGAAGTCATTGAAAGGGATAAAGGTTGCAGCCCACCTGCCTGATATCCACTGATTTTGAGGAGGATGGGAAAAACATCTTGGAATTATTTTTTCTTCAGTACTAATACACTTACTAGAAATAAACCTAATCAGTAAGTTGGTGATTGATTAATGGGTGTTTTGTCTTTGATGAGCCACCTGAGATGAGAACCTGAACAATATCTAGATGGCTGTAACTGGATGAACTGGGGAGGAGAAATCTTACACAAGTATGTTGTGGTAAAAACAGAACCAGAGACCACACAGCAGAAGAAAACAAAAGGTCTTGAAAATCAGAGAAAACTAGGAGAAAATAGAAAAAGCAGAGACAAACAAATGGGCTTTTTACATTTTTAGCAATCTATGATCTGACCCAGTTTCATCAATAGAAAGATATCCAGGGAATTCTATAAACGTTTTAGTTTTTTTAAAAAATGCATTTTTACTACATCTTGAGTAGATAAATCCTGCAGCAAGAAATATAATCTTTGTTTTCCAAAATCTTAGCCCTTACTGAGAAATTTTTCAAAACAGTATTAGATCTTAAAGGGGCGAAGCAGATGATCTCAGAGCTGGACCAGCTTCTGACTTACAGCATCCAAAATGGTCAAGATTATTCTTCTGCAGATGTGGCCTTAAGCATTTGTAAAACTTACAGCTGCCTATGAATTCCACATCTAAAACCGAAAAATTACAGAAAGGGACCAGCATGGTGAATCATCACTCTCAAATCTTCCTTGCAAATGAGGTGTCTATATCCCTTCCCAAAATGTGAGTCACAGTTCCCTGATATGGGCCAGAAATCTGCCCTCTAGTTCTGAGAAAATGGTGTTTATAGCAGAGCAGTATCTAATGATTAAGGAATTGCAAGGCCTCTTGGAGAAACTAAAAGGGCTGCTACACCCTGGTTGCAAGCAAATAGCATGACCCCTGGAGAGAAGACATCCTTGTGGTTGAATGTAGGCATGAGTAAACAAAGATAAAAGGATTGCTCTGGGTAAGGCACAATCTCTGTTTTTCTTGTGACAACCACACTCTTCCACATTTGTAAAAGGAATTCATATGACAACAGAAGCTTATCAATATGTATTTTAAGTAATTTCCAGGTTTTGATGCGTCCAGGAACTTCTCCAAAAGGTGTCTTAGCAATCAAGAACTTCTGTTTCACAAATCAGAGTATCAAGCACACAAGAAAATCAACTACCCAGGAACTGCTCTCAGCAGGAGCCATGAGAAACATCTGCCCTGGTACATTACCTTCTCCATTAGCCTCCTGAAATTTGATTTGACATTGCAAAAAGGAGTGTGCAGGTACCCTTGTCAGCTCCAGAGGCAGAAGACAGGAATGGCACTTTAATGACCCACTTAAAAGTAATGAAACAGCCATTTATCCTAATTGGAGGAACACTAATTATATCAGAAAGTGGCAGCACTCTTAGATGGCAGAGTGCAAATGCTATCTAATCAAAGTTAATGAATAGGTAAAGTATCCCGACAGAGCATCTGTGCATCACTCACCCATTCCTGCAAACAGAAAGATTAGCCTGTAGGGAGCTGATCTGCAAACAGAGGTTTTAAAATGGAAGGTTAATTATGGTGGTTGAATACATGTTCTTTATCTAAAAACTCACACCATGAGCCTTAAGGGTTGTTTTCCCTTTGAAAGAAATGAAAGTGGCTTGAACATGGGGGAACAGCCCCTGTGGAAGGCCTGTGGTGATTACCATGAACATGTGAGGGACCCCCAGTCTTCATTCATGGGACAGAAAGAGGAGGTTCAAGACAGCCTTTGAGTAAAGATGCCACTGCTGCTAAGCCACAGGGGTAAATCTTATGCTGAAACGTCTTTGCTTTCTTTCTAATTGGCTCCCAGCAAGTAGAAGAGAGAGGACTCTGGCACTGCTGCTGGGAGCGAAAGGTCAATTCCAGCATCTTCACAGCCAGTCTGGAACACAGCAGAAATAAAGAGTAGGGCCCTGGACTGGCACAAAGCACCTCACAAATCTTTCAGCCTCGGTCCTTAAGGACAACAATGGGGCCGATTAAAGCCAGGCTCTGAATGAAACCTCATTTGCTCTGCATTGGCCAGGAGAAGGGTGGTTGGGATGCAAGGGCTGGGAATGGACATGAAACAAGGAACAGTGAAAAGGTCCTGGAGAGTGTATTTGAGTTTAGCACTCCCGGAAGAGGAGATTATTATTACAAGGGGAACGTAGGGGTCTTGCCTTCAGCAATCACCCAGAGATACCAATGCATTTGTATGAAAGTGAGCTGGGCTTTCTATGAGCTGTTCACTGACAGGATTCCAACAGCTATGAGGGTGGGGAAAAAAAAAAAAGAAAGAAAAAAAGCTTTGACACCTTTTAAAAAAAACCTCTAATGAGGAATAGCAGTGAACTGACAAAGCTGAAACCTCTGCCAATGAAAGAAAGGCATCAAAATTTGCTCCTCTGAGCAAGGTACAATGTTAAAGTCAGAAAACATTTACCCTCGAGCCACATTAGTCAGAGCCTTAAAATATTAGCAGAATTGGCTGCATGGAAACCATGTGAACAGCACGGGTTTTATATACTGAAGATGCCAAGTAAACACACAAGTCTTGACCAAACAAGTACTGCACTGACAGCTCAGATGAAAAAAAAAAAAAGAGAAGCCAGTGAGGGATGTAATAAAACTCCAAGGAAAATGTGCTTCCAGCCAAAAAAACAAAACAAACCTCAACAACTCAGGATAAAAAGACATTCACAGCCTCTGAATGCTTACTGAGATTAGACATAAAAGCCTCTTCAACTTACCTTGAGTTGTGCTTTCCTCTTCATGTCAAAGGGTACCCTGCTGCATAGGAAGATGTTTATACCCTCTCATGGGAAGCCAGAGGCTTCAGATAAGGGAGTGTCTTTGGAAGAAGAGAGCTTTAAAGGCTTGGGAAGATAGCCTTTATTATCAGCCAACTCTCTATTAGGTCGGTGAGATTCCTGTTTGATTTGGCTGCAGTCTCTAGCCTCAAGTTCCTGCCCAAGCCTTTAAAATAGAACGAGATCTCCCTGCAGCTGAAAAAGGGTGAAGGGTGGAAGATGTAAATAGCAATTAAAGCAAAAATCTTGCTTTTAAAAAACCCTCCCCTAACAGATACTCTTGCTCTTCCCTAGTGGCCAACATTGGCAGGCTGACAAAGCCAAACAGGCTACACAAAACAGTTCAAGTTAAATGTAACTTGCCCATCTCTTTCAAACTGCAGATGACGACACAACCCCGAAATCACCCTTCTTTGCTCCCATGATTAGAGGCAATTAACAAGGGACGGATTTCTGGAGTGGGGTTCATGAGTGCTGGGGCTGTCCTTGCCTCCCCACCAGCCTGCTAGGTAATTCCCTTGGGACATCTCTGCTGCTTTACCTTTCTGAAGCATTTTTGAGATTTTTTTGAGACCTATAGATAAGAAATTCTGGGTTGAGTATTACTATATATTCTTACTATTGGTGGTTTGTGTTCCATATACTTTGGTAAGACTGCATAGAAAAATAAAACAGCTAAGCAAACCAAACTTGGTTTGGGGAATAAGAACCCCCCATATTCCTTCCTTCCCATCACAGAGCAGCCCTGTCAGCCTCATGCTTCTCTGGAACTGAGTGTGCTCAGCTCCCATTTACTGTTCATGTTTTGTGACCTTGCCTCACCCGTGTCTCAGTTTTTCACTGTGCTGTTATAAATCATGACTTTCTTGTCTCTCAGCACTTCAATCAATACATAAAATGTCAGATCAGATAACTGGTACTCTCTCAATGCACACTAATGTAATTTCATAATGTGATTTTGCTTTTCAGAGAAAGAATCAGAAAAGCTATTATTGGAACAGGAAGAACCAGGTAATCGATCAAGGACATTTTAAAGGCAAAATTCTTTGAGTTTTGAGTACAGTATTTGGCTTTGGATTATACACAGGTGGCTTCTGTGACTTCCACTCCATTTACACATGCTACAAACCAAAACTATTCCAAAACCTAAACACTTACACAACTGACCTTGGACAAAGTACCCACTGTTATATCGAAGTATCACAGGATGCTGAAGTGCCATTACCTTGGGAGATCTGTTTGGTCATGGAAGTTTTTCAGCATCTATGACTTCTTTTATATAGCATTAGTATCACAAGGAAGTTGTCATGCTGCAGCCCATTGTTTTCTGTCTCATTTCCAACCAATATCTGACATTTGGGATGAATTTGAGCTGACATCTCCAGGCATGATAACACTATACAGAGATCTTGAAGAGCTGCAAAGTGTGAGATGTGAAATGGAATCAGCTACAGAATTTTGAAGAATAATTAAAGAATTCACACAGGAAAAAACTCATGCTGTGTTGTTGAATCAGTGCTTCAACAGAAGACAAATCCAAGGTGGAGACAAGACCCAATCTCAATCCTTCTGGCTTTGGAACCAGAGCTCTGCAATGACAAGATGAAGTTCTGCTCGTGTCTCTGCACATTTCCTCTCCATTTGCTCATGGGCATATCATCCCATCTATGTTAGGAGACGATGAGATTTTTCAGTTGGGATTCTAGGGTGGCTGGTTTCAGTAACTAGGAAGTCCCTTTCAGGAGCAGATTAGGAATGCCTGGGACAACTGTTGACAATTTTTGCCATATAACAGCAGTTCAGGAGTACTCTGTAACTTTTCCTTAGTTTTCTGAATGACCAGCATTATCCTCCCCTCACTGCTCAGACTTGAGAGCACAGAGAAACTGAAGTAATTGAAAAAATCAGTCTGGGCCACAATCACAATCCTTATATTTCTTGCTTCAACTTGGACCATCCAAAATCTTTTGAAGGAATTATCAAATAGTTCCATTTTTGCTCAGCTGCGTCATTGAACTCAGTTGTTGCCCAAGGACTGGCTGGAGACACTGAACACTCAGCGAGGAATACAAGCAACTTTCTGTGATAGCAGTTTCATTCTATTGTCTTGATGACCTGTCTCTTTGCAATTTGTAAAAGCTTTTGCTTCATAAGGAGGGAGGTCTGGTTGAGATTAAAAAAAGGCATTACATTGCACAGTTATTCTTATAACGCCTCTAATCTCCAAGTGCCTTTGCCAAGGAAAATATCATAAACAGGTTTTGTGTGAAACATGGAAATAAGCAAAGAAGCAGAACTAAGTATTTCTGGGATAGACTAATTTGAGATGAGAAGGAAATTGCAAACAGAAATTAAGGTATGCAGCAAGGGAAATGTTGATGAGAATCGAAACATCTTGATGAGAATCAAAACTGCCCCCAAAAATTCACTGAAACCAGCGTGATCGCAGGTATTTTTAAGCGCTGATAAGCTGAGTGGAGCCAGCACTTGAAAGAAGTTGTAACTTTTCCTAGGAAACAAGAAGGAAAGAAAGTAAAGGATTCTGGAGATCCAGACATCTTCACATAGAAGGATCTGCAATATGGGAGAAAGAATTGCATTTTTCTTCAAATTCTCTGGTGATAAAATTAAGAGGAGTCCAGGTTTTACTGGAGCTGGATTTCGTCTATAGCCTCTGTTTGCAGGGACTCATGTTGCCAAGCATCAGGCACACATGGCTGAGCTGAAAACTTTGGGTAGATACTGGTTTTAATTGCCACCTGAAAAAGTGTGGAAGGTGACTTCACCTTGAGGTGACAGAGATAAAACAGATACCTTGGACATGGCTACACAGAGACAACTTAATGTCGATGTATGCCTTAAAGCAGAAAAGGATATGTTGACAATTTGACACAGGCATACCTGGCATTCTTCTCAAATTGGAGTGAAAAGACCAGCCTGTGATTTATAAAAGGGTAGACAAAGCTGCACAAAGGCCAGGGGCAGGAAAGAGATCAAAGTCTTAAACAGAACATGCTTTCCTTATCAGGCTGAGACTTTTTTTTTTTTTTTTTTACATTTCAGAAAAAATTTAATTTGTAGAAAAAATAATATTTTCAGAATCATCTTCTGAAAAAAATGAACCCTGGATTAAAGAACCTTCAGTTTTCATGTCTTTTTTGTATGGTTGATTTCCTTCATCACTTTTCCTCTTCTTTTACTTCTTCAGTGGCAAAACAGAAAGAGAGAGAGAAAAAGAGAAAATGTTGAGCAGCCATAAAGGAACTTGGACGTTTTCTGTATAAATACTGGTGATTATGCACAGGTGGCTTCTGTGTTTATATGTAAAGTGTTTAGGCTGTACGTAAAGGCCTTCGAAACTAAAACATTTTAAAAATAATTTTTCTATTATCATTACTTCACATGCCTTGTAATAACACTCTGAGACTTACAAAGCATTTCTGACATTTCCAGACTGTCCAGACTGCACCTGAATAAAATCAAAGTAGTAAGAGTTGAAACAAACAATAACCCTGGAGGTCTCAGTCCCCAGATTCAGATATCACTCAGCATCAGCTCAAAAACAGAGCACAATATTATTGTTTATTTCTTATTGTCTCTCCAGCTTCTCTTTTTAGGGACGACATTTTCAGGAGTGCAGGGCTCACTGTTTTTTATTCCTGCCTAGTGCCCTACACTGAATGGCAGGCAGAACAAAACTAGCACTTGCTACTGCCAATCAATGGCCAAACACGGCTAAAGACAGTAATTTCCAGGGCTGATAAATGGGGTTTATTTCATTAAATGGCTGAATTTCTTGTATTTAGAGTTTTCTAGTTCAGCCATGTTCTGAGGTTTTCACTGAAGACTCAGGCCTCCCAAATGTTGCAGTTTCTATTGACTCCATGCTCACTTCAGGCCTGGGACTCTGTTAATTCTCTCCAGGCTGCCGGAAAGACAAGGCACAACAGCAGTCAGTCAGAAAGACACACTTATTTTCATCTCTCATGCAGCCGATATCTGAGAAGAACATCTCAGTGGGGCCCTAAGGGCAACAATAACTTTGATTTATTCCAGAAACTGCTTTCTCAGACAAGTTGCTCTCTTGGCAAAATTTAGAACAAATTCTTTAACTATAAATGCTTGGGAAAGGTTTTGACTTCCCATCTCACTTGAATAAGTACTGTTTGCACTGTATTTTGTGTGACCCCTTCAGCATCCCCCAGCAACAACACTTCACATTATTTCCTGATGGCATGTCAATCCGTTGCCTTCATTGTTCATAATGTCAATAATTATTATACAAACACAATATTGAAGAATTATTTCAAATCCTCATTGACTTAAGTACCAACAGGAAGGGGAAACTAGAGCAGGAAAAACCTGCAACTACTGTTTTGCATTCCCAGTAACATCAGTCACACCACATCAGTACACTGTCTTCCTTGTTCTTCTCTCTTCTCCTCGGATATCCTGTGGCAGAGCCAGCTCAGAGAACAAAAGCTGGATTAGACATTTGTAAGAATAAGAATAGTATCTAATATTACACCAGCTAATGAAAAATGTCCAAAGATATCAACTGTCATGCTTCAAGGGGATAAACTGATTGCCAGCTGTGGTCACGGAAAAACAGCTTCCCCACCCTCACCCGTAGAACGCTTCAATGTAATTACAGTGGGAACATGGTGAGCATTTAAACCT
The DNA here is from genome assembly GCA_035583135.1 of Lophotriccus pileatus. NCBI lineage: Eukaryota > Metazoa > Chordata > Aves > Passeriformes > Tyrannidae > Lophotriccus > Lophotriccus pileatus. The sequence goes on from JAWWES010000115.1 coordinate 17,731,445, forward strand.
GTCTTGAAACAGCCACAATTGGAAGCAGTGGTAAGAAAAAAACTTGACCAGAAAACTCACTCACCTCCTTTTTACCTACAGCAGTACAAAAAAAACCCCCAAAAAACCATCATAGCCACCCAGACCAAGGCAATAAAGGAATTTTGGCTTTCCACTTGAAATGCTGGCAGATGAGTCACATATGGCTCTTTGCTGAAATTCATGCCAACACACTGATGAGTGTTTGTGAAGGTACTACAGTTGCTTCACAGCATATTGTCTGCATATCCACCAAGGACCCATATTACAGTTCTGCACACACAGTTTAATTCTAATTGGTTTAATCACTGGTCCTGCAAGGTCATGTTGCCTTCATTAAGTTTGGCAGTTCTTCCTAACTCAACACATTAAAGCCCCCTACCCAACAGGACAGTAATGCACACTCTCAGAGGCACATGTGCAGCTCAGCTCCACTACTCTTTCTCTACATATATCCCTTTTATTCCTTCAGTCAATATTAAATACACTTCTGAGTAGCCAATTCTATCTCTGCTGTATTTACCAGGTAGATAGAAGAATTTATTTGGCTGCAGGGGCTATAGATTTAACCCATTATCTGAGAATTAGGCTTGTCTTTTTACTTCATATATCCTTTTTAATTAGAATAATCATGCAATCACAGTGGAGATGTAATTTATGAGATGGAGGCTTCTCCTGCAGCTCTGCAGGTTCTGAATCAGGATATGTATGTTAACTGTATACTATATATATTATGGCTCTAATTCTTTCACCTATTCCTCTCTGGTAATACCCTTTCCTTCCGGAGTTGACCTTATATTTATCTGTAAATCCTAGAACATCCACAAAAGGCTGCAGAAACAATACAGAACTGAAAACACTGGACAATCAAACTATCTGTCTTATTTTGCCATTCTTTTCACTGGTGCCCTATCTGTAATATTGCAGAAATTAAGCAGATACCATGTAGTGCCTGACAATCTTCCCTCTTGAAGGTCAACCTTCACTGGGGCAAATATTTTAGTAGAGAAGGATAGGTGGGACAAGATTTGGAGGTACAAGAACAAAGTCCTCAGTTTATGGACCCAAGTATAAAAAGGCTTTCTAAGGAAGCTCCAAAATGCATCCTCAGGGAGCTCTGAATCTGCATTCATCTAATGTGTATTGAGAGGCTTTTCCTTGTCAGTTATCAAAAGAATGGGCACATCTGGGCTGTGTGCCTGGTGAGAGAAGGCCTGGAGAAGGCAGTCAGGCCATCACATGCTGTCCCAAATGAAATCTGTGCATCACCTCCTAAACCCAGGTTTAGATGGAAAAAACCACAGAAGCAGAGTCTGGAGGTGACGAATGAATTGGCATAATGTGGCCAGACACCATGTAAGGGAAGAAAGGCCAGACTTTCTTAGAAAGCTGGAAGTGAAAGATTACATTTTTAGAAACTAATGTAAACCTGAGCTTCCTCAAGTAAAGCATTCTGATGTGTATCAAAGCTTCAGCTGGCCTAAACACTGTGAGTAAGCACTGAAAGAGCAAGATTGTTAATTTTTTTTAAAACATTCTCAACCTTTATGACCAGATCTAACCTTCAAAGAAATCTGAGGTTTTGCCTGCTTGTTTATTTTTTATTTTTACACACACTTACATATGGGCATATGATTGATGATAGAACTTTACAAAAAACCCTGTTTCGTACTTAATTTCTTCTCACAGGAAAGGATGACTCTAAATTCCAGGATCAGAGAGGTTTTGTTCAAAATCTAAATCAGATGATGGCTCTGATGTGTAAGTACAGAGGTGTGCAAGAAAACTGCTGATCTCTAAGAACAAGAGTAGATCACCTGTATTTCCTAACCTCTGTATTTACATACTGGAAGATTCTGAACTGGATATCCAGTATTTTAGTTTACAAAGAGCACATAAGGTTTACAACATTTTTCTTAATATGAATATTGTGCACAAAGCAGTATTACCAGGTGTCTTGGGTGAGTGCTGCCTGATGCCACACAGACTAAAACCCATGCCTTTTCCTGCTAAAAACTACATGCACAAAAAAAATGGGAACAATAGATTAGTCAATGGAATTAAGTTTTCCCAAGCCGCCACATGGCCAAGGGCTGACTGTTAGGAGGAAGATGAATTGGATTTGAAGCATCATCATGGGGAAGACAAGAGACAAGGGCTGGGCTCAGAGCACTGGGCCCAGGGACCACTGTAACCACTGATTTAACCCTGTCATCACACAGGTAACCAGTTATCCAGAAAAGGTGGTGCTCTGTCCCTAAAAGGCAACCAGTAAAGTCCATTGTACAGGATGACTTCCAGCAGAAGTCAACATTGGGTTATAGTTTAATTTCCCACTGCAGGCCACACCACAGCACAGAGATGCTTGTGGGGGCTGAGTACTGAAGGCCAGAGACTGTGTTGTCCTAGCTGGATTCCTTTGGTGACTAAGGGGAACAGGGCACATAATCCAGGTAACCTTTTCCTTTGCTTGGTCAAATATAAAGATTCATGGAAGCAAAGTAGCCCTTTTGCCAAGCTTGCTACCCCATAGAAGAAAGAAATATTTCATCTGTTCCTGTGCTTTTCCAACTTTCCCATGTTATTCTAGTTTGAGGTTTCAATCCGCTTGTATGTGAGTTAACAAGACAGAAAGAGACTACACTGCCTTGGTAGCCATAAAGACATTTCAGCCTTTGAAAACCTTCAGAGGGTGATGTTCCAAGTTAGATAGGATTTGATGCTCCTAAATTAGGATCTTGGGCTCTCTGGACATTCACAGGGAAAAGAGACACATGCTTCCAGAAGGTTGCATCTGGACGGAATGTGTGAAGATGACAAAGGTACCTCTCAGATGACTATTACATAGTAGCTTCCTGATCCACATTTAATTTGGAGATTTTCTGCAGTGAGGAGAGAGGGATTTCAGGCAAGACACCACAGTCCACAATGCATCTGCTTTTTTTTATGTCAGCATTCAGCTCTAGATGCTGAATCCATACCAACAGGCTGGAGCTCCAAGACCTCACTTCACTGAACTAATTCATTATGTGGCAAACCTCGGTAGCTGGGAGTTTAATTTTCAGTTCAGATCATCAGCTACAGATCAGCCACTGTTCTACAGAGAAAAGATGGAAGAGATTGAATCTTTTGACACAATTCCACCCTGTCTTCCCCATCTCCCCGCCTGCTGTAGGAGAGGTTACAAACAAAAGTTGCATCTAGTTCAATACACTGAAATGTGACTTCAGATCCTCTGAAGTAAAAACAAACCAATCTGAGAGCTGTGATAGCTTTGAGGAAATCTATATTCAGGCAGGCACACCTAAATGTAAAAACATGAAGAGGCTGTGGCTTCCTTACTGTCTGGGTTTCCTAAGGAAGGGTGGACCCATTTCCAGATAGCATGGACTTGGGTGGAGGGAAGGGGGAAGACTCTAGCAGCAACAACATCTGGCATGAATCTTCGCTTCCCTGATCCTAAAATACAATGCAAAACCAGAGCAAGTATAGAAACTGAAGACTCCAACAGGGTTTCAATCAATCAGGTTTTTCAGGCTAAAATATATCAAAAAACAGGAGCAAGACAGAAAATTATAGACATCAGGATGATTTCTAAGCCCTTGCATTGTCAGAAGAAAATACAGTTTTAAATCCACAGCCCTTACATTAACAGTCCAGCTCAGGAGCTCACGCCGCCCCTGCTCTATTCCCAGACCCCAGGTGGCAGAGCAGGTGATAACACAAACAGTAACTACCTTTGGGTAATAAATAATACTTAAATAAATTAATTCCACCAGCTCTCCTCCATTTAACGTGGGGCTCGAACAAGGCTGTACACAAACAGCAGGGATTCTTTCTCAGCAGGGCCTCTCTGCAGGCAGCAGCAACTGCGAGGATTTGAGAAACGTGAGCACCAGGAGGGAGCTGCTCTCGGTTGCCCAAAGGAGGGGGAATAACTTGCAGAGTAGAACAGTGACAATGGACAAAAGGCAAATTTAGACCTGGCATCAGACAGATAAATTGCTGAGAGTTCTTATGACTGGAGGCTAATCCTCAGGGATTGCACGGCCCAGTACCCTCCTGCTGCACAGGCTACCACATCTGCTTTGCTGCTTGAGATCAATCCCTCCCTCTGGCCAGAGGACTGGGCAAGATATAATAGTGGTTATTATTTATGCTCTGTGTCTGGAAACACACACTAAGAAGCACACAATGGCATAACCAGCCTCTCTGAACTGCTTGGCCCCTTGCAGTATGATAATCAGCTCTTATCCTTTAGGATGCATGTTCAGACACTGCAAGGAAATTGGAGCTGAGCTGGAAAAGGGAACTTGAAGACAGTGCAAGGGTGGAGTTCATCTTGTAAGGTGGATTGTGAAAAGTGATTTGCTAGCAATCAAGTATATCTGGCTTCTGTTTCACTATTATAGGTCAAGGGTTTTGTCTTTTTTCCCTCCATATTTCAGTCAAGCAGTTTTAAAGCTAGGTGTAGGTACTTTGAATCATCTATGCATTTCAAATTAATTATTTTAAAGGCAACATGCAATACAATCACAAAGTACTAAAAATGGTAAATTAAATGAGAGCCTATATGTCCCCACTGTGCTTGCCCATTTATAAAAATACTGAAATAATGATAACATTGACCATCAGTTTATAATAATTATAAGGAGTTTAAGACTGGAGCCTATTACCCTCCAAGGGTACTGAAGGAGCTGGTGGAAGCCCTCACCGAGACACTTTCTACCATTTACCAGCAATTCTGGTTAACTGGGTATATCCCAGTTGTCTGAAAGCTAGCCAGTGTGACTAAGCCCATCTACAAAAAGGGCTGAAGGAGTCTCTGGGGAACTGGGAAATGATGTCGAAGGCATCAATAGTGTGTCCAGCAGGACCAGGGCAGTGACTGTCCCCCTGCACTCAGCACTGGTGAGGCCACACCTCAACTGCTGCGTGGAGTTCTGGGGCCCTCACTACAGGAAGGATATTGAGGTGCTAGAGCGGGTCCAGAAAAGGGCAACAGAGCTGGTGAAAGGTCTGGAGCACAAGTCCTGTGAGGAGAGGCTGAGGGAGCTGGGGTTGTTTAGCCTGGAGAAATGGAGGCTCTGGGGAGACCTCATCACTCTCTACAACTCCCCGAAAGGAAGCTGTAGGCAGGTGGGAGTCAGTCTCTTCTCCCAGGTAACAAGGGACAGGACAAGAGGAAATGGCCTCAAGTTGCATCAGGGGAGGTTTAGATCAGCTAATTTGGACATTTTTTCTTCACCTTAAAAAGGTTGTCAAGCACTGGAACAGGCTGCCTAGGGAAGCGGTCAGTCACCATCCCTGGAGGTATTTTAAAGATGTGTAGATGTGGCACTTTAAGGACATGGTTTAGTGGTGAGTTTGGCAGTGCTGGGTTAATGGTTGGACTCAATCATTTTAAGTGTCTTTTCCAACCAAAATGATTCTATGATTTATTGCGCGTTCCTGGATAACAGCCTTTTCAAATACTGGTATTTTCAAGTGCAGTTTACAAGCAGAAGTCTACAATTCCCTAATTAAACATCAATCACCTTACACATGCTATTGTTTGCAACTTTGTTTCGTGCTTATTACTCTGAGATTTTAAGAGTTATTGTATTCTCAAATATTGTGCTTTACACACATTTTCAAGACGTTTATTCCCTCTGTGTAGTGTACAAGGCAAATAAGGATGTGGGATTCTCTCTCTCTCTCTCTCCCGCTGTCTTAACTAAGCTAATTGAAGGTTATATATCTAAGTTATCCAGTGCACCTACTGAGCCTGTCTCAAATTCTTACACACAGGCTTGAGTGCCTTGCAGTTAAAATGTATTAGTTCAAGTCCCATAATGCTTCTCAGCTGCAAATGATGAGAGAGCCAGATTAACACTTCAGTGACAGTTTCATTATGACACCTTATTTTGGTAAGCCATCTTTCCCCAGTCTTGTTATTTCACATATTAAAACTTCTTTGGAAAGTGATACCATCTAGAGATATTGGAGGATAGTGTCTTGAATTCTCGTCCAACAACAGCATGAGACACATTGAGCAAGGTGGTTTAAAAAGTCCTTATGGAATTGAGAAAGCAGCAGACCTTACCTCCTGGCAAGCCACTGTAATCCAAGCACTTGTCAATTTTATGTTGTTTTGCTTAATACTTCCTGAATTACTTCTTTTCAGTTACTTTGTGTGAAGGGAATGCTACACAACAGAAGGTGAGAGCAAGTTATTATTTGTCATTTATGTTACACAATTCATAATGTCCGTCTTTCTGAAAATTATACCCTTTCAATACTATGCCAAATAAAACACCCCCATATTATGTAACTACCTACTGCTGGAAGTATTCAAACTTCAGTTTGTGTCAGTTTAACACAGTTCTGCCTATTTCTGCCCTATTTTGTAGTGTAACAGCGCTGTGAAATCTTAAAAAGCTGACATATTGTACTCCCCAAATGTAAATAAAACTTCTCTAATAAGAAAGGATCAAAGAGATTATGCTACGCAACAACAGAAGCTGTATTTCAAGAACTCAAGACAAATGGGAATCAACAAAAGGAGAGGAAGGCCTGCTACATGCAGTTATACGACAGAATGAGCTACATTTGGCACTTAACAGATTCAGTACCATATCAGGAAAGAAATCAAACTGTTAGGACATCTAAGAAAAGCCCAAAAATGTAGGGTCATATGAGACAGAACCCTAACTAGGAACACAGAATGGAAGAAAAGGTGAATAATGGACTTGGACAGCTTTGCTGCTGGTGACAGCCATGAATTCAAGTTCCATTAGATTGAAAAGAGCATTTATTAGGGAAAAGGTTTGATGTTCAGGCCACTTGGAAAATATTGGGACAATACTATCATATATTATAAAACAGATATTTAAAACATAAATTTTAAAAACATAGATTTAAAAATATATATTGAATCACACAGTTTTTGTAACAAAAAGTGAAGAAGAGTATCTGGCCTTGTACTGCAGAGGGCTTCAGCAGAACTCTCCACTCGAAGCAGTGCTAAACCTGCTTTCTGTGCTGTCAATCTTTTTAGGGCTGAGTTCACATGCCTTCAGTGCCTATTTCTGTTCATTTTTACCTGGACTGTAAGAACATCCATGGATTTTGCTTTTGCACATAAACATCTCTCCTTAAAGGCAGATTTTGGGCCAAACACTAAGGAATTTTTACGAGAGCCAGTAACTCACCAGTTGTGATACCTCTCTTTCTTATACTAACATAGCTCAAATAACTCCAATTAACTTACTTGTGATTTACACCACTGAAGTGAGAGATGAATTATTGCCCCAGCACACAACACACTGAAGGGTTTTTTTATTACCAAAGGGAGAAGAGGTGGCTGATGCAGTTGCTGCCCCTCTGCTCCCCCCCACACTGCAGGTACCCGATGGCTCCTCTGATAGCTCCAGATGCTGTAACAGCAAGGTGATTTCAGGTGATCTGCTCCTACCACTGGGCGAGAGTAGACAACCAGAGGTGCCACCTTGTCCGTCATACCCAGCCAAGCTGTCCTTCATTTGTCCTGAAAATGACTTCAAGTACATGTAAACTCAGTAATAGTTTCAGTACATCAACCATCTTAAAATTCAAACCACGACATTTCCTATTATTGAATAATATTCTAAAAATACTATTGTATGCAGAAGACATGGCTTAGGTCAAATTTTTAAGAGCCTGCCATTATTCAGTATGCATTTTAGTCACACTGTTTTCCAAGGATCAGGGCACTGTAATACAGCCAGCGTTACTAATGAGTCAGTTACGAATGATCTGCCGCTTTCCTAAACCACAGAGAAAAAAAAGGTGCTAGAACTACAGACAATTTTGGTTAAGGCTTTACAAGGGTTTAAGAAAGTTTGTTTAGGCCTCAAAGCAAAGCTATCCATCTGCCCTAAAGATGCACTGCTGGAAGAGTTCAACTTTTAACGCTGCCACCATTGTGTCCAGGCCACAGCAAGAGAGCAAGTGTTAGCCCTGCTGCTTTTAAGAAGACAGATCAGCATCAGTTTTAAATTAATGGGTTGGGAACTAGAATCAAGTGATGTTGGTCAAAACCTAAAATAATGGAATCCAAAACCAAGCTGGACATATTACCTTTAATATATTTCAGGTATACCAAAATACCCAAAATTATGTGTCTCCAGGAAACACCTGACTCTGTGGAACTTTCTTAAGTGGAGACTTTAGGAAAAACACTTGGAATACAGGCTGCCAAGTTAAAGCAAACAGTAAAGTCAAGAGTCCTTGGTGTGTGAGACTACTTAGTATTCAGACGTTATAGCACAGTAGTACCTCAGAACTGCAGCCTCCCTTAGCTGTGCATGATCTATGTTACAGGCTCTCCAGACCTCAGAGGCCTTTTTCTGATAAAGTGAGTGAATAAATAGTCAAAGGATAACAACATTAAAGTGAGGGTAGTTCTGCCATAGTGACACTGGATCCAAATTCATGAGTCTGCAGAGATCTGTTATGAGGAGAAGCTATTGCCTTTCTTCCAGACTATAACTTCTACAGACTGAGCTTTTTATTGCTAAGGCAGGACTTGCTTCACATTGTGGGAATATGCAACACTTAGTGGGACGGTGTCCCAGCTCACTATCATAAATCAAATGCTAGATGTACAGGCACTTCAGATGTTATTGGCAGAAATAAAATTTAATATAGCTTGCCAGCATGTGGAAAAAATTTAAGGTCCAATTCAATGAAGTCACAGTGATTTTGGCCTGATTCACCCATCTGCTACCTATATTAAGTAGTATAACATTCTTTATATAAATAAAATATATTCAATTTTTATCACGTTTGACATTTCTTACAGTGCTAAAATTTTTGTCATTTGTCAACCTGTATTTTTAAAGCTCTCTTGAACTGACTGCCAGGACTCCATCTGGCAAAATGAGAGGTGTTCCTGATTCAAAGCACTTCAAAGGAATTCTCCCACATCAATTAAAAAAGATCAAATTAAAGTGACTATGGGTGATTGCAGAAAGATGGATTTTAATTTTCTTTAAAAACACAAACAGTGGAACAGTAACTTAAAACTCCTTTATGTTACTCTACCAGCTACCTACCCATCTACCAATACGCTGTACGAGGTGACTGCATTCCAAGTGATTACTGAGCCTGGTGTAATATTTTAGAAGAGTTAGTGTAAATTCTTGTATCTTTTTTTTTTTTTTTTAACTAATCAGTGTATTACCCACAATCTCACTGTGATTATGACCCGAAAAACACAGACCCTAAGGACAATATAGATAACTAAGGTATCTAATACATTAAATATATTTTTTTTCCCCTTGGGTGAAGTGAATTTGAAAGAACTGGTCTCAGGTATAAGCCCCACTTCCAGGAAGATTCTGGCTTGTATATTTTATTCCTTAAGAAAGCATACTAGCAACTTAAGACCCACAAACAGGCAACCGTCTTCCTACATAAAGTCTCTTTCCTTCCCCGATTAATCAAAGAGATGTCACTTTAAAGACTCTTTACATGTGCAAGTTACTGTAAAGTCTTCCCTAGAAAGCTCGCCTGTCATGTCTCAAGCTACATGTCATCACTGACAGAACAGTTCCCAAACACCCCAGTGTGGATTATCCACAGAAATAAAGCCCTGCATCTTCTAAAGCCAGGATCATGTTACTTCATGGAGGAAGCATCAGCCATTGACAGTGGTAGGGCCCTCAAGCCCACCTGGGCAGTATACAAGAAGCACCACATTGAGCCCCACTCTGTGGTGTGCGCAACCCCACATTCCCTATGCAGTCCCAATGCATGGGAGGACTTTAGTGACAGCATTAGTTAATGGAAATTGGAGTATTTTAGGCTCATCAGCTACCCTTGGGACTTGGCTATCACTGGCAAGTCTTCGAGAGATGTCTCAGTAGGATGTAATGGTCCTTGTTAAGATTTCACGGAGTGGAAAGGAATCCCACCTCTCCTTGCTTGCTCCTAGTAGCTGGTAAAAACTTACTTATTAGTATTTATTTATTTCTCTCTGAATTTTCTGGGGATAGAGCAAGGCATAGCTTCATCAGCCTTCACCTCTCACTGGAACCAACTCCTATTCTGTTCCACTCTCCATGGCTTGGATTTTAGAGGCCACACATGAACTGACACAGATGCAGTGCACACACACACAAGCACACACAGTGCCATGTCCATAGGTATTAAATTTATCTAAGTCCATGACTGCTCCTCGTCCAGCTACCAATTTGGAAAGGATAAAGCAGTTAGCAGGGGGGCAATGGCAAAGTCACAAAAGGCAAATACAGCAGCAGTGATCCTGTTCACTAGCCAAGTACATGAGTTCATTTTAATCTTTTCTTAGAGCACAGTACCTCACAACTCCTTATCTGTCCCATTTTTTTTGCCTTTAAGAACATATAAATCATTACAGAATTATAACATTAATCCCTGTCGCTTTACTCACCATTATAAAACCAGTTATTAATACAAGCAGTCGAAAGTGGCTTCCTTACCCAAAACACAGGACGGAAAACTGTCTTAGGAAAAAAATTTCACTTTTGAGCTCATCAGCTCAAAAAGTCCTCTGTTTTGTAGATGCATTCGCTGGGGACCTCCCCTAAGGCCCCTAAGGTCTCAAAGGCACTGTTGTGAATGACAGCTGAGGTGACAGGCACTACACAAGCATTACACATTGCTTTGGCAAGGTCGGACTCACACTGCACTCAAGCAGGTGCAGTGGGCAGGAAAAAAGTTGGAAATCAGCAACAGCCCAGTTTATTTCTTATCCCTTTTAATTTCTTCAGGTTGCTACCACTGCAAGTCTTAGCTCTTTATAATTAATGGCCTCTGAGGTGCACAGAAAAGCCTTGGGTTGCTCTCCTTACAAATGTTTAGAAAGAATCGGACTCTAAATTGAGAGACGAGTTTCAAGGCAGCTAAAACTGAGTTTTCTAACTCAGAAAGAATGATATCCTTCTTAAACCATGCAAAATTATTTTAGTTTTTGCTGTAGATTTCAACCTCTTATTCTGTTCCAGTCACTGGGATATGTAAGCATCAACATCACTACTCCCAGACAAACCAAAGTGGTTTGTTGTAAGATATGAATCTTTTGTATCCCTTCAACATGAACATCAGGACAGAAAAAGCCAGGCTTTTTCCTCAGCTATTCATTACACACCAAGTACATGATATCACACCAGCCTATGAAATCTATCTTCTGTGTCTAATAAATCAACACAACCAGCATAACCAAATGATTATAAGAAGAGAAATTTGTCATTAAGGTACACAGCAATTATGACGTTCTACACATTTCCAGCTTTCAAATCCACTCTCCCTGCATGACGAGAGCAGCAAGTATTCCCACGACTATTCACAGCTATCATTTGACTAAACCCTTACACAGACACAACATCTCAAATCCAACATCTCGGTTACATCATTTACTTCAGTATTTGTAACTTCATCTTGGAACTTCTCCGGGTAAGAACACTCAGAACATAGTATTTTAATTTATGCATTTGAGCCTTTTGATTGACTTAATCTGATACTGTTGACAGTAAGTCTAGAAGATGTGCATTGACGACGCCTTTCTCCACAGCAGATTAAGTTTGTGGGAAAAAGTTCAGCACTACAAGGCACTTCATATCCAATTTTATAGCCCCTGATTTTATATACATACATCTGTCACCCACATAAACTGTGTTTTCCTTGTCATTACTGAGAAGTAAACAACGTTCACTTACTATTGTTTTCACCTGCACTCTCTGGTATTTAATGGCAAAGTCTTTACAGTAACTGCCAGAAAGGGTAGTTTAAAATGTTTTCCTGCACTATATACACAGAAATGCAACAAGGGCAGTGCACACCCTGTTGGCCTCCAAGAGCTTTTCTGCAGATTTTGTTAGGATGAATAGATAGAAAATATTCCAAAACAGCCTGCCCTGCAGAGCTGGTCTTTCAGACAAACCTAAATGAAAACAATTATAGTCCTGCCCCGGTTCAAGGTGTGCATAAGCCTGCCAAGGTAGCAGGTAAGTAATGTACTCAGGAAATGTGGCCATCTCAGTCTGACCCAAATGATATCAATCTCACAAGCCCTGGCTTCAGAAAAAGGGAGTTTCTTTGCAATGCTTTATTTCTTGAGATGGTTTATAAGGAGAAATCAAGCCCTAATCCCTTGAACAAAAACTAAATGAAGCATAATCCATCTTATGAGTTACAGCAAAAAACATTCTGGACAACATCAGGTTTTACTACACATAATGGCTTTATGAAATGTATAAATGTTACTGTTCTATAAAATACATTTTTTTATTCCAAAAGGCAAATTATAATTCATATTTATTCAGGACTTTCCTTTTTAGTGTTTTAAACTTACTTTTAAAAGAAAGACACAGGATTGCCAAATTAAAGATTTATTATAGTGTTTTTATTAACAAACTTTCATTGGAAAGTTCTGGGCGCATTAACACAGGAGGCACATTGGCTTCGATGTTTGGCATTTGACAGTCAACAGAATTGCACTTCACTGCGATAGCCTTGCTACAACAGTGTGAACTTTCACGGCAACCCTCATGGCGAGCCTCTCTCACTGACCTACTCAGCAGGTGCTTTTTATCATTTTGGTCGGCCTTCAAAACCTGCTCATTCTGCAAAGAATGCTGATCTATCTTGCTCTCAGCTTTCTTTTTCTGCTTGGACAGAGAGGCTTTCTTGCTTTCAACCCCATTCGCTTCTGTACCACCCTTTTCATCACACTTGTCTGTCTGCTGACAGAATCCCTTTTGGTTATTTGAGATGCTGTTCTCACATTCAGAGCAACGCACTATTAGAGGTCCTGCGTTTCGGCAGAGAAACTGTGAGGAGCTCATCACCTTTGGAACAGTTCTTACATTTTCCTCTGGGTTTTGACGAGCATGTGTATCTGTCCTGTTTATTCTCTGATGTGCCTGAAACTGTTGCACGGACTGGAGGAAAAAATTTTTAGGCAGGGAGTTCTGCGTCATCGTTCTTTTGAGCCTTCCTTGAAGGCAACTGCAGTGGAGGACATGCTGGACTGGATGTACATAACCTTCGGCAGCTTGCTGTAAAGCATTTATAGGAGCTACAGAACTCTGGATCTGTACAGTTCCTGGAGTAGGAGGACACTGGTAACAGAAGGTGTCACTTAACTGCTGGCATGAGTGTGGACTCCAGTGCACTGCCACTTGCTTATATGCATCAGGACAGCTGCACTGCCTGTTTTGAGAGAAAACTGGGCATATGGTGCGTTGGTCAATAGAAGTCTGCAGCACAGATGAACCAGCAACATTTTTTATGCTTTTACTCACTTCACTATTATAGGCTGGATGCATTGGCACACACATGTTTTGGGGCCTGCTGCTGAAGAGCTCTGAGCAGATATGAGTTTCTTCGTACGTCACCTTCTCTGCAGGGTTGCAGATACCAGTTTGTGACGCCAGGGGCTCAAGCTCATAGTGCTCATGCTCCATTTCTGGTTTTTGACTTCTGGAGTCCAGCTGATACTTGCTAACAGGATGTGATTTATTTTGACCTCTGCCTCCTTGGCCTCCTGAAAAGGTTTGAGAGAGGGCATTACACCGCAATTTTTTTGGTAGTGGGATCTGGCCACAAGTGCCCTGGGGTCCAAGGCATCGGCACATGCACTGGAAGAAGAATGTTGCAAAAGCCCAGCTAATGCACATTATAAGCATCATAAAAGTGCCGAGCTGCGTGTACGCCAACACTGTGGAGGGCATCATCATTGCTCCAGCTACAAATGTGGTCAAGGCAGCCATTGCAATAGCAGAACCCATACGGCTCAGAGAAAAAATGACTTTTCCCTCTCGGTCAGGGTCAGGCGCTAAGCGATAAGCCACTCCATAATGAACAGCAAAGTCTACTGATAAGCCAACAGCCACCGAAATGGTGACAGACTCTAACACATTTAGCTCCCATCCCAGAAGAACCAGAGAACCTACAGTGACAAAAATAGTTCCGGCTATTGACACTATTGCATAGAGGCTTATGATTATATTCCAAGTTGTAAGAAGCATTACACTAAATGCAACAGCAACTGAAAGACCCATGGCAATCAGAGTACCGTCAGAAAGACTGTCCTGAAGATCATAAAATTCAAGGTTACTCACAAACCAACCATTGCTAAGACCTTCAGGAGCAGAACTAAGCTCATTTGAAATCCACGAGTCCACCTCTTTGTAGAACTGATGCATTTTCTCATAAGCCAGGGTGAAGAGGTAGGTGCTTTGGAACTCCAACACCACGGCCCTGATGGTGTCATTAAGGTCAAAGCGAGGCCCTGGGGTTTTGCTGTCTAAGTGGTACCCTGTGCTTCTTTCTAGCTCCATTATAGCTCTCTTGATACATAATTCAAAAACTTCTTGTTTGTATGGAAAGCTCCAGTGGCTGCAGCAGGGGTAAAGAGATGGCTCATCGCAGTCTTGATTTTCCATCCACTGCTTAAATGTTTCAATGAAGCAGCTTGTGAAGTCTTGTTCTTCAGTCTGATAAAAAAAGGTTTGGTTTCTTAACTTCTGACAGAAACGTAAAATCCAAACCTGTGAGGCTGGGCTAGCAATATTAAAACTGGTATCTAGCTGTAGCTTTCCCTTGCTTTTAGGATTTAAAGGGTCACCATTATCCTCAGGTGTCACACCCCAGATTACTGTAATGGGCATGTGGAGCTCCTCTCCGTGGTGGACACGTTCAAACATAAAAAGTTTTTTGTATTCTGCATCGTATCGCTCAAATGGGTGGGAAGACCTAAATACCTGAAACTCAGAGAGCTCCAGCGATGGCAGTTTCATCTTTGGATTCACACACACGATATATGCTCCACCAATTGTTAAGGCAAGGAACCAGAAAAGCCAAATATATCGAAATTTGATTACAATGCATGGCAAAACTTTTTCAAAAAATATCCTGGATGCTTCTGAAACTGCAAAAATAATCTTGTGGAACATTTGGCACAACACTGTCCAGCAGTTTTTGTTGTTGTATACCCTCTGCTGAGGTTTCTTAAAGCAACTGAAAATATTGAGAAGGTATCGTTCATGTAACACAACTACAGCAGGCAGCCATGTAACCATCAAAACATAATTCACCAAAATGGCAGTGCCAGCATAAACACCAAAACACCTGATTGCTGTGATATTGCTGACGTAATTAGCATAGAAGGCAGCAGCGGTTGTAAAACTTGTGACAAACATGGAAAGAGCAGCGTGCTGCAACGTGATGCTCACTGTCTCAGAGGTTCCAGCATGAGGTTTATCAAACTTTGTGTAGTTCCAAACATCACATAAGACAAAGGCATCATCTGCTCCAATCCCAACAAGGATAATTAATGCCGTGAGATTCATGAATGGAAAGAACTCAAAATTAAATACTACCCGATAGAGAAAATAAGAAATAATCAAGGAACTAATGATTGCAAACATGGTCATCAGCGTAATAAACATGGACTTTGTGTACACACACATAACTAACAGAACAATTACAATGGCTATGGCAGGATACACAGTATCCATCAACAGGTAATCTTGAAACAACCTATGTTTTATTCCAAACTCAATCCCTGTGACGGTTGTTACACCATCAGAAGCGTTCCAGTTCTCAAAGTTATCTAGGTAAATACTCATCATGCTTTCCCCTTTCTCAGTCGGGGAGAAGAGCATGCTGTATTTTAAAGCTGGTAAGACATAGTCAGCTGTCTTTGGGCTTAGAAAATCCTTGTCCACTAGGTAGTGAAGGATCTGGTAAACAGCATTGTACTTGGTACATTTGCGAGGCACGTTTGTACACTTCAGTTGGTCCTTCCTTTTGGCATTCATATCCCAGCAGTCCGGCCCCAGGGTTCCATTGTAGTAGTATTTGGCACATGTTCGAAGCAGCTTTAGGGTGTGAGAGACGTCCCGTTCTACGATTTTTTGACACGATGACCTGTTGTTCAGAATAGCAATATAGTTGCCCAGTGTCCAGCTGGGACAGCATGAAGCAGCAGTGGCTCTCTGGCAAAGGTCACCAAACTGGGAATGGGATCTGATCTGTATAAAGACAGGCAGGGCAAACAGTCCACTTTAAAGGAGCAGTCCAAATTATTAGAAACATTCACCCACAAAAAACCTCCAAACAAACAAAAAAACCCAACTCAGTCCAACACCTTCTTCTCCTAAAACCCCCCACAAAACCAACCAAAAATTATGAAAATTCAGCTTATGGTTCTTCCGTGCGAACATTTTAAATTCCTATTTCCACACACATTGTTTTTGATCCGTATCCTCTTACATGCAGAAGACTTAAACCAGCAGTAACTTGCCACAGTGGCATAGAATTGGCAGAAGCATTAAGAGTGTTATAATTCTATTGTCTGAAGATGCACTGAGGTATTTAGTTTCCTTCCAGACTGAGGACAGTTAATTCTCTTCTGTTATCTCATGCTATATTCCTGAAAATAACCAATCAGCCATGAATCAATGAAGTTTCATTCTGCTTGCAATCATATCCTGAAGTTCCTAGGAGACTTACCATCCAGAAAGAAAGGATGTGACAGACAACTTCCACCTGACCCCTCTTCTACAACCCTGACTTTATGACTCTCTTTTAGCTGTTGTGCAGCTGACAGACACTGCCCCTGACCTGCTCAGCCTGCCATCCAGGCACTGAACATCCCTAAGTCATCCAGGATTTCCAAAGCACAAGCATGAGATAATTCCACTGTCATGAAGCACCCCAAAATAAGCCCTCATGCACAGAGACTGCACAGCAGTCATGCCTCTGAATGCTGCACCCATGGTGGGACCAAGTCCCATGAGTTGACTCAGGAGTGGAGTGGAGGAAGCTGCAGCAGCAGCAAGGCCAGAGAAGTCATGGGGACAAGCAGACACCAGTGGCAAGTGCAGAGAGGGGAGAGCTGGGACATGGGGGAAGACTGCTGTTGTCAACTCAACTGACTACCCAAACGTCAGTAACTCCTACCAGAGCTTTACAGAGATGATAGCAATTTTAACATCCTGGGTAAAGACTCTCCTGAACTGAATGAGTGTTAATCCCTTATGGGGATATTCTTCTTCCGCTTCAGGAATATTCCAGACTTAGCTGAAGTCAGTAAAAGCATGATTTAGCTAAATCACCATAGGCACTTCTATGCAAAACTGAATCAATAAAACAGAAGTGAAACTCTTAAGGTTAGATAAGGGGAATTTTCCCAAGTTGAAAAAACTCAAACTTGGTAGGGCAAAAGAAACTTAAGTCTTAAAAAACAGAACTTCCAGCCTGTTATATATGACAAAGTAGAATTAGTCCTTATATGGACTAATATGTGTATAGACATATATAAAAGTTCAGCCTTCATCAAGCTACACAGAATGAACACCTACTAATACAATCACATTAATACAGAGATGTGCTTCAGTTTACAGGATCTGGCCCTGAAACCATTATCTATGTATGCTTTAAATTTAGGTGAAGTAAGCCACATAGTCTCTTTTTTTTTTTTCTTCTTTTTCTTCTTTTGCAAAATTGCACAGGTTTATTCTTAGCAATCCTCTATAATGCAGACCAAAAAAAAATGCACTTGGGGATTCTCACGGCAGTTATAAAAGCTTTAATACGGACTAAATTTTGTCAGCCAGTTTCTGAACAATAACAAACTGGCATTCCCAAAAAACAGGATAATTCACATTTGATTGTTTCCAGATAAAAACACTCACACATGCAAACTCAGGAAAAACTGAACAACCTACTAAATAAAAGGAAGCACTGGAATAGCATATCTGTGTTTTTCATGGCACATCTCCAGGTTAGTCCTATGAGGATATAATAGGCAAATTGGGAGGAAAGGGCTGTATTGTCTTCTCTGCGTATTCAAGTTCAAGATGGGACAATGAGGTTTATATACTGTTCTTCAACACTCGCTGCAGGCCATAAACATTCACTGCTAAAGTAACTGCTGCCAAAGATAAAGTAACATGAGCTGGCAGCTGGAAATTAGAAATTAAAATACAAAATTTAGCTCCTGGTGGCTCATTAAAATACTACGTAAAATGTTAATAGATTGTAGCACTGAGCTTTGTTAGTGATCCAAAAGAACTGAAAAGGCCATTTTGCTATTGCCAGACCTGGTCTGCCACTGGCAACATTAAAATTTATTTTGGAACAAGTAAGGAAACTAAGCAGTGCAACCTGCACACATGCTGCATCTATGGGCAGATCTGCCCAAATGGATCTCCGCAGTAACACACATTCACAAATACACAGTTTTGGGGAAGCAGTCTGAAGAGATAACACACAGTCTTTGAAGCTTATAAAATAACAGTTTATGGTTAACAGGGAAAACATTCTGCAATTAACAGGTGAAAAAAAGAAGGCTCTTCTTATCCAACTAGTAAAAAGTTAGAGCACCTCCTGTAACTATTTTGTATATAGAGTTTCCATGAAGATTATAGGAACTACCATATGCTGAGCAGCTGCAGGATGGAGCACCTAAGTGTCAGTAAAACATATCGTCAAAACAGTTACAATCAGATGGGAATACTATTAACACATGAGGATATACTATTAGTTCCATACTAAAGCAAATACTTGGTGCTGAAATCATGCTTATCATCAGAAAAATATACAAATTCTAAGGTTTGGATTTGCAGAAAATAGTGTTTGATTTTCCCATCTTTGGGTACAGAAAGCTTTGCCACTTATTTCAACAGAATTGAGGCCCTAAACAAGCTTGAATTCAACAGCAAAAATAACTACAGCCAGGTTCGTAAGCCCAGAAGGTCACCGGAGTCATAGATTTCTTCCGATCACTGCAGTGCAAGTCAGCATCCTCCCTAGGGACTGGCTGCTACTAGAACTCAGCATTCACAAGTGGGGCATAGCACAGCACTTTGTGAGTTCTAAGAAGTGTTAAAAGTCCTTGAAAACTGTTAGAAAGTGTTAAAATAATTTAAAAATGTTATTTGTAAATAACAAGGATTTAAAAAAGAAATTGTGAAAAAAGCCTCAGCCCTTTCTGAGCCCTGAATGTCTAATTTTTATTATAAATCTACATACACAGACCAACAATAATTGCAAAACCTAACCATATCACTCTGTTTTGTATATTAACTAGCTAAAAGGCAATGCTGCTATCATGATACACTATTATTCTGCTCAGCTGCAGTATTCAATTACTATATTCTGAAGTAAATTACAAGTAAATTACAACTAAAGATCCACAGAAACATTACTTGCTACAATTTCCTCTATAAATATCCACACAACTGTGGGTGTAGCTGAAATACCCAACATTTAATTTTCTGAAGTGTTCTTATTTCAAAGGAAGAGCTGGTTTTATGGATATAAGATGTGCGGTGCTTTCTTTTTGAAGTAAAGTAGTTTCATCCTTCCCTCAGAAAGCACAGCAGTGTTTGAAATAATACATTATTATCAAAGTGTGCATATAGGGAGGAACAAAAGAAAAATTCCTCAAGAGTAACACAATCATGACAGAGAGTATTCTTCAGATGTAATTAATTGTCTTCTGTTAAATAGAATTATTATGGGTTTTTTAATTCAGACTGCATTGCTTTCCAATGACCTATACTACCTGGGATTTACCTGCATCAGCTGCCTGTGTTACTGAACTTCAACAGTTAAACAAACAGATTAGTATTTCCTCCTTAACTCTCAGTTTTTACCCTTGTAAATTACTCCACTGAATCTCCTGATTGAACTGGCAGTATGATTACTCCCCAGCTCAGTTCATGCAAAATTGAGCTGGGTTAGTTTAAATACCATGCTTTGCTCTCACCTGGCTCATTCTGATCAAAAGAGATAAAGGACAACCACAAGAGCCATCCTGTCAGTGCAATAATCTTTGACGGGGAAAAAAAGGACACTTCACAAGCACATGAGGACAAAAATGACTCCCACCAAGGGAGGCCAACCAGGACAAAATGCTTGTCAGCAGAGTGCAAGGGAGATTCATTATATGATGTTTTGCTACAGATCAACATTTTAACGAAGCAAAGGACAGCTGTTATAAGGAAAACATTTGGAAATTTGCTAAATTAACAGAGTTGTCTAAAAGGCAACAATAAACAACTCCAATAAAGAAAATATCCTCCTTAAATAAATATGGTATAATATGAATTTGTAATTAATTTTGTTCTGAAGGAGGAAAAAATGGAATTAAATAGATCAATATTAATAGAAGAAAACCATATTGCTTTATTTCCATGCAAATTCACCGATGCAAAAGTTCATGACTACTCAGAGGTTCAAAGGAGTTCACTCCAGCAAGTGACAAGCTTATATTTTACAAATGTACTATATGGATGCTTATTTTATTTTAGTCTTTGTCAGTTAACTTCCTTCAGTCAAAAATGGACATTGATTTCAATCAGAGTGCTAAATTACCTTGGTAACACATGTAAAAGAAGCCTCTGAATCTGGCTATTCCAAAGGTTATTTTGACTATGCAGGGTACTGAGTACAAGGACAGTCAAGTAAAAATACATGGGGCCAGACAGACAATGACAAAACGTCGTTTTTCATTTCCTCACTTCTAAAGAGAAAACTAAGATTACTCTGTACACACCATTATCCCCACCTAATTAATTGGGCTATATTTCTAGCTACTGTATCTATATTCTGTTGATGTCCACTTATCTCCATTTTAAACTAACAGAAAAAAAACCTGAGTGACCCCACTGGGTGTCAGAGAAAACTGTTTATGCTATGAGGATGCAGCTCCCTCAAAAGCAAGGAAAATTAATTATTTGCTGGGAAACAAGAACAAAACTCCATGGAATTATATTCTACAAGGAAACATACAGCAAATACAAAGATAGTCCTTTCTGCAAAAAAGCTGAAGCAACCCTCCTCTACCTCATTCTGGATGTTATTAGTAGCAAAACCAAGGAAACCCCCCATATAAATCTGATTTACAAATTGCAAATTGCTTTTTAACTTTCCCTGCATGCTGTTTGACAGAGTGGGAACAATGTGAAGTCCTCTCATATGCTACTGGATGAAAATGGGCAGCAAAACAAAATTTCAAATACATGCTCCATATCTGCAAGTTAAACAAATTAAATGCCATATTTACTTACCCTCAAGTTATCTACATTGCACATTGACTTAATTGCATTCAAATTCCACAGATTCTCTCCTTCTGTTGATGTAAACACCACTCGTGAATAGCGATCACCTGAAATTACAGGAGGGGGGTTTTATTGATTGTTTGGGTGTGCCTGGTATCAAAGCCTGAGGCAAAATCCCACTGTTCAAATGACACAGATGAAATCTTTGTCAGGTCATGGGAATTCACCTCCTTTTCAAGATGAGCTATTTATCTGTAAGACTTGCTCCACATGAAAGTTTCCATTTCCTTAAAGTGCTTATAGTAAATATGGCATCTTCAATACTATATACCACTTAGAAGCTCTACAGACTTCTATTCAAGCAAACTATCTTCTGAAATATGACAAACAAATAAAAATCAAAAGATCTAATCAGCAAACTATGAAATTCTTGGCATAGCATAATGGCAGAACGCTGATAATAGTAATCAAAGGCTGATTTAGTAAGTCATTTGGGAATATAAATAATAATTATAAAGCTGTTTCTACAAGAATGTTTTTGCTTTAGAAGCAAATGACTGGAGTGGAAATTGTTGTGATATCCTTGAGGCCATTTTTAAGAATTCCACAGTTTAGACACATAGAGCTTAAATTACAAATTAAATTGCATTTATCAGAAGACAGCTTTTAGGAAAGGAAATGATTACTTAGTGGCAGTGAGATCTGAATGCATAGCTCACAAGGGAAACAGATACAAACAGAAATATATGGTTCTGCATAACACAATATGGTACTTTGCGTTAAGGAACATTATTACATTAATTAAAATACTCCAAAAAACCAAAAGACTGAATTTTCCCCACTGCTGTGAATCTTCAGAGTTTTTGCCTTCCACAAGACTGTAATGAAAAGACTGGGAGGTAGTGCTTTATGATGTCAGACCATGGTTTAGGATCAAGGGAATTGAAATCTGCAGATCCTGGAGCAGACAAAGAAAGACACCAGGAATGACAAAAACGGGTCAAGAGGAAATCAACTGTTTTCTTTACATAATGGACTGGCAAATTTTCCCATAGAAGCACAACTCCTTCATGACTGCCACAACTGAGACTACACAGAAACAGTAGTGGAAAGAATGAGTGAGATTGTGCAGAAACAGCACGCAGGATAAGAGGAGTTAATTCTCCTTCAAGTTGCAGTTAATGCTCAGCAGAGTTTCGAGTACATTTCCTCTTCCTTACTCATGATATGCTCAGTCTAATTCGGTTCTGCTTACACGAGCAGAAATGATGATCTTGCTCACATCCTCTCACTTAAGATATAAGACCATACTGTAATTGAAAAAAAAATAATAAAATCTGTTCTTTACCCCAGTTTTCACTGGTCATCCCTCTCTTAGATCAAGTAATATACACAAAAAATTTCACTATTATGTTTTTGTGCTCTGTTATCAGTTCTCACATATGGAAGTTGCCGCAAAAGAGCTCAAGTCGTTCTATGAATAAAGGCAAGATCTACATCTGCTAAATCACGCTCTCTGCCAGAACAGGACTTATCAAAGTTCTGCAGCATGCCCTGTAAAAGGTCAATAGACTTCTTTGTCTTTTGTCCTCCAGTTTGACTTGGTAAGCTTCATGAGCCCCCAGTGGTTTAAAGGGGGGATTTTTTTTTTTGTTTTGAGGGATTTTTTTGTGTCCTTTCCCCCTAAACAACCCCCTAAATTCTGTACAGGATGACCAGTGATGTCTTTTCAGACATATAGAGGAAAAGTATTTTGATTTAGGTTTTTTAGAACTAAGCTAATGGCACAGATAGAACACAACTTCTTCCCTAGAGTGAATCAAGCTCTACCTCCATAGTCACACACAAAGCAGTGCTTTTACAATGATTAGCATCACCAAGAACTAACAAAATTCTTTACAGGAAATGGAAACAGTTAAAGGAAGCACTTTAGGTAAATACAGTTGCTTCTGAGGAAAAACCAATAGAACACAACATTTCAGCCCAATTTTCTCAAGACTTCTGCACACAGAAAGAAGGTGCTTATTGTGCACATATGCCAAGCAAAAAATATTTTCCTACGTGGCATACAGTGTATAGAAGAGTTCAGAAAACATACAACTGACAGAAGTCTTTAGCCTTCCTTACATCATTTCTTCACTTACTTGGAATATCACAGAAAAAGGTGTCCTTGTGGAAGTTCCAGTCTGCTTGCCTCTTCTCTCTTTCATAGTGATCATCTGACCATCTGTCATCTTGATGACTAAACCAAAATAAATAATTTTACCTTAACTTAGCAAAGAAATTGTTAAAAGAAGGAGCATCCAAACACATCCCACACCCTAACAGCTCTTATATATGATAAAACATATTTTTAACAATGTGCCTTTGGTATAAAAAACTGAAACTTTATTTTTTTATTTAAATTAAGAGACTTCCAAGGAAATGACATCGAGTCTTGTTCTGAAAATATCCGTAACTCTAAGAGAAAATTACAATTAAATCTCTTTTAAGAGTTTAACATGGGAAATATCTAGCCTGATGTGAAAGGCTTTGAGAGTTGTAGATGATCAGATTCAATATTTATCGAAGTCCGTGGAAGTACATATATTAACTTCAGAGGGTACTGGTGCAAGCACTACGTACATAGAAAAAACACCAGTAAAATAAAATACATTTAAAATACAAATTCCTACCTTTTAGCTTGCTCATCTGCATATTTGAAAGGATAGTTTGCAAGTGTTGCTTTGTATCCTGTGTTTTTCACCATATTGTTCCACGTGACCAACCTTTGTCCTATGGCTGTCCCTCTTGGTTCAAAACCCTAAGAGGAGAGAAAATCACAAAATTCCATTAATAGTTTTCATTCTTTAGCTCAAACGGGAAAGCGGAAACACGATCAAAGTGATGGATAGTTTTCATTATGAACCATAATTACTCCAGGCATCTACTTCTAAAGGTAAAATGCTTTATGACAGGTCAGACAAAATAATGACCAACTGTATAGAATGACGAGGGATTAAGAATTCTTGCACGTACTACTCCTCTCTCCGAGAAGAGATGATTTAGTCAACCAAATGTTCAACACCTAGTTTTCAGAGTAAGGGCATTCTATAAAGTCCTCTTCATTATCTCATTTATCACTCTTTATTGATTAAATACGATTAAAAAACTCCAAAGTATATCTACCCTATTCCTCTTGGAGGATATACTTTACAGTTTTACATGATTTTGAAAATGACATTGAAACAATTTTAACAACTTGACTGTTTTCAAGAAATATCCATTACATATGGATATCTACATATATACTAGAAATAACAATAACTTATAGAAACAGTATATTTTTCTTTTAGGATAATAATTAAATGCGGTATTTTCAATGAAAAGTCCTGAAAGTTACTCCGGGGTAAGACAGTTTAAGAAAAGTAAGAAATGAGCACAGTATTTAATAGAATCTGATAAAAATTGCTTTTAGTTCTCCAATATGTATATCATTTCATCCCCAGAAGGCACTTGGAACCCCCTTCCCTTTAATACTGGCCCTCAGTCTTTGAAACCTGATTTAGAACGTACGGTCTGTGTTGTTCTCTGCCATACATATAAAACTGGGATGAATTTACATTATCCATCTACAGCAGTTCTGCTAAAGGACATATGACTTTTCAATACCAAAATGCAGAGAGAATTTAAACTAGTGGATAACATTCTCCAATGGCCACTGCTGCTCTTTATCACCGTTTGCTGTGCCAATGTCAAGATTTCATACTTT
Source organism: Lophotriccus pileatus (assembly GCA_035583135.1). Classification (NCBI taxonomy): domain Eukaryota; kingdom Metazoa; phylum Chordata; class Aves; order Passeriformes; family Tyrannidae; genus Lophotriccus; species Lophotriccus pileatus. The sequence continues at coordinate 17,756,291 of JAWWES010000115.1, forward strand.
TTTCTTTTTTAATTAGAGGAATTGCAAGAGTCTTTAACAACTAATTTTTTTTGTGGATTCATTAGACAGAAACTGCTTCTGCAAGCTTACTACCAATTGAGTTTCTTTGGAAATTGTTTCCCAAACAGATTTCTAGTACAGGGAACCTTTTCAGGTGTACTAAGACTCAGTTTTTCTCTCTAGGCAGATCTCAATTCAAGAGGAATCTACCAATTGTTGTACTTGCATTTGCTGTTTCCTGGTGTCACTGAAAAAACAACAATCAGAAAACACTTAATGATTAATATTTACTTACGAGCAGTGGATCAGAGAAATCTGGAAGATCTGGAACTAATATTCCAACCAGGGCACACACCACAATTAACACAGTGCACATGCCCAGCACCACCACAGGCCAGTCAGCGATTAGCGCGGCATAGCTACGGGAGAGGGGCAGAGAGAAATGTTACAGAAACGAAAGCTACACACAAAATTAATCCACACTGCTCCAAAGAGCTGTGTTGAAACACTGACCCATGTTCTTTGTTACTCTTACAGGAAATTAAGCTGGCTATCACAAATGGACAGAAGCCATTTGGAAACGTTTTTTCCATACATTTGTTGGGTTGTTTTCCCTTTTTTTAAGGTAAGAACCCCTCTCCAACTTTCTATCAAATCGCCTTAAAAGTTTCTATTCTTACATAGAAAGTTTTTCATATCGACTACTATTTTTTCCCCTCAGGATTCTGACAAAAATGCAGGCTTTATCTTAGATCTTCTTTGTGCTGCTACAAAGATGATTAACTATGGACTGAAATAGATATTTCTGTTGCTTAGTACATGTTCAGCATTTAAAACTGTCATAGCAATAATTCACAGAAAATACTTTTATACAAAAAAGTACCAGAAAAAGAACATGTGAATTGAAAACTGTCGTTTAAGATTAAATACAATTTTTTAATATAAATACTTTTTCCTTAACTTTATACTTAATGTTTGGCATGGATATTATCCATGATTTGGGCCACTAAAACTAGACACTTAGTTAAAAATTTAAAGATAGAAAGACATCACTGTTTCTTTTTTGAAAACTTAAGCATTTTAAAGAAAAAAAAAAACAAAGAGGAAAAAATCTCACTTTTAAAGTAAAAAGCAAAAGAAAACATTTCCCTTACTTTTACAACAGTCATTAAAAAATACCCAAACCCTACATACTGATGATCCATGAAATCTGTTGTAAATTCAAAGATGCGAGGGAGTGGCAACACGATACGTAAACTAATCAGCATTAACTATCTAGTCTTCTAGCATAACATACATCCTTGCATTTTAACACCTAGTTCATTCCAAATTTTAAGAGTGCAAGAATTTTTATATGCTAACCTAATTTTATTTTTGTAAAATATTTTTATATTTGTTAAATTGACAGAAGAGTATCAGAAATCAAGTGAAAACCAGAAATCTTAATTTCTAAATAATTTTTCTTACAGTAAACACCTGAATTCATAGTTTATGTTTCAAAAGCAACACTACCTAAAGTAAAGAGAGTACAGGAAGTCCCATAAAGTTTAAAAGATGTCAGAAAAATAATTATAGGCTATGAATCATTCTATACAGATGGCCTCTGTACATACTAAATATTGATCAAGAAGATCTACACTCTTACTTCCTCCTCAACTTACAAGCAGTGTAACATGAAAGTTTATAGCTTGACTTATCCTTTAGTTATTTCTACTGTCTTAAAAGATCATGGCTCTTTTTCAGTTTTAAGAGCAACATATTAGCTAATCACAGTACAATTACCAGCTCTACAGAATTTTTCTGTCCTGCTGTTAAGAAGGGAGGGAATGGCCATCTCTTCACTCCAGCAATGGTATCCCAGCATTCCAACTGTAAAATCAACAGCACTGAGGAAGTTTATGGCTGACTTTCCATAGCATGTGGAAATAGGTACATATAGGGGTCTAAGTGCAGCTTTAAGGAGAAAGGAAGTCCAAAGCACTGGGTGTATCTCAATTTCCTATTAGGTAAACATGAAATAATTCTTACATTCTCACACGAGAGGTTAATTAGTAAAGGCTTGAAAAGCAATCTGAAGTTTAAGTTTTTATTAAAGTGAATCACAAAGGGGCAGTTTGCCAAATGAGCAATTGTACAAAGTAGAAGTGAAGGGAATTAAATGACCTAATAGAGTTTTCCTATTTATAGGACTAAATGTTTTCATAAACACCAAGCTAGACTGACTAACTATTAGAGACATTTGCTCTGAAGTCATAAAAGTTATACCCAAAAGATTTCTTTTCCTATTCATCACTAGTGCCAGATTTACCACTTTGACATGTTGTCTCCACACTTCCATTCTCAGCTGAGCAGCTCTTAATTTGGTTAAATTCTTTCAGTCACTAGCTGTAAAGGAAACTATGTCTTAGGTAAAATGTTTAACTTGATAATAAGCCACATACTGGAAACAGTAAGTGCTTGTTTACACCTGCAAATTTGTCCTATTTCTTGTATCACATACTGAAATTCAGATAAGCAAAGTTGACCTGAGCTGACAAAAATGATTAGCCAGACTAAATTTTATTCCCTGTTGGAGCATTATTTGGTGCTGCTGAGGGCTCTAATTCCAACCAAGTTGCCTATAAGCAGCCTCAACCCCAAACCACTGTACGTGGCTGAACAGATGGCAGTTATTTTTCACCCACTAAAAAGTCAAAATGAGCTTAATTACTTTTTCTTTTCTCCATGAAAAGCAAGGCACTGCCCTGATTCCACGTAAATGACCACTCGCCTGAAAACGCCTGAGTCCAAAAGGAAAATGCTTGTATCAGCTCCTCAGTCGAGGAATCACATTCAGAAAGGATATCCTTAGTGCTAAGCACATCCTTTAGTACTTTTCTATATCAAGATAACACCTCCTGCTTTTTGATGCCTAATTAAAACTATTTTTTGGTTGTGCAATGATCTGGACATGTAGCCACACTGATACTTTATCCTCTTTTTTTTTTCCCTCCAAACTACTCAAACACTGACTGATGAATTCTCTTAAGTTTGACACTGACTGAAAGATCATTCTTTATGCCACTTTGCCCTTGCTTTCAGTCTAGTTGTTAGAATGGTACTACTACTTTTAGTTAGCTATGTACCATTAAAATGCACATAGCTTTCATTAATTTATTTCCTCCTGATGTTTTTCACACACTTAAAAAAAGTTTGGTTTGGTTTTTTCTTCATGCTTTAAATAACTCAATACGCTTAGGAGATATAGTAATTCAATCTGTATTTATCTCAGCTATTTAGCACCACTAAAAGCACTGCTGGTTCAAGCAATTTGCCCCAGGGTGATCCAAGACCTCAGATAGATTCTTCAGAAGGAGAAAGCACAAAAGACATTGTTTAGTTTTCCTTCCCATTTTAAGCTGCAGTATAATGCGTGGCTGATGTTAAACTTTTCAAATCAGCACCTGTATGCAGATGTACTCAAACCACTACTCACCCTCATACAGAGACAGAAATGTACCATGTATAGTGTCTGTATTGTAAAATGGTCACTATATTTGTGTGACTGAATTCATAGCAACACACAGATTTATGTAACTCAAAACAGGTACTTAACAAACAGCCCTGTTCTTTACTGAAGGCAAATCTTAAAGATGGATTATGTTTTTAATATTTTTCACTTGAGATGGTTTTTTGTTACCATGCCTGTTGCACTGACAGCTTCAGATACGTCACTGTTATTTTCTATGACCCTGCCATTCTTCAGAGCGTATACAATCCAAACCTAGTGCTCTTGATTGCATGGGGCTTCTGGTTTTAGAAGAAGAAAAAACTATTACAATGAAATTTTCTGAACTTGTCTGTCAGGTTTGTTTATCATTACTGATGGGTACAGCCAAGCCACTTCTCCGAGTAGCCCTTAATCAAAAAAGTACTGAGGCATGGAGTTTTTATGCTCGTGTACATACACACAAGCAGAATGGTACAGGTTGGAATAAAAATGCCATTAAATAGATGAAAACAAGAAGCATTGAAATCTGCACGGGTTTTTAAATTCTGACCTAGTATTAATGAAGAGACTGCTTGTCTCCCCATAAATAGAGCACCTGAGTTTGCCACCTTCTGCATTCTATCCCCTTCCTGCTCCCCAGAATTCACAGATATGTTACAATTAGGGAAGTTAAAAAATTGTCCCTGTCTCTTTCTTCCAGTGTTTATTTAGGGACCCATTGTAGATCAATTCTCCCAAATGTTATTTGACCTCACCTCCACAATCTCCCATGGCAGTTTCAGAAATTCCCTACTCACAGCATAAAGAAGTACCTTTTCCTTTTAAAATCTGTTTTAATTTGATTGTTTACTATTTTCTTTGAATATTCCTTATTCTTGCATTGTGCAGGGAACAACATTCTGCAACTCTCATGTGTGACAGCATTGGACCTTACCTTTTTGGTAACTTGAATGGTCTGGCTGGCCTAGAAGGAGGAAAAGAGAGTAATTGAAAATATATGAAATATGCATGCACCTACCAATTTGTTTAATTCTTCCTATACATGAATAAGCAAATAAATTATGAATATCAGATATTTTGGAATATGAATTATTTTCAAAGGCCCACAATCATATTCAATTGAGTCTTTGCAAACAAGTAATTCAGAGAATAATTACTACTACAGACAGCTGGGTTTTCTAAAGTGGAATTTTATGCAGCTGATTTTTGGGATTACTATTTCAGAGGCTTTTGCAGTTTTCAACAAGAGACCAAATACAGTAACATGCTAAAAATTCAGTACAATTGAAAATCATGACAAAGTTTGCACATGATGGGAAGAGACAACCACAACACCATGCTCTGACTTCGCAATCCACAAACCTTAATTGACCTTTGTAATTCCATTATGAAAAATTATTTTGGCCATAAATTCTCTTTTGCCATAATACAGGAAATAGAATGACAAAGAGTACCCCTCTAAAATAATTTTATGCAAGTTTTTCTTATTTCTTAAGAATCTAATATTATGTTTGATGAGGAGATAGCAAACCCAAGGGAAAATTATTCTTATCTATCAGTTCAGTGAGCACTTCATTTTGTTAGCTATTGGCACTTCATTTTGTTAGCTATTGGATCAGTAAGTTTCACATACATTTCACTTAAAATAAAAGACTTCCATGAAGAATTTGAAAGTCCTTTCAAGAACTTCCTGTCTGTGACTGCAACACACGATCACTCCAAAGATGTAACCATATTATGCCTTCAGTTAAGTTATGGACTTGTCTCACTACCAAAGACACATTTAATATTACTTCTTCAAAAAAGTACAGAAAGCAATGAATAAAGAAACAGCCACTTGCATAAAAGAGATCACTCAGTAATTTTACACTGAGGTTGCCAAAGGCATAGATTTGTATGCTTTCACACTACCAGAATAACATTCAAACTTCAAGCTCCTCAGAGATTTTCAGAAAAGCTTAATTTAGTACACAAAAAAGAAATTTGCTGTCCTTCAGTGCACAGGATTCAACACACTGGGTTGAAATCCATGTCCAGGGGAACAAAAACGCTCTGGCATAATCATCTCAAGGCAGCTGCAACCATGCCCACACTAGGTGTGAGGACTGCTCAGACTGTATCTATCTCTGAGCAACTGTAAGGTAAAGGTGAACTAATCCACAGAAATCTGAACCTATGAAACAAAATGCTGTCACACCAAACAAAAAGTACAATCCAATGCAAGCCAGCTCTTTATGAAGCAAGAGGACACTTCAGATACAGATTCAAAGCACTGCTAAATAACAGGATAGCAAAAGTGAGATGAAAATGTAATTGACAACTGCTGTACAAAATAAGAATTCTATAAAAGCAAATTTGTATCAGCTGTAATTCACTGTTGTTTGGAAATGCTCCAACCCAATGCAGCTGTTAACTGGGACATGCCTGTAGGTACTACACAGTAGCAAGAGTTGCTCCTTGCAGCCATGTGGAAGCTGGAGAAAAGCAGGAGAAAAGCAGAATAACCAATCTGCAGTTGCAGTAACTCGAGGATTAAGGAAAGGTATAGACAAAGATCCTCTGTTAAATCTAGCCACAAAAGTGAAGATTAAATTTATGAAATGTCATCAACCCTAAGACTGCCGGTCCAAGATGCACAAATGAGTACCTTCAGAAGTACTGAACATACCCAATTTCTCACCTGATGCCAAAAACTTCTGCTACTGCTACAAGAACAACAGCCTCAGCAGCAGCCAAAATGTACAGAAATCCAAACAAATAGAGTTCTGAAACAACTTTGCAACAGGAAGTTGCCTGAGCCTGAAATGAAGTTGTGGCAGGTTCAAGGGACTGTTCACCATTTGATCTACAGCCTCAACCACAAAACCAACATTTTCTCAGCTAAGGCTACACTGGACCATAAAAAAATAGGTATTGAAGTCAGAACTCACTAAACTTGAATCTGAAGTTAGCAGTAACAGGACTCTGTACGAAGAGAAAAGTTTGAATAGACAATCCCTTTCATGCAGTAATTCAGCACCAATGCAGAGCAGAAACTGAATGTGTGCCTCTGCACCTCAACGGGAAAGGGGGCAAAGCTACAGAGCTGGGTACAACAGATTTTTGTAACTGCAGCACAGACTCTTGGGTTTACAGATGAGAGAGAAATGTGAACAAACACATTTACTACATTTACTACATTGAACTGTTGTTCAAACATGAATTTCTAGCTTTTATCTGTAAAGATCTGAATTTCCATATATGCTCAGTCACTTGTGACAGTGAGTACTGTTGTCATCTGTGTCATAATGGGCCCTGCCATGAGCAACAACACCAGACAACAATGTGGCACATGCTACCCAAGGACAACAGCTAGTACAAGCTTTGTAATTATGCTGACTTGTATAAGGGTTTCTGTGACAATTCCTGTTTACATTAGCAGATAGAACTGCCTCCTGTATCCTTGGACTTTGTCAGTTTTAGTACTTGCTTTTAAAACGAAGTTAATTTTACAAGGTTGAACAAACAAGCAGGTGCTCCATCTGAGAATTAAATCCCGTAGTGGCAATGCTTTCTTCTGCACAGGGGCTGCATATCATACCAGCCCATATCATCATGCCCCTGTATGATCGTCACTGTGATCCCCATGGCTCTGTAATGGGTTAGCTGGTTCATCCAGAGAGCCACAACCACATAACTACGCACTGCCCCCCAACTCAAGGCTTTGCTCAGACAGCGAGGTACAAAACCTCATCTGAGGTCCCCACAAAGCTGGCATAACGAAGTTATTGGAAAGGACAAACATGTAATTCATAACACTCCAGGGATGATGCTGGCACCTTCTCAATGTATCTTCTTGCACGTTCACTCTACACTTCCTGTATATTCGCTCTACACTGTACATCTTCTTGTACATTTGCTCTCTCAGTCCTTTGTGCATGCAAATTCTTCGTAGATAGGGAAGTTTTAAATCTCTCTTTTCAAGCTTTACTCTGTCTTTCAATTACATCTCTTTAACTGAGATCTGACAAAATAGATTTTCTAAACAGAATGTAAAATTCGTTTTAGGCATAACTTTCAAAAATGAACTTTGCCTAATTTGGTTTACACAAAAGGAGTAAAAATACCAACACAACCACTCCTCATCCTCCCCCTTTCCCATCAAAACCAAACTACATTTCCCTCTGTTTCCTCCACCTGCAAAATATATTCAGTGCTGAACAAATGATGATGATTAAGTTCTTCAAAGTTAGGGAGGGTTAAAGGTCACACCTGCTATCAAACTGTTTTGTTTCGAAAAGCATGCATTGAAAAAACCTGTGTACACTCGGGTGAATTCCAGCAGTGTAACCAATCCCTTGCAGCTGTTGTGATGACTCTATTATATTGGTCGATAGGAAAAGCTATCCCTGAGAACTATGCCCCAAAAATTCTTTAGTTATGCTCTAAAATACAGAAATGCATGTCAAAACCAGATCTTTCCCACTTAATTAATGCTGCCGTGTCTAATTGCTGAAGTATTATACTTTCATTGAGCCAGTTTAAATAACAGCACTAACCTCCAAAAAAAAAAAGCGCAGACAAAAACCAATCCTCACTGGTTTTCATGAGAAAGAAATGTTGAATTCCATTATTTTGCTGGGACAAAAGCCAAGTTGATCCGTGTATTAAATTACCTCTGAACCTAGTTCTCACAAGCCTGACAGCAGAAAGTGACAATCACAGTTGTTTGTGACCAGACTAGCACAACCAAGTTATTGACACAAACTGCAGTCACTGATTAAAACCTAATACACTGTGAGCCAAGGGGGGCAAAGGGAAAGGGGAAGAAAGGGACAGGCTCTGTTCTACCACCATTTGCTGTGACTGTCAGCCCCTGCCCAACAGATGCTTTGCTTCATCCTGTTCTTTCCCAATAGCAAGTTTTGTCTGAGCATCATACAATTAAGAAATACATAAAGAAAAGACAAATAGATTGGTTAAAACCCTCAGATGTTACTCAATACGAAATGTGTTTTAGTTGACCAGCATCCTTCTGTGCAACATGGTGAAAAGGAGCAGTGGTGTCTTTAAAAAGGGTTGCTGTAATATAAGCAGGAAATAATAGAGTATCAGGAGGATGGATCAGGGCACTGGTTTGGAATGGACTGCTCCAGCTCTAATATTCACCTTTTCAGACCAAATTAGCACTTAGTGCTTCTACCAATATTTTGAACAGTGAGGTAACAGAAAACATTTGTACCTTTGTGTACTTACCAAATAAGGTCAGTTCACACATATAAAAATAGGGTCAGTTCACACATATAAAAAATACCATATTTTTCAATCTGAGAAAGATGACGACTAGTGCTCCAGCTTCCTGGAAGGGAACGTGCTGTGCCACAGGGTAATATCCTGACTTCAGGTTCCCAATGAAGCCAATGTCTCCTTTTGGTTACAGCACTGAATGAGTTTTCACACAGAAGTTAATAGATTGGTACAGGTATATCAGAGAGGGGAGTTTGGTCTTAATTTCAAAAATCATAACAGAAAATTGTGGAAAATACCAAGAAAATCCTATGTATTATTAAACCTAGTTCTATAACTTTCATGTCACCTGTACATTACATGGCACAGAGCGATGTTTCATGAACATGTTCCTCAACATGGGACTGCTACAAATGAATTTAACATTATGGCTGATTTACTGCATTTACAGTGAGCTTACTTAATCTACTGCATTTCAGGGAAATACATGACTGAACACATCAGAGGACAATAAAAGTATCTAGACATTCCAAGACATTCTTTTGCAGACTTTCTTCACAAACCTCAGTTGAGAAACAGGTATTAATTTAAGTAATCCCTTTGCCTCACAGCACAAGGAATCAGTGCTTGCTGCTTCCTTAGCAGGTACAAAAAACCCTGAAGAAGGGTTTCTACTCATTTCCACGAATAGAAAATGAGGAAAACAGGCATACTTTGAAGAGAGTTTTCTAGCTGTTGTGGAGCAACCATAATTTTTAAAGAGTGTTAACAGCTATCAATAAACTAACATGTTGAAAGAGATATTAATATGATTTTGAAAAGGAACATTGCTGCTTACACTGTAAGTAACCTTACTTAAAAAAGATACTGATAGTATCTTTTTTTTTTTAAGAGTCAGTTAAAAAGCATCAACACATTCCAAATCATATCTTCATAGTAACTTATCCAAACAATACCTTCCTAAAATTCCTATTACAGTTCTGGATATTGCCCTGGCTAAACATTTGATTTCTGATTTATTTCATGTCACTTATATGCAATTAATTTCTCTTTTGCAGTGTGTAGAGACTAGAACTTGGATATAGAATTTACCTCATTTTTCCTTGGAGGAAACAAGCCACTTAGACTTTAAGCTGAAATTAATGCCTGTGGGGTTACCACCTTCACATGGGGCAGCACAAAGGCACGGCCTGGGATTGTTGTGCCCTATTTTAAGGTGTGAGGAAACAACTACAGCATCAGATAAATCTAAACCACCCCGTATGGGTGCTTCTCCTCTGTTTCATTCCTGGGAGACAGCAGGTAAGGGAAGCATAAAGCTGCTCTCCATATATAATATATATAATATCCAACTGATTCTGGTGCTTTGCTGCAGCTGACTCAGCTTCCAGCCCTGGTTCCATCTCCCAGCTGGAACCACCACTAATTGCACTGCCTGCCATCAAGAAGTTTATTAGGAACCCCTGGAATGGACTGGACTAGACTAGAAGCATCTCAAAAAGATATGCACCTTTGCAACGTACAAAGTCTTTTCCCATTTAATTCCAGGAACTCGTCTCTAATGGAGGAAGTACTGACTGCTGATAAATGCCATCCCTTAGCAAATCCAGCTAATCCAGCTGAGATCCATATTCAATGTTGTTTGGATATGAACAGTGACAGCCAGCCACAATTTCAGGGCTCAAACCCAGGCACAAGGGTAGTAAGGAAATGGTCCCTGACAGCAACTTGACAGATTAGGAAAAACCCAATTTTCCAAACAATCGTTCAAAGAAAACTGGTCAGGTGGCTGGTCTCCTTCACTTTGGTGCTGAGCTGCACAAAAGTTTGGAAATAAATGTATAGATTACAGCTACTTATCCTAACGGTGTCAGAGGGATGTAAACTAATCACTGACAGTGCTGCAGACAACACAACAGCAGCAGAAGCAATCATGACAACTGCTCCAGCAAAACAGGTCCAGAGTAAATGAAAACTGTAGACACTGCAGTAAATGTGTAACACTTTCAGTTTCTGGCAATTCAGATGAACACTATGAGCCTCACATAATCTTAATTCTACTTTTCCTCCTGTAGGTGTACATTCTAAGAGGAATGTATTATTTCCCTTGATACAAATAATATCACGCCCATAAAAATGCATAGTGTATTTGTGAAACAGCGTACTCTTTAGGGTGGAAACTATACCTATCTTCTTTCTGAAGCATCTTGTACACCACATGTGCCTAAACATACTTGTACATAAAAAAATTGTAAAAAGCCAATATTAAACTAACTTTGCACTCGTTTCTTTTCATTTAAAGATTCACTTCAGTCAAAAATGGTAAGTTGAAATAAATAGCTGTATTTACTGAAAAAAAAAACCAACCAAAAAGAAATATAAAGACTCTCCTGTCCAAGGATTATGAGGTGTTTAACCTCAATGCTTTACTTTGCCAGAGGGAAACTATTCCCTTTGTTGGTAGATCTAGTTACCAGAAGTGATAAAAGGTAGGGTTTTGTCATTATTACACTCATGGATAAGCTAAATCCCTGCAGGATAGAACGAGATATGCATCATATTGTACATTCTCCATTAGAACATACAATACACACTAAATCCCTGCAGAGGAAGAAAAGCCACGTGTTTTCAGACTGTCATTGACCCATGAGCACAATCTGAATTGCTCTTAAACATGAAGCCAGCTTTTCCTGCTATATCAGATATAACACCTATGTGCTTTATCATTTTAACAATCACTACAGTCACTCAGACAACAAATCCAATGGATTAAGTGGCTAAAAAAGACTTCCAATTAAATTTTTTGCTATGATGCATAGTTTTCCTCGATTCTAATAATGAACTTTATCTAGATGTTTTTTAAACATGCAGTGTTCATTTTATTTGCCTGCACTTAGCTTTACTTGTTTAGATCTCTAAAGGAAGAATAGAACAACCCACAGCAGTAGGATGTTGCAAAGATGACAGAAAATTTAGTTTTCTGAAAAGTTGTTTTTTTAAGGTTTTACTGAAAGCAGGAGAAATTTAACAAATTTTCAGGTTTTTTTTCTCCACATAAAATATCAAGGAATAATCCGAAAGGATTTTATTTTTTTAATCTCTAGATTATCAGGGTGAAATGATCTCGAACTAACTGCTATTTCAACCCATTAAAATGCATGAAATGTCAATGCTGCAGCTTTGCTTAACGTTGTACACATGAATTATTTCTGCTAAGACTATTCTTTTGCATAAAATTAGGCAAATTGAAACTATGCAGACCAAAAATCAATATCCTATTTGGGAACTGTATTACAGATGTGAATTCACATTTTTATACTTGAGATACCAAGCTTTATAGAGGTTTTTGTCTCCTTTTCTTGTGTTCCTACCTACCTCTTTAGTTCCAACTGAGCGTCTGCTCTATGTTCACAGCAAGTATGAGCAAATAACATTATTAACCCACTCTGAAAAAGTAACAGGTAGTTTTGATATCTCCCATTTACAAACTTCTGGCTCATGCCACATTACAACAGGAAACTACATTTCTATCAAGTCATCAGAGATGGGAAAAAGTCAATGCAATCATATTGACATCCTATACGTGTGCATTTTCATTTCGAAGTTTAGCAACAGGGCTGGGAGTGATGTCCTATGAAGAGCAGTTGAGGACTTTGGACTTGTCTAGTTTGGAGAAAAGGAGGCTGAGCAGTGACCTCATTGCTCTCTACAGCTTCCTGAGGATCTCTTCTCCCTGGGATCCATGACGGGATGTGTGGGAATGTGACATTTAGACTGGACATTTCTTTACTGAGAAGGTGGACAAACACTGGAACAGACTTCCCAGAGAGGTGGTTGATGTCCCAGACCTGTCAGCACTCAAGAGGGATTTGCACAATGGCCTTAATAACACGCTTTAAATCGGTGAGCCCTGAATGGGTTGGGCAGCTGGATTAGATAATCCCTGTAGGTCCCTTCCAAATGAAATAGTCTATTCTATTCTATTGTATCCCTGTATGATTTATTACATGCTAAAATTAAAACTTCTATAAATTTATATCATACCGGTGACCTGAAATTGAAATGCTCCTATAATCATAACCAAAGCACAGGGATTGTTGGTTTCCCCCCCGCCTTTTCCTTGCTGCTCCATATGGAAGGTATAGATGCCAGAGCCCAGGCTTTACTTAACAAGTCTTCAGTGTAAGATTCCTTAGAAACTCATGTTTGCAATACTGACTTTTAACGTATTCCCTCTTTCATCTTCAACAACTGACTAAATATTATCAATTACTGGGAAGGCTGGCTCTTTTCCTTAATAGCATCTACTTGATTCACTTGTCTTGAACAGGAATTAAATCATTTTCTCTGTAGGAAAATCTGACAGCATATCAAGGAGCCAAGTAATACAGATCCTATAAACACTTTTCTTGTATTCTTCTTTCCCTAAACTTTTCTCTGGCGAGTGTAGCCACTTTTAAACACTTCTTCAAAACTGTCAATAAGAAAATTGCCATCAAACATACTTAAGGTGGATTGTCCCAGCTTCAAATGGCATAGTTTATACAAAATTTAAAGTATATATTTCTTCAAAAGGTTTAACTGAAGGTATATATATCTCTGAAACACTAAGGGCAGGACCACATACAGCACTGCCTGGCAAGTTAAACAAAAGTTCTGAACTATTTAAGACAATTAAAAAAAGCTTAGTAAAATACCACCATGAATCATTACTTGAAAACAAGCCAACAGCTAATTTGGAGCAGCCTAATATTATTCCAAGATCCTTCACAAATCTAAAACCATTAGTCTTTTTTCTTTTCTTGGTAATTACAGTGAAGTTAATAGATTTGTTGTGGGATTTAAATGATGACTAGAGTAGTTTTCAGCATTTTTACTGGCAAAAAGTTCCTTCCTTTGAAATATTTTATTTCAAAGCTGTTTTTATTACACTTCCCAGTTGAATAGAGCAGCAACACAAGGTCACAGTCCCATCTTGTATTTCTCTGACAGACAGGAAATTAACATGACCCAAGAAATCACAACATGCATAGAAGAAAAACTCCATCCCATGATACCAAGAAGAATGAAAGAGATGTACAAGAGTACCTATTTTTATCATGGTATTTCTCCACAAAGGCTGAAATGAATGTTCTTATAGGCAGTAATGACTGACATTAAGCATATGTAAGTTTGACTCTGGAGTAGGGAGACTTCAGACTGCCATAAATCACACCTCAACTGGTACGTGCTTCAGTCTTCCTTCCTGTACAGATGTAAGATTTTGTGAATGTAAGTCACCATGGGGTTCATTTTTGGTCTCAGAAAACCTCTTTTCACCAGAGACCGTGTCTGAAGACAGACTAAAAGCACTTAAAATTTCTCCAAATTATTCACCTTACTAGGGGGACAAACAATAGTTTTTATCTTTCTGCACATTCTATCTCTTGCAGCAAATGAAAATACTGTCACTTAAGCATCTTTGTTCTGAATTTAGTAAAGTATTTCATCTCAAACATATATTTTGGTGTTGAACTGCTGTTCCAACATCTGTGAATTTAGTCACTTAGAATGTCATAACTTCTAAGTGACATAAAACAAGTGTATATTCAACTCAATTAAAAGATTTAAAAGGATTTAGTATGCAATTACACAGAGAAGGCTCTTCAGCTTACACTGGCGCTGATGAAAACCTGTACACACCTAATGAGACATTATCGGCTGTATCTCCTGACATCACATTTGTTTTGTATTCTCAGTAAGAAGCAAAGAAAAAAGGGAATATTCACTGAACATTTCAGGGTTCCACTATTGCAGCTGAGACCCAAAAAAAAGCATTGCAAGATTAAACAGGCTAGAAGAGATTTAATGTAATCAACACTGCTCAGCAAAAAGTTAGCAGAAGTTCATTCACTTGACAGAACAAACTAAACATCCTACAAATTGGAAGTATAAAGCATGAATTTTGTGGAATGGTATTCCATTAACATGACAGAAAATATGGGAGAAGTGTTGCATGTAAGCTCTTCTAATACTAGTCCAGTACATTCATCTACTTATGATTTTATTAGGAAAAAACCCCAAACACACCCTAATTTGCAAATAGAGGGGCCAAGCTCTCTGAAATATCATCAGGATTTCTACCTATAACTTCCCCCACCTGCACTGATCTGTCAGTGGTACCATTGCATTTCTTTTTGCATTGACAGTTCAGGCTTTAACAGATTCCTTTATTCAGCAGATATCCTGCACAGAAATCTCACAGCAACCTTAGCGTAGTAAAATTAATGCCAAATTGCTCAGGCACCCTCTGTATTTTCCTCTTGCATTGTGTTTGGGTTTTTATTTTGTATTTGCTGTTCAAGAACTACTGACTAATTAAAAGCATTTACATCAATTATTATTATTTACTAGGAGATGAAGACAACACTGACATAACAGAGAAGAAGGACATGGGATTTTGGAAGGAGTTAGAGACAGAAGCAATTATGACAACTCAAAAAGAGCTTTCTAAAGTCAATGCCCCTCCCCCCCTCATAAGGAAGACTGAAAACTTTTAAGTAGAAATACCCAAATCTTTCAAAACCCATCTCTTTAAGAGCACTGAAAGTCAGGTCACTGGCCACATGTAGTTTAGAGTTTTGCTCTTTGTTGTCTAGTGTTGTCTTTATTCATATCTGAACCTTATCACAACCTCCAACTGAATTAAAAGTATTTGAGAACAACTAAAAATGGTCAAGGCATTCCAACAAACTGCCATCATTTTGGTTGTTCTGCCACGGTTTATTTTTTTTCCTAAATAAATCTATGTAAATGCTCAGTTCTAAAAGTACTCTCAAAAGTCTCACCTATTAGTCCTTTTCAAGAGTGAACACAGATGATGCTGGTTTTCCAGTCAATTTAGTACAAAAGAAAGACTCCATGCTTTTTTACGGTTTCCCTCACATTATCAGCTTTACATCTTCTGCAGACGAGTTCAAAGGCCCAGCAGATCACTGGTTATGTGCGAGGTCTTCTTTTGTTCGAGGAAAGGTGAGGGATACAGGGCACGGGAAATTCATCTTCAAGCACACGTGGAACCTGGAGCCTGTAAGTAGCAGGGCCTGGAGGGCAAAATGTGGCCAGGCTGGTACTCAGCTGCACTCAGACCAGAGCAGGAACCTTCTAAGTATTTTTTTCCTATGGCAAAAATGCTTGATTCAAAACAATCTGAAGTCTACACAAATTAGTACAATTTAATTAGTACAATTAAAAGCCTGCAAAAATCCCTTGGACAGTCCAGTGAATGAGGGTTGGTTTTTTTAAGTGCACTTAGTATTTTTCTAGCCATGTTATTTTTAATTTGTTCAGCCACTGAATGATAAATGGTATTTTTATTTGTATTCTGGTCTCTGTGTGTCAGCCCTTTGCTTTCAGCTCTACAAAGTGCAGCATGTTGTTTGCACAGCCAACAATGCACAATAATTATCATGGGACGAGTAAATGAATTAATAAAAAACAGAATAAACCCCTTAAAGTATCATACTCAAGGATAATACAAGACTAAAATAAAAATGTGTGAAAATGAAAAAGCACAGCTCAAATTAGACGGACACGAAAAATAATTTTCAAGAAAGAAAAAGAACCAGTTCATTTGGTCCCAGGGAGAGCTCTTTCTCCACATGTGCACAACAAACAATCCCACGTTTGGACTTGGATGCATGAGATGGCTTCCCAGTCCCTTTCCTTTTTCTCAGCTACATCAAAATCCCCAAATAAGCCATCGGGTTGTTAATGCTGTGACACAAAAGGGACCATCTAGTTTGTGGTTCTCATATGCCTCCAGTTTAATCATTATGGGAAGAACTCCTATTTTGGCATAAAATACATGGCCTAAATGAGAATAGAGGCAGAATTAGTATTGTTTCCATACAAATTAGCAACACACAGGAACTCCAGATCTACAGCACGAACCAAGAGATTTGCAACATCCTGAACACCAAATGAAATGATGGTAACAGCTTGTGCCTTTTACTTGCTAAAGCTTGATAAAACGTTTCAGAAGTCTGATCTTCAGAAACCTGACCTAAAGGGCTTTTTTAAAGATACTTACCTTTAATCTTCCTAGAGGAAGGCAGAGAGTCTCTTTTGTTAACATTTTAACACAGTATATGCATACATATTTTGTACAAATGACATTAGTACACATTTCATATAACAGGTGAAAACAAAAATATCTTTTAATGCATCAAATAAAGCAGAAGCTAACAACTTTCATAACGGAAAATATTAAGATAGGATAGGTTGTTTAAAAAACTTCATATAGGAGTTATTGTGAACAGTTAATGTTGCTGAAATGAGAATATTTGAAAATACTTTATACACAGGTATACATACAATCAGCTCTGCAAGCCATGTAGAATGTACTAGATAACAATTATCCTTTTCTTGGAATCAAGCAGGGAACTGTTTCATAACAAAGTCTTGTTATTAAGATTGGTATTTGGCAAACATTCCCTTGCTTTTTGAAAAAACATGAGATTTTTTTTTTCTCGTTCTAATCTTTACGAGAAGTAACTAGAAGGAAAATATAAAATGGGTAAGAGGGAGTTGTAGTGTTCTACCCTCGCTTCACAGCTTTTTCATTTTTATAGATCTTCTTTTTAAAGTACTAAATGAAGTGCAAATATTCAAGTATATCTGCAGCACTGTTTAAACAGTGTGTGGCACAGAACTCTGAGACACAGCAGAACCCAGAATCCCAGAACCGCCACATAAATCTGCAATGCCAAAACAGTTCAAAAGAAGGTTTAAATCTAACTGAAAGAAAGCTGTACTGTAAGTCTGGAGGTATGAATGCTTTACCAGTTTCCTGACGCTGGTTTCTGCCTTCTTTAAAATATAAATTGGTCTAGCAAGCAAAAACTAAACAGCAATTTAAACTAACTAAGCTTTGGGAGCTAAACACTCCAACTCCTAGGCTGGTGGGGCATGAGGAGCAACTTACATAGTCTTAAATTTTAGCCAAACTAATGACTCTGTGAGGCTTTGAACAGATTTTTTTCGTGTTCTAGCTAGAGATGATTGTATGATCATGGAGAGATCATCCCATACGTCCTTTTACCCTGTCTTTTTTACCACAGATAATTCAAATGTTTTTCAGAACAATTCTCTTTACTTATCTACTTTAGTCAAAAGCATTAACAGTATAGTCTTGAAATGTAAATAACAGTAGGTGACATAAAGCAGGTCTGCTCTGAGCAAAGAGTACTTGTATGAATTTATTGGCTTGATGCTGCAAAAGTGCAAGCATCACACACACTGGTAGTCTGGAGCATTTTCCTTATCAGCAGCACCAGCAGTTCTTTCACAGCTCCCTGACCTCTTCTCCCCTACCTTTTGTCTCCGAGTCCACAGACCTAAGCTTTCTAAATCTTATCATCAAAGAGAGACTCCAAAAGAATATCAAGACTAGGAAGGATACAGGTAGCTTTCACGTGGCATTTTCCTATTAAAAACTTCCCATACAAGTCTGAGAGAAGCAACCCAGTTTGATACCAGAGACAACACCACTGTTATCCTGTGCCTTCCACAATCCTGAGATGACTTACTGAATGATCTCTGCACATTCTTACTCTTCCACTCCTATTTATGTGCATACATTCCTATAAAAAGAATAGATTTTGAAAAATACCAGGACAGATTTTAAGAATTTTCTGGGTTTACTTTTTTGATTGTAGTGCTTAGTTCTCCTAAAGTGTGCAACCCTTCATTATTTATTTTATCCTCCTTTCATCCCACTAAACATGCTGCTGGGCTGCATAGTTTTACACTTCCCTAGTGGCTCCTAACTCGGTGCTTCCAGTTGTCATGAATCAGTCTTCGTGCTTAATCCACTTCTTCAGACTGATAGCCTTACTTGGTTATTTCTTCTCATTTCTGCTCCACCTTGAAGGTTGCTGATGACTACAGAAGCCGATGGCAGCAAAGGAGGGGCAATAACTATCCATCTTCCAGTAGCTCTAAGCTCCCTAGTTTTTTTGAGATTCACAATGAGTCCTCTTTCAAAGGACGCCTCCAAAGGGTAGGGAAAAAAAAATCTTCCAACAGTACTGAAAAGCACTAATCACAATGCTCTGAACTGGTTAAGTTTAGAAATTATCTGTTAGAAACCACCCAAATCCCAGACAACTGCATTCTAATATGGAGAGACAGTGAGAACTTCCCAGAGAGTGTTTTTGTGGTCAAGATAATATGCCCACTAAAAAGAGAGGTATGAACATATTTGCATGAACTACTACAAAATAACATAAAAACTTTACTCAAGATCTTCTAACCTCAGAAAAATATATAAAAATAATCAGAATCATTACAACCAACACCTGATGTATTTTACTTACTTTAACAGTAGAATCTTTTGCCACAATCATGTTGCAAACCAAGAAAAATATTTTCTTTTATGCTACAAGACTTTTTCACCAATCTAAAAAAATTACAAGCTGCCCAGGCTTTCAAGATAGGGTGTATAGACGAGGTTTCCATAAAATTTATTTCAACTTCAAAGCTGAACCCACTACAAAATTCCAGATCCAGCCAGCTTTAAGAGGATAGGACAAGTGTGGCATTATTTCAATCTGTCTTTACACACTCCAATCTGCAATGATATACAAGAGTCACATTCCTTTAATATTAGGTCACTGACAAATGTTAAGCCTTGGGCTTCAAAACCTGACAAAACCTGTCGTGCTGAAACAATTGGTTACCTGCCCAGAACTGTAAGCATCAGTTTGCAAAGAGCGTTCATCCCCCTCTATCTAATCACATCTCTCCCCTCTTTCTTAAAATTATAACAATATTTGAATGCATTTTTTAAAAATACAAAGAACCAAAATTAAATCTAGCTTGACTATACACTGAATTTAATTATTGTATTGTATGAGAATGTATATTTTAAACAACCCTGTTAAAACATGCACATGTTACAAAGCTGGATGATTTCCAATGAGTCTTGTAATAAGAATAGATGGAGAATAAGCTGTTGTGCAGATTAGAAGCTCAAACTGTATGAAAATTAGAGTGTGGAACAAAGATCACATAAAAATATCATACACCTAAGTGTTACTCTTCTGTGTACAGAAAGTTATCTGAGCATGTAAAAAATGAATACACATTTATCACCTAGTCTTTTTAGCACTTTCTAGCACTCTATTGCCTTAGCTAGAAGCAAGTCCAGAAATGAAACAGCAACCATTTGATAGTGATATGCAGAGTATGCTAACACAAAGAGCTGGTTAAATAAGTATAGGTGCCTTAAAGGTTGGATAGCATCTTGTTTTCACTGCTAACAGTAAGACAAACCAATTACAATAAATCATCATTTATAATTTATGTACATTCATGCAGAAATGTGTACTATGGCAAGGAAGTGCAAGAAGGAAAAAAAAAAAAGGCATCTTGGCTCAAGAGGCCAATCAGAGACGTTCAAGCAGTCTTTGTATTTGTGAGGTGTTACAGAAAACATTATTTTACTATATCCAGAAGAAATTTTCACTGTTCTTATTTATAGGCTAAGAACAAAACCCCAGATTATGGATTGCATTTTTTTCCCTTCCTCAAGACTGTGGAATACAGATGAAGTTTAACAGTCCTGCTGCACAGAGAGAAAAACAGTGAAACCAGTGCATCCATTCTGACAGATTGAAAAGTATGACTGACTGATTCCGTAATGGCTTGACCTTCTACATACCTTTGCATACAAATATGAGAGTTTTCATCTTTACTTGACATTTAAACAAGTATGGGGTGGAAAAAACATGTCTGATTGTAAGCAGTTCCGACAACTAAGATTTTTTCCATTTGTAAGTGGAATCACTGGGAGAAGAAAGCTGATTTGCACTTTTTATTATCATCCTTATTTTCATCTGCTTTCACCTTAATGAAAAAAAGCTTTATTCATTTTGACTTTTTCCACATTACATACTTTTCCCAGTCTGATATTTTCAGGAGTTTAAAATTAGTTCATATATTTCATCAAGACAGAATCATTATAACTGACTGAGAAATACTTGTAGCTCAAAATTTCAAACAAGGATGCAGATGTTGGAGAACAGGGAGAAGATTAGCTTTTAGTACTCCAATGAAAATTCACCCATTTTAGCCCAGTTGCAACTCAGAAAAAAATAACCTTGCTTAAAAGCTTCAAGTGTCTTTCTTCAACAGGAAATTTGGTTTTCAGAAACTGCCCTTTGGATTGACTTATTTTGCCCAGGACTAGGAGGCTGTAGAAGATTTTCCTTGTGTTTGCTGCTCCTTGTAGGAGCTTGTACTGTCACTGGAACTCCAAAACAATCAAATATAAAGAGGCAAGTTTGTATGAAGTGGAGAACAGAAAGGAGTAAAACCTGGAACAATCCAAAATTTCTCAATCCAAGCACGACTTCAAAGTTTAGCAGGTAACATACACTAAAAAGGTATGGGGGCAACCCACTGAGCCAGCTGACCTGACAAAGAAAAAAACATCCAGTACACTTATGATTAGAATTGTTGAACGTGTTTTTAAATGCACTTTTTAAGGAAATGTGTGTTTTGATTAGACTGTGCAAACATATCAGTTCTTTTGGTGTATTCTTAGCTATTCCTGTATCGGTTCGTTTCACACAATATAGGTGTACACTGTGTCTTGTAAAAGAACTAATGACCTTCCAAAGAATCACCAAGAAGAAGAAAAAAACAGCCTTTTTTCCCCCCAGAAAGAATTAATTCACTTCAGGAATATTCACACAGCCTTGCAACACTAGTCTCCCAACTTGATTTCTTCAGGAAAAAAAAGGTTGGTAATGCATCAAAGACTAACCTGTAAAAACCACTGGGAAAGAAATTTGCTTCATCTTCCTTTTAGATCTTCTACTTTTGCAAGAAAACTAAACAATTACGGAAAAGGTTACCCCTTCTGAGAACTAAAAAATACCGCAATCTGCTTACCTTATCCTGGCTATGTGCTGCTGCACAGGGTGATGCTGAAAATGGTCAGGCCACTGATGGTGAAGGCAGAAGGATGGGGAGTGCTGAAGACAACAGGCAGGCTGATACACGGGGGTGTGTTTTTGGCAAACAGATGCTGAGTACTCAGTGTGTGGCTGCATGCAGCATGAAGTCATGGGAGATGGTGCTGAGCTGCCAACCACTGAATTACATTCTTGCTTGCTATTATGGCTACTTAAGGAATGGTGGTACGGACAAGGGTGGCAGCATTGCGACAACATCTGCTGAGTTCTTTGGTTGTCTAAAGGCAGAAAGGACGGTTTGATTGTACCATTAAGCTGCAGGCAGCCATTTGGACTTGGTTTTGTTCTTGGTGTTTCCTTGGATGGGAGTTGCTGGACCGTGGCATCTCCGTCATTAGCTGCAACAATACCTGTGCCAGTGGCATTTGACAAGATGCTGCCATTGCTCAGAACCACGGAGTCACTGGCGTTGCTCATGGCCATGCTCCGAGTCCTCGATGGGTCTGTGATGTTCCTGATGAAACAAACAGAGCCAAGTTTACAGAGATGCAGGGTTTTCAGATGCTCAGAAATAACTTTAGAATAGAGTGAGTAATGCTCTGCTCCCATCTTTTTCTTTCACAACACAGGGAAATAGAAAGAAGTCACACCCACATTGCCAGAGATGTTCTGAAGGACTTAAATTTATTCAACAAAAGGTTAAGAGTCAAGTTATGCAAATTTCTCAGTGATTAAACCAAACTAGAAGTCAAATGAATAGACAGTCCATGAATTTGACAGTGCCACAGCTGTGTCACAGCTAACAAGTAATCGTTGAGGTGCACAGGAACAAGGTCATTTTGCACAAGACTAAGTTATAGCCAGTATTTATAAAAAGAGATTTTGGTATGAACTGTGTAACCATCCACACCTTGCGCTGCAATTTGCCTGTGTGCTTTGAAAACCTGCAGGAGACAGGACCACAGAGCAGAGATTGTTTAATAATCATTTATGTGCTGGCTTCAATAACCTTCTTTCCTATCTCCAACTTCTATTGAAAATGAGGCATATTCATGTTTTTAAAGACATTCTTTTGAAATACCTTATTTAAATAAATCAAGCCACTTCAGCAGACATACCAAAATTTCTGCACCGTAGACTAGCTCTTTAGCAGGAGCATTACGAATACCAAAAAGATAGAATACAACCACATGTTTTTCCCAAGTTTACAAAAAAATAATTCCAAGATTGAATTACTGCTGACAGAGAAGCTCTTGCTTCCAAGAAACATGTATTCTAAAGGCAGCAAAGAAATGTACTGTGCTGTAGATAAAGGATATTAAAAGATTTTCTTATAAAATTTCACCTTTTTCAAGCAAAATGTAAATAAATGAGAACTATTAACATGGGAAAAGTGACCACGGCTCAAGATCAAAATTTACGTGAGGTCCTCACTGAAGTCAATTTCTCCTGTCTTAACTATAATCTTATTTTAGTAAAGTATTAAAATAAGTAGGAGATCATTATTTTGCTAAATAACATGAAAGGTCAAACATCACACTCAGATAGGAGTCGATTACCGAAGTTAGATGGACTGGGTGAGGGAAGAGAAGAAAGAGGAAGAAGGAACACTAATTATGTACTACTTAGAAGAATAAATCAATACTTCCTTAAAAACCAGAATCAGTTGATTACAACTGCTTTGGCCAACTTAATGTTACCTTTTTAATTCCAAATTTAATCAACAACATTCCAAGCCCAAATTGCAAGGTTTGCACTACAGACACTGAACTTTGCAGAAAGACACAACACACAGATTAAGGCGGATAAACAAGGAAGTTTCTAACTCATTTTCTTCCCTGATACCTTTGCTGAGTGCTTAGAGCCCTAAGCCTGCCCAGCCAGCTGAGCCATTTAATTGCCTGAATGCTAATTCTGAGCAGAAAGTGCTTTGATGACAGGAATGCTACCCCTGGCAGCCCCCCTGCACAGCATCTCCCCCAGACAGAGCTAAATCCTTCACTTGTGAGATGAAAATTAATCCTCTGCTATTTGTTCTAGATCATGTGCCGAGCCAGATGCCCTGGGAAATCACTTTCATTTAGATAACCGCTCAGAACAGGAGAATATGCTGCTTGACAAGCATATTTTTTCCAGCCTCCAATTCCACACATTCCTGACGGGTACCCCCCTCCCCTGGCCCAGGCAAGTCAAGCCCATGGAGGACTTTCTGCTGAGCACACAGAGTAAATTCAAGTGGCTGGCTGAACTTCATTTTGGTCTGAAGAGACATATTAGTTATGTGAAATACCGCTGTGTTTGAACATTCTGCTTTTTCCTTGCGCTGTAGGCAACTTCAAACCTTAGTGGACAGAGAGAGAGCTGGAAATCAAGGCAGAGAGAGCTCCTCTCGAGGTGTCTGGCAGCATTTTAGGAATTTCTGGCTGCTTATTTTCACATTCACTCACACAGAGATAGACTGCACAGCAATGCTATTACATTTCTGTTTCTAAATTAGTTTCACACATTCCATCTTATCACTTGAAATGCTGTACACTGATCAAAGTTACTGTATGACTGAAAGTAACTGGAATAACTGAAAATAAAGCCTGGAGATACTGCAAATATCTAGCCCTTCAAGAAGACAGACCCACCATCCTTTGGCTTTAGGCCCATAACACCTGCAGGGTGCAGCAATTGAGATACCAACACATTATTTTTAGTAGCTGTTTCAAATCACTTTATGAAGGAAACGACACATTTATGCACAAGGCAGACACGTTCCAAACAGAGATGCAAGCTGACTTGTGCCCACGGCTGCTGGGCAATCCCAACACAGACACACAGGCTTGGGCCTTTCGGTGAATCTGTGCCCACTGTGAACACTGACATGGAAATTAATAAGTTTTGTTCCAGACAGCCCCGCAGCTTCCATTTAATATGATCAAAGATAAAATGCTTTATTTTCAACAGATGTAATATCTACCCACATACCTTTTGTTTTAAACACTATCTTCAGAAAGACTTTTTAGAACTAGTAAATTCAAAGAAATGATCATCAGTACCACAACATATAATTCTACCTTTGTTCTCCTTTTGAACAAGCTATTATGAACCATTTCAAGCTATAAAAATTTTAACAGATCAAGCTGATTCTTCCTTTATCCCTAAGCCCTGAGAAACTATTGAGTTCTCTCCACTTCCATGGAGTCTCTGAGCAAGGCAATGGAAGCACCTGCTTGCCTTCAAGTTCTTTCAATGTCATATTAAAGTAAGACAGACTACTTTGCATGCTAAGGTAGCCATCTGATTAAGTACTTCATTCAGTCACAGCTAAGGAGAACTGGGACTCAATTCTCTAGAATGTGAGCTGGGTTGTACATTTTCATTTGGCTCAGTAGCTTTTCTTTTTTTAAAGAAATGCAAGACAGTTATGTAATTTGACAAGTCTACTGTCATCTGAGTTTGGTTTCATTCATGTTTAAGGGTATTAAAAATTCTGTACAGTGGTACTTCACTTGTGTCATGCTCTATAGAAGTGGCTGCAAATCCACTGACAGCAAAATTTCACCTGCAGCTGTCACACTAAAATATATTCTTTGATTACATTTTTATCTCTCTGTTGTATTTTGTCTCCTCTGCCACAACTGCAGCGACTGAGAACTTCCTGAGAGATGTAACAATGGCCCAAGGAAACAGTTAACCGAGACTCTTTCCTTTAGAGGATGAACAATTAAGCCAGTTAAAATGCAACAACTAAAAGCACACTCAGATTTTAATAAGAAGTGGGCATGGGAAATCGATGAACATCATCATGAAAAAAAACCTAAAAATAAGAATCTTTGATAATGCAGTCTTTGGGAAGTCTGTATTCTTTCAATGTTGAAGTTCATTTTTGCTGCATTCCTCAGACCGCATTAGGATATGGTATTCTCCAATAAGGTGGGATTTTCACTTATGAGAATTTACATCTGAAAGCTCTGCAGCAGTTGGACAGGTATTCTGAAAAATGAGGTTGTAGAAAACACAGTTTCTAATGCAGGCGGCCCTACTTAATAGAAGACTAAATACAATTAGAAAAAGCGTTAACCTACATGTTTAATGATCCCACGTAGGTACCCACCTCTCTAGATGGACACAAGGTATTTTAAACATGATCATCTCTTTAGAAATTATGCCAGCTGGACCGCTAAGGGAAGAAAACCAGAATCATCTTTAATAACTGGGTGCTGGATAAGAGTAAGTGCTCAGAAAGTACTTTAGCCACGCAGTTCAAAACAACAGCTTGGAAGAGTGTTGTATCTGGAAAGCACCATGGTCTGCAAAGGCAACATTGCTTCGTGACGGTTTTATGGTGTAATCCATCTATTATTTGTGGAGCTAACAATGAATGCAGCTTACCCAGCAGACATCTGCCAACTGCATTGCAAGCCCTTGAGGAAATAAAGTAATGCTGTACCACACTGAAACTATGTAGGATTTGGTGCTGCCCAACTAACGTGTTCTTTTTAGAGCTGGATTAAGTTCACCTGTTCCTTTGGCTGCAACTGAAAGAATTTTTCTTTGATTTAAGTTTCTTTTTAAAAAAAAGCAAAACACCAGACTTAAAACAACATTGGTTCAACAAATCCCATCTGGACTCATAATGCCTGCAATTGGGAATGGTAGAAGTGCAAATCCAAGAGGGAATGACGTAGTGGAAACCTAGTATACTAGTACAGATAATTTATAGATCTTTAGAAGATGACAAACAGCCAAGTGCTGAGGTTTGCTTTAACCATATAGGAAAAAAACAAACCCCAAACCAAAATCTGTAGCTTGCACAAAACCAAAAGTAACCTGTTATAAAACTTTACATTTTTCATTTAAGGTAGGACAAAACTCAAATTTCATTTAAAAGTTATCTAAAGCCTTTCAGCTGTAGTCAGCACTGCGCTATTCAGCCAGCTGGACCTGTCCAGGTTTTATGGACTTTGCAGACCTGTCAGCTACAAAGCATCGTGGTTCTGAGATGAACACGATGTGTGAAGTAACAAAACCATCTTTTTAAGTTAAAACTTCATCTAAACCAGCTGGATTCTAGAAGAAGTGCATTTTTGAAATAAGCAACATTTAACAATCCCAGCACTACCTGTTAAGTCTCATCCTAGATGAAACATTATAGTGGCCCTATAGTCCCTTAAGACACTAAAGTTTTCCGATGTGGCAAATAGGTTACATGGTCTCACAACCTGTAAACTCAGTTAAATGCTCTCCAGATTTTGCTTGCTGGGCCAGCCAGTGCACAGCAACTCTCAAGGAGGGTTTTCTTCTCCTTCACACTACCAAAATTCTTCGTATCTTTGCTTTTTCTCAGTGCTCTCAGGAGTAACAGGTGGTGCCTGGTGTTTGATACTGGGCTTTATGGGAGACGACTAGTTATCTATTATTGCAATGGTCTTTAGCAAGTCAAACAGCTTTTTAATGTTTTATGGTTGTTGATCTCCATTTTGGCTCTCAGCTAGACATTTTTCAAATTCTCCAGCTCTTATTCCAGTGCTATCATATGTGGTGCTTGGTTTCCCTCAATACCCCGATTCTTGCTTTTCCATTTCAGCTGTTAACCACTAGGTCTTCTCTGAAAAGCTTTCACTGTACAAAATACAGACGCTTCCCAGAACAAGCCAAGCTTGTCTTTTCCTTCCCCCCCGCCTCGTCCCCCCAGGTATTTTAAGTATATGAAATATATGTATTTCAGCTTCTAGAAGAGTCCTGAATTCTTATTTTATCAGCACACAAGTTTACCTGGTACATTTATTAATGCGGCCACTTCACTTTGAGGACTGATACAACGTGGTTCCTATTTTTGAGGAATTCTGTTATGGTCAGTTTATTTTCTGCACAGTCTATAAATACCCACTTTATCAACTAATGTTGTCCTATTAACAAGCAGATTTTCAGCAATCTAAGTACTCAAACCATAAGGTTAGAAGACAATTATGAAGCAGAAAATGTTTGTAAAAGGGGAATTTCCCCTCCTCCAAGTGTTTTGAGAGCCAGCTATCCCTGCCATCTGCCTCCACAGCCTGGGAGGTTGAGAAGCTGTCCCGTCCCGAACCTGAGACACCATGAGCTCATTTCCTGTGTCGCAGGCTGGCTTGGGAACTGCAATTCCTGTGACAGGGAGTTTCCAGATGTCACCGTGCCAGGACCACAGCTC
Source organism: Lophotriccus pileatus (assembly GCA_035583135.1). Lineage (NCBI taxonomy): Eukaryota > Metazoa > Chordata > Aves > Passeriformes > Tyrannidae > Lophotriccus > Lophotriccus pileatus. The sequence goes on from JAWWES010000115.1 coordinate 17,784,147, forward strand.
ATGTACAGCTGGGCACTGGCAAACCAGCACTGCCAAGCTGGCACATGAACTGACCCACCAGGGACAGCTGTGGGGTGAGGGAGCTGGGAGAGACTGCAAAGGGTGGGAAAACCAGTATTCTTCAGTCCTTCAGAAATAGATTTCGCTTTTCTTTTAGGCTACAGTTACTTTTCCTGGCACAGAGAGCAAAACAACAGCAGACCATTTCTAAAAATCACTTGCAGGGCTTTGACTAAAGAAATCGATTCCATTGCTTTACCTACAAAATCTTCTCGAAGTCAAAATTTACAATAAATATAATTAAGATATAGGTAGAGGCAACAACAAGGAGCATCTGAATTATTTTCCATAATTTTTGTTTTATACTAAAGTTTTATTAAACTCCCCCCCCCCCAAAAAAAAAACAACAAACGACCAAAACAAAAAGCCCCCCCAAGCATATCTACGTAGGGAAAATGGAAAAAAAAAAGTATTAACAAAGTCCAAAAAAGCTTCAAATACCCTGAGTTTTGGGATGAGATGCAGTTACAAGTAGAAATGATTGGAACCATACTACTTCAAGAAAAAATGCACATAGTTCTGGAAAACAGGTACATCTCAGTACAGTTTAAGAGCACAGAAAGCTGTTAAACAACCCCCTGCCACACTGTCATCACACCAAATCTTATTGACACAATTTACTGACTTTCCATTAGCATATGAAAGACATTCAAGTTTTTGTAATTGCAAATATTCTGATCAAAAACAGCTCTACTCCTGCTTACACGGGGGTGGTGGGGGAAACAAAATACGTCTCTTTCTGGATGTAAGAAGAGTTACTTGCATTGAAAGTTCCACAGGTTCTTACTTCATCGTGCCATGGGATTAACATTTAAATTATTACAGCTGTAAAGGGACACAAAAGCAACAAACACTCCTTAGGATACAGCCCCAGCTCTACCTACCACTACCACAACTATATTAGCATTACATAAAAGCTTAAGAAACCTCTTGACCATCTTGTTAGAATCAGATTTTTTTCCTATCCAAATTTAAAAGCTATGTTTGAACATCTTTAAAGGATTGTTACTAATAATAGCACTTTTCTTTGTATTTTAACAGAAGTACTAACATAATTTCACAACTACTGTATATTAAAGAAAGCAGAGACTCAGTGAGAATGTGAGGGCACATCAGGCAGGTACATATCAGCAGTCACACCTATTGGATAAATACAGGGCATTCTTTGCATTTAGCTACAGAAAACACAGCAAAGCAGTTTTGCACTAGCGGTCCAGCAATAATTTTCTTCAACAGCTAAACACAGGAGAACTTCCCCCCCCCTCCCCCGCCCCCCGCTTCATTTCCCAAGCATGAGCTGGTTTAAAATCTCCCATTAGCTGAGCCGCGCTCCGAAGGTCAGATGATAAACCTCATATACCACTTTTATCGCCGCGCATCTGTTCAAAGAGCCGGGGACCTGGAGTCGGGGGGCGTTTTGCTTTTCTCAGCGGGCTCTTCAGCGCTGGCACGGTCCTGTGCTAAGCTCTCCGGCACTTCTACCCGGCTGAAGTCTTTCACGAGCCCAGGAGTCTACTTGCACTACTAAGTAGCACTGGCAGTGTAAATAAACCGAAGGCACGCACTAAGTTAAACCTACACCCACCAAGTGAAACCCACATCCTCACGCGTTCTGAGCGCACGGCCAGGTCCGAAGGGACCGGACGGGACGCACACCTCTCGACACTCACCAGGCGCTCGCCGGAGCAGATCGGCAGGGAGGAGGCGGCAGCCCCCTCTCGATCCAGGTATCCCTCGGCTACGCTCCCGCTCCGCCGCTCGCCCCCGCAGCGGCAGCGCCGCTCGGAGCCGTGCCGGGAGCTGTGCCGGGAGCCGGGCCGGGCCGCCCCTCCCCGCGGCAGGTCCCGCCGCTGGCAGCGCCCGCCGGCTCCTCCCTGCGCCGCTCCTGCCGCCGCGGGAGCCCCGCGGCCGCTCCCGCCCTCGCTCCCAGCCCCCTCGGCTCTGGCTCTGGCGTGGCGGAGGCCGGTGCGGGGATCTGAGCCCAGCGCCGCAGCTTCGCCTGCCGGCGCCCACCGCGGCGGCGCGACCCGCGGGCTCCTCGTCAGGCTTCCGAGCACATGCCTCCGTGGAGAGGGCAAGCGGCATCACACCTTGCCGTTTGGAAGTGGAAAGGGATGACGAAGGCGGGAGGCTGTAAACAGCACCGAGGGTCATTTGGAATGCTTTTCAAACTCGTTCCAGCATCCACTACCTCCTGGCAATGGCTTGTCCCCCAGCCCCAAGCTCTTACTTCTTCCTTTGGTTGTCAGGCAATTCTTACAAAATATTGCTGTGTGGCTACAAATTTCTAACAGGTGTCCAACGACAAAAACAAGGATAAAGGGGTTTTTACCCCACCATTCCTGGTATTTGTACCTAAAAAAGCATCTTCCACACCTGAGCACTCGAGGACCTCTTAGTACAAATGTAATCATCTCCACATACTTCTCAGATACATTTTTTGTAAGATGTAATAAATACAAACTTAATTATTACCGACAATGCAAAAAGCTGAAAACTCCATGGTCACAACTCAAAAAGCTGACAGGCTTTTACAAATGCTCTCCTTCCCCTCTGCTGAAAGGAGCTCTGATTTCAGGATCAAGTTGAAGTGGCTGGAGCAAAAGGAATTTCTCATCTATAAGCATCTTTGCTCTTTGTAAAGCAAATCTGACCAAAGGAAAGACTGAGGCTCATTTTCCCTTAGCGTGTCTTTAGAATTACGCATCTCAAATCTGGTCCACGTTTTTACACATGGCAGCTCTTCCTGCTCATTGGATCTGGTCTCTAGAAGGTTGTGAGAAACTGTGCTGCTTTCCCACTTCTTAGGGGAAACTTTTTTTTAAAACCAGTCTTCCTTGACTTTCTCACTGAGCTTCAACTGGCAAATTTCACTGGCATCAGCTGCCTTGTCTCCATCTCCCCCACACCCTCCATCCTATCTAAACCATCATTTTTCTAACATTAATGGATTATTTAACAGAAAACTTGCTTTTCTTCTAAGGTAGAGCCATTTAGTGCCAACAATCCAAGACAGTTCTTACAAAAGAAACTCAAATATATTTATTGAGCAAAACAGCAGCATGACAAAGCAGGTAACTTTCAATCATAATTCAAAATGAACGTAACACTACAATACAATTTTCACTTTCTGAATATGTGAAACACATAATATATCCTGGAAGCATCAGAAGAATAATATCAAAGTTACTTTTCCAAAGTCACACAATTCCACGTATTTTTGACAAGCATGTCTACTAATAAAAGTATTTTTTAAATGTGTGCATATTACTGTGCATCTGTGCACAGAGTTCACTGCAGATACTGTAGGTATCAAGCAAATAGTTGTATTTGCTAAGCACCTCAAAGAAGTGACAAGAGGCACATAATATTTGCTCACTGCTTTTATATCTACAAGGAAAAGTACCATAAAAATCTAAAGAATTAGTCTATTAAAACTCTTTGATTATATATGCACTGTAGAAAATAACGTGTTTCTTATTATATAAATTTACTGCAGATACTTTGTTCCCAAGAACAACAGGAAAACAAATGTATAATGTATGTTCATATTATGCTTAATAAGATGATTCCTGTCCAACTGCAATTTAAGTAGTGTATCATACATTTGAATGACAGACTTGTCATTGATTATTGCCTCTACAGTATCTGAAAACCAAACTCAGCACCAAGTGCTAAGAAACCTTTCCCCCACGCTACACTCTAGCCCCACAGGGATGCAGTCGTGCAGTGTCCCACCAGCACATTCCTAGTTTGGACACTTCCATCATACATCCTTTAAAATCCCCTTCTGCATCATATTTAACTTCTAATGCTGCTACTTATCTCACCACTGGTGTCCAGCAATATCAGACAAATGCTGACTTCTTTATTTGCAAGTGATTAGGAAATAAAATGGAGCTTTGCAGCATATGGAGTGCCGGTACAGGAAAACAGGGGGAAGGTGGGAAAGGATGGAAGAATTTTGACTGATTCAAGGCAGACCAGGGATGTCAAATTTGATCGTGGAAGCCTGTAGAAGAGAAATAACACTCACTCTGCTTTATTCACTGCCTGGAAATGCATCTACACAGAGAATCTGCGGGACATCTGCATTACTAAGTCAGCCCTGGTTTAAGTTAATAGGATGCTCGATGCATCAGGAAGTTCCAC
>JAWWES010000115.1:17794082-17808026 GCA_035583135.1 Lophotriccus pileatus
CAAACCAGATTTTTATGTTGAAGATGTCCAGTATTGACCAAATGATGTACCTGAATGCTTTTCAAACCTGATGGTACGTCTTGAGATTTACGGTCGATAAATACACTTGGATATCTACTTAAAGACAGAATTCAAGAACAGACTTCAATTAGATTACTTCTATTACAGTCTGATGTATGCAGAAATTCAGTTGGACAATGTTGTTTTTTCCAATTGCCACAGGCTAAATATGCTCAGTTTCTACCAGAGTCATTGGAATAGGATTCAGTTCTCTACTAGTTACATGAACTCTACTATCAGGTTATAACAACTAAGGAATCTAAAGAGGATCAGGTGCTGAAATGTATTTAGGAGTACAGTTTCTTTCCATACCCAGGCTTTGAGGATCAAGACTCTAAAAAGCAGCAGGACTGATACCAGTCTGCAGAGGAAACAAGGGTATAGGAATTGAGAGAAAACCAGCCACTTTTGGTCATTAGAGACTAAAACTGGAGATTTTTTTTTCATATGCTGGCAAAGAAGAGTGACTGGGTATATGCTTGCAGTACCACAGCTATACAAAGTCAACACCAGCAAACCACCTCCATACCAGACATGGAGACAAGGGAACAGCAGCTGTCCAAGACTTCTGGCAGCCCTGGGGCGGCAGCAGCTGCACGGCCAGTCCGTGGCTGGGAGCAAAGCTTGGCCCCCTTGCAGCTCCCCCCCTTTCAGCTCCCTTAATTGGGCCAGTACCTGTTCCAGGGCACAGGCACTGCTGATTTTATTGAAGCTAAGAAATCAGTTTACTACCAAGCCATTGAACCTTTATAACGAGTGTTCAGATATTAAAACCTGAATATTCTTTTTATAATTTTAAATCTTATTTTACAGAACACCCTTGTTTAGTCTATAGTGTTTAACAGTCACCAGCCAGATACATTTTAGTAAGAGCAATACATGCATAAGATACTGACCTTCCCAGCAAGAACTCCCAGCCCAATCAGCTATTGAAAAAAAGAGCAGCCACAAAAAAATTACTCCATTTGTTAGATGATACTAATCTTTACATATACCCTTTCAAAAACAGTATATGCATGAATCTATCAGCAAAAAAAGTCTTTCCCAAAGAGTTTGCTTTAGAGACAAAGAAAAAAATTAATCTAGCCTTGAGGGAAGCATCTCAATCAATTCTGGATGACTTGTTCTTCATGCTTGCATAAAACATCCATTACATTTTTTTTCCTTGTGGTGATCAAAAAAGTACCACATGGATCTGGTCATACTACTCAAAGGCAAAGGCACACAAAGTTATTGCTAGGCATTAAAAGAGACTCTAATACCCACCACTGTTCTTTCTGCCTTTCCACACAACTGAGTGTGACATGCCAGGCAGGACCAACAGTATTTGTTCATGGCAAGTGGGAACAGGTGACTCTGAGCTCCTTGGTTACTGGCATATTATAAACCAGGGCTAAGAGCAAGCTGCATATTTCAGGGGGAAGGGGGCTGGGAAGAAGGGAGAAAAAGGAACTGGAATGCTTGGCCTGAGGTCAGAGGATAAGGAATTTCAAAGCTAAGTGGTAATTCTAAGAGGCAAGTGCCTATCACACGAACATGTGCTCATCACGCTCACCCACAAACTTCCTCTTCAGGGATTAGTTTTAATCCCAATAAATTTTCTAAATTCAACTCGCCACATACTTGCACAAGTTTGTTTGCTGGCATAAAGATGGTGAACATAACAGGCAAGGATAACCAGCTGGAGTGGGGAGATGCACTCCTTTCAGTGGCATTGATGATTTAGGTCTGCTTAGGAGAACATGCATATTATGTGTATACCACAGTACTTTCTGTAAAAGCAATAGGCTCCACCGTTGATACTCAGGACTAAAGGGAAACTTTCAAAAATTGCTAAAGGAAAAGCATGCAGTACACAGAATATAACTAAAAGGTAGAGCTGTAAAATTGCAGGGATAAGGATAGCACAATTTCTGGCTGTAGGTTTTCTCTTAAACAAGTCATTGCTGAACCAGTTTTGAATTCTCACAAAATAACAAAGCAGAAACAAAGGGCTGTGTTTGAAACGCTTACAAACCGAAATTCCAGTCCTCTACATACAGGAACTTCTTTCATTAGGACAAGATGGAAAAGAATTCAGTGATTAGCATTCTAATTCAATACTAAAACATAGTGGGGTACAATTGGTAAAGCCACTGAAGGCATTTTCCCAGGTTTTTTCTTGAATGACTGCACTTTTTCTTTTGGAGAAAACAAGTCAACAGTTCAAAAACATCATTATCTTCTATGACTTTCTTCACAGGGGCTGTGTTTCTAAGCTACTTGCATGGCTACTGTAAACATCGAGCAGGGGCATCCACACTCTTCAGATTATCAGTCAGAGGATGACCGAGAACAGTCTGCCTTCCTGTGCACAGAACACATCTAAAACACACCAGCCACAATGAGCCACTTTGCAGGGCTGCAGGTGAACACGAGTGACAGCAAATAAAGTTGTATTCCATTAAAATGGCATGGATGAAACACATGTGTCCGCCTTCGGAGGGAGGTACATTCAAGGAAAATTGTGCTGCGCATTACTGGGTTCTGCACAGTACTTCACAAAAGCCTCACGACTCAAAAAAAAAAAAAAGAACAGCCAGGTCCTGTTAAATTTACTGTGCTCACGCCTCCTTACATTTAAAGGTGGAAAGAAATACTTCCCTCAGGGAAGCAGGGCCCAGTTCATAATTTCTGGATTAAACCCATTACTATTAGCTGCAGAATGAAATTATTAGTGACAGGTTCACTGAATTACCTCTTTACAGAGGTCACCGGAGCCTCCTAGAAACCTAGAACTGCCACTGTAAATTTGGTTAATAACAATTGAGCTTTTTAAACCATCTAAATTAGAGGTAAACATAATAAATAAAGAACCTGTTTTAATACCCTAATTTAGTCATGCATAATACATTTTCATTGTTTTCACTTTGAAGTTATAAACTGAGGAATACACGAGTTCTGGCATGCACCACCATTACATCAACATTTTATATCCACAGATGTGGATGTACAATTTCTACTGATTTAAAATATGCTCATTTCTCTTAAAACTATAACACATATCAAGAATGATTTTTCTGGCGAGTACACAAACCGTAGCTTGATCAGAACATTAAAAATAAGATTAGACAGAGTTTTACAATAAGATTAAACAAAAGCTTTCACCATACAAAATCTTGTTATGAAATAAATCACTTTTGCAATATCTAGAAGAAAAAAAAAAAGAAAAAAGAAACCATATGTACAAAAGTCTTACTTTCATTCTGTGTTTATTACTGCCACTTTAAAATTTCACTCAAGAACCTTAGACAAAAATTGTTCTATCTACCACTTTATTGGCTGTGCTTAGTTCTGCTTAAGCTTCCAAGATGGTTAATAAACTCTGTGTTGTTTCCTGTAAAATGCACACACATACCTGGAAGTGCAGTCTGTGTTTCTCCCTCCCAGGGAAGTGACCTCATCACTGGATTATAAAGTCCTGTTTCACTTACTCGTGCTCTCCCTTGCTCTGGTCCTGTAAATTTTGCATTCCTAGTCGTATGAAGGACACCCTTGATCCCAATCTAGTAAAGAGTTGAGCAGTTAAGAGTCCACTACTCAGTGAGAAAGCTCAGCCTGTAATCCTTCAGGTGAATTTTGGTGTTAAATCCAAGTCTTCCTTTTCACAAAGCTCTGAAATAGCTACTATATCCAAGCTTTGCAAGGCATTTGGAGACACTTGTGTGCTACTATCCCAGTGGAACCTGGACACTGGGGCACTGGTAGAAGCAGCACCGCGCACAGCCTCTGTCCCCTGCTGTTGGGACCAAGCTCTCCACTCCTCCCACGCACATGGAGAGCCCTCTTCCCTGCTGCCCTCCTAAGTGCTGATCTGCTTTGTCAGAGGCTACTTCAAGAACTCCTAGAAGTAATGCCACTCCATTCTAGCCAAACCCATTTTGAAATCTCTATTTCTACACAGGATAAAATAAACAACTTGAATTCTGATGGCTCATAAGGAAAAATGGTGCTATAGGTGAATTACTGGGGAAGAAATGGAATACCCCATGAGCAGTCATGGTAAATCTTACACTAAAATGAGGGTCACCCATCAGAATTGAGGCATGTGCACTAGTATTGACGAGGAACCTAATAAAGTTCTCATAGTCTCCCAAGCCTTACATAGATTTAAAACATGCTCTGTTATGATTTATTTTACCAGTTGAATGCTTTTGTGCAAAGACCATTGAATCCCACTGACCGTGGTCACAAGTTCCCTGGACCTATGAGCAAAATTCCACAGTTGCAAGAGACCCTGAATCTGAAGTAGATTGACTCTAATTTGCAAGTAAGAGACTTAACTACCATAAAGTGCAGGTTTCATGGTCTAAATTCAGCTTACTATAAATTCAGTTCCTTTTGTAATTTCTTTTTTCTGCTTAATCTTTTAAGGGGTTTTGTTTTACTAACTAATATATCTCATGCAATAACCAGACATCATTTGTGCTGTACTAGTTTCTGTAACTTTGTGGTAGAGAGTAAGACCTCATTGTTCAATTACCTCCTGGCACTGAATGTCAAGGCTGAAAAAATGACCACACTCTTCAGGTGTGGTCAGGTCGAACAAATGACTTCACTGAAATAAGAATTTCTTTGAATTTTTCCACTTCGCAGAGTTTTCCGAGTACCCTCAGTAAGATTGAGCCATGAAGGGACAGTCACTTCAATACCGAAGTGTTTGTCGTCCTGCAAATGAAACTTAAATACCAAATATCCATATAAGTAAGCAACCAAAATGCTGAGAAATTTCTAAGGAAACTCAGGCACTGAGGTCTTGAAGTGTCTGAACTACTCTGTCTCCAAATACTATTACACTGTATTTCAGGGATCTGGCTCCTCTTGCAGAGCAACTTCTGCTAGCCTTTAGGACACTAGGTGATCTGAAATTCAACCAACTCTGCCAGGGGCTGTGCTGAATTATCTACCATCTGGAAACCGTAAAAATCAAAATTATATGAAGGGGAACGAAAAATAACATGATGGCGATGGTAAAGTTTGATTACTTTCCAACAGGACTAACTGGAAACCTGCCTTCGCTGAAGATGCACAGAACTTAGAGCAAGCTGAGTGAGAGTTAAGAGCCCTAAGATATCAGATATGGCTACCCAGCAGGGTCTTCTACCTGTGGAGATCAAACTTTATTTTCTTCTACAATGAAGCACAGAATCTTTTTGTTTCAGTTTAATTGAATCAAAAAGGGGGAAAAAAATCAAGTTTCAAAACACTGAAGTTCTTCGCAAAAGCACAGTTTCCTTTCTTCAGCCAACTCTCCATGGTCTCATCCTGAAAAACACAGCACTGTTCAAAATAAAGTTAAAGGATTATTTCGAGTCGTCTTGTATAAACACAAGCCAAGTATCAGCTTAAGTTAGTATAATGGTCTTTATATAGGCTCATAAGTCACACAGAAAATTTTGGCAGAAACAGACTTCAATCTTTAGACACGTTTAGGAATTTGAACATAGTGCCAAAATCTCCCAAAGATAAGTGAAATGCACCAAGAAAACTGGTTTTAATATCCGAAGAGTTACTCAAGCTGCACTGAATTTATCAAGATAAGGAATACATTTTTCGTGCTATTCAGAGGACAGATGAACCCTTCTGCTCAATATTGAACAGCTGTTGAAAACAGCGGATGCTGAAAATTATCTCAGAGATTCTACAAAAAAACCTTTCATAGAGCAAAATACTTTGCAACCCAAACACCAGAGTTCCTATGATGAAATCAATTTCTATGCCATGGTCTTAATTTCAGTCTACTTCATATATTCACTCAACCTAGGGCCTGTAAGCTTTACACTCAAGAAATTCTCATGGCAGCAGTAGTCTTCCACAAAAAGTTCTGTTCACTTAACAGTGCTAGTATTTGCTCAGTGAAATATTAGTTCCTGCAACCCATCAGAAAGGAACTGAACAACAACATACCCTGGTCCAACAGAAAAAGTAAAAAGGCCTAAACAAGAACCAAAAAGGCCACCTTTTCAAAACTGGGTAGTTTATTCTAAATAAAACAGTTCTGCTTTTTCCTTAATCTAAAAACAAAAATTGTAAACTTTCAGCAATTTATCAAAAAGCTTTTCTTTTTTTTTTTACCCACGGTTTAAGCCAAATGTGTCTCAACACTGAATCCCAAACTTTAATTTCCTTCTACTTCTGCTATTGTTATACCAGCACTTCTAAATATTTACCCTTCCCAGATTCCTAAAATGGAAGAAGCTGGGGCTCTTTTGTAGTGCAGATGATTTGCACAGACCCCAAGCAGTGGAGAAATTCTCACGCTTTCATGGGAGGGAACTGGATTTAGGGGACACTTTGCTCCTTACAGGGTAAAGTAATCTTTAATAAATTTAAATTGAAAGGTCTTTCTAACAGAGAGGGATTATGTATACCTTCCTCATGCACAATGATAAACACTAAAAGTATTAACAAACGTTCCTTAGAGAACTGCAGATTTACATTTTTCATAAAGCAGACATGCGATTAAACTGCATCCAAAGCTGGAAACATTTAGCACTAAGCTGCAGGAAAGTTATTTTACTATATATGCCACTTCCATTTATCTTCTGAAAAATTAAACTGTCATTACAGATAAGGATTCAAGAAAAGCTTAATAAAAAAGTTCTATGGCAACACAAACAAAATGCAAGCATAAACAACATGAAAAAGAAAACTAAGTGCCATTTTTATGCCTACTGAAACTTTTGGAGTCTCTGCAGGGACAGCTTAGTCACTGCTTCTGAACAAGGAAGTCAGCTTGGTCTGTGCTGGCATCATGTATTCAGCAGAATGATTTAAAAGAGAAATACTCCATAACCTATTTGTTCATTAAATCAAACCCACAATCTACTAAGATATAGTAAATATAAAGGAGACGTAAACATACAAGATACTACTGAGTAATCTGAGACAAAAGTAGTTTTCCTTTTCTTATTTTTGTAAGCACACACTGAGTTAAATTCTCCTACTTAACAGAAATCTGTCGCTAAGGACATATAGGAGGCTATTTAAAACTTCCTAAAGCCATTGATTGTGCAATCTTAGCTGAAGCAGTGAATAAAAGTATCAATATATTATGGTACTATTTTGAAGTTGTCAAATTTTGCACTCTAACTAGAGGAAAATCCTTCCAGAAAAATCTTTCTGAGCACTGAACCTCTTTTGTTATCAAAGCAAACATTTCTTTGTGTGTCTATTCCATCCGATAAAGTTGGATTTCCCCCCCTTACAGATGCTGAAAACTTGGGGGATAAGAATCTAAATGAGATCATCAATCCCATATATTAAAGAATTTCTTAAGAATCTGTACAAGTATGTAGTAATCCACAGAAGAATATAAAGAAACTTAAAACTGCTTTTCTGCACAATGGGGAGCTACAGTTTCTCAATTTCCAACTCAGAACACTACATGGGCAAATCAGAAAAGAGGGAAGAAAACAGAGGCTGTCAAACTCTGCTTTTCAGTCTAAGGCAGCAAAACAATTATGGACAACTCATAACTTATGAAACAAGGACAAAAATACTTCAAAGCTATGGCTGTTAGTACCAAACCCATTTCACGCAATTCTGCCAGCCCATCAATGACCATTTCTCTTAATATTACTTTGCTTCCCTCCTTCCTTCTCATCTCCTGCTTCTGTTTTTATCTCCTCTTTTCCTGAATTTTCCTAATTACAAAATCTTCTAAATCAGCAGGGCCAGACACTTGGAAGACTGATTTCTAGAAGCAACAGTCTGGGTAGGGCAGGGCAAATGTCTGCACCTGTCCTGTAGGCAGCCTCACTGTGTAGAATACCTGCCTGCATAAACACTACTTATCATGGCAAGAAGTTCAGATGTGCAGGACAGGTTTAACATATAACCAAGAAGTTGCTGTGGGATGAACAGCTGGAAGCCCACCCTACATGCTTCCTGAAAGGATAAAGGCACATTATCCAACCCCATCTGCAGTGGGATCTGGGATCAACTGAGAGTACCAGAAATCAAAATGCCTGATAATCATGAAGCACTTTAAATGCTGTATCTTCTCTGACTTATCTAAATTCTCCAAGTATCACAAATCTGGTTTACAAAGCAGGTAAGCCAAGCTGTGTTATATGTCACTAACTACGATTTGGAAATATTTCCCACACAGGTCAATATGTTTCTAACAGTATTTAAGAAACTATTTTACAAGATTGACCTTATAGACTGTAACCAGAAAATGTGAGAAGCGAAAGCTTAAATGCCACCAATGGTCACATAGATTATACCTAACAGTGAGAGGTATGTTCTTATGGCTTGGTCTTGGGATGTCAATATTTCTCAAATCAGAAATTAAGACACTTTTGCTGTCTCTGAAGAACAATGACAGACAAGCATAACAAGAAAAAAAATCAAATATGAACTCTCACTTTATCTAGTTCACAAGCAATCAATAGAAGGTAGGTTTTCTTATCAAAATTATATGGAGGAAAAAAAAAGCATGTTTCCAAATAGCATTACTGGATTTTGTGACTTTTCTAAGCTAATAATGGAAATAATACTAAGCAGCTATACTGGATATTATAACTTTTCAGGATTATAATGGGACTTTAGGCTTATCAGCTATGAAAAAATGGAAAATATTTCCAAAGGTAAGTTTAATCACAACAAAATTATCTACTTGTTTGGTGCATTGAGTAACACATCTGCTGGTTTCAAAACTAGTAATTACCATAAAATTTTAAAAAGCTGGAAAGAAATCTGAACTTTTCTTAGTCTCCTAACTGTAGTAACCAAAGGTTAAACACTACTGAAGACAGAATCAAACTCTTTAAAATTCTTTATTCCATTCAATTATGTGCTTTCCCACTTATGTGGTTTAAAAGGGTATGCTTTCACCAAATCTGAATTAAAAGAAGAGAGAGAAGGCAGCTAGCCAAACTGAAAACCTGTAACAGCACCAAAATTATGTGGACATGCAGCAAAGAAATATGTTGCTAACGCTGACTAGCAAGGTAAGCATCCCTACCTTCAGCTGGAAAAGCAATTTTAAAGAACAGCTGAGTTCTACAGTTTGCTTAGTAAGGAAAAGGCTTAAAATGGGAAATATTTGAAGAGAGACATAACAGTTATGTATATATGGTAAGTAACATCCAGACAACAGGCCACAGACACAAGCCTTTCAGAAGAGTTAGTGTCTGATACTCTCAGGAATGCAAGATGCTCTCCAATGTAAGAATATATGATGTGAACTCTGGAAAGCAAAGGCAAAATGAAACAGAATGAGAAAAGGCACCTGGAAAGAGGTAGCCCAGTTCCAGGTGGGATGATATCACTCTGAAAGGTGCTGCATAAGGCGAAAGGTCATTTGAAATAGCTCTCTACAATAAAAGATTTTATTGATAATGAAAACAATTCTAAAAGGGTAACTGAAAAAAATCCCACTTCAAGCTAGGTAAAAAAAAGAGAAGGTGTTCACAAGAAGAGATGCAAATACTTTTTGCACTTTTTTCCATCCATCAGTGCAGAACACAATCTAAATTTTAGTTGATGCTCCTCACTAAAAGCTGGAAAAGGTATCCCTTCCTCGTTCTGGATTAGTTACCCTGAACACAAATGAGCTGACAACTGTTAACAGCAGACTTCCCAATGTAGAAGAATTAAAACCATGAACTTCCCAGAGCCTGCACAAAGCAACCCTTTCCTTCCTTGCCCAGCCAACAGTGTGACTCTTGAGAAACAGCTGACTGCACGCACAATGAAGTCTCTGCTGGAAACCAGGCTCATGTGTTACATTTGATGTAATTCAGGCAAGTGAAATCTTCATTAGAACATTCCAAACAGGTTTCCAGGAACAGCAACACCCTGAATTAGGAGCTAAAGGAAGAGGAGTTGTCAGCTGTAACTGCATCAGAAAGAAAAACAGGAACACACTTCCTGGGGTTTTTTAAATTACACTTCAAGAGCCATTGTTACTAATAGCTGCTCCGAGCTGTAAAAACTGCAACCTTGGAGGGCAAAAGTCAAAGAAACCCCACTGGTTTTCCCCGTATTACTCACAGAATTAATAAGATCATTTGGGAGGCAGCCTTTAGGTTATCAGGAATCTCTTGTCACATGCCTACAGCAAACTTTTCCAGCATTTCTGCTTACAACTCTTTAATGAACTGCAGCACTGGGGCAGAAATCCTCTTGCCTGCTAGTAGGTCGTGCTGGAATGTAATTTGGCTACCTACGTATTTTGTGTTTCCAATAGCAAAGTTAGAAAAAAAAATGAAGCAGATAGAACCATTTAGTGGAAAACTGCAAAAGACCTAAAATACCTTTTTTAGAATGTATTCACCCCTGAAAAATAAATGTCAAAGCTTATATATTATTACTGCCAATAAAAGCAAATTATCTTAATTATTCAGTATATAATCAAACAGAACATTGCTTTAAAGTACCATAGAATGTGTTCCTTTTTGAAATATTTTTTAAAGCAACAGGTCTCAGGCAGGTAGAAACAATACAGTGAGAGTTCTGTAGCTGAATTGAGCCCTGTTGTTTTGACACACAACAAGTCCTAAATATCAATGGAACTAAATGAAGGATATGCTACAAACAGATTCTTGTAGGGTCTTAGCTACAGGCATGCCTTTACTACAGCCATGTCTTTACTACACCATGTTTAGGCACTTTGAGGATTTTAGCCCAACCGCTGCCAGCCACTGTTTGTGCACAACTATTTCATAGGCCGAGCGCTTTGCTCAATGAAGTTTCCCACAAAACAGATAGCAAGGTGGATATCACAGCATCAAGAACATGGCTTGACAGACAGAAGCTCAGACATCCACTGTGAATTTGTGATGGGAGGTCAGCAGGAGAATAACCAAAACTGGTATGCCCACTACAGGACAGCTTCTCAATATGGCCACGAGAACAAGCTGAACCAGGCAGAGATGAGACAAATAAAAATGACAATACACATGGCAAAGTAGGACTTCAGCTTGCCCTAAATATGCAGTCAAACACCCAGTACTGCTGGAAGTCTGCATTTGAAAGTGCTACACATCTGAAAGTAAATCCTGTCTTTTGGACACGCTTCCTGAGAAGAAAATGAAAGGACACGAAGAGGGTGAATAAGTCTGGGAACCAGAATAACACTACAGAACAAAAAGAACAGATACTGAATGTATGCCATCGTCGGGTTAGAACCCAAAGACCCAGCTGAGATAAGAGCTGGGAGTAATAAAAAAAACCTCAAAAAAAAGTCAAAAAGAGGCAAAAATTCCTGAAGCAGCTTGTCACAGGTAAGAAGATGACTTAAGTTTTTATCAGTTTGAGAGAAGTCAGTGTTTGTGGAAGGATTTTGCTGGTTTAATCAGCACGCTCTTTGGAGACTTAAGATAATCAGGTATTCACTGTCACAGTTTAGAACAACATTTTGCAATATTTGACTTACCCTCTTACATCCCAGGCAATCCAAAATGGATTCCAAGCAGGCAGAAAAAATACGGTTCTTTAGCCAGTCACATCTGTTTTATTTGAAAAAAGTTATAAGCAGCACAAATCCAACACATCACGAGGCAGAGGGAACGCAGACATACATGCAAAGACACACACACTTAGCTTCCAGAACAGCAAGTTAAGTCAGGATATGGAGTGAGGTTGTTGTCTCAGCTGCTGTACATAGAAGTTCATTGTCCTGAGAAGGGTTAACAGGGCTAACTTACCGACCACTTCAACATGCAAACCTGTGCATGGTTTTGTTTTGCACATTACAAATAGCCTTAATGCACTGTCTGAGATATTCTAAGTCATAAATCTTACGAGTGCAGCTTTAAGAAACTCCCATGACCCCACTGCTGTCTGCTATCTGGGCACTGCTGATTCACTATTTGCATTCACATGCTGTAAAAACTGCTGTCCCATGCAACCTTCTGCATCTGAATGCAGCATCTTGTTCGTGCTGGCATGAACTTTTGCCACTCTTGACTGACAATGCTTTTTGCACAGGAAAAGCTTAAGATGAGGTTTAGAAATTCCTGTCAGGGCAGATTCATACAACAACAACAACAACATCCTCATACAACCCATGTTGGGGGACAGGAAGGAAAGAAGAAAAGAGAAGACAAGACAAGCAATGCTTTTAATAAACAAAGGACATCTCTTGCTTCCCCAGTACTGCCACACCACCCATCGGGGAGAGGTGCATGTCCTGCCTTGGACTCACTGATTTCAGTCCAATCGCCAACAGCAGCTCTTGGCCTCACTCTTCTATTTGTAAAACCTTCTCTCCATCAGCAGTAACATGAACCTAACTTGCCATCTGAACAGGCTGGCAACAGCAGCTCGCCTGCCTGCAGAGCTGTGCTGCCTTCCGCTACCTTCAGCTTCTGGCATCTGCTCAGTACAGACACCCTTATATCTGGAGGATGCTTTGTGAGTTTGAGCAGCACAGTGTCAGCAGGAACACCTCACAAGTGGGACAGACATACACTGGCTGGTGACGTTCATGGCACAGGGATGAAGCAGACAAGGAATTGCTTGTAAATCACGTAGACTATGAAAGAAAACTGTCTCAGAGAAGTCACAGTGATAAGATGTGAGGATAATTTCCATTACTTGCAAAAGACAGTCACATCGATTTCCTCATCTGTCAACCTTGAAAAAAAGACAAAGTTTTAAACTATGAAAAGTATGTGTCTGTCTTGGAGCTACTGGGACTGGCATCACAGAAGTGTAAGTGAGAAGTAGAAGTTTTCCTTTCCCAAAAGCCTCATGGCTGGCAGTATCTGGAAGCATCCCTTAGCTTTCTTACACTTTTTTTGCAGACTTGAATTGTTTTTGAGCAATCGCTCCCTGGATGTCTAGAAATGCCACAACTTTTCTCTTAAAGGAGAGTTTAGGGTTGCAGTCATTCTCTTCACATACTTTGCTGATTATTCACACAAACCAGTCATGCCAGTGGAGTTTCAACAGAAAACTCCCATCCTCTTGCTACTTTTGAGCCAACCGTAGAGCTACAGCCATAACTTCACCCTACCATTATCCAGAGAGTCCAGCAACTACTAGCCCAACATGTGTACAACTCCTTAAAATTCCCCTGCAAACCCCTCTATCAAATAGGTTAACATTGATTTCTTCCCCCTTTCACGCTGCTTCACCAGCAGCCCTCTTTTAGTTTGATTAATACAATTAAAATCTAACTTCTACATTTTCTGTATGATGACTTCTTGTCAGAACTATGTTCAACTTGGCACTTTTACACCAAGATGCAATTTTTACTTAACAAAATTAATAGGAATTATTATCTCATTTCCATTTTCTTTGGAACAGATTTATTATTTCTGCAGTATCTTTGAGCAAAAATTTTCAAGTCTGAAACAACACAGCAGAAAAGAACATCTACCCTCTGTATTTAAGTTTAGATATTACCAACAAAACAAGGCAATTATCAACAAGTAGCTTTCTAAATATTTATAAAACTGAGTATTAAAAACCAAGGAAATTTTAAATAGTTTCTTAACCTCAAAACAAGGCACTTGCAAAGATACCAAAACACTAAACATATGCATGAAAAATGGTTCAGAAAGTAACTGTAAAGCTTAGATATTAGGAGTAAGAAATGAAGATCTCCAACATGCTAGTTGATAGTCAGCCTCAGGCAGCATTCAATAAAAAAAGTTATCAGGCGACTTTTTCACTGCTCATGTAAATTGAATGGATGGCTTGATTTCAGTACTAACAGTCTCAATGAGTCAAGAATTTCTAGGCACAGAAATGCCTGTTTCCATTGCATTAAACCACCAAGACTACCGGTGGTCTAGTGGTTAAGGACGCGGCGCTGTCACCGCCGAGGCCCAGGTTCGATTCCCGGTCAGGGACCTCCCCGGGCAGATGGAGCTCGTTAGCCCTTAA